>OZ024866.1:24159729-24167229 GCA_964017155.1 Oasisia sp. SBJ-2009
ACCACACACACACACACACACACACACACACACACACACACACACACACACACACACACACACACACACACACACACACACACACACACATGGCATTCAAAGTAGTGCTTCCTAACAAGCCCATCCCCACTAACATGACATTCAAAGTAGTGCTCCCGAACATGATCCACCCCCACTCAAATGACACTCAAAGTAGTGCTTCCTAACATGATCCACCCCCACTCTAATGACACTCAAAGTAGTGCTTCCTAACATGATCCACCCCCACTCAAATGACACTCAAAGTAGTGCTTCCTAACATGATCCACCCCCACTTAAATGACATTCAAAGTAGTGCTTCCTAACATGATCCACCCCCACTCAAATGACATTCAAAGTAGTGCTTCCTAACATGATCCACCCCCACTCACATGACATTCAAAGTAGTGCTTCCTAACATGATCCACCCCCACTCAAATGACATTCAAAGTAGTGCTTCCTAACATGATCCACCCCCACTCAAATGACAATCAAAGTAGTGCTTCCTAACATGATCCACCCTCACTCACATGGCATTCAAAGTAGTGCTTCCAAACAAGACCCACCCCCACTCACATGACATTCAAATTAGTGCTTCCGAACATGATCCACCCCCACTCACATGACATTCAAAGTAGGGCTTCCGAATATGACCCACCCCCACTCACATGACATTCAAAGTAGTGCTTCCTAACATGATCCACCCCCACTCAAATGACATTCAAAGTAGTGCTTCCTAACATGACCCACCCCCACTCACATGACATTCAAAGTAGTGCTTCCTAACAAGACCCACCCCCACTCACATGGCATTCAAAGTAGTGCTTCCTAACAAGACCCACCCCCACTCAAATGACATTCAAAGTAGTGCTTCCTAACATGACCCACCCCCACTCACATGACATTCAAAGTAGTGCTTCCAAACAAGACCCACCCCCACTCACATGACATTCAAAGTAGTGCTTCCTAACATGATCCACCCCCACTCACATGACATTCAAAGTAGTGCTTCCTAACATGACCCACCCCCACTCAAATGACATTCAAAGTAGTGCTTCCTAACATGACCCACCCCCACTCACATGGCATTCAAAGTAGTGCTTCCTAACATGACCCACCCCCACTCACATGACATTCAAAGTAGTGCTTCCTAACATGACCCACCCCCACTCACATGACATTCAAAGTAGTGCTTCCTAACATGATCCACCCCCACTCAAATGACATTCAAAGTAGTGCTTCCTAACATGACCCACCCCCACTCACATGACATTCAAAGTAGTGCTTCCTAACAAGACCCACCCCCACTCACATGGCATTCAAAGTAGTGCTTCCTAACAAGACCCACCCCCACTCAAATGACATTCAAAGTAGTGCTTCCTAACATGACCCACCCCCACTCACATGACATTCAAAGTAGTGCTTCCAAACAAGACCCACCCCCACTCACATGACATTCAAAGTAGTGCTTCCTAACATGATCCACCCCCACTCACATGACATTCAAAGTAGTGCTTCCTAACATGACCCACCCCCACTCAAATGACATTCAAAGTAGTGCTTCCTAACATGACCCACCCCCACTCAAATGACATTCAAAGTATTGCTTCCTAACATGACCCACCCCCACTCACATGACATTCAAAGTAGTGCTTCCAAACAAGACCCACCCCCACTCACATGACATTCAAAGTATTGCTTCCTAACATGACCCACCCCCACTCACATGACATTCAAAGTAGTGCTTCCTAACATGACCCACCCCCACTCACATGACATTCAAAGTAGTGCTTCCTAACATGACCCACCCCCACTCACATGACATTCAAAGTAGTGCTTCCTAACATGACCCACCCCCACTCACATGACATTCAAAGTAGTGCTTCCTAACATGACCCACCCCCACTCAAATGACATTCAAAGTAGTAATTAATATAGTAAATGTCTAACCGGTCCCGTTGACGGCGGCTGGTAGACCAGCTTGATGACATTTGCATGCAATTAAAATATTAAAGTAAAATTGACAAATGCACATCATTGTCACCGAATTGCATAATATTTATTAATATAATGTTGGCGACGTTGTGACACCAAACGAAAGGTGAAATCTCAGTCTTTGCCGGTCGCAGGTCATTTGCGAATATTCATATCGTGACTATTTCGAGAATAGCACTTAAAAAAAACTCGTAACCTATGATGTTTCCTATAATAAAAAAAACAGTGTCGCTCTAAAGTTCCTAAAGTCGCTCGATAAAATGGAACCGCATCGCAAGTTGAAACGGGTTTGCCTGCGCGAGAGTGTTGGGGACATACCATCAAATGGATTCCTATGCTTAAAGGTATGCATTGTGCAGTTTTTGTAAATTTCTGGAAGCACTAAATGTAGGACTGGTTGAATGGAAATTGTATTTTTTGCATAGCGTGGCATCACAGCTGAGAAATAATGATACTTGTCTGACAGTGACCAGGTGCGTATGCATACAGGTGTAATTCGGCCTAGATGTGTCAGCATTGGCAATCGGCGGCTGATTGAAGCAAACATGAAGGGATGTCATGTTAGAGACTGGATTGTAGGAGAAAGAGATATGTTATTTTCACGAATTTTATACATGACATGTGTGAATGGAGGCTAATTAGTGTCTGAAATGTTCAATACCATGTATTATAAAACCTAGTGAGAAATCACAGAAACGGTACAATGGGAAATCAGTTGGTGGTATATACCCTGTTTTTAAACAGTCCTAGCCGCAAGCGTCGGCCTAGTAGCATGGCTGCGTAACTTCGTCGAGAAGATAATTTGAGGGGTTGAAAAGTGCTGCCACCTCACCGGGGCTAATCAAGGCTACCGTCGGCCAAACTTTGCCGTTTGGAGCAGATCGGCTGATCAAATATAGCGTCCCTTTAAGCTGCTTGTGCGATTTGGCAAAATGATCATTACACTGGGATTACTGGGAATTGTTTACCCGTCTTCAAATTAGGCCGGGTATTTCTGCTTCTCTGCTTCGCACACGGGATCAACCAGGGCTAGTTTTGCTTGGCAAACAGCCTCTGCGAAGATGCTACTGCTACAACTCCGGATAATCCTGGTAAGGTAGATCCAAAATTACCCAAACTCCGTGATGTGGCGCCACTGTTTTGCCAAGGACCAACATGCACTTCCAAACGGGCGAAAACGATTGGCTAACTAGAATTTGGAAAAGCAATGGGAGTTACTCTCGTGCTAAACCATTGAATCTGATATTTGTCTCAGTTTACACGAAACAATTCAACCAACTCTTAAAGGGAACCAAAAGATTATCATTTAAATTAAAAAAATTCTAGTCAGTAGTTAACTCAGAATGCGGTGTCAATGTGAATAATTCTAATGCGAAGTCAGTTATCCCGGAGGTTGACGTCATATTCACAGCGAGTGGCTTGACCAATAAGCGCAATATTTTACAAATCACAACGATAAATCAAGTTTCACAATTATATTCGCTGTATGTTTTTGTTTTTGCTATAGGACTTTTTATATAATCATCTGACAACATATTTATAATAAGCACACAAAAACAGTTAAAATAAAAAGGTATAATTCGCAGAGAACATATCATTAGAAATGCCAGCAAACAATTTATCTGGGTATACTGAGCGTCATAAACTACGCTAGTATTGCCAGTCCAGCCATTGGCTAATTGGTCAGAGTACGAATGCGTGATGTTAACCTGTCCATGAAAATGGCACTGTGTATGCAGTTTGAACAATGCTTCTTCAAAAAAATCTTTTAAACTACTGACATTAATATTTGTAATCATAGAAGAAATATGCAGAAATATGCGGAGCGTTTGTATGGGTATAAATATCTACTTCACAAGCGGGTCCCTAATCCTTTGAAATTCAGGCGTACCATGTCTGGTTTAGAAAACCGCGCCCTCACGCGTTTTGAATCTGAAGTGACACCCCCTCCGCATATATAGTAATGACTTCATTTACACCAATATCCTCGAACATCAAGCTCAGTGGCGCGATAAGACCAAGGGTTTCAGCAAACTCGTAATCGTAAAACAATGCGTGAGTTGTCAATGGATGGATGGATGGTTGAAGAAGCTAGGAGGCTAAGGAGGATAGGCAGCATTAATGAGATAGGTTTTTAGACGTCGGCGGAATGAAACTATTATTAACTTCTAATGTAACACTGGCAGGAAGCGAATTCTACACCGATTGTGCGGCAACCGAGAATGCTCAACATACAATTCTTGTAGTTGTGAACGTCGTCGCGATCATATTTCAATAGCAATTGCCACTACCCGTCTTGTCTTCCGATATGAGTAAGGGCCGACAGCGAAAATGTAAACATCGCCGCAATTTTCTTTAACAATACCCCGCAATTGTTACCCTTCCTCGCCATTCCGATTTCGCGTCGTGAAGACGCTTCGGCTCAGTCCACACAATTTCAAGTGAAAGTTACTTGTAAATTGTATGTATGTAGTCCACTTCTTATATGGCCAACCCTTCAGCAAACCCAAAGTGACCTTGTAAGGCAGATTGCATCTGATGAGGGGAACCATCGATAATTGCCCGTTTCAAGGCAAACTGGCCGCTACTAAACACATACGTTGTCAACATCCGAGACATCTAACATTGCAACAATACCGTCTATGTGATGTTTTGCCAAGAACGACGAGTGTGTATGTTAGGCCTTCTTAATTAGCTTTTGGCTTGTTAAAGATTGCAGTTGTTGACTTGCGATTGGCTGAAGAGGTGAAGATTCGTCATCCAACCCTGATCATTGCCCACGTTAGCCGGGTGGCCGCTGGTGAGAGGAGTTTGTATTAAAAAATGCTATTGCAATGAAAATGTGGCCGTATAATCCGGGTGGCCGGTGGCGAAGGGGCCGTATAAGAAGGCGACTACTGTATATGCGTCTAGTTGCAGAGTGTATAGAGTAACTGCAAAGTTCAATATGTATACATCGCGCTGTGTATTCATATATATATATATATATATATATATATATATATATATATATATATATATATATATATATATATATATATATATACATATATATAAAATACACATGATCATATCAGCGTTTGGCGTGTTTGTAAACACGATCCTGTTGCCAGATGATATTTCCTGGGTCAGCATTTCGAGGTGTGAATAGATGCGGCCAGCCGAAACAAGAGACAAGTTTCTGCGCTGATTGAAGCGATACCGGTCGTTGCCGATCCCGTACCTGTTGCGTAATTTTGTACCGGGCGACGTTCGTGGGGCGTGGCAGCGACTGGCTGTCCGAGCACGCGTGGGTGTCCGTCGAACGATTATGGGATATGGTGAATATGTTGCGCCGAGCAAGCCAAACTAAAAAGAATCGCATTGAACATGTTCTAAGCTGATACAGTTCAACGTTATGGTTTAATTGGAAAGAAATGATCTTACTAATAACATTGAAAGTCGTCAAAATGGCATTGATTGATGGCTTGTCTCTTCAAATAGATTACCCGGACGTGAACCAGCACCATGACATTTAAGGTGGGTAAAGACGGAATAGAACTAGATGCTCTTTGAAGTGTATACACACTGTATTACACAGCCAATACGCTGCTAAGAAGGTCCATCTTGCGTTATGCTCTTAATTAATTGCAGAACTTTTTTGACAAATAGAGATTCTATTTTAGTTCTAATATCTACAATATTAAGACCTCCGCCCGAAAATGTTTTCAGTAGTGATTTTCTTTACAAAGCTCCGGGTTTACTGTTCCAAAGATATGGAAATGCCAATTTTTCACCACCTCATTTGGTACTGAGTTAAGACTCCCTATGTGCCAAATGGAGCTGCACAGCACAAATTGCATGGTGATTCTTTCCCCCTAAATGATAATTCCATCCTACTATATAGTTCAACATTTTTCGAAATTATAAATAACTTTTCCCGGTCTTTTTATCGGCTTCTTTTGTACCTGTATAAACGCCGTAATTTGGGGGGAAATCACTAGTTCATTTTTGACCATCAGGTTCAACAAAGAGGACCCAGGTTGGAATCCTGTGCTGCGGTGTTAAAACCTTGGGCAATTTATTTCAATCTACATTGCTCCCGTTCACTCAGCTGTATAAATGAATACCTGGCAATAGACAATTGATTGATATGTGTGCGAGTAGCCTTTGCGCATTATTTGCAGCATATGGCTGCATGCTTCCCAGATATGTGTCAGTGTCTGATTGAATAGGACTGCCAGGGAAGTAAAGTGTAAAGCGCTTTGAGCAATCCTTGTCTAAATTCCAAGTTTTCTTCACCGATTTACCCTTACACTATTGCTCTTATTTTGCAATCCAGATTCTTTCCAGCGACTTCAACACATGACTTAGCAATGTAGTGCCTCAATGTTTTCCCGGATCATACACATCTCCCTTTCTTTTCTATATTCGGACACTTAGCCCCGTTCTTTATTCCTCTGTGAACTTCCCGTCTCTCTTGCAGGTGTTCAGTAATTTTTGTTGTCGATCAACTTCCAACTCGCTCAGCCACCGCCACCGCCACCGCCAGCATCTCTACTCGCTCTTCACCAATGCCTGTTTACCTTTCCAAATAAGCCTACACGATAAACCGTAAGAATTGCCAGGCTGTGACAAGTTTCATAAAGCTTTCATTACCTTCCACCACTGTGTGTGTGTTTGTGTGTGTGTGTGCGTGCGTGCGTGCGTGCGTGCGTGCGCGTGTGTGTGTGTGTGTGTGTGCACGTGCGCGTATGCACGGGTGTCCGGGGATGTGGGTGGGCGTGTGTGCGCGCGCGTGTGTGTATTGTGTGGGTGTGCGTGCGTGCGTGCGTGCGTTCTTTCGTGCGTGCGTTCGTTCGTGTGTGCGTGCGTGCGTGTGTGTGTGTGTGTGTGTGTGTGTGTGTGTGTGTGTGTGTATGTCGTATTTACATTCATTGCTTACTTTTATTTAAAAAAAACCTACCCAGCATCGATTATCTGGTTCTATCTTAAATTTTATCCCAATAGTAAATACAAATAATGGGAGTAGATGCTTTTTTCTGTGTCTGTATTACTCTTTGGAATAGAGGTCTATGATTCCTTCGATCAAGTGTTAGATCAGACGCAGACTGAAACATTATGCGATTTGTTTTTATTTTAAATATCTTGCTTTGACGTTTTTGAATTAGTAATGGTTTATTAAAATAGATAAAACCCAAATTAATTTACTAAACCGTTACGTTGCGGTTTGTGTACGTGACAATCAATTGCTGCACGTGACCTTCGTCAAGCATAACCTTTGCCAACAGTATTTATAATGGTAACGTATGGGCGGCATCATATCTGCTATATCAAACTGATCCCATCTTTTATGGACACACCGGTGATAGGCAAGAGGTTACGTGACGTGATAATGTTAGATTACGCTGCGTACGCATTTGATGATTGTTGCAAGTTATCTTTAAATATACCATATGTTTGCTCTAAAAGCAGTTAAAAACTTGATTTTAACGGTAATGTCTATGA
>OZ024866.1:24179729-24194729 GCA_964017155.1 Oasisia sp. SBJ-2009
TTGTCATGTGATGATAGAGAAAGGTACTGACCTGACTCAGTCACGTCACCAGTGGACTGACCAAGTAGTGCAGTGAACATGACTGACCACTGACCAGCTGGTCAACCAAGAAGAGATCAATCAAATATTGGCCATGATCAGGAGTTGTTTCTTCTACAACTGGATTATACAGAACCAGGATTGAGGCAAATTCACATGTGTTAAACACGCCACTATTCACGTTACTCTTGACAAGTATTGTTAATGTAAACCATACATGTCATACTCAACTGTAGATGCTTGTTATAACAAGCATATACATGGTATACTTGCAGCTGTTGATATGCTATATGTTAAACATATACCTTATATTCTTTTTATTTCGTTCCTTCTGCAATGTTTTGATTGTAGGTTGAAAATAATGAATAGAACTTGAGGTAAACACAAGAGGTTAAAGGTAGCCACTAACATACATGAAGCCAACATTGTTTTGTCTGTCCAAACACAGTTCTTTAAAAACATCTTGAAACATATCATACACATAATAATGATGAACACCTGGCAGACTCTCTCTTTAGGTGACATGTACAGTCACTGACAGTAATCTTTGTGCCCTCGATTTTCTAGAAGGCTAAACATATTATAATCAAAATACTTCTTATGACAAACAAATCTTTTTAAGCATGATCAACTACTTAAGAAAATTAAAATGCTTCTTATGACAAACAAATCTTTTTAAGCATGATCAAATACTTAAGAAAATAAACAATTTAAGAGAACAATTGCAGGAATTGCTAAGCCCATAGCTAAGGCTAAGTTAATAACTAAAGTATAAGGAAGGCAGAGTCCCAATTTTTACAACAATACTACTGAATTTCATTAGAACAACTTGCACTAGGGCCAACACCAGTCACTAATTATAGATTCATAGGCCTATCACAGGGAGGAAGCCACTATCATCTTGGTGTCTTAGACTTAGTCTTAATTCTTAGACAAGCCAATTATTGCTTTCTCAATGTCTCGTACTTGACCTAGCTGAATTAAACGGGCTGCTGGTGTATTTGAACTGACAAATGGACTAGTGCTAACCGCATCAAATGTCAACCCTTTGTCAGTGCAATAATGGGTGTAATAATCTCCTGGATGTTTTACATGACCTTGCTGCTGCTGCTAACTGTTTAAGATTGAAGGCATAATCTAGGTACTTTCCAAAGCTACTTCACTTATAGTCAGTCCTCGACTCTTATTCATGCCTTGATTCTGCACTAACAATTTTGTTTGGGAGTTCATTAGTTATATAACAGAAACATTTGTGTACTATGCTGGTCTGGACAGGCTTATGCCAATTACACATTACAATTTTTAGTGCAGATAAGACACAGATAATGAATATTTAAGATCTGGATAAGTCGATCACCATTTTATTCTTTAGAGTTTGAAGAGCATAAATGTTGCACAAATGTGATAGCAAAATTAAGGCATATGGGTTAGAATACTGTACCGTATTTCAAAGTGTATGGTTTTAAATGGAAAGAAAAAGTTTGTTGTCATTAAAAACTGTAAATATGCTTTTTACATGCACAATTTGAACGATGACGAGGCATTTTGCCAGTGGTAATTTCTAATTGCATTTTGTGATACGGATTGATATGGATTTTTACACAATTTTAGGTCAAAAATACGGATTGTCATCCAAAACATGTGGCGTGTCTGGAGGTTCAGTAGGCCCTACTCGCATGGCGCCAAAACACCAGTCTCACATGTGGTTGGCTCGTTTCACTGACGACAGACATCGGGAGACGGGGAGGGAAGGGGCGTTGCGGTGTTGAAAAATGTTCGCAGCTTACTCGTTTAACTGTGGTTTCTAATTTACTGGGAGATGGGCCTGGCGGAACCAAATGTAATACAGTAAAAAATAAAAGTAAGTTCTTATATAATGCGATATCCAATCCTCAGGATTGCTCAGTACGCCTGATACATTATTTCCTGGTGGACCTGTTCAATCAAACACCATCTCGTCTTCCAGCATGCTGCAGTTAATACGCAAAGATTAATCGTACACCAATATCCACCACTGTCTATAGTCAGATACTCCTTCGTACAACTGAGTGCACTGGAGCAACTTAGAGTGAACGAATCTGCCAAATGTTCGACACGGCAGCACATGATTCGAACTTTGGTTTTCTCAATCGAAAGTCCAAAGTTCTAGTCACTGCGCCACTGCAGCACTGCGCCACTGCAACACTGCAGCACTGCGCCACTGCGCCACTGCAGCACTGCGCCACTGCAGCATTGCGCCACTGCGCCACTGCAGCACTGCGCCACTGCGCCACTGCACCACTGCACCACTGTAGCACTGCGCCACTGCGCCACTGCAGCACTGCGCCACTGCAGCACTGCAGCACTGCGCCACTGCGCCACTGCAGCACTGCGCCACTGCACCACTGCAGCACTGCGCCACTGCAGCACTGCGCCACTGCAGCACTGCGCCACTGCGCCACTGCAGCACTGCGCCACTGCAGCACGGCAGCACTGCGCCATTGCGCCACTGCAGCACTGCGCCACAGCGCCACTGCACCACTGCAGGCCTGCGCCACTGCAGCACTGCGCCACTGCGCCACTGCGCCACTGCGCCACTGCGCCACTGCGCCACTGCGCCACTGCGCCACTGCGCCACTGCGCCACTGCGCCACTGCGCCACTGCGCCACTGCGCCACTGCGCCACTGCGCCACTGCGCCACTGCGCCACTGCGCCACTGCGCCACTGCGCCACTGCGCCACTGCGCCACTGCGCCACTGCGCCACTGCGCCACTGCGCCACTGCGCCACTGCGCCACTGCGCCACTGCGCCACTGCGCCACTGCGCCACTGCGCCACTGCGCCACTGCGCCACTGCGCCACTGCGCCACTGCGCCACTGCGCCACTGCGCCACTGCGCCACTGCGCCACTGCGCCACTGCGCCACTGCGCCACTGTACGTTGGTACCTCACCTAAATACCAGGGATATATTTGAGCATGTTTGTGCATGCGTGCGTATATATACATATGTATGAGTGTATGTGTGTGCATGACATGTGTGTATATATGTATGTGTGTATAAGCGCACGTGCGTGCATGCGTATGTGTGAGTATATGTGTATATAGGTATGTGTATGTGCGAGTATGTCTGTGTGTGAGTGAGTGTATGTGTGCGTATGTGTGTGAATGTGTGTGTGTGCGTGTGCGTGTGCGTGCGTGCGTGCGTGCGTGTGTTTGTATGCGTGCGTGCTTGCGTGCATGCGTGCTTGCGTGCGTGCATGCATGTGTGCTTGTGTGTGTATTATATTCTGTGCACTTCTCCTTCAGTTGGTTTACGGTGTGGATGTGGCCTGTTGTTGAGTATCTGCTTCTGAATCCAGCTTGCTCTCGTGGCTGGTTTTCGTCGAGTATCTTCTCATCCCGTCTACGCCACTGCCTGATGAAAATCAGAAGAACGCTGCAACTAGGCCAAAATACACTAACCACACTCCGTGTTTATACCGTTTTTTCCTTTTTCGTTTTGAAATTTGCTAACGAAAAACGAATTCCTTTTTCGTTTTCAAATTTCAAAACGAAAAACGGAATTCCTTTTTCGTTTTTAAATATCAAAACGAAAAACGAATTCGTTTTTCGTTTTCAAATTTCAAAACGAAAACGAATTCCTTTTTCGTTATCGAAAGAGAAGTACGAAAAACGAATTCGTGTTTACGTTTTTCATTTTTGCATTTAGGAACCTTCGGCCACATTGCCACTTCGGATAGCTAGTAAAAATTGGTAGTTTTGGCGCGATAGTTCGGTCGCAATGGCAGCGTTTGGAAAACAAACTCGCAGAAATTGCATCGGCGAAGTGTTATATCTAATTAAGTACCCATAGGTGAATATTGATGGTTTCGGCGCTGCTTTTTATGTTTCGAAAATTTAATAAACTATATTCAACCTTCTGTGATAAACTACTGTAACAGATCTGTCTATAGATACAGATATATAAATCGATAGGGGGAGCATGTATATTCCTGAGTATTTGTTATTAACATTTGCTACTTTACGTGTATTGTAAGCAGAGGATGTATGGTAAAAATATAATATTTTATGGCTGAATGTGTTGCTAGAGTTAGTGTTAATTCATTATTATTTTAGCATAAGTAGTAATTTACAAATGTACAAGTATGTTTGTAAACTTGGGTAACATGCTGCTATGTGTATTACATTACATTAAACATAAAAAGCAGCGCCGAAACGATCAATATTCACCTATTGGTACTTAATTAGATATACCACTTCGCCGATGCAATTTCTGCGAGTTTGTTTTCCAAACGCTTCCAGTGCGACCGAAATATCGCGTCGAAACTACCAACTTTTACTGGCTATCCGAAGTGGCAATGTGTCCGAAGCTTCCTAAATGCAAAAACGAAAAACGAAAAACAAAAAACGAATTCTTTTTTCGTTTTTGGTACTTCTCTTTCGAAAACGAAAAACGAATTCCTTTTTCGTTTTGAAAACGAAAAACGAAAAAGGAATTCGTTTTTCGTTCGCAAATTTCAAAACGAAAAAGGAAAAAACGGTATATACACGGACCAAGTAGCCCTAAAATTTATCCTTGGGGAACGCCTCTTTTTATAGGTAAAGTATATTATTGTACCTCTTTTAGTCTTACAGTAAGTTGAATATTATTGCTGTGAGCTCCTTTCCAATGGTTCCTGGCTATCTCACTGATCGGTTCCCATTAAACAACACAGAGCATTTTGTCACACTGTTATCTGCACAAATATTCCATTTCAGTTGTTAATAAGCATTCAGGTGACACTGTTTCCTATTCTATTGGAAACATGAATAAAAAAGAATATACATCATTAAAAAAATCATTAGGCTAAATTAGGTTAAATCTTTAATTATAATGACATGACATAAGATTATGTGCACTTCATGGACATCCCAAAAGGCCTGACTAAACGACAGTCCACACTCGACTGGTAAACTGCTCAAACTCATCCACTTCTACATAACAATGATAGTAATAACAACAATAAAAATCTAATTGTCTGAGACAAAGTACTTACTATGACTACCACTACCACACAAATATTTATTAATATAAACAATCTACCAGTCAAATGCAAACAATCATCTAGGCATATCACAAAATGTTTGCAAGTGTGTCAAATTTACATTGGCCTGAAGATAAGTTGTACTTCTTGACAGGAATATTTGTGCAGTTGCAAGTGTGACAATCATGCACACTATTGTTTAACGCGAATGGATCAGTGAGGTAGCCAGGATCCATTGGAATGGAGCTCACAGCAATACATCTAACACAATAATATTCAACTAACCGTAAACAGTCTGTAAGACTAGAAGAGGTACAATGATATATACCTATAAAAAATGGCATCCCCAAGAATACATTTTAGGGCCACTGACATTTTTATTTACTATATTTATATCAATGATTTTCTGAAAGCCAGCATAACTGAAGCTGATGATACTTGGTGATACAAGTACAACTAAAGCCTTCACATATGACACAAACACAGTGAATGTTGAATATTTGATTAATAAAGAACTATAATACGCATATAGCTAAAACTACATACAGATGCGTTAATTGTATGTTATTGTATATGTCAATCCAACTCAGTTGAGTTACCAATAAAACTTATGTTATTATTATACATTATCATTAAAATATTAATAAAACAATTTTTTTCAAATGTCTAATAAATAAATGTCAACTGATGAAATAACATTAACAATTGATGGTGTAGATATTGAGAGAATTAACCAGTTTAACATTCTGGGCTTTACATTAATCTCACATTTAAACTGGATTAAACATATCGATAAAATAGCAAACAAATTTTCTCGAACACATGGATTTATAACTAAATTAGAGCATATTATTCAAACTAGAACAAACATTGCATGCCATAATTATATAATATTGCCTCACACTCATTCCTATCTACTGATCTAGGACACAAATGTAATTGAATAAACAATTTCAAAGAAAACTTGTAAGAATAATATCTTCAAATAAATATAGCTCCCACATAGAATTAATGTTTATGCAACATTTGTTATTTTACATATAAACATAAAACATTACCCACATAGTTACAAAATTGGCAGATAACACAAACCAGAAATATGCATAATCATTTCACATCAGCAAAATACATACATTCAGAACATATATAAATTTGCAAACAATAGTATTTAAAATAGTCTGCCTCACACAATAAACAATACCTATATTTGTATAATCAAAATATAACCATTCATAGTTTTAAAAAGACTGATACTTTATATAAAGAGGCATGTTACTCACGGATGCAAACATACTTCTACTTTTGTAAATTACTACATATGCAAAATAATAATGAATTAATACTAACTCTAGCAACATATTCAGCCATAAACGTATTATATTTTTACCCCATATCCTCTACTTTCAATATGCGTAAAGTAGCAAATGTTAATAAAAATACTCAGGAACATACATGCTCCTAAATACAATTGGGCTATCCGTAATGGTCAATGGAATTCAATAATTATATCAAAATAGCTAATTTTAAAACCAACAAGGCCTCTAAGATAACGATTATTTATTAGTCATAATAGGGGCCACCTAAGTCAAATATTTTACAAACATAATTTAAATAACTATTGCATCTCATAGTTGCAGTTACAAGATAAATACATCTACTCTCGATTTATCCATCTATTGATCTATCGATTTATCTATCTATAAACAGATCTATTACAGTAGGTTATCACAGAAGGTTGAGTAGAGTTTACTAAATTATCGAAACATAAAAAGCAGCGCCGAAACGACCAATATTCACCTTTAGGTACTTAGATATACAACTTCGCTGACGCAATTTCTGCGAGTTTGTTTTCAAAACGCTGTCAGTGCGACCGAAGTATCCCTCCGAAACTACCAACTTTACCGGCTACCCGAACTACTCGTTTTTTTTTCTCACTTCACTTATGAAAACGAAAAACGAAAAAGGAATTCGTTTTTCGTTCGCAAGTTTGAAAACGAAAAAGGAAAAAGGAATTCGTTATCCGTTTTTCGTTCGCAAATTTGAAAACGAAAAACAAAAAAACGGTATATACACGGACCATATATATATATATATATATATATATATATATATATATATATATATATATATATATATATATATATATATATATATATATATATATATATATATATATATATATATATATATATATATATATATATATATATATATATATATATATATATATATATATATATATATATATATATATATATATATATATATATATATATATATATATTATATATAACATTTATTATATCGCACTAAATATTGTTCTAATTGTAGAGATGAATACAAGTTCAGTCGCCGAAAGGAAACGATGCAGTCTGCCGGTAACGATCACACGGATATGTGGGACCTAACCCTCTCCCTGTGTCTCGCCGACGACCGGGCGACCGAGTCGGCTACGAGAGACCAGCGATAAAAGCAAATCTTGTTTAGCATCTTTAGTGGCATAATTGATAGGTCGGTAGCCGATTGTTCGCGGTTCATCATTCCGCCTCGGGGGTGATGCGCCCAGATTAACTCAATCACACTTGTCAAACGTCGCCGAGGAAATATTGGAATTGCAGTGGGCGTCGACGATTCAATTAGACGCCTGGTGCCGGCGGCGGACGCGAGAGGTCGCGACGGGGAGGGCGGCGTCGTTAGCGCGCCAACACAATGACAGCGTCGTCTGCCGACGTGCCCAGCGGCTGCGTTTATTGGACAAAACATTCAATTTGCCCGCGAGCTTTTTGCTGTACATGGGGTCGTTCCAGTAACATCTTTATGAGTTCGTGAGCGTGATTTTGCTCAGTAAAATTGATGTTTCCTTGGTATTATTGTAAACTGACAACGCCAGGATCTCCAACTAGGACACTTTCGCCGGTGTGTCACGGAAATAGTTTCCTCTGTAAAACGGCGGTGGCATTTTCAATTATTTTAAATAAAGCTCATAAACTTGGAAAACGGGTGCTGTTTATTGATCAGATGTCTTTATGAGCTCTTTAATGTAATGAAACGGTCCTCCAATTGCTCTTTTGAACATCACACGATCTCGTAACAAACACCGCGCCTTCACCACGTCCGCTAAGCAATTCAAGGTAGCTCGAACGTGCTGCTTCCTAAGGCGCTGACGTCCACAGGTCGGCGCTGACCCACGTTGACCAACAATGGACTGTCTGGAAGCTCTTCCGGTCATCATTACTTTCGCAAAATGCCAAACCGTGACATGCGACCGGGGTCATCAATTTGTCTGGACATCGCGATTAGCGTAATGATCATCGATGAATGGCCAACGGTTTCGAGTGGTCGGTCATAAAACTAAGTAGTCCGCAACTGCGGCCCGGCCTCTGGCTACTTATGAATTGCTCTGTGGCGCACACACAAATTCATACATCACACCAACATTTGGACATATAGACTCCTTCAACAATGGCGGATATACACTAATACTGTGTCACGCTTTAGCGAAAAATGCTGATGCGAAAAATTAGTGACGCAATTGCTCTTAATGCGCATGTTCGGAAATACATATCTTCGCGAGGAGACGTGTTATATGGTAGCAAGGATTGAACAATCCTGCTGTTGTAAACATAAATTGCCCACCAGCCTTTGGTGCGCACATTTCGGGCTTATTAGGGTAGCAGAGGACTTAATGTACACTCATAATTATTACAGGATCATGTTCGGGATATATATTATGAGATAAATATACACGTTTAGTATTGTTTGCTAACAATATTTTAAAGTAACTATAAACACATCTCAACTGTTTTAGCACCAAAAAATATGTTTAATGTGTGTGTGTGTGTGTGTGTGTGTGTGTGTGTGTGTGTGTGTGTGTGTGTGTGTGTGTGTGTGGGTGGGTGCGTGCGTGCGTGCGTGCGTGCGTGGTGCGTGCGTGCGTGCGTGCGTGCCTGTGTGTATGCCCGTGTGCGTGTTATTGTTATAAAATACATGTAACGGTAAACATTACAAATTAAAATACCCAATTATTTATATTTAAAACAGGTATAAGAAGTGAACAATAATATTACTGCCTACACATTTTTAAATAGGTATCTCGCAATGCGGTCTTTGAAGATGAGATGAAGCATAAATGTCACCAAAATACAACGATTAGCTCCAAGGAAGATGGATATCAAATTGAAAGTGAGGCCTTATAGTTGCACATAATTTGTAATGTATACAACATTGTACATACTTGTACTATCCGTGAAGCGTCGTAGGAAGTGTCCTAAACAAGCAACAACAACGTGGGTGCAAATCGACGTTTTCGGAGAGCCTTAAAGTGGGTTTCCTTACGAGCCCCAACGCTCAACATTGTTTCTTTGGGTGAAAATCGAGATTTTCCCAGCAGAGTTTCAATATGGGTTTTGCGAACTTCAATGGAAGATGCAGTTGTAAGTGTCTGATGAGCGACACAAATTTTAACATCGCCGCGTAGAAATCCAAACATAACATCTGTCCCAGTTTTCCTGTGTCGTGATCCGACAAAGTTGTTGTGTTAGTTGTTGCTTTAAGGTACCGTCACACGGTGCCACTTAGTTGCATGCAACGGTTGCATGCAACTAAGTTGCCGCGTGTGTTGGACCCATGGCAAACAATATATTGCAAGAACTTGTTGCAAGTTTAAAACATGTTTTATAATGCGCAACTTAGTTGCATGCAATGAGCAATTAGAAGCTGCCGTCATCAGCAAAAATTGCATCAAAAATTAATACTTAATAAATTAATATTATGTGAATCGTAACCGGGTAAAGACAGATACAATTGATCATGCGCTACACTGACGTTACCAGCATTCAGTTTCCTTGATGCGATATCGTTCTTTGTTCACTCGGTTTGTAGGCTGTATTGTGTAGGTGCATTAAACAAAGTTGTTCTCGTGATTTATAATTGCTTAATGTGTAATATAATTGTAACTGTCGTCGTCGCATCATAAATAAATAAATACAACATACACACATATAATGAATTTACAACATCTCTCTCATCGAAACGTCCGAAATATATATCGTTGAAAATCCGTACAGACATAGGAATGAATAATGACAAACGCACACCTGTGTGGCCTAGAGACTACGACAAGGACGACAAACAACAAGGGATGGAACAGGTTTGCGGAGTAATTGCAGGAGTCTCTCAGGGTGAAGAAAGAGACAAGAACGAAGAAACCAAGGAGCCGTTTGCGATGAGTCGGCTAAAGTTGGCTGACATGTAGACGGGGACATACCACCAAATGGATTCTTACGCCGTTGCCCATTGTAGTCCTGCTTAAAAGAACTGCATTGTGCACTTTTCTATAAATATCTGGAAGCACTAAATGTAGGACTGTTTGAATGGAAATTATGCTTCTGCGTAGCATGATATCACAGATGCGAAATAATGATATTTGACAGGTGCGTATGCATACAGGTGTAATTTGGCCTAGGGGTGTCAACGCTGGCAATCTTCCGCTGATTGAGCCACAAATGAAGGGGTGTTAGGTTAGAAACTGGATTGTAGTAGAAAGAGACACGTCATTTTCACGAATTATTTACATGGCATGTGTCAATGGATACTAATTAATGTCTAAAGTTTTCAATATCATGGATTAAAAAACCTAATTGGAAATCAAAGAAATGTTACAATGGCCGCCTATGGGAAATCAGTTAGTGGTGTCTACCCAGACAATTGGAGGGAATGAGACAAGGACGGTGGTCAAAGAGAACAGACGCCGGCAGAGAGCAGGGAAAAGGAAGGGAGGATTGTCTAAACTGACATGGGTGGAATGTGTATAGACTTGTAGGGACTTGGAACGGGGTGGAGGATGACAGGCGATGATAGGTTGGTGGAGAATGCCGTACAAGATCAGATAGAGTAAAGAAAAAGAAACTATAGGAAATGATAAGCAGTCTGACGCCGGTTAGACAGTAAAACAAGAGCAGCACAATTGTGCCGAGAAATTGTAAATAAAAATTAATATACAATTTAATGATCAAAATCAATCCAGCACAATGTGCGCCCATGTAAAGTATGTCGTGGTGTCACCGTGTAGCGTGTACCTGATGTCTATGGCTGCACGAGTCAGTGAAGCTGACACGCGGCGTGGGTGACCGAGGCTATTTTCAATGGCGTCTCTGACGGAGCGGCTGTGACGCCACTGTAGAACTGTTCGGTTATTTGCTCTTCCATATTTCACGGCAAATGCAATCTGATGAGTCCATCAGCCGTCGAAATTGGTCGCCAGCGACCGGGCCGTCAGCGCCTTTCAGCCGCATTGTATCGCTTCAATCAAGATCATGTTATTCTACTGATGACGTTAGTTCTTCCCGCGCGCGCGCACTAATCACTTTCCGCCGACTAATCGCATTTGCCTCGGCCGCTGCTCGGCAGAGCGGACGGCGACGCGCTTCGTTTTATGCCGTCGAATTCATAACTCCGCCACATTGATCCGTCCATTAAGATTTAACCTGATTTTCCACGTCAAACCTGACTTTGGAAATCCGCGATATGATGCAAAGGAGATGTGATTAACGCGTCCGACAATGCACTGTGCGGCACCTATTGCTGCGCTAACCGAATTAAGGCGCGTCTTCCGCGAGGAAATTGCATTCGCGTGATCGAATCACGAGACGCGATAACTGACTTTTGTAAGCTATCCTTTTAATTGGGTGTCCGTCCTATCGTGTTGTATAGCGTCGCGTGTAAATATGTCAGGTTTCATCCTGACTTGTACCGTTCTAAATCATAACATGTCGCCGACATAATTCGGCGCAGTGGCGTTTGGAACTCAATAAACCAGCGGCGCTTCATTGAACGTGACAGGTGTGTCCGCGCCACCTGGTGTATTGTCCTGGTGCTCCTGCAGTACTATGTAGCTATGCAGTGGAAACAACATCCATATGTGTGGCTATTCCAGAAAAATAACTGGATCTAGTGTGTAGATATAGACAGTGGTTACAAGTTATACTCGATCATTCAACCATGACGAGATGGAGGCTTGAGTTGGCACGTACATGGTGTGTCACTTCCTGTTCGTCTGTCGTAGACACGAGGCTCACTTCCGTTTCCGGGATGGCGAGGTTCAGTGCAGCCAAAAGCGCAAAACAAATATACGAGAGTATTTTATACATCTTATTCTTCTATCGCCATTTTTCTCACGGGACCGGCGTGGGGTGTACGAGCTGTAGCAACTTGTTCCGGTCTGTCACGTGTTCTTCCTTCACACCTCTCACTTCCGTGTATTTCTTTACAATGTCCGTTTGTGTTGGTCTTTCTCTTTTTTTCTTCCCAAAGTCTGGCAATTCTGCTGTTTTTCTCGGGTAGTGGTCTTTTTCTCGTCTCTTTATGTGGCCAAACTCGTTATTAATTAAAAAAATGCAATTAACACGCTCAACAAAGTTCACCGCTTAGGTCTATGTCGGCAGATATTATTACTTGGCAATAACCGTGTAAAAATTAAGGGTCCCTCTAATATTAGTTGGGCTTGCGTGCATATTTTTTTGGGGTTTGCACTGACAATAAAATTAAGACAATAACATCGCCACACAAACGTTGTATATATATATATATATATATATATATATATATATATATATATATATATATATATATATATATATATATATATATATATATATATATATATATATATATATATATATATAAACACTGCATTATATCTTTTTCCAATGACCGACTAGTCGGGATGGTTGAAGAAAATAAATTAAGGTGGCTCACATAAGACCTACTTTGTAATTATATATTTTGCAAATGTTACATGTGGATCATGTACGTGTTTAAGAGCTCCACCCTCTGCCTAAAAACGAAACAACACTGGTATAAAAAGTGAACCGCGGTGCCGGGGAGGGCATGCATTTACAATGATGAAACGTTAGTCTATACATGGTTCGTCTTTCCGCCAGACTACTCTCTCATTCCGAGGTTCACTCCCTTGCACCTCTGCTCATTTCAGCCTCTTGACACGTCTTGAAAACATAAAAAGTCGTGTCCGTAAGCATTTTTATTTTTATATCACTAAACACATTAAAAATAACCACAAACACAAAATAATACCTGCTCCTAATATAAGATTGCGTTGCCCGGATGTTCCAAAAGACTCGTGTACGTGCGACGTCCTCAAGAACAATATCCGGTATTTTGGTAAAAGTAAATTGAAATATCAAAACTACCACAATATAAAATTAGGATGTCAAATACAACACAACCAAATTATTTTTATACACGTTGATTTCAGTTTATGTTCAAATATGCTGCAACCGCTAAATGTACTGTTTATCAATTATTTGAATAGTAGTTCTTATCATTCATTCATTCAACGTATTTCGCGGTTAACCCATCCGACAGCCGCAATATTACCAACTGTACAGCCCTTTTAGATTCTAAACATTTTGGTTTACAACGTGAACATTTTACGGTCGAAATTTGCACACTGCTAATACCCTTACGTGTGTTATAAACGGACCTTACAAAACGCTGGACTTTCTACATTGTGTATTCCGGTATTGCGAACATTACCTTAGAATAGGAACAGACCGCAAAACAACTGCATTACAAAGCGCAGTCATATCGTGCACTGGAGGTGATTGATAACAATGCTACTTCGGCTTGTTGTCCGGCTCGTACCTGACAGCGCGGTGTGCGCAACAGACACCTGAGAGGCCGCGCTTCGTTCCCCGGCCCGGTGCCGTCCCCCGACTCCCGCTATGTCCTGTTTGTCCGCCGCCTTTTGAACTGCGCACACCGCAAACAGAAAAGATTAGACGCCGTCCCCTGACAATTGCGATTAGGCTGTGATTATTCGTCTGTGCTATTCCGTTAAACTAATCCCCGGCGCAATCTAATTACAACGTCGACGAACATGCTTGAAGCACCGGCTTACGCCAGGCAGCTGTGGATTCTTGTACTATACAAGAGTCGACGGTAGTCCGGTGGGAGAGATCGTCCTGATTCATAAATTCAAAACCGGTGTCGCGGGCCGAAAGTATCCCCTGGCAATAGTAAACAAAGTGTGTATGCGCATGCAATCGCAGTGGATAATATGGCCTGTCGTGATTCAATCAAGTGTTCAATGTTCTAAGTTTATCTTCTACCTATTTCTGTTTGACGGACGGACGGACGGACGGACGGACGGACGGACGGACGGACGGACGGACGGACGGACGGACGGACGGACGGACGGACGGACGGACGGACGGACGGACGGACGGACGGACGGACGGACGGACGGACGGACGGACGGACGGACGGACGGACGGACGGACGGACGGACGGACGGACGGACGGACGGACGGACGGACGGACGGACGGACGGACGGGCGGGCGGGCGGGCGGACGGACGGACGGACGGACGGACGGACGGACGGACGGACGGACGGACGGACGGACGGACGGACGGACGGACGGACGGACGGACGGACGGACGGACGGACGGACGGACGGACGGACGGACGGACGGACGGACGGACCGACGGACGGACGGACGGACGGACGGGCGGGCGGGCGGGCGGGCGGGCGGGCGGGCGGGCGGGCGGGCGGGCGGGCGGGCGGGCGGGCGGGCGGACGGGCGGACGGACGGACGGACGGACGGACGGACGGACGGACGGACGGACGGACGGACGGACGGACGGACGGACGGACGGACGGACGGACGGACGGACGGACGGACGGACGGACGGACGGACGGACGGACGGACGGACGGACGGACGGACGGACGGACGGACGGACGGACGGACGGACGGACGGACGGACGGACTCACTCACCCACCCACCCACCCACCCACCCACCCACTCACTCACTCACTCACTCATCCATTCATTCATTCACTGTGAGTGCGTGAGTGAGTGAGTGAGTGAGTGAGTGAGTGAGTGAGTGAGTGAGTGAGTGAGTGAGTGAGTGAGTGAGTGAGTGAGTGAGTGAG
>OZ024866.1:24199729-24204729 GCA_964017155.1 Oasisia sp. SBJ-2009
TTGTGTCCTGTATACAGTATCATCATCATCATCATCATCATCATCATCATCATCATCATCATCATCATCATCATCATCATCATCATCATCATCATCATCATCACCATCATATATATATATATATATATATATATATATATATATATATATATATATATATAATTCGTTATATAAAATATATTTCCAAATCAGAAGAGGGTCATAGTTTAATGCCTCCTAAATACGCCACCGCCGGTAGAGAGAGAGAGAGAGAGAGAGAGAGAGAGAGAGAGAGTGTGTGTGTATGTGTGTGTGTGTGTGTGTGTGTGTGTGTGTGTGTGTGTGTGTGTGTGTGTGTGTGTGTGTGTGTGTGTGTGTGTGTGTGTGTGTGTGTGTGTGTGTGTGTGTGTGTGTGTGTGTGTGTGTTTTGTGTACAATTTTTTATAACAAAGTAGCAATAATACAATAACAAATTCATTATTAATCCTTTTACTGGAATGCTTGGAATTCAAGATTTACCGAATAAATATAATATTCCTAGTTTGTGTTACGTATAGGCTTTTAGACTCGTGTAAATTTTTAAATAAAACAACACAACGATATTTACTAAGACATACTACACTATTCCATGCACAATTATATTTTACTAATCATAACTATGAATGTTCAAAACAAATGTGTAACCAAATGTCCCTCTGTCGTACGCGATGCTTAAATGAAATAATAAAAAGGATCATTATGACAGGAATGTTGTGCGATTGGAAATTACATTTGATAAGGCACCATTATTCCTTGTACACAGTTTTATAATAATAGTAATTATTATTATACTTATTAAGAATATACATTTATTTGATAAGCACTGCTACCAGTGGCGGTGGCTAGCTAACTGGACGAATATATTCGAGTTCGTCCAACCTGTCACCCCAACGGGAAATGGATTCGCCCGTCCACCATCCGCCATGCGGCTAATATTGAATATGGTGACATAACGATCAAACAGTATCCGTTTAAATGTGTCGGTCCCTGATTGAGAGCCGCAGTGAGCCTGCTTGGTAGCGTTCGAGTGCCGCGTGCAGCAAGCAGAAACCTGGTAGAGCCTGTCGCGTGTAGCCGGTAGAGACAGTCGCGCGACCGTTTATCAAAATGTCGACAATGCCGGAAAGCGGAGCGGAAGTAACGGACTTGTCAACGACGCGACTTCACCAGACCCATCCCCTCGAAGGTTAGTGATGTCTATTCACGCTAATGTTCCCAATTGTTGTGATTGGACATGAAACGTATTATTAAAATCAGTCGAAATATTATGATAAAATAAGAACAATTAAATTATTTTAATATTGCATTAGCTGTGCCATGACGGTGTCTTCCCGTTATAGCTACTACCCGTTATAACTACTATATAGCTACTTTTATTTCCGTTATAGCTACTAATTAAGTTTGACAGTTGCACTAGTCCCTTTATGGCTACTTTTTCATTTTTCCAGTTCACAATGTAACAAGATAATGGAGCATTAACTACTTAATTTCCACCCAGCTGATGTCCATAAGGGGTGGACGGCTTGCATGTGTGTCCCACTCCCCACTGAGGAATTTCTACAACTGATAACTTTTAACAAGTGCTTTATAGAGACATGGCTTGGTGATGATTCAAAGATGTTCATGGGCATGCGGAATGTTCACACATAAACTGACAAATGAACAAACAACCATGTTGAGGGATGGAATTCAAAATTTGCGAATGTTGTGGGGAAATACCATCCCAACATCTTCCAGTTTATGGTTGCTTGAGCAATGTGATGCTGCCGTCCTACCACCACATAACAAGAATAATTGATGACTCATTACCTTTTGATAAATGCAATAATTATGTACTCTGTACAATTAATAACGTATTTGCCTTGAAAATAATTCGCACAAAAGTGTTATGCTATATTTTCCATTTCAAATAACTGACAGTTACATTTCTATATCATTCTTATGACTTTTTAAATGGTCCTTTATTAATACATTTCTT
Organism: Oasisia sp. SBJ-2009; assembly: GCA_964017155.1. Taxonomy (NCBI): domain Eukaryota; kingdom Metazoa; phylum Annelida; class Polychaeta; order Sabellida; family Siboglinidae; genus Oasisia; species Oasisia sp. SBJ-2009. The sequence continues at coordinate 24,201,726 of OZ024866.1, forward strand.
ATAGAAATCTTACAATAATCTAAACTAGGTAATGCTCCCTCTTGCTGTCCCCTCCTGGATTGTGTAATTAAATAAGTAGATATAACGGTACTAGTTTGCCTTCAAAACTTAACGAGTAGCTATAACGGGGAATGTAGCTCTAACGGGAAGTATAGCTATAACGAGAAGTAGCAATAACGGGGAAATGTCGATGTAACGGGAAATAGCTATAACGGGAAGTAGCTATAACGGGAAGTAGCTATAACGGACCTAGACTGCTCTGACGACACGCCTAACCTGTCTTAACGTTTTATATTACGTCGTCATATGTCAACTAAGTAAGACAGTTTGCTAGCTACACAAAGCAGCACATCCGCGAGTTAGCGCTACCTGTCTTGTTTCCGCTTTTTTAGACCCTAAATAAACTTCGCTCCAAACTACTCTTTTTCTAACCATTTGCGTGCATTGTCGATAATATATTTAAAAAAAATTGCATTTAATTTTTTTTCAATATGTCAGCAGAAATATACAATAAATCCAATATATCTTTTTAACCACCTGTAACAACAAACTACATAAAATATAGAATAGCGAACAACTGCTTGAAACATATTTTATAATTGTGATTGAATGCAACAATTGTTTCATCCTTATTTCATTCATTTAGTTTTGTGACTTAACAGAAAGTTCCTAAGATATTCAACATAAAATGAAAAACCTCCTTTTTATAATAATGCCATCTGTGGCATGCAGATATTTCTACTTTACTTCATAACTCTCTACTGATAATCATCTGTTTGCGACTACTATGGAAATAGACGGCATTTTTACTGTAGACATTTCAGCGTGGCTGAATAATTCCCATACAAATTTAATTGTCAGAATAACCAGACGAGCTATGAGTAGTCCAGTACACAAGGCACTGTTACAGAAGACAAAAAAAGATAAACTGAAGGTGGATACATTTTAAAACAAAATATCGTCAGAGTTTTTTCTAGAACGAATGTACACTCTATTCTGTATGACAATTGTGATATCTGAATACATTTTAATTACGTTTTCTGCAATGTTTTTGTAGTTTTAGCTTTTGGATTTTTGTTGTTCGTCATAATGGCTTTTCCCCTTTCTTTGAAATATGAGGATCGAATATTTACGATTTGCGTGCGTTCATGTGTGCTTGTATAGGGGCTGTAAATGTGTCACGATACATGGCGAGACTCCGCACGACTGGAGCTGATTGGGGACTGGACACAATAATCATATTTTAACGACGGATGATAGGTGTAGTTTCCGACTGATGAATACTAACAGTTTATCACACTGTCATACACATATAGCGATTTACGTAGAGTAGATAGAATGAAACTGTTTCTGCTTGTAATTATCCTTCTGAAAATATAGCTATTTATGGATAGTCCGATTATTACAACCAAAAACTAAATAAAGTCCTATCTATTAACATGGAGAAAATAGACTTCCTGCCCCCAAATGCTTCCACCCTCGTCTTCGAGCGCGAGACTTACGTGGCCTTTTGTTACAGATCTCTTAAATCCAATCGGCATCGGGAAACAAGACAACCAAATGTCACCTAGCAATGATTAATCGCCTACATTCTCGCCGTGACACGGCAGTTTATCAACAGTTAATGTCAACGAACAATGTAAATAACATTGCACGAACCCCTTTAGATTAAACAAAAGGGTGATTTTAGCCTCACTTTACAGAAACGACCAGCATCATTGTCAGCTTGGCGTCGCCATCCGTGACGTGCTTTCCGTGATGTGCCATCCGTATTGTGCCATCCATGACGGTCACGGTTGGGCTATTTGTACGATCTCTAATGTCGACATTTGTCGTATGACGTATTAAATGGTGTATTCATTTCCCCTTTTACGCACGCCCCCAACTATGAAAATCTGATGTCCGAACGAAATCCGCTGACAGCAAAATATATATCGATATTGGCTCAGATCATTCAGGTGGAACGGTCGGGCCGCTGGACGCATACACTGACCAGTCCGCGGTCGCTATCGATGTGCGTCGGTCAGATTGCTGAAGTCAATCACATTATCGGCGATTTCCGCCTGATGTCCGTATGATGTTCGTGCGGCTAGCGATCACTGTAGCACAGTAAGTGAGTGAGTGAGTGAGTGAGTGAGTGAGTGAGTGAGCGAGTGAGCGAGCGAGTGAGTGAGTGAGTGAGTGAGTGAGTGAGTGAGTGAGTGAGTGAGTGAGTGAGTGAGTGAGTGAGTGAGTGAGTGAGTGAGTGAGTGAGTGGGATATATATATATATATATATATATATATATATATATATATATATATATATATATATATATATATATATATATAAAACAGTTTTTTCAAATTGTTTCAAAAAAGATAACGCAAATATGATGAGCAAACACCGCTGTTTTTTTTCTTTTACTTCTAAATTGGGAAGGTGAAATTATTGAAAGTGAAATACAAATCTATATAACAGAGCTTCAGTTGCGTTTACATATCTCCAATAAGAGAATTTGGGATGTGGCTACCCGTGTGCATAGACTGCTCTGTGTACTAGGCAGCATTAAAACAAAGAGCCCGGAATAACGATGCTAAACCACTGTCTAACGACGCCACGCGATACCGCAAATCTTCAGCGCCTCAGAGCGCCAGCGCTGTTGGACGGCGCACGAAACAAACGAGTTCTAACTGGTTTAATTCGGTACTAATTATAGGCCACTTTACAGCGGCCAACATTTCCCGCAGCGACAGCCCCCGGCGCGCGCACGTGCTCGTGGTTTAGCGCCGTTCGTTGCGTCATAAATTGCTGGTCGAGCTGCCCGTGTCGTAATACCCGACCGTAGCTGTCATTTGTACACACATTAGCACGGCCCGTGTGACAAAATCGCACGGCGTGGCATGTGATCTTGAATCCGTTCGTTCTATCGTCTGAGTTCCGTTTTAATGGTTACTTATAATAGTTCGGAGCAGGATGAGTTTTTTAAAGGGTCAATCAAATCCACGCCCATCCCAAGGAAGT
>OZ024866.1:24212229-24229729 GCA_964017155.1 Oasisia sp. SBJ-2009
CTGTGTCGTTGGTGTCGACATTGTGCGGTCCATTTGTAAAACATTCTGGTGAGAGTTGCATAAAACATCAGCTCGTGAAATATTATCGCACGACGATTTAAACTTCGGATCTGGCCTATGCGTGCGGTAAATTGTTTTGTAGAAGATACGTTGGCATCCTTTGATTTCTGTTCGAAAGGTTTCCTAGCTAAGACTTATATAAATCAACGTAAGACTTATATAAATCAACGCAAATGCTAGTATTCGTCAAGTAGCTATGTTTTTTCATACGTTGGTGAAGACAAAGGATGATTACCTTATAGATGTATTTTACTTAACATGTATTTTATAATGTGTTAGATGCAAGATTGCGACAAATGCGGGGCATGTAAAAGAGAAATGCAAGACAACGCGAAGTTTGTTACGTTGATACAGATAAACAAAACAAATTCAATTAAATTTGATGTACCCACCAGGAAGATTAAACGCTTACAAGAACATACATAAACACTCTAAATAAAATGCTCGCACGTACGCATTGCATCCATGCACATTAAAAGTGCACACAGACACACCAACAAATACACACGAAAGCTCGCACGCACGCACGCACGCACGCACGCACGCACGCACGCACGCACGCACGCACGCACGCACGCACTCAACAACGGTACGAACAGACCAATAACATTAAACGTGACAGATTAAGAAGGGTATCTGTCTAAATCACGCTCAACCTGCCCGCGGAGGGCCGTCGCAAAATTGCATCAGATTATCAGTGCGTCCAAATTGAATATGAATGAGTTGATTCCATTACGCTGATGCGAACACGCCTGACTGCCTTGACCCGCTATAAGACGAGCCCTCGCTGGCCGACGATGCATCAAAGGTGCCCGGTTAGAGCGACGCTGCGGACAAGCAAGAGACTCCGACGGTTCAATGAGATCAAGCGGCAACAGACGCCATCAGGCGGAAAATGGCGTTTTGCCGCCAACCGACAACGAGCAGACGACACGGCGGCCGCGGCGCGAGATTAGTTTCGTTACGGAGCGGCGGTGCTCTAATTAATTCAACGGAGGTTTGGTCCGGTTGGTGAGCGATGACGCGCGCAATGCCGGCGAATTTCTAATCGCGTCTCCTCATCAAAAGCGACGACCTCGGACTGATTTTCAGCTTAGCGGTTGATTCTGAATATTCATTCGCGACGTCTTGAAACGCGGAGGTTCAACGTCGTCGATTGGTCCCATAGAAGCGCTCCGAGCACGTTGGTAAACATGCCGGTTCAGCAGGTTTATCTTAACTAGTTGTTGTTGTTGTTATTGTTGTTTTAAACCGTCTCATCCTCTGAGTAGCGCAGTTAAATTGCTGACAATGTTCCGAAAGTAGTATAAACAATCTAGTCGGGAGAAAACCTCCTATACAATATGTATTCTAGTATTGTGGGCATTGTAGTAAAATCAAGATGAGGAACAGACAGCTTCGAAAGTCAAGTACATTTTTGACAAGCAATTAAACAAAAGGGACATATCAGCTGCCTTTCAGGATTGTTTTAAAGGAGAAATCGTGAATTATAGACATTAATAGAGTTTTCTATGAATGTTGTGCCATAAATATTTGCGAACTGAAATGTAACGGCGTTTTCACATCGTTGATTTACCCAGAAACAAAATGGAACTATATCATAATTTTACGAATAATTTTACGATTTTATCAGGCGTATAGTTGTATGTATGTATGTATGTATGTATGTATGTATGTATGTATGTATGTATGTATGTATGTATGTATGTATGTATGTATGTATGTATGTATGTATGTATGTATGTATGTATGTATGTATTATGTATGTATATATATATACATATATATATATACATATATATACATATATATATACATATATATATACATATATACATATATATATACATATATATATATATATATATATACATATATATACATATATTTATATATATATATATATGTATATATGTATATATATATGTATATATATATGTATATATATATATATGTATATATATATATATATATATATATATATATATATATATATGTATATATGTATATATATATGTATATATATATGTATATATATATGTATATATATATGTATATATATATATGTATATATATATATATATATATATGTATATATATATATATATATGTATATATATATATGTATATGTATGTATAATATATTGTCGTTACAAAATCGGTCGGTATTTCAAAATCTGTCACCTGATTAGAACAAATTGAACGATGTCTAGTCTGGGTGGATTTTTATGAGAAAAAAACGAACTGCACAGTTTATACGAATTTTCTGCGTAATGTCCCATGCTGTGAGAAAGTGTAAAGACAATTTGTAGATATATTTTTCATCAAACACATGCAGGAGAAGTTATAATGCCTGCTTACGTAAAATCTATTGTGGCCTCACGAAAGATTCGAAATAACATACTACGTATTTATGACCTTTGCCAACATCACTAGCAAAGTCGATACCCTATAATTAACACACATTTCGTTACACAAATGTAATCACTGTCTACGCTTAGTGTACTACCCTTGGCCTTTCATAAACCTTGCATTTTTAACCACGTTTCCCTGGCATTAGCTCCCAAGAGTAATCATCAATTTGTCGACCACTTTAATATGGCATAGTGATTTTCTAGATTGCTAAAGCTGTTGTTTTATACATGCATGAACTCTAGTGCTTCCGAGGATTTAGTGCGTAGCGTTATTACTTTTATAATTAGAGATATAGTTTGCTTCAAACCTTTTGTTTGACCCATTTGTATTTTGCAAAATAACTGTGGTCGTTACATTTTAAATGTGCACGTATTTTCAAGTTGGCGTCTGCCCGAGTTTTATGATAAAACCATCCTACTAGTACTATAATGCTGCATGTTTCAAAATATTGAGAAACAACATTTTATTGATTTTCCCTAATCCGTTAAATGTACAGTTATATTCTGCGCTAAGATCTTGCGTCAATTTCCCGCGCGTTGTTTCACCTGTCGAGAAAACGTGACGTTTAGCAGCGACACAAAGCGAACCCCCGCGGCCGGACAGATGACCACTGCGACGTCATACGTCGAACAGCAAGCGCGTCTGTCACCACCATCGATGGACGGTTGTTTCTTGGCGACAATCCCCTCCTGATGGCCGTGTGAATGATCGCGCGCGGGCTCCGGCTGACATGTTATTATATCCCCTGGTGCGTCGCAGCCATAATGCCGCAATGAAATCGTAGTTATTTCTGAGCGATTGACACCGCCGGATTGATCTCTGGGCCGGTGGTCGAGACGGGCCGACGGAGACACCGTTGTTGGCATGCATTAAAATCACTGTAGCGTCACATTGGCTTTGTTTGGCTCGACGGAAAAGCTGTACTGTCAAGAAAGCATTTGTTTTCGTCGTCAGATACAGCATAATGTGGACAGGAGCTCATAACGATCGCCCGTTGTTTATGTCACGACGAATGCGATAGGCAGTTGTCGTTCAGATAGCATAGCGATCGTGCGCATAGACGGTCGGACATCTTGATAGGATTTTTTTTATTTTAAGACATGGTACAGCAGAGAAAATAGGATTAATTCTTTCGGTCGTTCGTTCGTTCGTTCGTTCGTTCGTTCGTTCGTTCGTTCGTTCGTTCGTTCGTTCGTTCGTTCGTTCGTTCGTTCGTTCGTTCGTTCGTTCGTTCGTTCGTTCGTTCGTTCGTTCGTTCGTTCGTTCGTTCGTTCGTTCGTTCGTTCGTTCGTTCGTTCGTTCGTTCGTTCGTTCGTTTTGAAAAGTATGCACATATCTATAAAAAATGATTATATTATTTGCATATTTTCGTCGATTCGTTATAAATATATACTAAGACACAATTCTGAAATAATTATACAAATAATAACACGCTGAAACCCTTTGTTGGAGTCCTGCTAAAATCTACCAAGAACAATAATTAACATACGGTAATAGCTGGACGTGCCAGTGTCTAGAGACGCGCTACCTGTAGACCCTCACCCGTCTAGGCGTGTGATACTTTATAGATGACCACTAAACGACCACATCATCACGACTATCACGTTACGTGTACACGATGAATCGTAACGCGATGACAGTTACATTTCACGATTGTGCTGCAATGAATGGGCGTGTACAGCCATGCGGGGTCGACACCTTGTGAATAAACCTTTGCCGTGAAGCTTTCACTTCAAAATGACCAATCGCCTTGCTGTCCACTCACGTATCACGTCCGATCGACCCAGTCACTTGCGATGCATTCAGACAATGCTAATAGAGGGTTCTCGAGGAGGAAGTGGCCACGTGACTGATGTCTATATTAGCCTCATCAGCGACGTGCAGATTCCGCTCAATCGGCGCTGAGATCTGTTTGTCTCGCGTCTCTCTAGTCACCCGACCTCTCTCTCTCTCTCTCTCTTCTCTCTCTCTCTCTCTCTCTCTCTCCCTCTGTCTCTCCCTCTGTCTCTGTCTCTGTCTCTGTCTCTGTCTCTGTCTCTGTCTCTGTCTCTGTCTCTGTCTCTGTCTCTGTCTCTGTCTCTGTCTCTGTCTCTGTCTCTGTCTCTGTCTCTGTCTCTGTCTCTGTCTCTGTCTCTGTCTCTGTCTCTGTATCTGTCTCTGTCTCTGTCTCTGTCTCTGTCTCTGTCTCTGTCTCTGTCTCTGTCTCTGTCTCTGTCTCTGTCTCTGTCTCTGTCTCTGTCTCTGTCTCTGTCTCTGTCTCTGTCTCTGTCTCTGTCTCTGTCTCTGTCTCTGTCTCTGTCTCTGTCTCTGTCTCTGTCTCTGTCTCTGTCTCTGTCTCTGTCTCTGTCTCTGTCTCTGTCTCTGTCTCTGTCTCTGTCTCTGTCTCTGTCTCTGTCTCTGTCTCTGTCTCTGTCTCTGTCTCTGTCTCTGTCTCTGTCTCTGTCTCTGTCTCTGTCTCTGTCTCTGTCTCTGTCTCTGTCTCTGTCTCTGTCTCTGTCTCTGTCTCTGTCTCTGTCTCTGTCTCTGCCTCTGCCTCTGCCTCTGCCTCTGCCTCTGCCTCTGCCTCTGCCTCTGTCTCTGTCTCTCTCTCTCTTCACGCCCTCTGGTCACTCGACATGTCTGTTTCTAGCCACGCTCTCTGGTCACAATATGTATCACACGGTATTCCTTTAAACATGTATAGAATGTGTGTTGACAAAACTCGAGATGAGATCAAACTGATTGTTCTTATTTTATTTAATGTTTATGGGAATATAGATAGAAGTATGTTATTCAAACTGAAAGACGGCACCAGATGGCACTATAAAGCACTAGTCAAAGAACATTGCAGGTTGGATACGAGAAAGTACTCGTTCTCTGAGAGGACAAATAAATTATTGGAACAAATTAAGTGACAATTATAGTAATGCTAGCAGTGTGAATATGTTCAAAACTAAAATTCACAGTTATCTGCCGAGGGCGGGTTACACATAGGTGCAGAATTGTGGGAATATCCATAAACCAAAGGCTTGCTAGTCAGCAGGCCGTCTGGAACTTGTAGCTCTGGACGGCAATCTTGTCAAATTCTTGTTAAACGGCGAGAGCTTCCTGGGACCCGTACACGCGCAAATGGCAGGTTTAATTTGCAAAATGGGTTATATTTAGGGTCAAGTATACGTTTAGGGTTAGGCTGAGGGTATGTTAGCAAAATTGTTACATGGAGACAACGCACAGAATTCGCTCAAATGTTGTCATGTGTGACGTCATAGTTGTCATTGGTGTAAGTAAGTAAGTAAGTAAGTAAGTAAGTAAGTAAGTAAGTAAGTAAGTAAGTAAGTAAGTAAGTAAGTAAGTAAGTAAGTAAAAGCTTTATTTATTGATGGTAACCATGTCTCGTGGTAGATAGTGATTTTCAATGGGCCATCATCTTACATGCATACATACATCATATACACACATACAATAAAGGTTTAGATAAAACATATTGTTCACAACAATATAAATATAACCACAGTAGTAACAAATAGATAAAAATAAATTAACTGTAATTATAAACAAATACATATTATTAAAATATAATTAAATTAAAAAACATTACATTAATAAATTATTTAACATTATTTAAAAGAAAATATATTGATTATAATAAATATAGTTTATATAAAATAGGTCGATAGCATTATTGTATTAAAACATTTACATTAATTAAAAGAATTTACCATTTCATTTGTTTACAATATTCTGTGTGACATTGTTTCGTACTTTATTAAAATAATATATAAAGTATAAATAATTAAACGTACTACAGATCAAATACAGTGTATATGATAACAACGACATAATTGTATTGTCTCGGTTGCAGCCGTGCAGAACGAGCGGCAGCCACGCAACAGCGCGCAGGTGCGGTCTGATCAGTTGGAGGCGGGCGACTTCGAGCGGTCACTCGCCGTGTCTTCGGCCACCGTCTCGGCCACGCACCCCGCCTTCGCCCCCGCCCCCACCCACCGCTACATGAGGACCCTTCCCGCCGAGACGACCCCCAAACACGACCCTGATGGCATAGGTAGGCTCCCGGGAGACAGCTACTATACCGCAGGTACTGATTGGGACGTGTGAGGGGGAAACATTCTTCCAGTTGCAGGGATAGAGTTCGCGGTCTGTCCCGCCCAGAGTAGGACGATTGAATTAGTTGATGTAAGACCACAATAACATGCTCGTCCGCCATTATGTATTAGTGGAGTCGCTTAGGGGTATAATCGTGACACGGCTTTCTGCGATTATTTGTTACCAAACACGAACACTTCCTTAGACATTAAGTAACCAGGTTTTTTATTTGTTACACTAAACACCTTAGTAGCCCCTTCGGACAAAATAAGATAATATATAATAATTACAGTAGACTTTATATCCATCTGCGAGTGTGTTACCCTTCACTGTTAAATCGGGTGTGGCACAGTATATTGTGACCAGGGGGGGACTTCAGAAATTTACCACGTGGCGATATCAGGCTGAATGTCACAAAGTGATGTAAAAAACTGTTTAATAAATAACAGTATGCAAATGTGGTATATTATAGTGTCATGAAGTTATACAGTAGTAAATAAAAAAATAAAAAAAATGTATTTGCAGTCATGATATTGTAAAAACTACAGTTCAATAAAACAAACTCTTATTAATGCGCTTAATTTCTATACTAATGGTGATGATGATGGTAATGACGACGACGCCGACGACGAAGACGTTGATGCGAATAACACTATATATATATATATATATATATATATATATATATATATATATATATATATATATATATATTTGTATATATATATTTGTATATATATATATATATATATATATATATATATATATATATATATATATATATACAAATATATATATATACAAATATATATATATATATATACAAATATATATATATATATACAAATATATACAAATATATATATATACAAATATATATATATATACATATATATATATACATATATATATATATATATATATATATATATATATATATATATATATATATATATATATATACGTTCATAGCGAAAATATATAAATATTTGAATCGCGAGATCGTGACATTATAAATGTATGATAGTATTAAGATAATGTATGAAAAAGATGAGCAGCACCTAATTGCCACAACTGTTGGTGATTATAATGATATTAAATGATATCATTAATCAGTTGACTTTTTCATTTATGTTTATTTCACTAGATATGATGGGCAACCGAAATTGAACCCTTAATAATATGGCACTTCAATCCAGGGAGATGAATTGATAATTGGCATGGTTCACTTGCTAACTTGTGATTTGTCATCAAGTTTCTTCCAATATTAAACCATCTTGCACATACCATCTCTTTTGCGCATGTCAGGAAATGACGACAGCATCGACGTAACAAGCCTGGAGCACCCAGAGCGGCTGACAGCGCCACCACATGTGAGTTTATATCCGGAAGGGGCGCTGTACTCCGGAAGTCACGAGACTATCTACGAATGTTCGGCTCGCCTGCTCTTCATGGCTGTGAAATGGTGCAAGAGTTTACCCTCCTTCGTCAATCTCCCATTCCGAGACCAGGTGAGTCTCTCTCGTGTGTACACAACCTGTATTAAAGGAAACAGTGTGTTCCGATTGTTTTTAGTCATGCATTAATTACTGCAATGTGCTTAAGACTATTTATATTTAAAAGTCTGTATAACAACTCTGAGAAAAAAACAAATATTGAGAGGTAGCACAAACAGACAAAATCAGCAGGTACCTGAAAAATACCTACTCGTTATGATATAATATAGAGTAATGCGTACACTCTGTTAATAACTCTGTTGAACTGATACCTTAACTCTGTGTTATCAATGAGGTTACACAATTTGCAATAAACAATAAATGAAAAACGATGGTTGTGTGACCAGGACATGATGTTTTGTTGTGTCATTGGTGTGTATGATGTGATTCCAACTGGGCTGTGAGTTACTTTTATTACATTTAACTTATTATAAAACACTGGAAATATGGTGAAGCCGATATGAATGTGGAATATAACTATTTTGTGGGGTAAATATATGAATACATCCAAAATGCCAACTAAACAAACCGCATAGACAAATATTTGTATAGTGTCATCAGTGAATTGTATAGCAATCCGGTTGATGGCCCAGAAATGAGTTACATATGTACATAATTATGCAATCGAGAAAAACCAAGCGACATCACAGTACGCCATTTCATTCCGCTGTGAGACGCCTATGACGATTATAACGCAGTAGTAGCAGTAGCCTAATACCCGTGCGTTCCGTTGAGGGTTCATTGGCGAGCTAAAGCGCCAAAACTGCAAAGTGTACAACCATACAGCCCACCTGGGGAGATTTTGTGCATCACCCAGAATTCAATATTAACCGGAAGTGGCTTCGATTACTGCTTAGGGATGGCAAACGACCGCCATTTTGCCCCAGCTTGACATTTTGATCTCTTTGATTTAATTCAGTAATATTTACCTAAGTTTATATATCCTTCACAAACTCTTACCCACACTGCATTGTTCCGTGTTTAGTGTGTTCCAACCGAGATGTTATATTTAGTAGTACAACCCTCCCGGCTGTAAATTCATCAATCATTGTCACCATTCGCTTGCAACATGAAACCAACAATAGGGCGATATAATACAAAAAGTTTAAATAACAACGTCATTGAGTAATGTCGTGTTTGCACAAATGTGCTTCGTCATTCTTGACATTTCAGTAGCGCATCGCCATATTTGACATTTTCGCCAACTGTAGAGTGACTGGAGACTTCATTTCGTAATGAGTACGCTTCATCTCACTAAGCACCATTTTGTAAGTCATGTCTAAACAACTGTCGTTTCTAACGGTTACCTCCCGTTTGTTGTTATTTATGCTGGTGTTTCGATCAGTTAACGCAATTAGCATACAGTTTAGACGAGTTTATATTAGCTTTTTATCTCACCGTTAACATATTTTAGTTCATTTTTAAGAGCGAGAGAGATCGATTCATTGGCTGAAATCGGTCAACCCTAATATTCACAAATGGACCCGTTTCGCAGCACGGGTTGAACCGAGGGGGAAAAACTCACACGTCATTCTAATAGGTCGCGCAGACAACATTTGCCGGCGAAAATCGACGCTTGTTGTCCGCCGTACAAAGGCCAGCTAATTGCTGCACGGTCCCGTTTTCGCCACAGACAGTTGCGTTTATTGTTCGACTCAATTAGCGATATTGCTCGAGAGTGGATGGTGCAATTTGTAAATTTGTATTCCTGCCATCATCGAACGAGATCACCGAAGCAAATGTCAGGACTTGCGAGCCGTCGAGTGCTATCGTACGGAGCCGGAGCGCTCGCATCAGAAGGGCCCGTGATGGCGTCGATACGGACCGAGAGATAAGCGACTGGAATATTTACTCGAATCACAACTGATAACTCTGCGTACATCTGTGGCATTTCACGACTGATGATAAGTTTGAAATCACAAACAAGGGTTGATTGTGGTTATATTTCATCAACACGTATGAATTTTGTTTGTTGATAAATTATTTATTTCAATATTTTGTGACTATGAATACAATTATAAACCAAAATGTTTAATGTTCGTCCGAGGAGAGGTTTTATTTCCGAGCAGGCTATTTTCACGATTAACTCACGCAGCTAAATGTTCCTATACCTTACGTTCTAATCTCAGTATTTCAAAAAGATGCAACGAGCTGCTAAACGTCGCAGAGTATTTGGTGCCAAGCGTGCAAAATGCCTAAACAGTAATTAAAACGTTCTTTATATAACATAATGCATGCATGTTAAAAACAATTGAACTACCGCATGCATTTAAAGCAAGTGTATATTTGTGTTTAAACCAAGTGTATATTTCTGTTGCACTTTATGACATATTATCATATTGTCATGCAGTACCAATACATACCAGATGGCAAGAACACTTTCTCGCGAGATTACAGTCATTCAGTGCAACACAAACACATAATTCACGTAGACGTTTCCCAAGAAATATTACAACACTGCCGTATCAAGATAATTGTATAATATATATATATATATATATATATATATATATATATATATATATATATATATATTGAACTTCATGCATGAGAGTACGCCGTAGATTCGCCCTCAGAAAACACTTCATATAAGTCGCCAACTATGCGAATTCTCGAAAACGAAATGTCGAATCGGGTTTAATCGATATATGACGAAACTATTGTTGACATTTCCCTAATTCTATACTAACATATTTACAGCATAACACGTATAGGCATTTCGTTTTGTTCACGAAAGTTGGCATTATTAGACAGAAATCGTAACATGGTTGGTGATCTTCACATAATTACCATTGCCTGCATTTATAGTAATTTGATTAACAACGAACTATTTAGGTGTAGTTCTACACATGGATGAAAAAAACCTACCATGCCTTAACTGTGCTGGATTCTCGTTTTATAAACTCCCATTAACGTTAAGATGCGAACATGCTCCAACCAACAGTAGAAATAGAAGATGAAAAAATACTTGGAGTAATGATAAGACATACAAGTCCTTAGTCCATCTGACAACGTGAAGCTTCCGATGGTAATCTGGTAAACCTGATTAAAACTTAAACACGGCGTATTTTAATTTAGAACGCGTAAATGTGTATAGAAGCTCATGGTATGCGACGTTGCTAGCTGCATGCATGCGTGTTCGCGTGTCAGCAGTTGCACCGGGCGCACATCACATCACATCGCGGTCCCGGCAAATAGCGGATAAAAATGCTAACAACTCAGCGCTAACCGAATGCACCGCAATCTCGTAATGAATATCTACGCTTCATTCCGCCGCTAAGATCAGAAAAACGTCGTCAGCTCCCGTCGATAAAATGCTAATTTAATCCGACGTCTCGTCACACAAGTGCCGAGATCTTCTCAGACTGACATTTATGTCTCAGGAATGCGAAACAAAAGCGAAATAACGCGATATTGATATTAATTTACTCCGCCACGACCGTCGCCGATCACATCAAACCGGATAACCGCCCAGCGGTCTATTGATGTATAACGACGCTTTCATTATCCCGCTGCAGCGAAGCTAATCCGCCACAGGAAATCCCGTCCGCGAATCGATTATCCTTACATACATTTGAAACTTCGCGTTTGCATCGCGATGGGCGGTGAGATTATCCGTGGCGCGTATTAACGCTGCTTTTATATTTGATACTTAGCGAGGGATTCTCGTGTCGTGTTTATGACGACGTGTGCGTGGCTCATCTGTGCCAAAGTGGCGCGTCATCCGGCCACGTCGTCGCTCAAATTCTAAATTACGAGCTTGTTAGGGCGTGTAATAACTCTGGCTTCACTTGGGGGAATTCATGAAGGATTCACATCCAGATATGACAGCGTTAAAATTATACACACTGATAATTACACGGTAATATTATACACACTGACCATTACGCGTTAATGTTATACACACTGACTGACCATTACACGTTAATATTACTAAAAACCAGAATGCATTTTTTTCTTCATAAATAGATGTTCATAATTTTCCAGAATGCTAAATCACAGGTCAAGTTAATGCTTTTAGTAAAACGTCTCTTTTTATTAAAACATCTGCGCATGTTACTTATATTAATTATATATATATATATATATATATATATATATATATATATATATATATATATATATATATATATATATATATATATACATATATATATATATACATATATATATATACATATATATATATATATATATATATATATATATATATATATATATATATATATATATATATATATATATATATATATATATATATATATATATATACTACATTATCTCAATGGAAAAAACTATCTACTAATTGTGTAAGTGAACGTAGTCTGAATATGACTAAAAATACAATTTTGAGATATCTGATCAAGACGGGACTAAATTTAGATGAAAAATATTGGGTTTTCGATAAGCCAAAGGTTTCTTTGTCCATCTTCTGTCACGTGCTTCTGGCTCTGGATAGCAATCTTGATGCGGAGCGAATATCTCCGTATAGCACGCGGAAGAAAACGTAGTTTCACTCGTGTTAATAATATGAACGTCATGCTATCGACGAATATGTATGTGACCAGATCACCAATGTTCACCGAAATGGGAAACTGTGCTTACCGCCAATGTGCTGCATGGTATTCATAAATAACAGTCATATTTTTTTTAATATCATTTCTTTAGAAAATAATATTCATAAAAAAAATTGGTGTTTAATATGTTGCCTAACAATTATACCATATACCAAGATAAAAAACACACATTTTGCATATTTAACCTACCAAACCTAAATACGTCGTAAAGCTGTGTTTAGACACTGGCCTATTTGCCAAAAGAGCCTATGATGAATTCTCGTGCTGCTGGTGGTTCTACGCCCATTCTGTCGTACGTATAACTAGGTACCTGGTTTATAAATAAATATCAGTATTCGCGCTTAAATTAATCTCAGTGTGACTGAATGCTTCCAAAACATTCAAGAGGAAGCAAGAAGGTGTCCCAATGAACAGGTTTTCAATGGTGACGTTTACCGACCGGATACCGCATTTTATTCTAATTTTCATATAATGATGATTTCACGTGAAACTTGCGAGCGACGCTTATGCGGACCAACTAGAATATTTCACAGTCTCGTAGACGACGACACGTGATCAGAACAGCAATGATAAACCTCGACACATTAGAACATAGACGACGGGACCAAAGACTAACATTTATATACCAAACTATTACGGGATCTATCCCAGCCCTCCCCACTGGCACATTCTTCCGGCCCCCCCCCCCCCAAAACCATTCAGCGTAAGCACTTCCCAGACCATGTATCCTCAAATTTCGTACAACAACTAACAACCAACAACACCAGATATTTCATAATACCTACAGCCCACACTGAACAATTTAAGAATTGGTTTTTTGAAACGATAGTTGACAGGAACCAACTTAACGACCAACGACACTCAATAACATGCGCACACCCTTCCCCCGTCGTATATAATAGCCAGTATTGGCTCATTACGACGTACCCCATTCAGATTCAGACATAATTATTAAATGCTCCAATGCAGATTTTTGGGGATTTTAAAGTCAAAAATACTGAAAGTACGGCATAGAAACGGAATTCGCCAGAATTAACGTGGCGTGTCTCTGTCGTAGGTGATCTTGCTAGAGGAGACGTGGTCGGAACTCTTCCTGCTTTGTGCCATCCAGTGGAGCATGCCGATGGAGAACTCACCCCTCCTGTCGGCGCCCGAGCACGCCCAGAACGTGTCGGGCGGCAAGGCGGCCGCTCTGGTACTGTCGGACGTGCGAACACTACGAGAGGTGATGGCGCGATTCAAGGTCATCCAGGTCGACCCGGCAGAGTTTGCTTGCCTGAAGGCGATCGTGCTCTTCAAACCAGGTATGTTGTTGTTGGTTGTCAATCTGAAAGTTCAGTAAATACGCGTGTGATTGTTTGATATGCGAGTGAAATTGGAGTGAAGGAAATCAATTGTGGGTTCTCTTATGCGAGATGTAAACGTTAGGAGGTTATGAGTGTGGTACCAAAACGATCTTTAGTGTACAGTGTGTGTGTGTGTGTGTGTGTGTGTGTGTGTGTGTGTGTGTGTGTGTGTGCGTGTGTGCGTGCGTGTGCGCGCGCGCGCAGACAGCACACCTCTCAAACCTCTGTGTATGCAGCATAGTTACTACAAGAACAGTCGTAGCTGACAGACGTAAAACGTATGATGTGTTTCAGACGCGCGTGGGCTCAAGGATCCGCAACAGATCGAGAACTTGCAAGACCAGGCGCAAGTGATGCTGGGACAGCACATCCGGGTACAACACCCTGCGCAGCCAGTCAGGTATACAATACTGTAGCTTGTCCGCGACTGGCTGCTGGACGCCTTTTCAATTATGAACAAGCCCAAGATAAATATACAAGTCAGTTGTTATTCAATAGAAAACACAGCAACGAATTATATATATTACAACACATTGAAGATACATCAGTTGGTCTTTTGTTAAAATTTTGGGCTAGACGATTTATTGCAGTGATTTTCGTAAGGTGTCCACTGCGAAATGTAGATGTTTAAATACGATATGTAGCCTGTCGATGATGCAGCGGAAGTGATCTCTAACTGGCTCTTGGGCCCTCCCTCTCGTGGACAAGGACCGTGGACGGGAAAGTTTCTGGGTCGTGCATGAAAGGCAGTGCCATTTTAACGTTGTGGAGGCCGTTTAGAAGTCAATGGCAGATCCTCCGAACATAACAGTTCTACCGCATCCTAAAAAAAACATTACAACGCACATTCACACACAACATAAATATTGTTGGCCCTTTGAAAGCAAGTCTGCATCACATAACACTTTTTTTTAAAGAATATTGGCTACATCTTACACTAATTTGTCAGTTGTTATGTTTCCACGTAGCGATATGAAGACATACTATAATACTTACTATTACTTGATAAACAACCAGCTGTGAGTCGAAATTTATTAACTGTTGAAACTGGGAACCTTCCTTTACTATAGATATTTCTTATTTCCGTTTTATTGTCGACATATTCGACAACAGTGTCGAGTAGTATTAAAAGTATACGATGATGGAGATTAGTATGTGTGGAAATGTGACATAGTTTATAGAAAAGAAACAAGTGCAAGTGACGATACATGTTAGCGAGAAAGGGAGTGGTAGAGGACAACGAGGGACAACGTGTGATGGTCAAGACCACATTTGCGTTTTTCACGGGCGGTCATTATAGGGCCTACCGTTTCCTTCAGTTCCTATCGAATTTAAATAGACCCGTTATCGAAAATGTCACAGCATATTTATCCTCCACTGGTGGACGTGCCGTGGAGAAAATTCGTTAAATTATAATACCTCAGAGTCCCACAAACCACGTTTAAACCTGACACCCCTTTTTAGAATCTTTTTGACATCACCAATCTAAAAATGACACATGTATTAATACACAGACAAACATCGGGTGTTATCTGTCATAATTTTACAGCTCTGAAGCCACGTTGCACAAAACACAATTTCTAGTCACTCCACACTACATAAATTATGTCCTCGCAGTAATTCAGACAACCTGCATAATGCTATTTCTTTAGGGAACCCTTTGCTTTGGCGGACGAGCACGTTATTGTGGTATTACATCTGTTTCAGATTTGGTCGTCTGCTTCTGGTGCTGCCGTTGTTGCGTCTGGTGGCGCCGATGAGCATAGAGAACATCTTCTTTCGACGGACGATCGGCAATACACCCATGGAGAAGCTTCTGTGCGACATGTTCAAGAGCTGAATGTGTTCGGCAGACTTTACGAATCGCTTTCATGTCTCCTAAGTCGCCGCTACGATCGCTGCACAATCACAGTGCCGCCCTCTTGCGGATACTGTTGACAACTATTAAAACATGTCATGAGTCGGGCATCTAGCGAGAGTTTTGTTACTTCGAATTGTGTAGCCTGTACATACTATTAATAATGTACTGAATTGCTTGGATGCACATGGGACGTTTGATACACTTGTGCGATAGACGGAGTCATTGTTGTTGTGATCATAATAATGCGCGACCGATTCGCTCGACGACTGTAGCCTGGAAGAAGTTGATGTTGCGATGTTTTGCATTAAAATTAATACTCATTGCAAAATATACACAGACGCACGATCTGCCGCTTGCACGATAATGTATATTTAATTAGCGTAGTTACTGTATATATATATATATATATATATATATATATATATATATATATATATATATATATATATATATAATATATATATATAATATATATATATATATATATATATATATATATATATATACGGGTCTATATGTATAAATGTCATGTATTATGAATTCAAAATAAACTACCAATGAATATTCTTTGTCGTCCGGCGTGAGAAAATAGAACAGCCGTGCCGTATATAGTCTATGTGTGCTTAATTGTTCCTTGCGCCGTCCAGTAAGCGTGCTTTCCTCTATTCAGAATTGTTAAAGTATAATTTCAGCCTGTGAATGAATGAGGATCACAAGACTAGGCCTGTGTATGTTCTGTTCAATAACGATCAGCTAGATATATTAAGTTAATATATATATATATATATATATATATATATATATATATATATATATATATATATATATATATTGTGGTAGATATACTAGATGACCGCATATATGCAAACGTGTGCGCTCACCCATGCACACATATATGCACATATTATAAGCACACACCCGCGCTCTCACGCACGCACGCACACACACACACGCACACGCACGAACGCACACACGCACACACGCACACGCGCACACACACACACACACACACACACACACACACACACACACACACACACACACTGATACAGAAATTAGTACGCCCGTCCCTGTTGTGAATCAATACTGTGACATGCAATTTGAAATATATTTGCTGCGTTGCCAAGTGAAATGTGCCAACCAAAAAATGACCTGCTGCCGAATTTGATTTGTTTGCCTTTGATATGATTCTAAAGGAGTCCTTTCCCACTAATAAGCGAACATTAGTGTGTTTGTACAATTACACAGTGGCCAGCCAGCAATGCGACAGTAGTGTGGTTTCTAATAAGGTGTGTGTGGGGGAATACACTTTTGTAGACCCAGAGATACGCAATAACCTAAGAAAAGACGATGAAGCATATGTGGTTGGAAACGATGACCTGGTGTCCTGGTGTTGTTCACCAATGTCTCAGACGGGTCCCGTAGCCGACTCTTGCTCGAATCGCAGACAGACCAACAGAAGCACATCACCTGCATGACGTCATATCCGCCGTATACTGCACGGACTGTGGCACGATAAAATGAAGACATGTCGCGCTTACATTAAATCTGGGCATTATATTTTATCGGGGTTATGTTTGTGTGCATACGTAAAGTATAACATTTGCCGCCAGTAGATCATGTGGTGATTAATAATAAGCTGTTTCATTTGTTGTCAAAACA
>OZ024866.1:24232229-24297229 GCA_964017155.1 Oasisia sp. SBJ-2009
ACCCAAAACTCACTCACTCACTCAAATCTACTCACAATATAGACCATGACAAATACCAACATGCAGTAATTTACTCTGATAAAATAATAATTAAGCAACCCTACCTTAACATAGATGATGTGGCGTTGACGTTCAACCAGTAACTTCACAACATGTAACGTTGCGTATTACAGTTGATCAGTTCACGATAGAAAGTGGTAATTTCCCAGTGCAAAATCCACTAGAGTAATTGCTTTGGTTATATAATTAAGATTACAGCCGGCGCAAAGGAAATGTATTAAAATTACCCCGGCATACACGAGTGCACTAGAGACGATGGCACTAACAGAGAAACAACAGGAGAAGGTCCAGGTTTGCGAAAAATTACCTGAATAAAATAATCTTGAGAGTTAAAGGTTCTCAATCATTTCGTTTTGCCTGAGAAGCTGAGAAGAGAAATGGATGAAATGAAACTGGAGATTGGAGTGAAGGAAAGTTCTAAGAAGAAATTTGTGAAGAGGACATAGGCTGGTCATGTGACAAAAGGGAGATGAAAAACTGGCAAAGAGAGCAGATGCCCAGAAAGTGGAGGGGAATTGGAGGCGAGGAAGACCGAAATTGGGATGGGGTTTGCATTAAACGTGACCTAGAAAGAGTGGGAGAAGGATGGGAATTTTTTTTATAGAAGGAATTGTAGACTGCTGACAGAGAACGTTGTAAGAGAAAAGTGAGAGGAAGAAAAAAGACAATGGCAAAGGAAATCATGGTTAACTCAGCCCTGACGACACTGATGCCAGGAAAACAATAACAAAAATACAATTTGACCCTAGTCTAATAACCAGGCAACCGTTATTTTGAATCCCTAACAGCTTTAGATATGCACATTGAAAATAATTACTTATCATTGCGCTGTCAACTCATATACTGCAACTAGCAACTAGACAGATCGATGTGGAGAATTCCTAACTTAATCCTATTTGAATGATGACAATATTTTGCGGAAGGGTAGGACTGGGAAGGGAAATCTTACACAGACATCCTGAAACCCCCCGTAGACTGTACTTTGTGACTCTATGAATCAGGCAGCCAGTTGTTGGTCCTCCGTTCCCCACCATCCTATTTTTTTCGCGATTGGGGTGCCATGGTCCCCTGGCCCCCCTCTGGCTATGCCACTGTATATACTTTGAAGTCCTCTACCCTTTGTCATTATTATGCTAGATGCTTCCCAGTCCGTTGTCAAATCAATTATATTGTCAAATAAATTATACTGAGTCTGAGAACAGCGATTTCGTGATTCTACGTGTATAGGTATATACGTATCTGTACTTTGTAAGTTTATGTTTTGGGGTCACAGGAAGACGCACATTATGTGCCATGCGACCACCACATAACAATACTTTTTTGCTTTGGTTGCTCATGTACATGTATAATGTATTCTTGTTGTTGTTACGAAATAAAATTAGATTTGAACACCAATTTTCATAATTCAACAAGTCTTATGAAAAGTGCTGCCACCGCTCGGAGTAAATGTGAATGGGAATTTGTTTCCAATTTAGTCGGAAGAGGGAGACACACATACCAATGATTAATGTGCCCATGTCTTTGATCATTTTGCAAATTAGAGAAAAATTGAACATCGATTACATCTCAAAGTTGTTATGTTGTACTAGACCAAAACAAACGCGCATAGTGAAGGTATAAGTTTCATTTGAAAAGAAATACTGTTTATTGACATATGTCAGTCAAGGAAGTGCGCAGATCAGATGCGCAGAACAGTCGCCATAACATATCCGACAGATATGTTGACGCAGAACTATTTCCCGAACTGAAAAAGCAGCGGATCTCTAGTTTTATGTAACCAAATGAGTGCAAACCAGGCTCGATGGAGTTGAAAGCAGATGTGTATAACGCCGCGAGGGATGGTAAGCTCCAGCGAATACAAACGCGTCTGGAGGCATGTCCGAAAGAACAAGTCAAGTTGGTGGTTGAGGCCAAAACGGACGGAGCGACCCCCTTAATTATGGCGTGTAGGAACGGACACCTAGGTATTGTCGAATATTTGGTCGAGAAATGTCAAGCGGATGTCGAGCAGGTCGGATCTGTCCGTTTTGATGGGGAGACAATTGATGGTGCGCCCCCCTTATGGTGCGCCGCAGCCGCCGGACATATGAACATCGTCCGCCTGTTGGTGAGACACGGTGCAGGGGTAAATAAAACGACGTCGACGAACTCCACCCCTCTGAGAGCAGCTTGCTTTGATGGACACCTTGATATAGTGCAGTACCTAGTCGACAATGATGCCGATCTGGAGATCGCTAATCGTCATGGCCACACCTGTTTAATGATATCCTGTTATAAGGGACACTATGCTATAGTTAAGTATCTCATCGAGAAACGTGCCAACGTGAATAGGAAAAGCATAAAAGGTAGGTTCGAAGGATAATTGTCACTCATTCATGAAGAAACAGATAACACAATGGGGACTCGCTATAAGAACGTATATATTATTTGATCCTATCATAATTATACAATGTTCCTGATATTAAAAAAAAACTATACAAAATGGTTATGTAATGTTTAGAGCATTGGAAGTCAATTGTTTGTTGGTGAGTGCAGTTGGATGTTTTATGGCCCCCATGTTTTATGGCCTTCTTGAGTCGCGCTTTACTTGCAATGCCATGCTCATGCTTGCACACACTTGAATGAAGTGGCACAGATTTTGAGATGTTAATTGTTATCTCTAGTTGCTGTTTTTAATATACCTAGGTATTACTTGATCAAATAAGCACAACTTGCAAGATGGGAATTGAAGACATGATTCAAATAAATCAATCCCGACCTATACCCAAACTTGTACACTACAGTCGTCATACTGATGGTGATGTCTGTATCGACAGCCACAGACGGTATAGCACTCTTTCAGCACAATGCGGCATCTCAAGAACTATCTGCACTGTGCAATGACAACTGAGTGCATGTCTGGACTGGCCTTGATGACCACACCATCATGATAGCATTTAGATTAATTAATATAATTAATTAGTGCTTTCACATGTATTTATGTTTAGCTACGCCCCGAAATAGGACACAAAAGTTATAATGCTATGCATTACTTAATATTTCTAGTGGGTGGCAGGCAATGAATAAATAAATTTCCGGGTTACTTAAACTGTGACACAATTATTATATCTTCAATGTCATGGCTCTGTGAGTGTGTCTAAGAGAAGTTGCAGATTGGAGTTTATTGGCTGGGAATGACTTCTTAAATTCATACCCTTATTACTAACCTTAGTCTAACTATGATATATGCAATATACCCAAGTGCAACCAATCAATTCATCTTTTATGGTCTACAAACATAAAAGAAATTAATTGATTTTTTAAGACAAATGCGTAGTCAAATATGTTTCATTGTTACCTGTATTCACACAAAATTAACAGGTTCATTTAATATATACAGGATCATAAATGAAGTGTAATTATTATTCGATCCTTCATGGCTGTAACACTCACTTAGATGAAGCAAATCAACTAAATATTATTATCTTTATGCAAATAGTCTGCTACACAATTTAACTATTTATTTTCACCTAACAGTTACAGTAATATTTTTAATTCATTATTTTTAAGTGAAAAATGCAAATAAAACAACTATAATTTTATTATGTGGTATAAATATTATTTTCATTGAGCTACCAATCCCTGTGTATGACACAGAAATGTGGGGCAGTAGTTATTAATAACATTTCTCCTTAGTTGGTATTGAAGAAACTCGCATATGTTTACTTAACAGTTCACTGCATTCATTAGTGTAGCCCGTCAAGTTAAGTATGTTTATAAACTAGTGTCTTGTGTATCTATTTTGCTCACTTGGAATACCCATTTTGTTGATTCAATAAAACTACTCAGCGTACTACTCGTGTGTCCACAAATTAGGGTGACACTGAGAGTAATAATTCCTCATAAATGAGGATTAACATGACATGCTTGTGTACAACTTAAGCTACACTATTTCGTGCACTCATCATTTCTAACTACTTATCTTTTATTAGAAAACCTATTTACAAGCACAGTTACAGAAGGCTTGTTTATAACCGTTGGAATTAAATTTTGGTAAGTGCATGTTTTGTTGACCAAAGATGTGTTTATGAATTGTGAGCAATTAGAATGCTGTCACCGCACCATACAACTGTGAACTGGTCTATCACTAAGCAGGACAAATCATCAACATCTATTAAGAAATCATATATGTTTACAAATAATATGTTTAGCAATTCCTGTGCTACATTCTCTGTACTTGTAAGCTGTTTCTATTCTAATTCCTAAATTGGTCTTGTTGCTTAGACTAGTTTGTGCAGTCACCCTCTGGACACATACATGTGTTTCTTTACGGATATTGGGTACATTTGCTGCAACTGGGAACTTCTGGAAATGGATTACAGTATTTCACGTATAACGCATACAAGGCTGTAATAAATCTAATAATTGTTCTTTGCACAACCTAAGATGCAATCATGTTGTATTTTATCAAATTAACTTAATGTTCAAACCCAGCTACATATGTAAATATCATTCACTTGGTACTATTTTGACCATATATCTATATTTAACAGCCAGTCCTGCAATGTTTTGTCAAGTCACTTGCAATAACTGACAATGTTTCCCAAATTATTATTTTCTTTTGGAATTATTACTGTATATCTGATTGAGTGATTCATCCAATACTAACATTTTTATGTTCGCTGTACTGCAATGTTTGATTCATGTGATAACCCAAAATTGTCGATCAAAATATATCATTTGAACATGGATTCAGTGCAACGAAATGCTATTACACTCATAAACACCAAGTGCTGCCACCTGGTGAGCAGGTGAATGTGTGTGTGTTTTAACCGACAGGTTGTAAAAGAGTGACGATTGCTGTTGCAGGTAACACAGCGCTGCACGATTGTGCCGAGTCGGGCAGCCTGGACATTATGAAGTTGCTGCTGACATCGGCCGCTGCTATGGAGAAAGACTCGTACGGCATGACGCCTCTACTGGCCGCTGCAGTGACGGGACACACGAGAATCGTCGAGTACCTCATCGCGAGATCTGAAACGACGCGTCTGCAATCGATCGAAGCTCTCGAGTTACTCGGCGCGACGTACGTCGACAAAAAGCGTGATATGCTCGGAGCGTTGAAGTTTTGGAAACTAGCAATGGCCGAAAGGTACTGCATTGACAAGGCACGGCTCAACAAACCGTCCAATGCATCACTGATTCCCGCCTACGAGAACGCGGTCGAAGTGCAGACTGTCGATGAGTTGAACGAGTTGATATCGGACCCGGATAGCATGCGAATGCAGGCGCTGTTGATCCGCGAGCGCATTCTCGGTCCAGCGCATCCAGACACGTCGTACTACATCCGCTATCGTGGCGCCGTCTATGCCGATATGGGGAACTTTGAGCGGTGCATCATCCTGTGGATGTATGCACTCGACATGCAGCAGAAAATCCTTGAGCCACTCAGTCCGATGACACAGAGTAGCTTCCTGTCGTTCGCCGAGCTCTTCTCGTTCATGATGACGGACAGTCGGCATTGGCGAGCAAGGGTCGTCGCCTTCAAGGACATGATGGTCGTCTTCCGGAAGTCGGTGTACGAGCTCGGCGTTGGCATGACGTCGATGGCAAAGGTACCGATGACTGAGCGCGACACGACTCACTTCAATCGTCTTCTAGTCATCATCATGCACTTAATATCACTCATGTGTGTCGTCCTCCCAAAGGCCACCGATGACGAACGACTGCAGTTCCAGAAGATTGCCTACCAACTCGTCAAGATGAATCCACGCGGGGCGAAAGGCTACACCCCATTGCATCTGGCGTGCGCCAAGGAGACATCTACAGTGGGGCGCTACCCGGTCTGTGGGTTCCCCTCGGTGAATGTTGCTGCTCTCTTGATCAAGGTTGGGGCGTCGGTAAACGCTGTAGATGCCGAGCATAACGCCCCACTGCACATTGCGGCATTTGTGAAGCCGTGCAAGACAGACTTGATAGAGCTACTCCTGAACAACGGCGCCCATCTGGACGCGTGCAACAGCGATCACGTCAGCCCCATGCAGATGTTGGTCGAGGACACTTCAGAGGGAGCCACTGACAGCACGTGCTGCTGCAAGTGTGTTGCTCCGCTCAAGTATCTGACACTACAGTGCCTTGCCGCGAGAACTATCATCAAACACGACATCAAATACGAAGGCTGCGTGCCGACGAAACTCGAATCGTTTGTGCGGATGCATTGATGTAGAGATATCGTAATGTGTGATAATATGCATTGGCTGCTCTTAGATAAGTGCCTGTTTTATTAAGATGATGCTCATTTGCGTGATTACGTTGTCGCACTTACATTTTTCCGGCGTTATAAACATTCCGATTGACGTTTTTGCGCATGCGCTGTATATGTAAAATCATCACTGTGCAGCGAAAAGACAAAGGGCTGTTCGTTAACTCTAATGTGATAATTACTGCGAAGAGTTTCTTAAAATGTCGTTCAATGCAATAAAATATTACGTTTTTTATAAATCACTGTCACGGATTTTGGCGCACTACAGTCACGTGATTTACGCTTGGTATCAAAATATGCCTCGAAATTTGTTTGCCTTGTGTTAATTTGCGACAAATTACTTTGCTAACAGGATATATACATCCTAGCGAACAACCCTGTAGTATTTATATCATAAATGCTTTATCTTTTCGCTGCACATATATTACATATATCACTCATGCGCAGAAACAACAATCGGAACGTTTTTAATGCCGGAAAAATGTAAACGCTACGACGTGTCTGTCTTTAACTTATCCTGCAGGTTCCTTTTCCGTTGCAGGCTGTTTCATTATGCATTCTTTTGTGTTATCGGTAAGCATGGGTTGTTTGACATCACTGAAGAGAATGATTTGCACAGCACCTATTTAAATTATAGCAGAGCTATACTAGTCGCATTAAGCTAGTTACAGCAAGTTATGGTGTAAACATACATATGCGAGAAGATGCATGAATTGTTTGAGCAGTATATCTAGTGTGGTTTCCATTTTTCTGTGTCAGTTTTCTGAATTTTCATGCTGGTCCCCATATCGGCTTGTCTTTACATTTCTGTTGTCTGTCAGTCATGCATTTGACAACTGCACTGGTACCTAGATAGGTAACCCATTGAAACAGGCGTATTTAATGTTATTATGCGTCAATAAAATACATGACTAGCCAGACTATTTATGAGACATGCCACTGTTTGAGTCGTATTGATCAGGAAGGAAAGACGCCATATCCAGTATTCACAACGACGTTACACAAACCGCTGGGTGAATCAATTGATAAAAATCATAAAATCTGCATTTTTGCACGTTGCAAATACACATTGGTTACTGCAAAGTTCTGACCAGTCACTGTGGTAGTTATTAATAGGTTTGCCAAATTGTTTTTTCACCAATGTAGGAACCACTTGAGCATCAAAGGCTCATGTCGACATAACTATTTGTCGATAGGGTGTATACTACTGTATAGAACGACTAGAACATTTTCTGTCCAAATACTCGTGCATAACAATTTATACAAGGGATATTACAAAAATTAGGAACCAGTAAAGAATACTATTAGTTTAGCGATATAATTTTGATCATTAAATATCAAGAAATATTTGTGAAATGTCAGATAAAGGCATGGGTCACAGTAGTTCCTTGTGTAATTAATAATCACTCTGCAATATTACAAATGTTGATATCCAGTTACAAAGTTTATAGCACGTTCCGATCTAAGTGCACCAATTCAATGCCGCTTCTTTCTACAGATAAACTGGGAAACTGTGGGTGGTTAGAGCAACATATATTTGCTGTGAACTATTAAAAATGGAAAATTATGATTGTTGTTCCTGAGTACCAGAATATTTTAATCGCAATTTCAGTTTGCTGCCTAGTTTTGTTGGTGTCACTTGCTATTTTTTATTGATGTGCCAGATCATTTATGCTCTTAGAATTTAAATTTGGCTATTTCTATCATAGCAATTCATTTGATGAATTTAGTCTAAATAGGTGTTGTATGGTTGTAATATATATATATATATAACTGTCAACTCACTGTAACACATACACCGGTACTTCACAATGTGCTAAATTTAGTGGAGGTGCAATAGAACATTGCTTTGAACTCGCACTTATGTAAATTGCCATAATCCACTCAGCACTGCTTCTATTCACAATGGACCCTTATATACCAATATCTGTTGATGCTATTGTATTTATGAGACATGGTGGATAATGCATCGACTGTCAGTCACATTTTGTGGGTAACCACTGTGGTTTTGGAAGCCACCACAAGATCACACAAGTTTTAATATCGGGATGGGAGGCAACTAGCATAAAATATGCAAACCCCCTATGTGATAAACCAGGATTTCAATGGCACATGATGCCTTTGCTATGAAAATTACTGGAGATAAACTGATAACTGATCTCACCACAAAATGTATGTATATACACTTGGTTAAAATCATAGTGCAAATGTTTGTAGGGTGGGTCAGCTCCAAGATTGAATCTTCAGATATCCAGGGGCCTAGAAGCTACTTCACCTATTGTCTATTTCCCCAGAGGCTGGGTAATTTGATTACTTATCCAACGATTTCACATAAATATGGCAACAAGGTAGTGGTATACAGCAGTAGACCTAGAACACTAGACAGGACACTTTCAGGTGTTTATACTTGTATGGGCTCATGACACGGTTAACTTTCTCATTGACTACCATGTTAGTGTTTTGTTGGATTATAAGAAAACCAGACGAAGGAAAATTCTAAAACTTGTTGCCTGTTGTTATCATCATCTTAGTGACATGCTGGTCGAGTTTAGTCAAATTCCAATATTTCGTTCTCTTGTAAAGTGCCCTTATGTATGACACCCGTCACTATTTATGAATGCAGGCAGTAATACAACAGAGATGACAACAAGCCTAATCACTGCCAAGTACCCATCCGCTTAGTAAAATCAGCTAAAAATGCACAATTTCACCGCCAACAGCTTCTACAATCAGACCTAGAAATCTGACTGTTCAAATGCATGTATGTCACAGCACGTGAATTTTGAAAAAAATCAAAAGGAAAAAATATATGGGACTATGTTTCATCGGTAACCAAACAGGATTCCTAACTGTGTCATAACCCCATATGCCATAAAGTGCACAACAAACCACCACATTGATTTGTGATTTCTTTATTCTCCCCACCATCTGCAGCTATACATGATCTTCCGCTGACATCAAACCACAGCAATGTCCGTCTACTTCTTGCCGAGTGACGAGGCCGACTCTGTCCTGCTCTTGGATGCGGAGGCTGATCGACGGCGCTCAATCTTCCTCTCCTTCGCCTCCTTCATCCTCTGGGCGAGCAGCTTGGCGTACTCCGCAGCATCCTCTCGCTTCTTCTCCGCCCGGTGCTTCTTGAGGGCGAGGCGGTGGCGTTTACGCTGCAGCACGAGCGGCGTCACCAGGCGTTGGATCTTTGGAGCCTTTGTACGTGGCTTCTTGCCTACAAACAGAGTTTATTCGTGAAAACGTTCATCAAGTTGGCAGTATATTATTCGAAACAAATTTCATAATTACACAACTAGCAATGTTCGACTTACTTCTACGTTTCGACCACCATCGGCGGCCTGCTTCAGGAACTGAATGTTCAGTGGTCACTACTTGCTAGATGGCAGAGACGAGGGGGGGGGGCTACAGACTAAGTCACGAGGGGGGCTACAGACTAAGTCACGCGTGGGACAGTCTGCTCGCCACGCCACCTAGCGAGCAGTGACCACTGAACATTCAGTTCCTGAAGAAGGCCGCCGATGGTGGTCGAAACGTAGAAGTAAGTCGAACATTGCTAGTTGTGTAATTATGATTTTTTCCCCCCGAAAAACATAGTTTAGTTAGATAAAATTCACATACCACCTAAAGAAAGACATGCACTCTTCACATTAAACTGTGTAAATACAAAATTAAGTATACATACAATGTTACATTTATTCATTAGAACTCAACAGACGTGACTTGTATTGACTGTCACCACTACCACTGAATTGCTACAGCCAGAACATTTCAGGCAAAACAAAACTGAAAATAAAAGTGCAACTGATAAAAAAAAGTAGCAGAAATTAAGAACACACAACAATCATTTGATATGGTCCACTGAGGGAGGGATATTTCAGCATCCAGTTGACATGATCCGAATCAAAATAACAGTAATTATGTTCACTGTCGAGCTGTGTAGCGGCTGCATCTGTACGGTGTGTGGTACGTACCATATATTTAGTATGGTACTCTACACATTTCCCCCAAAACACCCAAAAGGCATTCCGCATGTTATGTAACAATGGTGCTACACTGTGGGTTGATGGGACAATGACACTGATCGAAATGTACCGTCTGCTCTTCTGGACACGCATTTTTTCAAATGAAAGAGAAGGCCAGGATGTGTTGAATGTCGTGTTTTTGTTCAATTTTATGTAGTTTACAAGCTTATAGAAGATTCAAGAGCTTTTAGTACTGTCCATTGGCTGTGTAACATACCATATGGAATACGTTTTTCAAAATTGAATAAAAATACAGGTACACAACTCAAGTTCACTGTTCATGGGGAAGTCAAGGTTACTATCCATGGTCACGGTCTGCGAAAGTGTAAGTGCATACTAGTTTCTAGTTGCTTCCAGCAGAGTTCTCTTAATCAACTGGCTAGTCTGTACATACTTGGTCACAATGTGAACTACCAGGGTAGTCAACCTTTTTCAGAACATCTACACCAAGCCAACCTTTCTATGCTGGCAATGAGGGTGGTCACTGTCAGGGTGCTTGTCATACTCATTCTTTTACATACCAAACTAAGATGGGACCAACATTAACGTGATTCTCTTATTCATGAGGGATACACAGTGGCCAATGTAGTGCGCCTGGCTTTGACACCAAATATAATATGCCGGTCACATCCAGGTATTAAGTCAGACCACCAGCGTGCCAACCATAACACTATCATGTTCCAGGGGTCAGCACATGTAAAGAGGGAGGAAGGGCCATCTCCCATGATGTTATCAGTAATTTTCAGATGAAGCTAAATGTTGTTCTCAATGGGAATACAATTGCTTTTAACAAGAAACATGGAAAGGTGCATTATTGGCATTACATAATCAAATTCACGACTTACACAAGTGCAACTTACCCTCCTTTGTGATTGGTCGCCTCACAACATACTGACGTACATCGTCTTCCTTCGACAGGTTAAACAGTTTGCGGATCTTGCTTGCCCGCTTTGGCCCAAGGCGGCGTGGGATAGTCGTGTCGGTGACGCCGGGGATGTCCTTCTCTCCTGCGAGGGAAGCCATACAATACAGAGTCCGTACACATCTGGACATTTGAAATTCAAGCATATTCAAGATTTTTCAAGGCTGTTTAAAAAATAAATTCAAGACTGTTTTAACGATGTCTGTACTTTTAATCGCAGTAAATTAACATTGAAAACATAAATCTAAATTAATCACATCATACTCGACTAACTTATTTTACTCGACTAAGAACAGTTAGTTATTTTTGTGTGTCAACTTTCCCATCCCCCTAACTGCCATTGGCCTACATCTTAAGTTTGTCAAGACAATTGAGTCAAAAAATATTTTATTTACCACAATTAAATTCAAGACTTTTCAAGACCACTTTATAAAATTCAAGGATTTCAAGGCCTTGAATTTGGTCCAATAAAATTCAAGGCTTATCAAGACCCCATACGGACCCTGGATACACTGACCATTGCATTCTAGCACTGCCATGACCACAAGGTTTAAAATTAGGAAAATGTTGGATAGTGTTAATAGTGCATAATTTGCAAACTATAAATACAAGAAATTACATTCTTGTGGCCGATATACAATGCAGTGCGCCAGTTAGCTGACTTGTATTGCTGCATTTCATGATCACTGACTAAACGTCAGCATTTTGTAAGGTGATTTGTCAAAGGAGAATGATCCTAATGTATTCAGCAGTACCCAGCATACTAGAACGAGAAATTATGGATGGCCAAATAAGTAAATTTTTAACCTGACATTTTAGCATACAGACAGCATTTCATAGGAATTAATTTTCAAACAATCGGTGCAACATCAGATTGGGAAGGTGTTCATTTTTATTGAGAACTGGTGGTAATTCACCAGACTCCTACTATGTCCACATGTGGGATAACTCACCCTTCTTGACAATGACCAGATTGAGCACACTCAAGTTGGCATCGACAATGCACCCATGCACCGACTTTCGGCGGCGTTCACCAGAACGACGGGGACGGAAACAGGAATGACCCTTGGAGAGCAACAGGCGGACTCGACCAGCAGTCAGGACACCCTGCTTCATGGCGAAGCCCTCTTTGTCGTTGCCACCAGAGATACGTACAACATATCCCTACAAACACAGGCATACACTGTCACCAAATCACAATATCTATGCAACGTACCATGATCTAACTCTGTCACACACAGCTACATTATGAAAACAGTTGCTGTTAATGGGGAAGAGTCAGAGGCAGGATTCTAGCAATTTGGATGACTCCCCATATGAGTCATATGCGGGAATGAAAATCCAAACCACTTGTCCTAAAATAGTATCAGGTAATAGGGTTTACCACTAGGTGAATTGTGTTGGGAGTACACAGCCGAGATGATTTTAGTGTTTGGATTCTTTGTTAGATAAATGCAGAAAACGTTGGTCTGAACGCACCTTCCATTCATCACCAAGGCAACCAGCATCGAGCTCAGCTCCCATGCGCTTCTCGTAGAAGCTGCGCAGCTTGAGCTCATCTTCAATGTCAACAAGCTTTTGACAACCCGTCGCCGGGTAAGAGATGTTCAACTGAAAGAAAACACTGAATGTTAGCAAGGATACATGTGGTGTATTCTAACGGGTCATTTTAACAAGTCAAATACTGAAATTATAAAAATGCTATAGCATCATACATGAATGAGAATGGATGCAAACAAGTAGCAGCTTGGAGCATTATTCAGATTCATGTTTACTAAATGCACTTGGTGATCATATATGTGCATGATTTGTATCTTAAATGATGCACTAACTTATTAAATTGGCTGCACTTTTTAGGCAGTGATTATAAACAAGCCTAGATCGCCACCCCCATGTCTGTATGCTGTTCTTAATTTGTGTAAACAAGAGTAGTTTGTCTAAAAAACAAATTGGAATATTATGACAGGTGTCACGCTAAGTGGCATGATGAACATCAATCACTTTTAATCAAATAACAATAGCCGAGTAGGTAGATCCTTCCTCTTGTCTGGAGTTAGGTAGAGGCGGTACAGTCAAAAATGCTTAATGATCATTATTTCAAAAAAATCATACGAGGATTGGATAGTGGCGAAGAAACCATGCCACCACTCCACATATCAGTCCTATCCAGTGAAACAATATCGCATGAACATCTATATTTCTGAAATATTGCTAACAAACTATTATTTACGTAGCCGGCATCAAAACAAGCTAGTTCTCGTGCAGACGTGTAGGACGTCAAGAGGAAATCGTGTCTCATCTGCAATATTTACAAGATTTATAAATATTCACATACATCCATTTGTACGATAGAACAGTAACATAAACAAATATATAATTAGTTTTTCACACACGGAGACATGAAAGACAGATTTAGAGGAATTATTACCTTCATGGTAGTTCACCTACTCACGGGCCACCATGAACATCAAAAAGAGACCGGATATCGTACTGTACGAGTTATTTCGAGATTCTGCGCGATTGACCTAATTTCACCCAATCAGGGTAGGAGGATTTTCGCGGTTTACGATGAGTCTTCGAAAGGTGATTTGTTTTGAGTACTTTTCTGCCCACTTTTAAAGTCGATCAGATGCTGCTACAGTGTAATTTTAACTACATATGACAACAAGATATTACTGTGTCTTTAACTAATGGATAGGCATGACATGACAGTCTAGGATAGTTTATGTTTTTGGTAAATTATTGAAGCTTCCATTCGTTCGAACAAAACACCTCTCGCACGGCTGAGTTCATCGACATTCACATTGCTAGTTTTCGCCACTTTCCTAGCCTAGACCTAGTTTCTGTAAATATGCAGATATTTTACTTAACTGACCTACATCATGAGGCCCTATATAAAACTACTGATGCTCATAGCAGTCGGATGATTCGGCCCATAACAGATATGGCACAGGGCGGAATCGTCCGCGTTCCGCAATCATCGGAAGTTCGGCCTACTAGTACTTGCCCTCGTATGGGCCGAATCTACTGTATCTACAACGAGTGTCGGGAGTTATATGTGCCGAATCGTCTGTCCTGCCTGTGACTGTGAAATAACCTATAATCTGACGATTTTTCTTATGTTGAGAAATATATTATTATTATTACTTCACAATAATGATTGAGTATTATTCGGGAAATTACCAATATTACTTTTGCTATTTAACACTCTTTCAAAGTTTTGTATGTTATATATTATGTGGATAGTGGATAATATTGATCTGTCCTGCTTCAACTTGCGTATTATTTGCGACGGGTATGTTTTTACGCATTCTTTCGTTTTCGACTTGCATATTCTTTGTGGCAGGAACCCATTTTTGTGTGTGTATATAATATTCTAAGGGTGCTCATGACACTAAACTACAGGCATGGTACTACTCAGTAATATAACACCTACAACGTTTATCACACATTGCATAAGTTCAAAGGAGATGCAGTCATTCGATTACACCAATGTGTTGAGCACAAACAATGTCTTGCAGCCTCTTCTTAAATTCTGGGATACTGAAACAGTGTAATGTGTGAACGTCAGACCATCAAAAGTGATTTTTTTAAATGTATGAATGGCAAAGCATATATATATATATACCATGCTTCACCTATGTTTATATTGAGTAATAGTAATAGATGAGAATAATATATGGTATCTGTGGCTTGTGCTGTTGTAGTTGGTGGGCGGCTGTATGTAAAATAACGCTTTAGAAACATACACATGGAATGGGTCAGCGACTCGGCCCAGAAGGCCCCATCCTTCATTGTAGCCAACTCACAGAATGAATCACAGTTTTCACAGACATACAACTCACCAGCAGAGCGACTCGGTAAACTGAAAGCCTTGTCCAGTGACCACAAGTACAAGTCAGGAAGGCGTGAAAATGTACGTCATAGATATATTGTAGAGTTATTGTTTTTAGGTGCACCCATGCGTGTTAACTCATATTTAGATACAAGCCAGTTGAGTTTTATAACCTGAAATAAACTATAAACACGTATGTGATATCCATTTTCAAGACACAGTTGACAGTATCTAGATGATTTTTGAAGACCTTTTTGTTCATAAGTTCTTTCCCCATTCAGTGGTATTTCTGCCTTTCATGGTTAGGGGCAATTAACAAAGAATTGGAATTGGTCAGTTCAATTCCAATTAAATTCCGGAATTGGAGCGGGAATTGGAATTGAAAGATTTGGAATAAAAGGTATTGGATTTGGAAGATTTGGAATTTAAAGGACAAAAAAAGTTAACTGTTTCGTGGCATACACCTAATAGAGTTAATATAAAGTAACAATTTCCACATATACTCAATTTTTTAACGCCAGCGGTTTACCGGAAAAATATTTTTTTAACACCCAGCTATCAAAATACTACGCGCTACCCCATCTTAGACGAAGAATGACGTCACGACGGTGATCGAGGCGCTCTCCACGCAGATTCACTGCATGGGGTTTGGCTGTTGTCATGAAATGGCTGCAACTCGGCAACGCGCGTAACATGCTGATGATGGTAAATATAAAGTTGTCTATTATTGTTATCGCTGAAATCATCCCATCAACTGATGATACAGGTCTACATCAAAGCATTTCTCCTCAAAATGGACCACGCAAAGTGAACTGTACTTGGACTGGAGGGATTCCAAACAGTACGCCCGCAAATCACCAATGTGAATCCATTGCTTCAATACGACCAGTTGTTTAAACTATTATTGCAACCGTATGCCGAACACGAAGGCATAATTACTAAAGTTTACCATAGATTTAACCACAGATTTAGATATACGTCTATAAGCAGCTGCTAGATGTCACGCCAACTGAACGAACTGTCGAAGACTCGAAGTTGTTGACCCTTAACAACGTCGCAGGAAGCTGACCGAGATATAGAATGCCGCGCGCTGAATGGCCAAGCCAAGTTAACCCTTCACCTATGGCGGCGTCTAGACCATCGTGGATTTCGTTAGAATTTTAGACTTTAAAGTCACATTCTGAGTAAATCGCTGACGTTAAAAAATGGAGTATATGTGGAAATTGTTGCTTTGTATAAACTCTATTAGGTGTATGACACGAAACCGTAGCCTTTTTTTGTCCTTTCAGTGGAAAGGAATTGAGAATAGAATATTTTTGTGATGCTGCAGATATTTTGTACACGCCACTGAGAGTATTGCAATGCAGGCAATGGTATTTAGTGACTACGAAAAGTTGGATAATGAAGTTGCTGGTCAAACTTTACCCAGCAAATAATCAGTGGATGAAACTTGAATAGGAATTCAATTAGACTTGTTCTACTGCCTTGTGTGAATCAGTGCTGGCTGGGGAGTGCTTCAAAGAACCATTGAAATTGCCCAGATAACAATCACACTTTCCTAGTATCACCTGCTAAGCAAATACTAGGGCTAAAACAAATGAAGCCAGGATACCTCAAAACAGTCCAAAGATTACCATACAAATACAAGCCTAGTGAAGACTGAATAGTTTGTAGTTTGTAACCAGAATGTGACAACTGCCTGGTAATTGCTGAGTAGTTAGAATGAGAGTAGGCTCGGTAGAGATTATAAACTCAGACATGTGAAGTATGCAGTGAAGCCTGGATCAAAATGGTTTTCCAGCAATAAAATGTCACTGAATTAATTCTTTTGGTTGACTTATTTCTATATGGCAGGCATGTGTGCTTATATGTGTATGTTATATAATGATTATATAATCATAAATACATCATGACACACTGTATCACCCCCTGTATGCGCATTAAACGTATACTTTTATGGCTAACTTTTGTTACATGGAATTGGAACGGGAATTGGAATTGACCCAGCCCTGCTAACTGTTTGTTATGGGTTTTTCCCCATCTAAATAATGCGTGGACGGGTCAGTTATGAGGAATACCACAGCACCTCATACATTTTTACACTGGATAACTCATTTTGTATGCCAATTCACAACAAATTGTGACTCACTTCTGAGTTAGTCTAGAAAACGGTATATTGTAACATTTAAAGAACATCACCATTTAAAAAATTTGTTAAAATGTCTTTTATTGTTTTAATGTGCCACTTGTATGACATGAACGATCTCTTGTAGATCACAGAACGACACCCTTTTTCCCCACGAAACGTCCTCTCACCAGGCATGTACACCACAAGAGGGCGCTGTGTAAAGGCACTCGTCGCGAGTAACGGAAACGGGGAGCCTGTCGGCCAATCAGGTACGGGTGGGATGGTCCATTACGCGACATAATTTAGTTGTTTTCATATCTGGGGCTGTATATTGGGGTTGAGACCTCAATACTCATCCTTAATTTCTCTTTTCCTCGCTGGTCTTGCTTTATTTTATTGTCTAAACTGACTCATCCTTAATTTCTATTTTTCCTCGCTGGTCGTGCTTTATTTTATTGTCTCTACCTACCTCGGGTACTCACCCTCAAGTTCTCCTTTTCCCTCGCTGGGATTGCTTTATTTTATTGTCTCAACCTACTCATCCTCAATTTCTCTTTTTCCCTCGCTGGGATTGCTTTATTTTATTGTCTCAACTTACTCATCCTCAATTTCTCTTTTTCCTTGTTGGTCTTACTTTATTGTCTCCACCTCCTAATCTCTTTATAAACTCCTTTAATAATAATAGTTTATTTCTTATAAATTCTTTCCCTCCCACACCCCAGGCAGCAGTTTGCTTTGTCAGTTGTCTCTCTCCCATTCTCTCAATGTCTAGCCCACTCGTAGTAGTGCAGTGGCTCAGTGACTACAGCTTTGAACTCTCGACTAAAAGAACCCGGGTATGAATTCTGTGCTGCTGTCTAAACCATGGACAAGTTCTTTCAATCTAATTGCTCCATTCACTCAGCTGTTTGAATGAATACCTGCCTATAGACAGTGGTGGATATTTATTCACGAATAACCACACATCAGCTGCAGCATGCCAGAGAAGTTGAAATGGTGTTCTATTGATCAGGTCTGCCAGGGGAGTAAAATGTAAAGTGCTTTGAGCAATCCTGAGGATTGTATACTGCACTATATAAGAACATACTGTTTTTCACTTTAGTTCTCTATGTTTTCTGTTCTTCACTTGTTGACTCTCTTTACCTCGGCTGTTGTTTTCTGTCATTGTCATAGTCTCTATGCCAAACAGGTGTGGGGTTGCCTCACAAGGGTAAATAATTTTTTTCCCACCCAGAGTTTACATGATGTGTGTTAATGTCTTCTCAAAATAAAAAATTAAACATACTGCAAATTTGTTCATCACACCAGGCTTATTTACCCTAGTATATGAAAGTGTTTTACTTAATGAATTAAAAACAGGTCTTTTCCAACATTGAAGCCATCCACAGTAACTATATGTCATGGGTGTTGTCATAGCCCCTGGCAACCAACAAGCATCTGGAGACCATCACCATGACAGCGGTAACCATGGTGATGTCAGCCATGCAGATGAGGGTGGTGCTGCGAGTGGCGCCGGTGGTGTAGGGGGAGGGGGAGGGGGTGGCGACGGAGGGGGCGGTGATGACCACAACGACGACGACGCCGCTGACGATGATGGCGGTCCACACGAAGAAGACCCAATACAGGAGACTCCCCCCAGCACCTCCAGTAGTAGGTGAGTGTACAAGATACTCCCCCAGCACCTCTAGTAGTAGGTGAGTGTACAAGATACTCCCCCAACACCTCCAGCAGTAGGTGAGTGTACAAGATACTCCCCCCAGCACCTCCAGCAGTAGGTGAGTGTACAAGATACTCCCCCAACACCTCCAGCAGTAGGTGAGTGTACAAGATACTCCCCCAACACCTCCAGTAGTAGGTGAGTGTACAAGATACTCCCCAGCACCTCCAGCAGTAGGTGAGTGTACAGGATACTCCCCAGCACCTCCAGTAGTAGGTGAGTGTACAAGATACTCCCCCAGCACCTCCAGCAGTAGGTGAGTGTACAAGATACTCCCCTAGCACCTCCAGTAGTAGGTGAGTGTACAAGATACTCCCCCAACACCTCCAGTAGTAGGTGAGTGTACAAGATACTCC
Source organism: Oasisia sp. SBJ-2009 (assembly GCA_964017155.1). Classification (NCBI taxonomy): domain Eukaryota; kingdom Metazoa; phylum Annelida; class Polychaeta; order Sabellida; family Siboglinidae; genus Oasisia; species Oasisia sp. SBJ-2009. The sequence goes on from OZ024866.1 coordinate 24,251,523, forward strand.
CCCAACACCTCCAGTAGTAGGTGAGTGTACAAGATACTCCCCCAACACCTCCAGTAGTAGGTGAGTAATTGGTATTTTGTACCAATCTGTATTTGTTTGTCAAAAACGTCATCTGTGAGTCGTCTTAAACATTTTCACAGTTTCTGGGATGCTTCGTTTACCAAACATGAATTTCTTCAGATAACTGCCACTAGATGTCACTGTGATCCCTGTGTCTAAGCGGGGCACTGAATAAACGTAATGGTCAGTCCCAACTCTCCCAGGTGTCTGACAAACGATTAAAGTTATGGTCAGGGGCATAGTTTTATGCAGAGACCAATCCACCCGTTGGACAGGTAAAAACTGCTGTGGATGGGTATAGATATGGGTGGACGGGTTGTGGATGGGTATAGATATGGGTGGACGGGTTGTGGATGGGTATAGATATGGGTGGACGGGTTGTGGATGGGTATAGATATGGGTGGACGGGTTGTGGATGGGTATAGATATGGGTGGACGGGTTGTGGATGGGTATAGATATGGGTGGACGGGTTGTGGATGGGTATAGATATGGGTGGACGGGTTGTGGATGGGTATAGATATGGGTGGACGGGTTGTGGATGGGTATAGATATGGGTGGACGGGTTGTGGATGGGTAAAAACACGAAGGAGCAAAAAAAGGTCTTCCAAAACCATAGATATTGTCAGTTATGCCTTAAAAGTGAGTGTAAATGTTGTCACATGTGTGTTTGTAGTCCATTTTAGGTCATCAGACACATTTTAAAGTTTGTAAACTGCCTTAACAGTGTCCACCAAAACATGTGTGACTGGCAATAATTTGGTCCTGCATAATGCCCTGACTGGTTGACTGGGTCTGGCTGACTAGGGCTGGTTGGGGCTGGCTGACTGGGAATGTCTGGGGATGACTGGGGCTGGTTGACTGGGATGACTGGGACTGGCTCTCTGGGGATGACTGGGGCTGGCTCTCTGGGGATGACTGGGCCTAGCTCTCTGGGGATGACTGGGGCTGGCTATCTGGGGATGACTGGGGCTGGCTCTCTGGGGATGACTGGGGCTGGCTCTCTGGGGATGTCTGGGGATGACTGGGGCTGGCTCTCTGGGGATGACTGGGGCTGGCTCTCTGGTGATGACAGGGGCTGGCTCTCTGGGGATGACTGGGGCTGGCTCTCTGGGGATGACAGGGCCTGGCTCTCTGGGGATGACTGGGGCTGGCTATCTGGGGATGACTGGGGCTGGCTCTCTGTGGATGACTGGGGCTGGCTCTCTGGGGATGCCTGGGGCTGGATGACTGGGGCTGGCTCTCTGGGGATGACAGGGGCTGGCTCTCTGGGGATGACACCCGTTGGACAGGTAAAAACTGCTGTGGATGGGTATAGATATGGGTGGACGGGTTGTGGATGGGTATAGATATGGGTGGACGGGTTGTGGATGGGTATAGATATGGGTGGACGGGTTGTGGATGGGTATAGATATGGGTGGACGGGTTGTGGATGGGTATAGATATGGGTGGACGGGTTGTGGATGGGTATAGATATGGGTGGACGGGTTGTGGATGGGTATAGATATGGGTGGACGGGTTGTGGATGGGTATAGATATGGGTGGACGGGTTGTGGATGGGTATAGATATGGGTGGACGGGTTGTGGATGGGTATAGATATGGGTGGACGGGTTGTGGATGGGTATAGATATGGGTGGACGGGTTGTGGATGGGTATAGATATGGGTGGACGGGTTGTGGATGGGTATAGATATGGGTGGACGGGTTGTGGATGGGTATAGATATGGGTGGACGGGTTGTGGATGGGTATAGATATGGGTGGACGGGTTGTGGATGGGTATAGATATGGGTGGACGGGTTGTGGATGGGTATAGATATGGGTGGACGGGTTGTGGATGGGTATAGATATGGGTGGACGGGTTGTGGATGGGTATAGATATGGGTGGACGGGTTGTGGATGGGTATAGATATGGGTGGACGGGTTGTGGATGGGTATAGATATGGGTGGACGGGTTGTGGATGGGTATAGATATGGGTGGACGGGTTGTGGATGGGTATAGATATGGGTGGACGGGTTGTGGATGGGTATAGATATGGGTGGACGGGTTGTGGATGGGTATAGATATGGGTGGACGGGTTGTGGATGGGTATAGATATGGGTGGACGGGTTGTGGATGGGTATAGATATGGGTGGACGGGTTGTGGATGGGTAAAAACACGAAGGAGCAAAAAAAGGTCTTCCAAAACCATAGATATTGTCAGTTATGCCTTAAAAGTGAGTGTAAATGTTGTCACATGTGTGTTTGTAGTCCATTTTAGGTCATCAGACACATTTTAAAGTTTGTAAACTGCCTTAACAGTGTCCACCAAAACATGTGTGACTGGCAATAATTTGGTCCTGCATAAAGCCCTGTGTAGAACACACTGTGTTTGGACATCCTTTTCTCTCTCAGCTCATTTTTTCAACAGTACATGTTGTCATGCCTTTCTCCTTGTTCCTTGCAGTGGTAACTCGGTGCCCCAGCTCGTGCGCCCTTCTGTCAGTCCACACACCCCAAATGTCTGTTACCCCGACCATTCTGTGCCCCATCTCGAACACCCTGGTGAGTGGGTTTTCTTTTGAAAACAATCGGAAGTTACTTGAGCAGATTGTACCAGAACTGAACCTGGCTAGTAGTTCTCATATCATTCAAATCGAATGTTTAGTGATGTTTTGTTAAAAAGCGGAACTAGCTACTCCAGGATAAGAAATATGTTATAATTCCTTGTTGCAGTGATATTTCAGCTTATTGATTTTGTCATAACAATACAGCTTTTATATAGTGCTAATTCCCACATGGTGGATCGATGCGCTGAACAAGAAATATACTAAATGTATATTATAAAATAGAAATTTTAAGATGCACACTAGTAAACCTTTGTATGTAAGTTATATAAATTATTTTCATTATAAGTCATTGATTGGTGCTTTGGGGGAAATGCAGATCGTTGAGTAATCGAGGAAACTATACAGTCAGATGCAAACATTGACATGTATCTGAAATATTGTCACCGATTTTTCTAGATAGGGTTAATGTTAAGTTGTTCAGTTCTGATGTCAGTTAATTTAGTAATATTTTCTAAATAACACAGAAATGCTCGGGGAAAGCGAAGAAATCGCTGGGACCAGTGGCGCCCCCGCAGCTTATGTGGCAGAATCGGACAGCGATGAAGATGGCGGTGGAGGTGCTGCCCCCATTGTGCCAGATGTCCTTGAGACAAGGTTAGTCGTGAATGTAGATGTGAGTTTATGGCCTTCTGGAAAAAACATTCGCGCATTAATTGTAACATGGCTGGATACTTCCCAGAGAAGTTGAGACAGTGTTTGATTGAACAGGTCTGCCAGGGAATTAAAGTGTAAAGTGCTTTGAGCAGTCCTGAGGACTGGATATTGTGCTATAAGAACTTGTCTTTACATACATGTATAACAATGTGACCAACACACGTGATCTTCTCGTCCCTCGCACAATATGTTGTCATTTCTGGGTGCGTCTCTGCCCAGCAGCCATATGTTTGGGCGTACACCCCTGTGATAACACGTGGTTGTTGTTGTACCGTTGTTGTTTTGACGTTGTTGTTGTTTTGACAGTGACGCAGAGAGTGTGGTTAGTGAGGCGACTACTGCTGTGGTCAGTGACACTGACCGTTACGCTCAAGGTGAAAGGTCAGCGACCTCTCACCCTAGTCCAGGTGAGTCTACCTGACTATCATTCATTTCCACGTCTGTTTATGTAAGTGTCCTCCAAACTCTAGCAACAGTACTTAGTCAAATTGTGACAGCTGTTCCCACACTTGGGGTCACGACCCACATTATAACCGTAACTGTTGTAATCAGATAATGTTAAACAGTGTTTGTTACTTGTTAATGGTATGTCAAGACATTAACTGCTTCTCAATGTATCCAATTGTGTAAGAAACGACGTATTCACTGACAGCCTGTTACAGTCTAGAAACAATACATGTTCATTCCACATTGTGTTCGATGAATCTCTGCATATACAGAGTGCGATTGTGGAATTCTCTGAGTAACGACACAAAAAAACATAAATACTATAAATACATTGAAATCTAAATGCAGAAAGCGTCTATTTCACGAATATGTTACCGTAGAAATGCGATTGTTATAGTACTGAAATTTGCTATTTCAATATATGTTAGCTGCTGTGTCTTATTTATAACAACATGTATTGATTCCAGTATGTAAACAAGTGCATGTGTGGAAACTACAATACGTTTATCTTAATAAGATTGGGGCAAACTTATATATAAGTTAACAACTTCCCGTTTGCCCCTTCAAACATTGTGAATACACAAATATATGTATATATGTTGTATAATGTAGTCAGTGTTTTGAAAAAAGGAACTACTACTAAGAAGAGATCAGTCAATCATTCAGTCTCACAGACTGTCCATTTTGCAGGATGCAATTTTTGCCAGTCCACAAGGCTGTAGTAGATGTGTACATGTCGACTCACATACACACAAAGCATAATCGACAACATAATTTGTTGGCGGTCCAGTGATATTTTTACCTACCCAAAACAGGTTTTACCAGTCCAAATGACAGGTAGGTGAGTATGTGCATAAAATAATGCATAGGCCAGCCTCCTCTGCTTTGCAAAGGGATGAAAATGAGAGATGGTTGTTGTTTTCCAGAGCACTCAGTCGGTAGTGTTGCGAGTCAGGCGACTCTCGAGGCACATCCTGCGGAGTTGAGTAGTGCGGTGAGCACGCTCAGTTCACTGAGTAGTTCGTCTGGGAGCGAACTGCCTTCAACGTTCAGGTGAGTTGACGTAAAAGAAGGATTCATCGGTGTATGTTATGAGTAACGTAGGGACTGTTTCTTAAATAGTCTAGCTTGTTTGCAGGTTTCGTTTTTTGCTCCGTTTAATTGTATTCTTTGATAATACAGGATTAAGTATTGATCAGGCCCACAGATTATGTATTGATCAGGCCTACAGACTATGTATTGATCAGGCCTACAGATCATGTATTGATCAGTCCTTCAGACTATGTATTGATCAGTCCTACATACTATGTATTGATCAGTCATACAGACTATCTATTGATCAGTCCTACAGATTACGTGTTGATCAGTTCTACAGACTACGTATTGATCAGTCCTACGGACTATGTATTGATCAGTCCTACAGACTATCTATTGATCAGTCCTACAGACTATGTATTGATCAGTCCTACAGACTATGTATTGATCAGTCATACAGACTAGGTATTGGTCAGTCATACAGACTAGGTATTGATCAGTCCTACAGACTATGTATTGATCAATCCTACAGACTATATTGATCAGTCCTACAGACTATATATTGATCAGTCCTACAGACTATGTATTGATCAGTCCTACAGACTATGTATTGATCAGTCCTACAGACTATGTATTGATCAGTCCTACAGACTATGTATTGATCAGTCCTACAGACTATGTATTGATCAGTCCTACATACTATGTATTGATCAGTCCTACAGACTATGTATTAATCAGTCCTACAGACTATGTATTGATCAGTCCTACAGACTATGTATTGATCAGACTTACAGACTACATAAGAATTGACCATGACTTTGTAGGCCTCCGAAGCGACGCCTGCCGTCAAGACGAGGACACCCAAAACTGAAACGCAGTCGACTTGACACGTCGTCAACGTCGACGTCGACAACAGACAGTAGCACCACAACAACAACCACGACGACAACGACGACCAGCGACACGTCACCTGAACATACACGACATCCGTCAGGTGATCGATCACATGACCTGCCAGCTGACCAGTTACCCGGTCCATCGGGTGATCATCATGGCAGTGAGGGACGTGACGGGTCACATGACAGTGGTGACCAATCACATGACACACCATGTGACCAGCTGCATGACAAAGGTCTGTCTCAGCAGGACATGTTCGCCGATGACACGCCAGTTGCAGGTTTGTTGATAAGTTGCATTGTTTATGTCCTTGATTTGTTTATTAAAATGCCGTTCTTGATCAAATTAGCCTTTTGTGAATTAATTTGGTTTTGGAAAATTCTCAAATCCATGCGTACAGTTTAAGAAATATGTGATCTGATTGTCCATAATTCATTGACTTGTGAGTCTCATCAAGGAATTGATCAGTCTTGATTGTTCGATATTTCTGATATTTGTGCAAGCTTGTAAGCAAGTAGAAACAGGAAGAAGAAAGACTTCTAGTTGGCTATTGCACCTCTTTCTCCCACTCTCACAGCAGAGAACAGTTGTCTCAGCTGAGACTCAGTTGCTCTCGACATTCCTTCATCCTCTATCCGTCTTCTAAATGAATGATATGCCTCCTCTCTCCCTCCAATGCATGTTTGGCCATTGTTATTGTTCGCATGGAATTCCCTAATATATTTGTCATGAAGAACTGCTGCTGTGATATGTAAACGATATTTCCTAACAATTGCTTGTTTAATCATATATAATTCATAGAATTTGTTTTGCTGTACTCCCTCGTACAACATACTTTATTAATTATAATTTTCCTCTCAAACACCACAAGAACATTTCCCCGTGAGAGACAAATAGACGTAATTTGATTTTGTTTTGTTTTAAAAAGAGTGCATATATTTGTTAACATCTGAACAATGTGTTCTACTATTCCTTATGCCTGATGTTTCTCATCAATGTATCGAAAACCACTTTAAAAAGTTCATGCCAGAACATGATTTTAAAATGTCTTTTCCATATACGGAGTCCTTATAAGTAATATCAACTGAATACAGCATGCAAGGTCAATACAGGGCCTTGAAAGTCTTGAAAAGCGTTGAATTTGATTGCACCAAATTCAAGGCCTTGAAATCCTTGAATTTTACAAAGTAGTCTTGAAAAGTCTTGAATTTAATTGTGGTCAATAAAATATTGTTTTGACTCAATTGTTGTGACGAATAACAGCGAGAAAAGGAAAAGCCGATGCACAAAAATAACTCGTGTCATTGTGGTCGGCCATTGTTTTCTTAGTGGAGTAACATTTTTAATGTTAACTTATTTTACTGCCATTTTTAATCTTAACTTATTTTACTGCCATTTTTAATCTTAACTTATTTTACTGCCATTTTTAATCTTAACTTATTTTACTGCCATTTTTAATCTTAACTTATTTTACTGCCATTTTTAATCTTAACTTATTTTACTGCCATTTTTAATCTTAACTTATTTTACTGCCATTTTTAATCTTAACTTATTTTACTGCCATTTTTAATCTTAACTTATTTTACTGCCGTTTTTAATCTTAACTTATTTTACTGCCGTTTTTAATCTTAACTTATTTTACTGCCGTTTTTAATCTTAACTTATTTTACTGCCGTTTTTAATCTTAACTTATTTTACTGCCGTTTTTAATCTTAACTTATTTTACTGCCGTTTTTAATCTTAACTTATTTTACTGCGCTTAAAAGTTCATGTCATTAAAACAGTCTGGAATTTATTTTTCAAATAGCCTTGACAAATCTTGAATAGCCTTGAATTTCAAATGTCCAGATGTGTATGGACCCTGGGCATTTCTTTAATATTCTCCGCTTGGACTCTGCCTATAGGAGGCGCTTTGGGCGAGATGCAACCACCAGACAACACATCACGTGCTAGGACCAAGTCGACTGACCCACACCTGGACCTAGTCAGGTCCCAGGACCATGTCAGGTCCCAGGACCATGTCAAATCACGGGACCATGTCAGGTCACAGGACCATGTCAAATCACGGGACCATGTCAGGTCAGAGGACCATGTCGGGTCACTGGACCATGTCGGGTCACAGGACCATGTCAGGTCACCGGACCATGACAGGTCACAGGACCATGTCAGGTCACAGGACCATGTCAGGTCACATGACCATGTCAGGTCACAGGACCCTGTCAGGTCACAGGACCCTGTCAGGTCACAGGACCAATCACAGCCACCTGTTACAATGTTGGACCGGTTGAGTAAACCAACATCACAAGACCAACAGACATCATCTAAGAACCTCGCAGAAACAGTGTCAAGCAGCCAGGTCAAGTGTGGACATGATTTAGCCGCAGAAAGACACATTCCGCTGACACCGTCAGAGACACTGTCCATCCTTCACTTGTCAGCGCAGTCCGTGGTCGTCATGGAGACACTCGACGATGATGATGATGATGAGTGAGTGAGATATTAATTTCTCTGATTGAAATAAGTGACCCTTTGCCGTCCTTACGACTGTTTATTGTGTAAATGTATTTTACAGAGAACTGTTTTTGTTATTGGGTACCTTGAACTATTTCAAAGGCAACTAAAGACATTTCTGTTCCGGCAGCAATACATAGACAACAAATCGACTTATCAACCATTTTAATAGCACTTGATATTTATTCTTCTTACTAGTTCATTTATTTTAATGCAATGAATGTGCATTTTATCCGTAATCTTACTATTTTTATCCCCCATAATTCTATATATGTATTTGTTTATTATTATTATTTGATAGTTTTTATGTAATATATTACTTAATTATTTATTGCACCTATACCTTTTAGGTTTACTATCCTATATAGAGTTGTATTTTTACTCTTTAATTCAATTTACGACTATTTGTTGTTTAGCTTTTAAAGATTTAACTAAATATTGTAATGTTTGAATTTCTTTGTAGATTTATTATTATTATTGTACTGTAAAGCGCCATAGAGCACCGTGTGATTATGGCTCTATATAAATATTGTATTCTATTATTACTACCTTCACTACCTTCAAATGAATGTGGGTTGTGTCTAGGCCACTGTTTGTGCCTCCCTCGCAAGAAGGCTACGGCCTTGTGCCATCCATCATCCCTGCGTCACCAACAGCAGACGTAGCATCGTCCCTGCAAGAAGGTATGTCCATTGCCCAGTGTCCTCAGTGAGAACTCGTGGCCATCTACTCATCTTACTTAAAGAGCGCAGTGGCTCAGGGGTAGGGCTTTGGACTCTCGACTAAGAGGACCTGGATTTGATTCAAGTGCTGCGGTGCTAAAACCTTGGAAAAGTTTATTCACTCTACATCGTTCCAGTTCACTCATCTTCTATAAATGAGTACCTGGCTATAGACAGTGGTGGATATATGTACGAGCAGCTATTGCACATTAATTGTAGCATATGGCTGGATGCTTCCCAGATAAGTTGAGACGGTGTCTGATTGAACAGGTCTATCAGAGAAGTAAAGTGTAAAAGCGCTTTGAGCAGTCCTGAGGACTGGATACTGCGCTATATAAGAACGTACCTTTTACTTAGGCCTGCTGTCTTGCTGGGAGCCTAGGCCACTCACCATGGCTCTCCACTGTTGTCTGTTGGATGCCGTTGTATCAGTTTGTCTGCTGGCCTAAACTGTCGTAGTACCACAGAGGCTGACAGAGCTTCACACTTTTGACTCAGACATTACGGGTTTTCAGAGTTGTCCTTCTCTAGAATTAGTTAGTCCACTACAGGTTACACATTTACCCCCTGTGTGGGATCTTTTACTTCCCCTGGCATAGACACCAGATAGAAGGGACCACCGGCTTTTAGTGTCTTTTCCGAAAGACACAGGCAAATGTGGGGTAAATGAAATTGCCTATGTTTCGAATCGGCGGCAGGTGGGATTGAACCACCGTCCCCTCGATTGACAGTCCAGCACTCCATGCGCTACCACCGTTCCCCACCTTCTGTAGCCATGTTAGATAATGCTTAACTAATTTAGCTAACACACACGTGCACGCGCACACCACACACACCACGCATGCACGCACGCACACACATACACACACATAATGTCACGAGTGGCATTTCAGTTAAGGTTACCCATATGCAAGTAATAATACAACAGTCAGAGCATTTTACAGCAAATAAAAGTTGATTTTAAATTCACGTATATCTACATCTATTCCAACTCAGACTCCATCCTTAAGATAAAACACGACTCAGTTTCAGACACATTGGTGATTGTTCACCCGTGTATTCCATTTGGGAGATCGTGAGTTCCTCTCAGTGTTCTTCTGCTTGTTTCAGAGGAGGAAGTTGAGGATCAGTCTCATCATCTCGAGGTAGGTACATAAAGAAATAACTGTTGTTACATGACAGATAAATAAAGAAATAACTTTGCTGTACCTGGACAGAGAATGTATGTAAACAAATAACTGCTGTTCCTAGACAGATAAGCTATGTAAAGCTATTGGTTTACTGTTATTGGAGAGATAAGCTACGTAAAGAAATAATTCTGCTTTCTGAGGTACATCAAAGCTGTGATTAATTCTATGTTTTGTTTGTTTCTTGAAGAAAAAGACTTATTGAAATCAAACTTCAACCATTACATTGCATTTACAGGATAAGTGCAGTGAACTTGGAGGTTGCCATGGTAACAGGGGAGGTTGCCATGGCAACAAAGGAAGCAGTGGGACCAGCAGCAATAGCAGCAGGCTTCTCCCAGCCTCCACATCGTTCCAGGTAAACATCTGACAATTTATTATACGAGACATGGTCTCTATGAGTATGACCAGTCACAGGCCAACGATAGACCTTGGTGGCAATCTGGCAGACCACTGTCTGTCCATACCTGGCAAGTTGCACACAGATTTTGGTGCCTGCACCATTTAATCTAGTAACAATCCACCATGTGGCGCTACTAGTAACACCGAATGTTATTTAGTCTTGTCTAGAACCAGCAATTTTTTTGTGATTATGTCACCAGAAGTTTATTCCGGAGCAGTATGAGAGAAACGCGTCTGATATGTTGACAATTGTCTGTAAAACTTTACACATTTGATTAGGTGGCAAATATTGTTTACATGCCTGTAATTAATTACAATATCCATGTGAGTCATTTGATTATTTTCCCATACAAACATTTTTGTTGAAGACTTACTTTTTCAAAATGTTAGAGATTTATTTAGAATTTATCCAAAAGTAGCAAATGTTTATACATAACAGATATGAATGTGTAAGTTGGCTTAAGGTAGGACACTGGTCGGGAAATGGATTTTGATGATATCTCAACAACCAGAGAAGCAATCTTTATAAAACTTTCAGGATGTGTTTCTGGTGGGAAAAGATGACCAATTGTATAATTTCATCTCATTTGCATAACCGTAACCATGGCAACCGGCTTTTCTGTGAAAATAGCTACACATGATTTTGCGGGAGGTCTTGCAGTAAAACTGTGCATATGTTTCTTTCTTTTTTGTCTGTTATGATCCATTGAAATGTTGTAGAGTGCAATGATGCTGTTTTTGTTCAACTCCTTACAATATTTATTATAAAAAAGAAATTGCGAAGAATTTGTTCCGTTTTTCCAAATATTATAACAACTTCAGTCATCAATAATAATCTTTATATAAAAGCTATCATGTTTAAAAAGCATCATTGCACACACTGTACCATAGGGAATACATGGTAAAAAAATCAGACTCCTAGGTTTGGTACTTTTTTCGGGAGATCTCCCGCAAAATAGCAATATTGTCGAAAAGTAAGTTTTGAGAAAACGGCAAAAAACCAAATGAACATCAAATATTTTTAATAACACCAGTGTAAAGTCAGCACTATGACTGTTTTTCATACCAGCAACATGTGGTAAATATATAATGAAAGTGTGTGAACCATATTCAGTATATATATATGGAAAAAATATATAGTTTACACAAGCGGCGGCGGCGAAGAAATTCATCACTAGCCAAGCGTACTTCTACATTGTATATGTATTATTATGTAATGTTGTCTTTTATGAAATAAAATTTATATATATATATACACACACATATATGTATATATGTACGACCTATATATATATATACACATATTTATATCATATATAATATATATATACACACACACACAAACACATACATCTATTACTAAATAATTGGTCAATTTCATGCACACAAATAATAATAAATAAGCAAGCATACGCTGCCACAATTAATGTTTAATTAATTATTTAATGTTAAATAAACTGTTTAAAAATTTAATTACCTAAAATACTTCTCATATTTGATAAGAACAAAATAATGCTAGAAAAGTAAATCCAACAACAGTACCACCTTTCGTTTTATATTACTTCCACATTGGGTTAATATGAATGAAACAAATTAAGTCAAATTATTTTCTGTAATAAATAAATAAATGTAACTTCCGACTGATAGAGCGACAAACTTCGGCGACGCCAGTGCCAGCGCCGCTGTCGGTGACAGACAGACAGTCCGGGTCGAAGGCGGCCGGCGGCCGTAGCCGCGTAGCAAGGCCAGCCCGACGTCGCCGTCGGCATTTCTTTCCCCGTTCGCTGCCGCTTCCGCGGGTCCGTTGCGCGACTGAACAGCATCATGCATGCTGTTCATGCTACCTCCCGCGCATTCAGCTTATTTGCGTTTATTATATCGTTTCTTTCTTTCAAATTGGTAAACCGTACGGATCTTTCGTCGATCGGACGCCATGACACATACAGGTCATTCATCTTGAAGCCGCACCGTGATTGGCTGGCGTCGTTGCATAAGGTCAATTTTAATTAGCTACGTGGCCGCGATCACCATATATGGTTCGCGTGAGGTCGGGCTGCCAAGCAACCGGCTGAGACAGTTTGTGATTGGATAGTTTCACGGCACTTTCGACGCCGATAACTAATTTATGTACGGATGTCGTCGACTTTTGACTTCGGTAGCGTACGGAAGGGATCATTTCCAACAAGACGATACCAAACATGGCCGCGTTGCAAGGAGCAATGTTTACGTTTGAGCGCGCTGAAAGTTGGGCCGTTTCCGTCGATTTAAAAGTCCATCCGCCATAACGACGTTAGCAGCAAGTTGGGTAGCGACATATTTAATCGTTTTTTTGATACTTTTAGGACGAATTCAGTGAAATAAAGTTAGCAACACGTGTGGAATACATGGTTCGTTCTGAAAATCCACTTTATTAAAAATCAACCATTTTATCATTTCCCGGCAATTCCCGACCCGCGGCCTACGTTAAAACATTCAATCGGTAATCCCTAAATGATTCTTGTCTGTTCTGGCTCACAGCAATGGCAGTCGACTTTCCCTTCAAATGACGAATCTGTTTCCCTGCCCTCAGCCTCCCAAAGAGGGGACCAAGGGAGTGGCCAGGGCAGTGAGGATGCCAGTGGTCATTTGGTCGTATCCCAGGTACATTTGCTGGCACAATTCTTTTGGTTGAGATCAGTTGTAATCAATTATTTTAACACTATTATTTCAAAGTAGTCTGACATGTTTTCATGTTATACCTTATAAGCTGTGTAAAATGATTGTATACAAGTATATATTTGTTTCATAAAATATATTTTTATTTTATTTTCACAACAGTATTGAAGAGTGAAATGTAATTATTTTGATTGAAGAATCATGTTGTTGATTGTAAACTGCATCAAATCTAACATCATGGTTGCCCAAATGTTTCATTGCAGCACCTTTTTTTACAATTTATGATAATGTAGTTTTCTGTTTGTGAAAACCATAATTTCCATTGTTTTATTTAGGATAAAGCAAAGAAAGTTACAATAGATTACACTTCACACAATGTAAGATGATTTTATGTATATGGCTCTATTCATTGTGTTCCAGGACAAGCGTGCACAAGATCATTGTGGGAGTGGTCACATGTCACAAGGGAGAGGTCAGTATTTGTCCTTATCTCTTCACAGCCATTTAATTGTACAATAGTTTCACTAAGATTTCTGTGTCAAAAAGCGAAACCAATTTCTTGGTGCACCTGGTTTCTCAACATCTAAAGGCTGAATGTTTTCTCATGTTTCATAAATGGTATTCCTAGACAATGCACATGAATCATGATACCTTATGAATGCAGGATGTTTCATCGTGTGGTTGTAGGGTTAGTTGACTACTCAGGCGGGAGCTCACAAGATCTCGTGCTGCATTTTACCCAGACACAGGGAGGTCAGAGTTCACGCCCGATGACCCAGCGGTCACAGGCTTCGACACTAGCGCCCAACTCCCAACACTGTCAACACCCAATCATGTCACAGACAGAACACGTCTTACATCCCCCGTCCAATGAACAGGCAGATGAGGTAGTCTCTCAGCCAATCAAAGAGAATACGTCACCACGAGGCGAGATTTCGTCCAAGCCTGGTGAAAATCAACCTACGGAGCTTAGCCATTGGTCAAGTGGAACTGGGTCATCTAACAGCCAATCACAAGGTCAGTGGTTATATCGTAAGTTTTGTTATGAAATGATAGTACATTAAGATTAAATAATTTTGCAGGTTTTACAAAACTACCTCTGTGAATATGAATAACATTATGCCCAATAAATAACTAAGCCAAGAAAATTTAGCAAAGTCACCAGTTATTTTTAACACATACATTTTATAGTTGTAGTGCAAAGATGTAATTTTTTAGTTTAGTATATTAACCAATAAAATTTGAACGTTTGTCAAAAACACTGCTTGAAAACAGTACAAACAACAGACAACACCAACTCAATCACTTGGGTCAGTTTCCTAATATATAAAATAAAATAACAACAAACAAAACAAAATCTATAGACTATACATGTACATGTTTTAATAAAAAATATTCTGAGTATTACAGTTCTTGTAAAATTGCTCTGAAATTGTAGTGGTAAAGCATTGCAAAATGTGTCAACTTGACCATTCATAAGCTAAACTGATTAAATGATATAGATACTTATCATATGTTTGGGACACAAACTTGTTGCGCTGTAGGGTAGGTAGAGTCCCAGAAATATATATTCACATTATAAGAAGGTTGGATCAGTCCCATCGACTGGCATATGCACAGAGTAATTTCATGTCAACAATCATAAAACTAAAAATAATTATTTCAGACAATGAACACACAGTAATAACCTACCTACTCCCTGTCTTCTATCAAGATCTTGCGTGTTGAAACATCCTTTTTTAAGCAGTATCACATTTTTACATTTGTAAATCAACAAAAAGGTTTCCTTTTTTGGCAGGTGGCTTTCATCTAAGCATTCCTAAAAGTGGGTCTCAGGCAGAGCACTTCGCCGCGACCTTCACGACCTTTGATCCTGTGCCAGATGAGAGGTTCGACTCGCAGCACTCCGTTCTGAAACAGACAGAATGTATCACAACGGAAACAGACGAGAAGGTTACAGACAGTGTAACGGCACGTGATTCCATCGAAATGGAAGATTCATTCAGGGCTCGGTTGAACACCCAACGAGAAGTACGACCTTCACTTGTCCTTGACATGATCAACACCGAACCTCCGCAGACGGCATCCCAGCATTCCTGCACACCGACTTTCCATCTGGACCGTGAGTGCGATGGTATTTGTTAGTAGGATACTGACAAGATATGTTTTATTTCTGGCAGCTACAACGTTTCATACAGTGCCATACGACTTTGTTATGTTAAAAGAGGCAAGAAAAGGAATATCTTGAAAAACAATTCTTATGAAATTTACTTTTTTATTTGTAATCAAAGTCACCAGTTCATGAATTTCCTAATGACAGATTGGAACGATGTAAATGATATGCCATTTATGACATTAAATATTTTAACAGTTGGGAATGGGAGAAGTTTTAGGTAAGTACAATGATTCACTTCTCCCAATGCAGTAGAGGTACCATTACATGTCTACATTACAACGATTCATTGTAAACTTGTACACATACGAGATATACTACTTTTGTGTTGCAAATCAATACATCACTTGGATGTTATATGTGCAACAAGCCAATACATAACTGTGTTTATGTGAATCACTGAGCTTACTGCCACGCAAATAATTAATTATGCAGCCTAATTATAACAAATATTCATGCATGTACAATGACCGTTTTTTTTAAACAGTGAACTTGTCATATAAAACCAAAGTCTGGCGAACTGAACTGAATATTCATCACCATGCCTTGTATGGATAATGTAGGCAGAGCACAAATTAGAAGCTGTGCTTAGTCAGAGTTATTTGTTCTGTAGAATAGATTGCCATGGTTATAAGTTATTAATAAAAGACATAACGTAAAGTAGGCACAAAATTACATGACATAATTATATTAACAGGATTACTTCAAAATTGCGTACATTACAGAGTTAACAATTCTCACCAAGCTAATGTCTTATAATGAAGCACATTTTAGAAGAAATAAGATATGTTTGAAGTATTATTTCCACTTATTAAGGATATTTGAGGTATATGTTTGATATATTGCATATTACAAATGCTGTTTCCAGGGCCACTACTTGAGACTAAGGCTGATGGAACAGAAAAGGACGAAGTAGGGTCCATCTTTCAGAGGGGGTCGACGCAAAACGTTCCCTCACAGAAGACAATTCCACACTTATCCATGTGTCCTAATGACAACAGGTAAACTCAACTTGATTTGTGAATGCAGCTATTACTGTATGTGATGTTGTTTATGAAATTGCACAAATGTGTCTGTGTGTGTGTGCACACGTTTTTAACTGTTTTTCAGTATGTTTTAAACGATCTTCATAGAGCTGCTTTTATTACTTTTCATAAACCCCAAATTAGATCCTTTATCATTGGTAAGATTCTGAATATTATTTTATTATATAATAATAATAGTAACTTCTTTTGCGCCAATATCCTCGAAAAAATCAAGCTCACTGGCGCGACAAAACCAGGGGATTAATCAATCTCATAATCGAAAGCAATGCGTCAACGGATGGATGGAAAAGCTAGGAGGCTAAGGAGGATAGGCAGCATTAAAGAGATAGGTTTTTAGATGTAGGCGAAATGAAACTATATTACCTTGTGATTTAACACTGGCCGGAAGCGAATTCCACACCGTTGGTGCGGCAACCGAGAAAGCTCGGGTCCCGGCTTTCGTTTTCACCCGAGGGATGTAAAGAGGGTTACTACTGGTGTATATATTATATATATATATATATAATATATATATACATGCATCATGTTTGGATGGATATGTATACGATTAGCCATCACGTATTAATTGTAGCATGGCTGGATGTTTCCCAGAGAAGTTGAGCTGGTGTTTGATTGAACATGTCTGCCAGGGAATTAAGTGTAAATCGCTTTGAATGGTTGTGAGGACTGGATACTGCGCTATATAAGAACTTATCTTTACCTTTCACATTGTCTTGACAATCGATAACTGTTACTCTATGTTTGACAGTACTGCGGGCCGATACATGCCGTCCTTGCTTCATTCATCTGCCCCAAACGCGTCATCACGGAGTGTAGACAAAAGAAGGGACAATATTTCTGTGACACAGCCTCGTGTTGATCATGCCGACCGTGGAGCAACATTCCACCACCAGGTGGCCCCACGCATAGACACTGACCACAACGACAATTCTGAAAAGCAGATGGGAAAGTTACGTAGTACGAGTGAAGGATACGATTCGATGACCCAGGTTTATGCGTTTACGAACCTGAGGCGCCGCCAAGAGGACTCTGCCGGAACCGATGGTTCGGTGAGTGTCGTGGCAGACACGAAGAGTTTAGACACACCCATCGATGACAGCGAGGAACACCAGGATGTAGTTGTGTCGCCACGGAAACCTGCGTGCCACCAGGGGGAGCCACCTGCTGTTGATGCGTCGCACGTGGATGTCGGTTGTACCCCCCGGACTAGTAGTCCGGCAGAGATGCCAACTCTGACGAATGAAAGAGATGCGCGTGCTACAGTCTCGCCGTCTGCTATGGTATGTATGTGTCGATGATTTTATGACACTCACATTCTCAAATTTCATCATGCATCAGTCAAATGTCCGTTTCTTCGTCACAGCTAAATGGCAGCCTTCACTTGGTGCTGCCTAGTGGGGTTGTATGTATATATGTGTGTGTGTGTATGTATATATATATATATATATGTGTGTATGTATATATATATATATATGCATATATATATATATACATAGTATATATTATATATATATACATAGTATTAAAAATTTGTTAGGGCGGTATTATATTTTTCGGAATTGGTATCACATAAAAACAGAAAATGGCATGTATTCGAGGACATGTTTATTTCCTGAATTTCATTGGTGTTAGCTATTGTTAAAAATTTGATATACAGCAATGCAATTCAGGAAATAAACATTTCCTTGAATACATGCCATTTTAAGTTTTTGTGTGATACTCATGCCGAAAAATATAATACCGCCCTAAATAGTGATCCCAGCAAATTTTGAGTAGGATATATATATATATATATATATATATATATATATATATATATATATATGTATATATATATATATATACATACATATACTGTATATAGATATATATTATATATAATGTCTGGTTCTCTCTCATTCCCCCTCTCACTTTATGTCACTATCTAACCATGTCTGTGTCCGTACTTCCTCTTTCTGTCCGTCTTTGTCCACCAGTCTTGTGTGTTTATGTATCTGAATAGTCTTCTATTTATGTCAGTGTCATTGCATGACATCGTCAGCAAGTTGTAACTGTAACATCCACGTGAAACATTTGCAGCAAAATCATCATATGTAGAATTTAGTCAACTCTAAATGCAGTCTACACAATGACACACATGCATGTAACACTGTACATTCGAAA
The DNA here is from genome assembly GCA_964017155.1 of Oasisia sp. SBJ-2009. NCBI lineage: Eukaryota > Metazoa > Annelida > Polychaeta > Sabellida > Siboglinidae > Oasisia > Oasisia sp. SBJ-2009. The sequence goes on from OZ024866.1 coordinate 24,270,081, forward strand.
TTGTTGAATCGTTACACTCATCATTACGATTGCAGAAGGTGGATAAACTAGCTACAGTCACTCCACCCCAGGTGGCAGCACCGTGCCGCAGCGGGTTGACGCCGGAGCGAATTTTACGTACGACGACAATCAAGACAGTCCTTTGTCGTACGATTACAATCGTCGAAGAACTCGTGGGCGGCAGGACAGTCTCCCAGACCGTCTCAGATGAGGTTTCTATACACATTTGTCCCTTGTCTGTTTATTTCCATAATGTATTCCTTGTGAACGGTCCACTATGGTCTCTGTCACCTCCGTGTCTCCCCTCACTAGGCCTCTTGATTGCCCTCCCCTCACTAGGCCTCTTCATTGCCCTCCCCTCACTAGGCCTCTTCATTGCCCTCCCCTCACTAGGCCTCTTCATTGCCCTCCCCTCACTAGGCCTCTTCATTGCCCTCCCCTCACTAGGCCTCTTCATTGCCCTCCCCTCACTAGGCCTCTTCATTGCCCTCCCCTCACTAGGCCTCTTCATTGCCCTCCCCTCATGTGTTTAAAAATAATGATAGTTTTTATTTGTAAAGTGCCGTACGCCATATCCGCAAAAATGTCTGCTCAGAGGCGCATAAAATACATTGTCACACATACATATTTAAAAATATTCATAATCAGTTTAAACTTGCGTGTAAAGACGAAATGTGAAATGATGATAAATAGATAGTTAAATAAAGCTTCTAAAAGTCCTAGTTCATAAGCTGAACTTATCAGCTATAAATAGATAAAATAATAAATAAATAATAACATATATTAATAATTTAATAATAAAATAAGTGAAAAAAAGGCAAAATTAAAATTACAGTTAAAATAAATTCATTATAAAATACGCTACAAGTAGTTTACAAATGCGGCCTTAAAAGGGTGTGTTTTTAAGATGGACTTAAAAAGTTAAAGTTTACGGTCCACCGGTAGCATGCATTCCTTCTTCATCGTATTTGATCATATTCTCTGCCTTTCTCCAATCTCGACAGCTTGTGTCTAACACTACATCTGATCTGCAGTGGGATTCACCTGTACGTGTATAATAATAATGATGACTTCTTTTGCGCCAATATCCTCAAAGATCGAGCTCAGTGGTGTGACAAAACCAAGCGATTGAGCAAACTCGTAATCGAAAACAATGCATGAGTCGTCAATGGATGGATGAAGAAGCTAGGAGGCTAAGGAGGATAGGCAGCATTAAAGAGATGGGTTTTTAGACGTCGGCGGAATGAAACTATATTACCTTCTGATTTAACACTGGCAGGAAGTGAATTCCACACCGTTGGTGCGGCAACCGAGAAAGCTCGGGTCCCGGCTTTCGTTTTCACCCAAGGAATGTAAAGAGGGTTACTACTGGTTGAGCGTAGCTGTCTGGAATTTCTTGCTGGAGTTAGCATTGAATTTAGATAAGCTGGTTGTGTCGATGAGAGTGCTTGATAGGCTATTGTACACATTTTGAAAATTATGCGATAGTGCACAGGGAAGCAATGCAATGATTTTAGAAGCGGCACTGAGCGAGAAAACTGAGGAGAACATGTGACTACTCTTACTAAACAATTTTGGACACGCTGAAGTTTTGCTATATCCTTGTTTGCGCTATTGTAAAGGAGGGAATTGCAGTAGTCAAGTCTGCTGCTTACCAGATCTGTTGCGATGGCTGGTCACTGTATGTCACATCCATCTCCCCTACTTTCTCCTTAATGTCTCCGTCAAAGATATTCCAGCAGTCTATGTAGACAGGCTCCTTCAATAACATGTTTCCATTCCTGCATATGACTGCTGTCTATCACCACAAAGACATGACCAAGTAGATGTGACAATCAAGACATTCAAACCTGTTCTCATATTGCTGCAAAACTGTGTTATTTGTGTATTGGAAAATAGGGTAAATTCAATGACTCAGCAGTCATGAAAAGAAGCAACTTTTTAGTTGTGATTTACGGATCACAAAAAATACAAGAAAGCTAGTTATTGTGCCCCGTATAAATCCTGTGTCTTCCACTTCTCACCTTTACCCGAATCACTACATATTAGGACATTTGGATGTTTTCAGACAACCTAAAAATCAACAACAACAAATCTTTTTTCACAAGTGTTTACGGAGAGCTTAGCCAACGGAAGGAGATTTAGTGTTTGGCTCAAACCAAATGGGTGCAACAGCAACCATTGCATGTACAATTTTTATTTGTTGTATGTATTCAGACTGCAATTAATAAAAAATTATCTCAAGTTATCCGAATGCATAAATTTGTTAGAGTAGTTTCAGTAATGTTCTACAAACATACATTGAGTATGTCGTCCTAACATTTGTATGTTGTTACAGAACCTCCAGACATTAAGTCAAAACATCACACACACAGACGAGACGATTGAGTCGCCATCGCCATCACGTACAGCGCAGTCAATGACCTCCGGTGACCTTGCCGACATCAGCTCGATCTCGACAACTCCCAGCATTCCCAGTCGCCACTCCCGTCTGTCCGCTCGTCTCAGTAAGACGGGGAGCAAGAGTTCGAGTTCGTCCAGTCTCCCCAAAGTCTCGCCCACACAGGTGTCGCCCCCTGGTGGAATGAAGATGTCAAGTTCCGATGCGGTGGTGCGGAGATCGTCAAGCAGTCTCGCCAGCGTTGCCTTCTCTGACCTCATGTCCAGTACGGTCAATCTGCCACTTCAGCGGCGAAAGTCCACTAAGCATCAAACAAATACGAACGTTACCATGGAAACAAACTCGGTTCCGACCGAGCAAAAATCGAGCGATTTAACAAAACCCCGAGAGCCTGCACTCCACACTGACCGACACGTTGCCATGGAAACGACAAACGATCGACCACAGCATCCGTCGGATACAATGATCTTCACGAGTCAGTGGCTGGCGAAGGAATCGTTCGGTTTAGAGCCCGGACGACACTTCGGTGCAAGAACAGTGGTGATTGGCCAGAATTTCGACCAACCACCTCCTCCGATGTATCCTCGCCGTAGCAGCAGTAGTCTCGCTCCGTCCGACGTTCTGTTCCCCGATGACGATGACGGTGGTCAGAAACGACTAAGCAAAGATTCCCACTTCAGTCGATCGACGTCCAGTAGTAGTAGCCTAAGGCAGGCTGCAGGGTCATTCAGTGCAGAGACTGACCGCACCGTCACAGATGGACGGCGGTCAGAAGCAGATGACCATTTGTTTAGTCGGCCGGGACAGCCACTTCCCCGTCGTAGTAGTCATGTGATCACAACGGGCCAATCAAAACACCCGCATGTTGAGTCGTCAGAAGTTGAGAAGGACCCAGAAACAAGTGCTGGTGTCAGAGATGGGAAGACACTGGGGGAGAAGGAAACAGTGGATGAGAAAAGCGACAGGTGGGAAATGCTTTATTTGCTGAAATTAGGAAAGAATGTACCCAAACATAAGAAGATAATATTGTCTATATTTTATATAATTTTTCAATCTTCGGCCCAGGCTGCCGCCATTACTGTTGAGCTGCATTCAGTTTGACATGTATACTACGCCTACCAGATGTAATAGACTATCTTATTCTTTTTTATATATTTATGAAGTTATTCAGAAAAATTCATCATATTGTTTTTCATCTAGTGATGAAGTTATTCGGAAAAATTCATCATATTCTTTTTCATCTATTAATGAAGTTATTCGGGAAAAAAATAACAAATTTACATTGGTTAGGCAGAAGCAAATGAAACCAAATACAGCTTGAGAGTAACGGCAAGGGCCTACATCGAAGTTCAGAGACTTAGTTCGTAAACGACAGCGAGCTCACATGAGTGGTGATATGAATCAAGCAAAAATATAAAATATTGCGTAATAAGGTCAACCGAGCCGCGTCGAAACTTAAGTATAATTTTTACCAAACACAAATTGCAGCAATGCATGAATCGGGATCCCACGATTGGTGGAAGCATATGAAAACAATAATGGGACTTAAAACAAATGGCAATTCATGCATGCAAGGTCTAGCTAACAAAACAACGGATGGTGATTGTGGCTTACTGGCCAATACAATGAATGATTTCTTTGTGTCTGTGAGTGACCATTTGCCTCGGTTAAATAAGAACCACAAGGTGTTCGACGTTAACGAGGAACTGCCGGATCAGTATGTGATAAGCGTATATACTACTTTTAAAGCTTTGGAGAGTGTTAAAGCCAACAAGGCTACTGGGCCTGACAACATCCCTGCATGGGTGTTAAGAAACTATGCAAATGTTCTCGCCCCTCCATTAACTGCTATTTTTAACAATTCACTAAGAAAAGGTGTACTCCCTATGGAATGGAAAATGGCCAATGTAATACCGTTGCCAAAAACAAGCCCCCCTGTGTCGATTGAAAAAGACATTAGACCAATTTCACTAACTCCAATAGCTGCCAAGGTGTTTGAATCAATAATAATGAAATGGGTGGATGAAACAATTGAAGGTGAAATTGATGCTAAGCAATTTGGAGGAATCAGCGGAACGTCCACAACAGATGTTCTTGTCGAACTGGTTCATATGTGGTATAAGGCGACAGATAAATTGAATTCTTATGTCAGAGTTGTAATGCTAGACTTTAGCAAAGCGTTTGATCTTATTAATCATCATTTGTTGCTAGATAAGCTACAATCGTATGGGTTGCCCGCACATATTTTAAGATGGATGGCAACATTTCTATTAGACAGAACTCAACGAGTAAAAATAGGAAATGAATATTCCCATTCTGGTCATCCCAATGGGGGAGTACCGCAAGGGACATTGTCTGGACCTAAATGTTTCCTTGTTTACATAAATGATTTAAGAACGACTGTTCCACTATATAAGTATGTAGATGATAGTACGTTATTTGAAATATGCGATAGAAAGGGTGTATCTGTCATTCAAGAGTCGGTTGATATTGCTGCTAGATGGACAGAAAAGAATGACATGAAAATTAATTCCGAAAAATCAAAAGAAATAATCATTAGTTTTGCACAAGATGGCAATTTCAGAAGCACTATCCCGAATATAAAAATTGATGGGAGGGATGTAGCACAAGTTTGCCATGCCAAACTATTAGGTGTGACCATTTCTCAGGATCTGACATGGAACAAACACGTAGATACTATTGTGAAAAAAGCTGGTAAACGCTTGTACATGTTATATCAGTTAAAGCGTGCAGGGATTACACAGAAAGATCTGGTCAGTGTATATGTTAGTGTGGTGAGACCAGTTCTAGAATATGCATGTCCTGTATGGCACACTAACTTGCCCCAATATTTGTCTGACAATATTGAAGTTATACAAAAAAGGGCATTAAAATGTATTTTTCCTGGATTGGGTTACGCGGAGATACTAAGACGTGTTAACCTGGATGCGTTGAATGTAAGACGGGAGAGCATTTGTCAAAAATATTTTGATAAAATTAAAGTCGGCACACATAGATTAAATTATCTGCTGCCTGACAAAAGACATACCGAGTATAATATTAGACAAGAAAATGTGTACCCGTTACCAGTTACTAGAACGAATAGATTCCGTAACTCCTTTATACCGTGGGCTTTATACAACTGTCAGTAAAAAGGTTATTAGTACGGTATGTTTTGCGGTATCAAATGTATTTCTATTGTATTTGTATGATGTTTTGATGAGTCAATTGTAACCTATTGTAATGTCAATCCAACTCAGTTGAGTTGCTAATAAAACTTGTGTTATTATTATTATTGTAAGTTGGCAAATAATGTTTAAAATATATGACTGTTCTCATCAAATCATGCTGCTCACACGTCCTGTAAATGGTATGTACTTATGTTTGGGCAATTGTTACAAGTACAAGTGTTTCAACCCCACTTTAAGGAATAATTTGATACTTTCTTGACGACCCCAGAATAGTGGATTAGAAATATTTCTTTATAAACGCCAATCTGTTTCATTCGATGTCTGTGTTTTAGTCCTGCCACGAACGATGATTTACGGCTGCACGTAGCCACAGAGGAACCCTCATCAGTGTCCAACTTACAGTCTTCTAACACTGCCAAGGTTATATTTCAAACAGGTTGGTCACTAATTTTACTTCTGTTTTATAAAACAGTATTCGTGTTTATAAAACAATAACAATATGCTCGTGAAAATGTTCATCAAGTTGGCAGTATATTATTCCAAACAAATGTCATGATTACACAACTAGCAATGTTCTACTTACTTCTATGTTTTGACCACCATCGGTGGCCTTCTTCACGAACTGAATTTTCAGTCGTCACAGACTAAGTCGTGTGTGGGACAGTCTGCTCGCCACGCCATCTAGCGAGCAGTGACCACTGAACATTCAGTTCCTGAAGAAGGCCACCGATGGTGGTTGAAACGTAGAAGTAAGTCGAATATTGCTAGTTGTGTAATTATGATTTTTTTTGGAATAATAACAGTAGGTGTCTGTCAGTCTAGATAATGTCTCCATCAGGATTGAAATTGCGTAGACAGGCCAGTTGGTTCATTGTGATGATCACAGAGGTTTCAGTTGTAAGGTTCAGTGGAATTTTTATACTGCAAACATATTATAGTTCATAATAATATTAATAGTATGTGTGTAATGTTTTAGCTATTGGTTTAAATATCTGTAGATATTTGCGTCTTTTTCAGTAGGCTCGATGACTTAATTGAAGATTATGGCTGAAGTATTAAAAACCCATGGATTGAATACAATTTAATATTCTAACAAACTCAACTTGACAGTTGTTTGATTATGACTGTGCAAAGAGAGTATTATTTAACTAGTAATGTTTGGGGAAAGGCAGTTTGAAAATTGTGTTACATTGTTGCAGTGTGACCTAGAAATAGGTCATGCCTTTACTCACTAGATGCAACAAAATGCTAACATGTGGCATATAGAATTTTAAAAATTCCATTAACTTAAAAAGTATGCACACAAGTTTTCATACTTCCAAAGACATAGCAAAATTATCATTTTTATGATATAGAAAAAACATGAAATTCCATGGCTGGAATCCATGTACAGCATTTTAAAATATTTACCCTCCCAAGTTATTCAACCCCAGGGACATTTTTGGAAGTCAATCTACAAACTATCCTAGATCATATGCAAAATTTTGGTACAATACATGCAAAACTTATATGGGTTCAAACACAGAGAAAAGAAGTTTTATATTATAGAAATACGACTTTATTTATTTTCATAATGACTTGATACACTACATTTTGTGGCGAGATAGGACAAGTAGTTTTTAAGATGTGACAGTTTATTTAAGTCTCACAAGCCCTCATCATAATAATAATATATTTATTTGCGCCACATCCATAATCGTTCATGGTGCTTCACAATATATTACAATTTAAAAGACATAAAAATATACATGTATACGATAAGACAACTACTAGTGTTTAAAAAAATTAAAGATATATACAGGTATATATAGGTATTTACATAAATAAAATTAGTATGGTATTAAATAGCGTAGCACTTTTAAATAAATAAATAAATTACATATTAATCATAAAAATACATAATAATCTAGTTTATAATTACATTACAATTATACTGATAAATTACGGTATAGGTATAATTATTATTAATAATAAATAGTTAGTATATGTTAAAACTTTTAAAAATAATAATAATAATTACATAACAATAATGCCAATAAATACGTGTATAATTATGTATTGATAATATTACCAATAAATTTCTCATTTCTATGAACAGGATGTGCAGTGCTCGCCCAGTGGAAGGACCACAACTACTACCCAGGTCATGTGATCTGTCCCGGGAAGCGGGCGGGTCGCTACACGGTCGCCTTCGAGGATGGGGACGTCCTACAGGTCATGACCTCTCACCTTATCCACTGTGACCTTGTCTGGGTCGGCGAGGATGTTTTTGCCGAGACTTCTGAAGGCTGGAGTGAGCAAGCGGTTATTCAAGGTCATTACCGTGACGACGAGGGTCAAGGTTATCTCGTGAAGTTTCACACGGGTGTCGAGGCCAGGTTCGTTGGTAGTTTGTGTCGTCAACACTAGATGGCGTGCAGATAAATTCGTTGTCAACTGGTTTTAATGGGTTGTATTAAAATGCAGTGGTAAAGTCAGCCAATTTTCAGCTGCCTAAAAGTACCAAAAAAAAATATTTTCTTATCCAAAAAGCATGGTCTTTATGTGCTTTATGGAATCAGTAAAAGTAGTAGATAATATCTAAACATAAAACAGCCATATCTAAAATATAAATAACATAATATCTAAAATAACATGATATCTAATATTTTATCCCGTTATTAATTGTTATGGTTTAAGGACGTTGAATGTTCGAATGCCTGCATTCACTATGGTACCGCCAGGCGTCAAACACAACACTTGTGGATCTCTGCTTTAACCAAGGAACCAAGTATCCGTACAAGTCTGTTAGTAAACATTTTATGTTTTATTTTATATACAAGGAAAATACAAATGTACATATCGCTGTGTGGTGTTATCACTTGTGTGCAATATACAATATTTTATTATATTGACTATGTATCAACTTTAAGCGTTATACAGCTGTATTTATTGTATATATTATATTCTGTGATGTTGTAATATTCAGCCTCGGCTTCTATAATAGGAATAGACGTATTATTATAAAGTCAATGAACCGCGACACCTTCCAGAGTACCGCGACGTGGTGTCATGCTCAAACACCACCAGGCGGAGGCACTGGTCGCAGCAATGGCCGCCGAAGCGCAGTCGACAAGGGACCCAGCAGCGCCTCCTACAGGAGACATTGGTGAATCAGCGCCACCTGGTGGACAGGAAGAACAACCGGCAGAGGAAACACCAGATGGCGCCAGCGTGGCAGAAGGTAACACATATTGTGTAATTCTTTTAATTAATGTTTATTTATATTTTTATATTTTTTAATACAATAATGCTATCGACCTATTTTATATAAACTTTATTTATTATAATCAATATATTTTCTTTTTAAATAATGTTAAATAATTTATTAATGTAATTGTTTTTATTATTTAAATATTTTATATTTCATTATATTTTAATAATATGTATTTGTTTATACTTACAGTTTATTTTTATCTATTTATTACTACTGTGGTTATATTTATATTGTTGTGAACTATATATTTTACCTAAAGCTTTATTGTATGTATGTATATGATCTATATATGCATGTAAGATGGCCCATTGAAAATCACAATATACCATGTGACATGGTTACCATCAAGAAATAAAGCTTTTACTATACTGTTATTACTGAGCATTTCTCAGGATAGTTGTTTTTTAGATCGCAAATTTACATGTTACACAATCAATTCAAGATGTATCTTTAATAGTTGCTTCTTGACTTGGTTATGCAAAATTAATATCTGTCGTGTTTAGGTTGTCCATCACAACGGTCACATGACCAGATGGCCGTAGTCACGATGCCAATCTAAATGACCTGTCCTTCAGAACAGACGATTGGTAGTGTATAAATGACTTGATGTAATCGGCATGGTTAGATATAATTCCAAAGTATTCGTATATATCAAGTGTTTGACTGAATATGCCACGGCTTGGGTGATAATTCCAATTTATTACATAATTTGGAACGGGTTTAGATTTGCGAAAACATTCTTATGTAAATGAAAATAAACCGTACAATTACTCCACATGGTAGTTTCCTGGGCAAGGGGTGACGTTTTATCCCAATTTGTCAACATATTGTGGCCTTGTGTAGTAGGTATCAACATACACTGATTCAAATGATGGGACTGTTTCAGCATCCCTGTCATGTGACTACGAACCTCTGCCTCCTCAACCTGCGACTGGCGCGTTACTTGAAGGTCAGTTAAGGGACAATACAACCTTGTTTGTTGTCAGTCAGTGTTTGTTGAGCAGAGAACAAGGAATGTTGGATAAGACCATGATGTGTATGATGTATTATGATGTGTATGATATATTGTGATGTCACTGATGTGTATGATGTATTGTGATGTGTATGATGTACTGTATACAACAGAATTCACATAATTGTTGTGTTGTGTTGTGTTGTGTTGTGTTGTGTTGTGTTGTGTTGTGTTGTGTTGTGTTGTGTTGTGTTGTGTTGTGTTGGGTTGGGTTGGGTTGGGTTGGGTTGGGTTGGGTTGGGTTGGGTTGGGTTGGGTTGGGTTGGGTTGGGTTGGGTTGGGTTGTGGGGACTATTAAAGGTTACTGTATTGTATTGTATTGTATTGTATTGTATTGTATTGTATTGTATTGTATTGTATTGTATTGTATTGTATTGTATTGTATTGTATTGTATTGTATTGTATTGTGCTGAATGATTTAGTGTGATTTATTTACTAATTTTAGTACATATTAGTAATGTTATTGTGTTTAACAAAATACCTTTAAGATATATTACCTGTTTATTTATTTATTTATTATACTTATTTATTGTACTTTTTGATATACTTAATTTATAAATTTTACAAACGTTTTCAAATTGCAATGTGCCTTATCAACTGTATATGAATCACCAATCTTATTACTGGCATTTTGATATGTAACTGAAGAAAACAAATTAATATGATGTTTAAAATGGACAATAAAGTCTTTTGAATCTAAAATATATACCAGTTAAAATGATGGATTTAAAAATAAAAATACTCTGTGTTTCTTCCCAATTCCAATTGCTGTGTTTGTTTACTATCAATAACAACAACTTGTATAACAATTACATAACCCAGTATACCTGTTATTCATGGATAAGATTTGAAAACAGCGTTTCGGTAACATGAACTTACATCACTTCATAACTTAAAATTATATGGCCTGACTTGTTCTTGTGAATATTCTCAACAATCCGCAATTTTGTTTTTGTTTTTTGCTTGAAGTAATGTTTAATATAAAACACCCCATACATGTGTTGCTTCAGGCACCCAGGTAATGGCAATGTGGCAGGACAAACACTTCTACCCTGGTCATGTGACCGCCTGTCACCCAGAGGGCGCCAGGTACACTGTGACCTTCGAGGATGGAGACGTTCTCAAGGTCGCGGAGTCGGACATGTTTGTCTGCGAGTTGCTCGCCGTGAAGCAGAATGTGTTTGCCGACTTCGTCGAAGGATGGTTCAAACCAGCAACCGTCATTGGTCACTACAGTAACCATGGCAACGGTAGCCATGACAATAAAAATGGCTACATTGTCAAGTTTGCCGATGACAACAGTACATTGCAGTAAGTTATTTTTGTTTTTATCTCTGTTTCTGATCTTGTTGTGCTGAAGATACAGAAGACTGAGTACATTGTAAACCAGTTGAAATTAGTTATGAAGATTAGTGTCATATTTTTGGTTGAGAGATTTCGTCTGTAATAATTTATAGGCAGTACCGGTATGTTTATTTCGGACAAAAATACAATACTTAAAAAACAACTAAAACAGTTATGGGGTATAAAGAAAAATAATAAATAAGTGGGTAATAAAAGTAAATAAATAGGTCATGAAATTAAATTGAATAAGTGATTAAAATGATTATTAAAAAATACAATAACTAATACAATAACATATTATGTGTACAATAGGGTATCCAGTATGTGTACATTGTATGTATACCGATATGAAAGTAATTGACAAATAAAAATATAATTTCAGGAGTAGTGGAATGTTAAATTATAGTTGTTTATTTAGTAAATTATTGCTTTTTGTCAGTCTGCCGAGGTCAAAGGTTAACCTGAGTCCAAAGCAGGCGGCTGAGGTGCTGAGGTCATTTGGCGAGTGGTGCACGACCCCCCAGAACAGAGGCATGGTGAACGTCTCTCTCGGTACGGTATTTCTACTTCTTCCTCTTCCTCTTCCTCTTCCTCTTCCTCTTCCTCTTCCTCTTCCTCTTCCTCTTCCTCTTCCTCTTCCTCTTCCTCTTCCTCTTCCTCTTCCTCTTCCTCTTCCTCTTCCTCTTCCTCTTCCTCTTCCTCTTCCTCTTCCGCTTCCGCTTCCTCCTCCTCCACCTCCACCTCCTCCTTCTCCTTCTCCTTCTCCTTCTCCTTCTCCTTCTCCTCCTCATCCTCATCCTCCTCCGCCTTCTCCTCCTTCTCCTTCTCCTCCTGCTCCTCCTCCTTCTTCTCTCCTCCTCCTCCTCCTCCTTCTCCTTCTCCTCCTCCTCCTCCTCCTCCTCCTCCTTCTCCTTCTTCTTCTCCTCCTTCTCCTCCTCCTCCTCCTCCTCCTCCTCCTCCTCCTCCTCCTCCTCCTCCTCCTCCTCCCCCTTGTCATGCAAATGAGGGTACGTGTATAAGTATATAGTTAGATATATATCATTTCAAAGTTGATGTACATAGCAATACTTTTTTTTTTGCTAATGTAGAATGTAAATTTGTTTGTTGCGAAATAAAATTTGATTTGATTTGATTCTGGATTACGAATCTAATTCAATTGCTCAGTGACAGCTGTTGTAACCTTAGTGTTGTTTATTAACGTGGGTTGGTGTGTAAAAGGAAAAACCTTTGGGATGCTACATCTCTACACACTGAAACCCACAAGTAGCTTTAACTGGAAATTATGCAATGTGCTTATTTGAGACAGAACTGCTTGTTTTCTCCTTAGACAATTTGGTGTCGGGGAAACGTAGAACTCGAGGCACACCGACAGTGTCTTCAAGCCTTCCACGAAGTTCACGAAAACAACGAATCACACACGAGACCACATCCGAAAACCCCCCAGCCCCCCAGTCGACCCCCGCCACCACGACAGGGGGTGGACACGAAACTTCAACAATTCCGTTCGTCAGCGTTATTGAAAAAGAAGAAATCGGTCAACTGGCACCTACTTGCGAAAGGTCGAGTTTACGGGAGATGGAAGAACAGTCGGCGTCCACTAAAAAGAGACCTGGGAGACCGGCATTGGGAACAGCTGAGAAACGCAGCAAGAAGCAGCAGACGGAACCGAAAGCTACGAGTACGCCGACGCCAAAACGTGGGCGCCCTCGGAAACAGCAGACAGAAGGTACGTACTACACTGAGTGGTGTGAGGAGGGACAGATACGTAGTGTGTTATTTACACCCTTGAATATGATTTTTATACGGATACATAGCTAGCCCATAATATTTTTTTTTTAACTTTCAATATTATCATTTTGTGTGGATACCTAGCTAGCCAGCAATATGTTATGTTCAAATGTTTGAATATGATTTTTGTGCAAAGAACTACCTAGCACACATTATATTCTTTTCAGACTTTTGAATATGATTTTTGTACGCATACATAGTAGCCTGCATCAACTTATTTTCATACTTCTAAATATGATTTTTGTATATATACATAGCTAGCCCACAATACATTATTTTTCAAACATTTTAGTATGATTTTTTGTATGAATAAATAGCTATCCCTCAGTACGTTTTGCTTCTACATCCAAGATTGGTGTGATTTTTTAATAATGGTTTTTATGCGAGGGTCACATGTTCATTGACCTGTGGTGAAATACCCCCACATTTGGGAATATTATAATGGTACACCTATGGTTTCAGGCAGCAGTAAAGCTGGTATTCATATTTTATTTTATTAATGATGATGGCTTTGAATGAATTAACATGTAAGAAGCTCTGTCTCCTTTCCATTGTGCTAGGAACTCAGAAACATGGTCTACATGACACAACTGTAAAATCCATGTGATGGTTTGCATTTATGGCAGATCACATGTTCGTTGATCTGTGGCGAAATACCCCTAAATTTGGGATTATTCTAAATGTAGATTTAGTGTTGTATGCAGCACGTAGCCTGGTATTCAGAAAGCACTTGTTAGTTAATCATGTTGGCTTTGAATTAACACAACAAATTCTGCACGATTATATGTCATTCCTTTCCATTATTCTAGAAATACCGGTACATTGTACTGCTTAATATGTTGACATGTGGGCTCTAGCAGCCTGAGGTTGAGGAGACTACCAGTAGTGTGTGCTCAAGTCATAGGCTGGCATCTGGTTGAAGAGGCCACATTTCTTTCGCTTAATTATGACAGTGTGTCAAAAACATTCATACACTATTTTTCCATAATAAATAAATGTCATCCATTTTGCCTTTTTCATATCTATACATGTGTCTGTGTTGTTCCCTGCATGAATGATTTTCTATACAAATAAATAGCTAGCCCATATTACATTTTGTTCCTACAACTGAAATTTGTCTGAATTTTGAAAACCGATCTTTGTCGTTTAGGAACTATGTCTGGGGCCAGTAGTACGTCCAAGCCGGCCAGGGCGACAGCTTCTTCCAAAAAGAAAACAAGAAAAGCAACCCCTCGGACAGGGCCAAGGAAGGGGAGAAAAGGGAAATTAGATGGGATGGAACAAGCCGCAGCAAGCACCCCAAACCCAAACCCGGAAGATGGGAATGGATGTTTGGAGGAATCCGGTGAGGAAATGTAAAACATGTGACGTGACAGTCTGAACTGAGTGTGAAATGTCTGCTGTCATATCAAAGACACATTCATTGTTATGGAAATACCCATTGTTTTTTCATAGAATCCAACAGGAATTTCATGGAAACAAATAAACAGTTGGGTTTTAGAAATATACTTAGTGCTGCATGATTATTGGTGTCATGAATGCTCCAGTATTTATTGTGGGTGTGAAAATGAAGAAGCTTACGTATGTGCGTGCGTGCGTGCGTGCGTGCGTGCGTGCGTGCGTGCGTGCGTGCGGCGTTTAAGGATGGTTGGCCAAGGAATAAAGGAAAAAGCAAGAAGTTGTTTACGACTGTTTCAGATCAAGACGAGGGTGTAGGTCCACTTGATGACTCGTACATCCCCCCTCATGTCCAACCAGGGCCCTCCAGCAAGGCCAGGACTGGTGAGTGGTAATTCAGCTCATTCTAGGACCAAGTCTGAGCACAGTGGATGAATGAATGTTTTGTTTCCACGATCAACTTGTACATGTTTACAACAACATTTAACATTTGTGGCAATGGACACAGTTGAATTGTTATACTTGTTAGGCAAAGTCCTCATTCCAGATAGTACCTGCAACACAGTAGTAACTAACACAGTAGCATTGTGAAAAGAAGAAGAAAATCAGTCATTGAATAACAGTGTTGTATAATACATAAATATATGACACAATTCCTATGTTCTATTTACATAATTAAAGTAGTATTTTTCTCATATATATGCATATATATATATATATATATATATATATATATATATATATATATATATATGTATGCATATATATATATATATGTATGCATAATTTGCATATATATATATATATATATATGCATATATATATATATATATATATATATATATATATATATATATTCAAATAGTATATGTGGACATCTCCAAATCTGAGCAAAATAAAACAAGTAAAAGATGTGTTTCACTATAATCAGTAGCACTGGCAGTCTTGGTGTGATTTTACCATAAGAAAATGTGTAAATTTAAGAATTCAGTGTCAGTCACTTTGAGATCTACAGACTAAACTGCTACGTGCTGTGCAAGAATTTGATAAAAACCTCCTCCACAATGGATTTAGCAAATGGATCAAGTTGTTTATATATGCAGATTGTGAATAGTAATTTGTACATTACTTTTGTTAAATATTCTGGAGAATTAATTTAGCTTACTACATCAGATAACCTGTGAAGATGTGGCCAGCTTAGAGTTGTAGTATATTGAACTGGACGAGTTTTTCACCAAACTTCTCAGGATCCCACAAGAATGTGGATTTGTGATCATATCTACTAAAATATGACGTCTTTAGGATGTGTTCCCAGTCTACACTGTTCCTCCCGTTTGCCCTGCAGCTTTGTTTCCCACCTCCAAGGGAGTGATCCCGCCCAAAGGAACCAGTCTCTTCCAGGGAATTGCCTTCCTCCTGACGCATGCCGAAAAGACGGAGGGCGACAAGAAGCTGGTCAGGTCGCCATGGCAACACGTCATGTCAGGTGACTCATCCACGACAGATGAATGTGGCAGTGAAGGTTTGTTGAGATGTCATTGATAGCAAATCATTAAACGTGAACGCACGTGTAAACAGTGATCACCCCATGGCACTAAGTGTGTTTGTTTCGCTCATTGAATGTGCTTTGTTCAGGTGGACCCTAGACAGTTGACTTGACATCAGACCTTTATGCACGATCACATTTTTGCCAGTCCAAAAAATCCTGGTGTGTGTTTGTGTGTGTGTGTGTGTGTGTGTGTGTGTGTGTGTGTGTGTGTGTGTGTGTGTGTGTGTGTGTGTGTGTGTGTGTGTGTGTGTGTGTGTGTGTGTGTGTGTGTGTGTGTGTGTGTGTGTGTGTGTGTGTGTCTGTGTCTGTGTGTGTCTGTGTGTGTGTATTTGGGTGTGTATTTGGGTGTGTATTTGGGTGTGTATTTGGGTGTGTATTTGGGTGTGTATTTGGGTGTGTGAGATAGAGTTCGTGTGTGGGTGGGTGGGGGTGTGCATGTGTACATGCAAGTTTCAAATTATTAGCTTTGTCAAGGGTACTCCCTGGGATGAGGGTGAGGGTTAGCTAGCATTTAGGGCGTATAAGTTAAAAGAGATTACCAGTGGCCCTGCTGTTTTATGATGACCATGTCAGGGGGGGCAGTGCCTGTCTGCTCACATTTCTGCCCACCCAAACTGATGAAGCTATGGTTGATGGTGTGAATATTATTAGTTACAAAGTATCACTTGTTGTAATTGTGTTACACAGCATCAACTAGTGTTACAGCTGGTTGGTGTTGTTATAGCATTGTTACTGACTGTTTACATATAGAGATAGGGAGTGTTACACCGTATCAATTAGTGTTACAGTTAGGTGGTGTAACAGAGTATCAAACATTGTGACAGTTAGTGGGTGTGACTTATACACCATTGTTACAGTGTTTGTTACAGAGTGCTAATCTTTGTAACATATCGTGGATGTCACAGAGTATCAACTGTTATAACAGGGGGTGTTTATTATAGTATCTACTGTTATAACAGGGGGTGTTTATTATAGTATCAACTGTTATAACAGGGGGTGTTTATTATAGTATCTACTGTTATAATAGGGGGTGTTTATTATAGTATCTACTGTTATGACAGGGGGTGTTTATTATAGTATCTACTGTTATAACAGTGGGTTTGTTACAGTATCAACTGTTATAACAGGGGGTGTTTATTATAGTATCAACTGTTATAACAGGGGGTGTTTATTATAGTATCAACTGTTATAACAGGGGGTGTTTATTATAGTATCAACTGTTATAACAGGGGGTGTTTATTATAGTATCAACTGTTATAACAGGGGGTGTTTATTATAGTATCAACTGTTATAACAGGGGGTGTTTATTATAGTATCAACTGTTATAACAGGGGGTGTTTGTTACTGTATCAACTGTTGTAACAGGGGGTGGTTGTTACTGTATCAACTGCTGTAACAGGGGGTGTTTGTTACTGTATCAACTGTTGTAACAGGGGGTGTTTGTTACTGTATCAACTGCTGTAACAGGGGGTGTTTGTTAATGTATCAACTGTTGTAACAGGGGGTGTTTGTTACTGTATCAACTGCTGTAACAGGAGGTGTTTGTTACTGTATCAACTGTTGTAACAGGGGGTATTTGTTACAGTATCTACTGTTGTAACAGGGGGTGTTTGTTACAGCATCAAATGTTGTAACCGGGGTGTTTGTTACAGTATCAACTGCTGTAACAGGGGGTGTTTGTTACTGTATCAACTGCTGTAACGGGGGTGTTTGTTACAGATGAAACTGTGCCGTTTGACAAGGATCACCTGATTGCCCAGATAGAGGCTGGCGGAGGTGTCGTTCTCGAGAAGTTTGACCTTGACGTGGTATGAGAACTTAATTTCGTAGCACATCATTTGTATCGTTGTCATAATGTAATTTCATAGGTTCAGTAAAACATGTACGTAATATTACACATACGACCAAGAAATGTGGAAAAAGTAAATATTTGAAACCACTCCATCTAGTTACACTGATGTAATAATTATAAAACTGAAATACCAGCTTATGTGAAAAGATATAGAAATACTCTAAAGTAAAGTTGTCAGGATTACTAAAAAAAATTCTTACCTGAAGATCTTACTTCAAGACCAGTTAGTAGTTGCCCAAATTGAGCTTTGAGACCATCTCAAGGTTTATGTCCTATTGGTGAATTTCTACATAATGTCCACATTTAAAATGTGACCTATTGTAATTTAGTACAGAAATAGCCTTCCATTCAGTGAGTTGGTTACATAAATCGACATGGTGGAGCGCCACCTATTGAGTGCCTCAAGAGTACAGTCTGGTGGGTATTGGCTGTGGGTTTGGCAGACATTTTGGATTGCTCAGAATAATTGCAGGTGTTGCAACACGTATTTTTGTCAACCTCTGCGAAACACAGTTGTTGTTTTGTTTCTTAACTTAGTGAACTGTTCCCCACTCTGTCAGCTCATGTGAGGACTAAAGACACATGTCAGAAACGAGACTGTCTACGCAGTCAGTGACATGTGTCATGTGGCACAGTGAACCAGGTTTTAAGATGCACAAACACATGTTCCTTTTACATATTACAAAAATAGCTATCTGGGTCAAGTCCTATCAAATTTGTGATTTTTAAATGCAAACCTTACAGTCTCATCTTTCCACATCCAGTTTATTTTCCCTCACAAATAATCCAAAACTAAACTAATATACAAACAGATCAAAAATTATAAAGCGGTATTCGTCAAAATTACTTCCCAATATTGTTTTTGATGCAATATTTTTATGGTACAGGGTGTAACATGATAGAATTCCGCCCAAACACTAATATCAGTACAGCTAATATGCAGTGTGTCATAAAACACGCAGTATTCCAGTTAATTTCTTACAAGTATGTTTCACAGTTTAACTTAATTGAAATAATTGTTTCTGGAAAAGGTTAAATTTAATAAATAATATCAGCTTTTGCGTGTTGGGTATAATTTTGTGCATTCCACTTGCAACTGTTACATTGTTCTGCGGCACTTCACCTAATGTTGTATGTTGTGTACAGGTTGGAGCTGCGACGCACTGTGTCTTGGTGTCCGACACGTACCAGCGCACCCTGAAGTACCTGCAATGTCTCGCCGCAGACATCCCTTGTGTCTCCCATCTGTGGGTGCGAGACTCCTGCAACTTGGTCAGTCTCTTGTTGGGTCTCAGGTCTCAGGTGGAGGAATCCAAACAGCCCAAACTTGGGCTAACGCAGGAGTTTGTAGTGCTTCTTGTGCACATGCGTTAGGTAGTGTCTGTCCGTCCGTCCGTCCATCCGTTCGTCCGTTTGTTTCACGGGTAATTTGGGTGATTGGGTGTCATGAAAGGGAGGTTCATGATTGCTGCTTGAAAAGCTATGGGGTTTTCTATTTCAGTAATGTGTTGTGGGATCATATTCCAGATGCGAATTGCTCAGGGGTAAAATGAGAACACTGCAGTGTTGATGCGGCACCTGGTGGCCATGTAATGGCCATGGGTTTTGATGGTTTTAGTAGGCCCGGTGGTGGTGTGATGTTGATTATGTTATTTAAAATTTTGTAAAATGTGATGCTTGTTTGATAATCCTGCGTCGCCCAAGAGTGGGTCATCCAAGGGTGGCTAGTAGGATTATGGAGCTGTTTGTTTTTCACTGGTTGTTTTGTTTCATGTACATGTGAAAGTCTGGTGCTGTAGATGTCTGTTATTGTTGTCACATGCATGACATGCCTAGTGTCTGTGCTAACAGCTGCTCCATGACATTCAGACACTCCAGTTGTTACAATATTATGATGCAATAAAAACTACTGTCCCAGAAGGGAAATTCCTTTGCAATGTTCATAAAATAATAAATAAATAAATACGTAAATAAGGTAGTAAAAACACAGAAAAGTACACTATTAAATATTAAAACAGTTTCTAAATCATAATCATGAATAAAAATTGCCTTGTTACACACGGAATGAATTTCACAGCATCTCTGTCATGGAAACGTGACAGATATTTGTCGATGAAAAGTTGTTTTGCTGACAGGGAGAGCTGCAAGATGACAAGAACTACTTGCTGCCCGCGGGGGTGGACGTTGAAACCAACACAGTGATTGAGAGGTGAGTGCCAGCGACGTCACCAAACTACACCTGTCCTTGTCACTTGTTTGATGGATGTATCACTTAACCATCTTAACCTTGGTTGGTTCCTACAATGTCCCTGTTTTCTGACATAGTTCAATTGACACCAAATATAAACATGAGAACCCTACGTTCATACCTCATTTCTAGGGTGTTCAAAAACAACTATCTGGTATTGTTGTATGATAATGCAGCATTACACAGGTATTTTGGGCGGGGTTAGGCATACCTGTTGTCTAAACAGTAACTTATCTAACTACTAGCTGAGTTACCGGGTGGGAAAGGCAGTTATGTGTAGAAGGGACAACAGGAACTGACAGGAGGGTTTTGAGGTCGTACAAATCCTAAGTGGTTGGCTGATTGTGGCAATTTGACCAGGCAGGTGACACTGGTGACAGACACTGGTGGAGGTGTTGACTGGTCACAAACATCCTGCTGGACACTGGCTGCTTGGTAGCATGTACAGATGTGGACACAGACACACAGACAGACACACACACAGACATAGAGACAGACAGATAGACTGAGAGACACACACAGACAGATAGACCGAGAGACAGACAGACAGACCCAGACAGACCAAGAGACAGATAGACTGACACACGGACGGACGGACACACGGATATATGGACGGACAGACGGACGGACACACGGACAGACTGAGAGAGACACACACAGAAACAGACAGACCCACACAGACAGAGAGATGGACAGAGACAGACAAATAGACAGACACAGACAGACAGACAGACAGACACACACACACACACACACACACACACACACACACACACACACACACAGACCTAGAGACAGACAGACCCAGACAGACCAAGAGACAGACATACAGACACGCAGGCACATAGACAGACACACAGACAGACGGACACACGGACGGACACACGGATAGATGGACGGACGGACAGACTGAGAGAGACACACACAGAAACAGACAGACCCACACAGACAGAGAGATGGACAGAGACAGACAAATAGAAAACAAAGACAGACAGACAGACAGACAGACAGACACACACACACACACACACACACACACAGCAGGCAGAAGCACTGCTAACTGTGCTGGTCTGTTCCCAGGGACTTTGCTCTGCGACCGAGGCCACTAGAGGGGCTCCACCTGATGGTGTCCTCAGACAACGAGTGTTTCAAGGCGGTGTGGGTGAGGGTGCTGGAGACTGCCGGCTGCCACCTCATCCACAAGTTCCCCATCCGCAGCACCAAGTCAGGTCTGTATGGCACTTTATACTAATGTAATAATTTTTATTTGTAAAGCACTGTGTATCCGTAATATACTTCCACTCAGAGGTGGAGAAGCCAAATAAAGAGGGCAAAAAGAAATCAGCAAAGAAATGTCTGGAAAACTCTAATAAAAAAATTGGTTATAAAATGTGTTTGTTGAAATTCAAGGAGCAAAGAAATGAACTAAACATTATGGTAGTAAATATTGACCTTCACATAATAGGTATAACTGAATCTCAGGCCATCACCGATATATCAGATGCCGAATTAGGATATATAATGTTTACGAAAGATAAAATAGGAAGAAGGGGAGGTGGCATTAGTTTATATATTAACAAATCCATCCAGGCTTATGAAATAAAATTAGAAAAAGAACCAGAATGTGAAGAAGCTGTCTGGTATAATATAGTTACAGGAAACTCAACATTAACTTGTGGGTTAGTTTATCGAAGTCCAAACATAAGCATAGATGAGAACGAGAAAGTACAAAAACGCTATAGAGGAAAGTAATAAACGGTACTGTATAATTATGGGGGATTTTAACCATGGACATATACAGTGGACATCTCTACAGAGTACTGGGAGTGACGACAGGAACAACAAGAGGGGACCAACAAACAGTCAATTAGTTCACATGTCAACAACCTACAGTTGATTTAAACTTGCTGTTTTTGTCCGCTGTAGGTGAGTCCAGCCAACTGGACGTGTTAGTGGCTGACCGACACATCAGCCCAAGTGTGTTGCATCGGGCCCAGCAACTACACGTCCCCCTGGTGTCAGCCGAGTGGGTCATTCAGTGTCTCGTCTCCGGGTGCATTCGCGACTGTGACGCCCACCCCATCTACCAGCACGACTACGAGGAGAAGAGCTCCGCAGTGACGGGGTGAAGGCGGGGAGTGGAGGGTTAACCTCCCTAGTGACGGGGTGAAGGCGGGGAGTGGAGGGTTAACCTCCCTAGTGACGGGGTGAAGGCGGGGAGTGGAGGGTTAACCTCCCTAGTGACGGGGTGAAGGCGGGAAATGAAGGGTTAAACTCTCTGGATACTAGCAAATAAAAAAATGTGGGCACGCATTTTTTTATTTTTGTCTGTTGGTAATGGTTTAAAAGTGAATGGTCATTAAATGCAGGCATTGTCCACCATGTTGCTTTGCAAAATAGTCTGTACTGAAGGTCAAGGTCACAGGCAGGTGGGATTATGACGTACGGGAGACGGGGGTTAAACTTGCATACTTATGGATAAACTTGTCAAATATTTTTGCTGTCACGTTAAAAATAATGGCACGGTTGTCACAAGATGAATGTCATAGTCAGTTGTTTGGAACGCTCTGTTTGGAATGATCTGAGATATTAGTTACTTATAGGACTTGTATTGATCGCTCAAATACACAGTCCTATGTAAGAGAGACACATGATGTTGGAGCAAAATTACTCGAGCAAATGTTTGTGATGTGTGTATATAGAAACGCTGCCTGGAAATTGTTTTAATACCCATATTTTACATAGCAGAGGTGCTTGATTGGAGTAGAATTGGATTGTAAAATCTATATATTTGTACGTTATGACGGCATTTGTAATTACTCTGTGAGTCACCAGTGTAGAA
Source organism: Oasisia sp. SBJ-2009 (assembly GCA_964017155.1). NCBI lineage: Eukaryota > Metazoa > Annelida > Polychaeta > Sabellida > Siboglinidae > Oasisia > Oasisia sp. SBJ-2009. The sequence continues at coordinate 24,292,962 of OZ024866.1, forward strand.
CAGCTTTTAAATGGAGAATGTGTATTCATGTTTATTGTAAAATCATGTTATTGTAAAACCATTTTATTTTTTATTATGTAAAAATATTGTAATATGTTGCCCAGATATATTTTATATCGAAGCAAAGGCAAACTAATTCTATCAGGTCAGCGTTTACTAAAATCACCCGAGAAGTCACTCGGATCCCTGAGTGGCATGATGGGTAATTGCAGGGTTGGTGGCTGTGTGTTATGTGACACACATATCCATAAAATCAGTAATCGGACAAGAGGTCGTGACCTTTGAAGGTGACATGTAGCCAGGTCAGCAAACTGTTCTCCTGAAATATAAAAATATCAACAAATTGTTTAGTTAACATATTTGGGCAGTGAAATCATGTTATAATAGATTAGTTTGTATGTTGTTTTACGATAAAAAAGAATGGACAAATTTAGCATCTACAACTGGGCAAACGTGGTTTGTGTATCTAAAGATACACAACGTTATTTTATCTCCGTCTTTCTGCCCCAGAGCTTGGAATACTTTTAATTGCCCACTTAATTAATCAAAATGGGCAGTGTTTGTGTTAATTTTAGACAATTCTTATTACGCTTACCCGTGTTGTGGATCTTTTAACATGTGAATACCCTAGGGGTTGTTAGATTTTTGGTAAGAAAATGTTTCGGTACATTTGTGTTTGTAAGTGGCCAATCATATGGCTGACTTTTATACAGGTAATGTTGGGAGGAGTGGGAGTTGGAGGGAGAGGGAGAGGGAGAGGGAGCGTGGGAACAGGGTGGACATGGTAGAGAGGCTGGAGAACAGGGTAAATGGGAAACTCATTAGAAGTGAAAAGTAGACTCCTGATGCAATGATATTATATATGATATATATACATGACTAATTTGCCCGGGAGTTTACTTATATATAAATATAATTATGTTATATTGAAAAGACTCGTTCCCAATTGTCTAATTATCATTTACCGATAAACGAAAGTATAATTACATTTTATCAAAAATATGAACTTACTGAGACATTTTGATCGTAATATGATTGAATTCTGCCCAAACACTAATACCAGTACAGCTAATATGCAGTGTGTCATAAAAACATGCAGTATTCCAATTAATTACTTATAAGTATGTTTCAAAGCAGAAAACAGTTAATTAAAATTGTTAATTAACTTAATTTAAATAAAAAAAATTCTGGAAGATATTAATTTAATAAATAATCTCGTCTTTCGCATGTTGGGTATTATTTTATGCATTCCACTTGCAACTGTAATTAGCTGGCTGTCAGTATTAAACATAAAGTCAAGTAGCTTTGATGATCATTGTTTGCATTCAGTGGCACAGGTTTCATGCATTGCTTGTGCAGACAGTGCAGTACCCAGTGTTTGCTTTTAACATTATATCGTTTTGGGGTCTGCCCTAGTGGTAGCTGCAGAACTAGAAATGACCTGTGCTGAAATTGTAAACATTTGTTTTAAAATCTGCCTCTATTAGGAATGTTACTAGTAAATGGAGATGATGTGTTTGCGACACTGTCGTGCCATTAAAATGCATTAATCATATTCTTTATTTTACATAAGTATTCTTGCAGAAAAATCTGTAATTTTATAGAATTATTGCTGCCTTTGTGCATGTTTACTGGTTTTGCTTATACTTGTAGATGTCTTACTTTCACTGCCAATTGAGGTTTTAGTTTTATAGCAAATGTACTGGCTGCAAATATGTTTCACCAACACTTGTTTTCTCCAATTGTTTACATCATCTGCTATATACCACATGTATTATCGATGTATCTTCAGTAAAAAACGTCAAGTTAACGTGACGTGTGAAGACTTGTTATTAACCCTGACATTGGATGTGGGGTATGTGTAAAATCATGGGATAGTCTACACCTGACCCCCCAATGAAATTATTCCACCTGTGTTTGCATAGACGGGGGACTGCCACCAAATGGCTTGTAGTTCTGTTTAAAATAGCTGCATTGTGCTTTTTTTTATTTCTGGAAGCACTAAATGTAGGACTGGTTGAATGGAAATGATACTTCTGCATAGCATGGTAGCACAACTGCGAAATAATGATATTTGTCAGACAGGTGCGTGTGCATACAGGTGTAATTTGGCCTAGAGGTGTCAACATTGGCAATTGGCGGCTGATTGAAGCAGAAATGGAGGGGTGTCAGGTTAGAGAAAGGATTGTAAAAGAGATGTCATTTCCAAAAAACAATTTACATGAGTATGAATGGAGGCTAACATCTGAAATTTTCAATACAATGGATTAAAAAACTTAATGGGAAATCAAAGAAACGTTAGAGTGGCCGCCTATGGGAAATCAATTGGTGGTATATACCCAGACATATATTAGAGTAGTGTCACTGTACACAAGGCGTTTGATTGGATCCTAAGGGCATCTCAGGGTCTCCCCATACAGCTAAATATTCGTAATATATCTGTTTCTGCCCTGACTCGTTGGGTGTGCTGCTTGCAAGTGCAAAGGGAACGATATAAAATGTGGGCGATCGAGTAATACCTGTTCGGATTCTTGTTGAAAACAATGGCTGTGACAAGAGTGACACAGCTGACTCAGAACAATGTCTACGATGTGATTGAGTAACACCTTGATGTGTTTTTATTTCGAATAATGCGTGTCATAATTTTATATTGTCTTAACAAACATCGCATTAATAGGAACGCGAAAATGTTACAATCAATGAAATCCACACGATTTGCGTCACGTCACGATTGCGCAACACTTAGGGGGTGTGGTACATGTTACATGATTACGTATAACGTAGCACTATTTTACTATTGCTTTGCAATATTCAGTAGGAAAATGAATGTACATTATTTTAGTATATTACATAAGTATATTGATTACATATTAAGGTAACTCTGACTCCTTTTGTGTGATGTCACCTGTGAAACCGAACTGATTTATCGTTATTTTTGTCCAATGTTTTGTATCTGGCATCTTGAAAAATACACGTATCAACAAGATATTGCCACATATATTAATTATCATCATTCCTGATTATTTGATACTACACTTAAGTTTGTTGCTATACAGTTACTGTGAAAATGTGGAAAGAGAAACATATACATTGGGGACATTAAGGGCCTGAATATATAAGTGCAATTTTCGGAGTCAGGTACACTGATTTGAGAGGGTTGCCCTCTGAAATATTTTTCGGGAGGGTTTGAAGTTTAATAAAATACAGGGCAACCAAAAATAGCACGAGGTGTCCACTACCTCCAAAATTTGGACCCGTGCGCCCCGACTATTAGGGTTAGGATGAAGATACATACCTTCGACAAGACTAACACCACCATTAACTGGCATTAGTACGTGAGGAGTAGCAAAAACAATCACCGTGTCAATAACTAATTTATTATTCTGTGTGTCCGTTTCAGTCATAACATACATAAGTATACAAACGCGTTCAACTTCGGGGAATTGTGTCAGAGCTTCAAGTCCGCTACTGCATTGGAGTTTTTGCGGAATTGTTTCTAGATTCCGGCCCGTGTGTCAGGCAGCATCACGACGTCGATGCTGGTTTTATCGTACCAGGAAGTATATTTCGCAGTTGCGTCAACTATTCATTAAACTATGATTCTGTAACCACTACTCGCAGTATGTAACGAAACAGTTATATGAATAGATAATATAAATTTCTAACGGCCAAACAAATTTATCGTAATTTCGAATACGCTTTTTTGTGTAGACGTAGTGAAAACCTAGCTTTTTTCATGCGCTGTTAGCAAATGACAAACCGGCGAAGGTGTCAGTTCGCGGAAACCACAGCGAACTAGCAGGAGACAAACACGATTGATGTCGGCGTAACAGAAACAATGCATTGCGCCACATTCTCTGTACCTAAACTTAATTAAACGCAATCGAAGGAATTGGTCACGTTTTAGACAAACACTTGATAAATCATCGTACAAACTAAGCGCTAGTTACACACTGGATCGGTGTGAAATACAGTCGGATTGGTGCCGCCAAATTGTTTCAAGATACGCCTGTACAAGACAAACACGAGCACGTCTTACAACAAGTGACAGTTATTACAGCGTCATTGTTAGTTATGACGCCCAAATCCCCCTGGCGGCAGACATTCGGGGTCCACGACTGACTGTGTTATGTCCAATTTGCGTTATAATGAGTCGTGTTATAAAGAGGCGCGACTGTGTGATCCACGCTTATCTGGATCGTGACGATTTCAAGCCCTGTTAATAGATGAACGACGGAACGACTAATTGCCGTGCCCCAGGTCTGACT
>OZ024866.1:24299729-24309729 GCA_964017155.1 Oasisia sp. SBJ-2009
ACGGACCGACGGACCGACGGACCGACGGACCGACGGACCGACGGACCGACGGACCGACGGATCGACGGACGGGCGGACCGACGGATCGACGGACTGACCGACCGACGGACCGTCGGATCGACGGATCGACGGATCGACGGATCGACGGATCGACGGATCGACGGATCGACGGATCGACGGATCGACGGATCGACGGATCGACGGATCGACGGATCGACGGATCGACGGATCGACGGATTGACGGATCGACGGACGGGCGGACCGACGGACCGAAAAACCGTCGGACCGACGGACCGACGGACGGACGGACCGACGGACAGACGGACCGACGGACCGACGGACCAACGGACCGACGGACCGACGGATGATATCTGGCCAAAACCAGATGGAAACTTTGGGCGTGTAAAATGTCACAACTGTCGCTGTTTTGCTCTTTCCGTGCCTTCAGAGTAGGTTTTTCAAGTACATTTCTTGGGTCGGACCGACGGACCGACGAACGGACGGACGGACCGACGGACCGACGGACCGACGGACCGACGGACCGACGGACCGACGGACCGACGGACCGACGGACCGACGGACCGACGGACCGACGGACCGACGGACCGACGGACCGACGGATGATATCTGGCGACAACCAGATGGAAACTTTGGGCGTGTAAAATGTCACAACTGTCGCTGTTTTGCTCATTCCGTGCATTCAGAGTAGGTTTTTCAAGTACATTTCTTGGGTCGAAACGAGCGTCACAATGAATTAGTATGCGACATGCCGATGTAATATAAACATTAGTCGTTACATATGAACAACCAGGTATGTTATGGTTCAATTCGATTTCAGTTCTATCGACAAAGGGAAGGTGAGGCAAACGAACTAGTTCCAGATAGTGGAACGCACGCACGCACACCAAATCAGTTAGTGCCTCAACAAGATTATGATTTAATATGTCTGTTAATCGCCAGATGGTAGCACTGTTTGGTACTTGTACCGTGCGCCTCGCCCTGTGATCGAATAAGTGGCGCATCTAGCGACTACTGCTGTAAACAGTGCGCGTACTGGTAAAACCACATATCGCTGTCGTTTTCAGTCATAATAATGTGTACGAATGCGTTCAATATCGAACAACTGAGACATTGGGATTTTGGGTGGAGTTGTTAAAAAATTTAGGCCGGCGCATCAGGCAACAGCACGATTTCATATAAAGTAAAATCAGTTCAGCCAAACGGAACATTTCGCCTCAGGCTCAGTTTGCTGTGCGCGCGTTCCCGTCGCATCCAGTTCACGCGGCATGCATGGTAGGGTGGATGTTCGCGCGCGTATGCGTACGTATGTGCACACGACGTATTTCATAGGTAAATTGAACTCACCTCTTTTTTCGTCTGAATCCGCCATATGCATAGACCACCATTATAAAGAGAAGTGCACGCCCTTCACTCTTCAGAATATGTTGTGTGCATATTTGTGTTGATTCTCACGCTACACCATGGGTTAATTTCATTCGGTACGGAGACTGATAGTAATGTTTCATAGTTACTTCATTAACTGACAACACGTATCTAGCTTAGACGTGTCGCTGCTTTTTTCATATTCGTCTCCTTTACTGCATTATCCAATATCGGTAGTCTACGTAATTGTCAGCATTTGTTAACAGCGGACACGAGTACTGCAATTCCCTCCTGCATAAAATATCGCTAACAAGGATAATCATAATGGCCTAATATCATTTCAACGCGTTTAAAATTAAAATGGCAACGGTAGTGACATTGTTTTGCTTGTTCTTCACGGTAGTCTGGGTTACAAGTGTATGACCTTGGGTACTTGCCACTGTTGTGGTGTGGGGCGGGGTAGGGTAGGGTGGGGAAGGGGGTGACGTCTAGATTCACGTTCAGGTTTTTCTTTGTTCGTCAGCTGCACGGCTTGCTCTACGATAGATTTCTGATACAATAGCATTGTTGTGGGAGGATATCGCCGAAGTGTACAAAACTATCTGAAGCGATCTCCAGCACATGAACAGTTACTCAATAATGTATCTTACAAATGTCAATTTACCGTCTGTGGGGAGTAATCTGTGTATATATGATACCTCCTTTAAGGATCATCTCAGAACGTCGTTGTCCGACATCAGACAAATTATTTTATTTTGTCTCGGAGCCCCACCTAGACTTGATATTTGTAAACTTTGATACAATGATGTCAACATGTTAAATGTATCGATTCGAGAAAAACAATTATCAGTGTCTGATGCCTTACTCCACAAACGAAAGCATTGTCGTCTGAGATGATCCCTTATGTGACTACAGATTGTTTGATATAATAGACAAATACAGGTTTGTAACAAAAATATATATTTTATTGCAGTCTATGATGTCAAATATAAGTGCATAGTGTAAGCAACAACAATTGAATATCACAAATATGTACAACACAGCAACGTAACTTCACATTCCCATAGGTAACAAACCGTATATATAAACAAGTCTAAGTCAACTGTGTGACAATGTGTGTCCTGATAAACTGGCTTGGGTGTGCTGAATACACATCATAAATGGGCGAAATAATACATAAAAACAGTGCCAAAATAAATGTAATGCAGAAAACATGATATATTCGCAATTGTTCTACCAAACACTTCAATTACGAGAGGAGCACAAACAGACGATAACATAGAAATATGGGGGCATTCCATCATAAACATTATATTAAATTACATGAGATTCAAATTAGAATAGGTTTATATATACTATATCGCAGGCGACACCCAAAAGACCTGTTCGAGGTGGGACATATTCATTGTCAACTGTTTTGACAAACTGTACATACACACTCATGGTAGCTGGTAATTCAGTATACATATACTATAGCATACCAGCCGATGCAAATAGTGCCAGTCTGGTCGAAGCATTAAACGAATGTCTTATTTCCTTATTCCATAAAAAAATCAAGTTCTTCAGCAACATATTTATATCATATATCTCTAAAAACGATTCCATGAAACGTGGTGAAACTTATTTTTACCAAATTTGTTTCGAGTGGCAAAGGTACTAACGAATATAGACCAGCGAAATCCATATCCCATAAAAGACACACATGTCAAAATCCGTGCGTTGTAATTTGCACTGTGATGCTATATATGTCCAGAACATGTCACATGACTACATAATATAAAACCCGGCTAAGAATCATAGGCCATAGCGTGACATTTCCAAAATACGTGAGCGATAAAGCATGTTTGTTTATGACTAGTAAATACTGGCTGTGGCGGCTTTTGTAAAACATCGACTCAATCGGTCGTTGTTAACTCAAATATTCACACAAGTTGTTTTTGTAAAACTGTTATTCCAAATTATCAAATGGTTCATATTAATCAATTCAGAGGTGCAGATAATATATAAACGTTTGTTCAATGTGTTTGTTGAATTAGAAACTGACTCCGAAGATCAACAAAAACCGCCTCAGCCAGAGAATATGTGGGTGATATTGAAGGTATGTTTACAAATCGCCCGCACAAGTTTTTTACATAAATGGACAACAAAGATCGACACAAAATGGACATAATAAAACCTAATCCATCACACTATCTAATTGAAGTAACTAATGTCTCAAGATATAAATACATGTATCATTTTAAACAAACTTTAGTGTTGAGCCTGGGGCTGTGGTGACATGTGACACTCGTCTCAGTGTCACCGTTGGTCGTCCGTGGCGTTCGTTGTGACGATGTCTCTCAATCTGAGTTGTCCGCTGGTCTCAATGTGACACTCGTCTCAATGTCACCGTTGGTCGTCCTCTAGGCCTTCTTTTGGTCGTCCTCTAGTCCGAGTCCGTCCATTGGTAGTCCTACAAACAGAAGACAAAAACTTTTCTGAGTGATTTAATTAATTCGTCGACGTTTTAGCCGCTGCCCGCGTCAGCGACTGTCACGTGACGTCACATACGTGACAGTGTACACGTCACGTACACTGACGCACATCGCCACCGAGTGTACAACGTCAACGCTGACTGTGTTATGCAAATTAATATTTACATTAATCAGGGCCTACAACCCGTGTCGCTACGTCACAGTTTATGACCCCAAACCTTAAACCACGGCAGTCTAGATGGAGATAAACACCCAGGACGACAACGTGTGGGATTTGTACAGTTGAACCCTTTCTGGGCCTTAAAGTGCATAAAGTCTTATGTTGAATCACAAATGAACTGACCACGTGGATTCTAGGGCCGAACTCTTCCTTGAGACGGCGACACGCGGCTGGCGACAGACGACAGAAGTCGACCCTGAAGGTGGAGACAGACTGATATTACACGACATCGTTAATTGTGTCGATTACAAACATTTACTTCAACGTGACGTCATCGTTACATCCGTCCATTACACGGCTTACATCATTTACGTCGCCCTTACAACTGTTGCCAGTGTAACCAATTACAACGTGTCGTTTGTTACACGAGATGTAAACAAATCAAGACAGGTGGAGTCGACGTCAACAAACACATTTAGTTACTCACCCTAGATATGTTAACCCTTTCATCGCCCTCAACAAGTTCCCGAGGACCTTCTCCGACCGGTCCGTCAGATCGTTTTTGAGACACCTGTAATTAAACCTCGACTTGACTTTTGTCTCCAAACTGTGTTTATTTCAACGATTTTACAAAATTAACAGCGTGAAATCGATTAAAACAATTAAGTTAAAACGTTTAGTGTAAAATGTCAATAAAACAATAAAGTGATTTGATCCGACGTCAATTTGTGGCGTTCGAATTTTAACGACAGACGCTGATCGGCGACATTTGTAGAAATTTAAAAACTTTGTTTTATTTAATTAACGGGTCATTACCCCGACCAGTGACGCAGTAAATGTCAGTGTCAGGGTGAATAGTATCGGGTAATTAGACTGGACGTTGTCACTCTACGTACCCGAGGCGGGTTAACTGGTGACAGTTGGTCACCAGTGTCTGGGCCACGACCTCGAAGCCGTCGTCCTTGAGGTGACAGCCGGACAAACTGTAAAACACAAACTGTTGCTTCATTTGTGTCACGACAGACGCCGGGTCAACGACAAACTTTGTGACAACGTCTTGTGACGTTTACGTGTCATTGTCGCCACAATTGGTGTTAATCATTGTCAAATAATGATTATTATTTATAAAATAATACTAACATTTAATATAATCATTTACATTTTAGTGATATTTTATAATTAACTTTGTATTAAACTCACCCTACAACACGCCGGGTGACTCTCGTGTTGGTGACATGTGACATGTCTCAGTGACGTTTCCCGACGACACATTTCATTGTATATAATTACTGTATAAATATTAAATGTATTTTTGTCAAATAAATTATTTTGATTCTGAAGTGTTTAGTTGACGACTACAAATGACGTTCCTTGTTGTGTTTACTCACCATAGTACTTCTAATTGTCCGGCCTTTTGTAGTCCTTGACACAGCTGCTGGACGTTGGTCATCTCTGCCCACGTGTCAACGCCGCCAACCCTGTAACAGAGACACACTGGACGAGTGACTTGGCCACTCAAAGACACACTTCAATGACACAACAAACACACGACTGTCTCCACCAATCGCCACTAATTAATCCCATCAGTTCATCTCGACTTTGTGTAAATCCGGCGGTTATAATCGACATAATCCAGACTTTAAGTGTCGCGTAAGCGTCGTCGCCGCTGTCATTTGTCAACTGATGCAGACACAATGAAATCTGCGAGCAACTGTGGGTGTGTGTTAAACTCTGATTGGTTCCAAAGACAAGTTTTTACAAGGCCAATGTCGGCCAGAGACGCTGTTTTAATTGATACAGTTTGTGTAACTTTTGACTGCCGCTTCTTGTGTTTGATACAATGTTTGCGAAACTGACCTGGATAAACAGCGCGAAAAGGTCAACACCACGTTATGTAAGTTATTGATTTAGAACTACAAATTGACCAAATTAGTGAAGTTGAATTTAGATTTGTTTAAGTAATAATTATTTACACAAAATGTGCTATATATATATATATATATATATATATATATATATATATATATATATATATGTCATAGACTATGACATAGTAAAAGTAAAATGTAATCTCTCAGTTTGTTTGCTAATTACATTTAGTTATCCTTCAAAAAACCTAGATTATTTATTAATTAAATGACAAGGTAAATCACCGTAACTGTTAGTGTAATTTCTAAACATGCAAACTTAGCAAAATGTTAGATGCAGATAATTTAAAGACTACTTTTAATATATATTTCCATTTACATGAATACAAATAAAAAATATTTAAATCACATAATCAATAAGTGTGTAATTATGTAACGGTTGCTACCTAAAATACACTAATATTTTGTAAACAAACGTATTCGGATTCAACATAATATTAATGTATTTTAGGTAGCACCCGTTACATAATTACACATTTATTGATTATGTGATTAATTTTTTTTATTTGTATTCGTCTTAATGAAAATATATATTAAAAGTTGTCTTTATATTACCTGCATCTAACATTTTGCTAACTTTGCATGTTTAGAAATTACATTAACAGTTACGGTGACTTACCTTGTCATTTAATTTATAAATAATTTAGGGGCTTTGAAGGATAACTAAATGTAATTAGCAAGCAAACTGAGATATTACATTTTACAATGTTTATTTGTACTTTGTAAATAAAGAAAGCATTTAAACAAACACTGTGGGTGTCTGTGTCTACAGTGCATTATTAAGTTATGCACCTAAAAATAAACCTGCAGTGTATGTCTTTTGGTCATGAGAGCTTTTATGGAATTTGTGTTATAGGGTAAATGTTTATAATTGTCGAATTGTTTGGCAAAAGTGTTTATTTAATTAGATAATTATACAATGAAATATCAATTTTGATATATATATTCTGCGATAAGAAATTATTTATTTAAACAAATTCAATTGTGGCTAGGCTTGTCAGATAAAAAACTTAAATATTAATAAAATTCCGATAGCTCGCATTGAATTGTAAGCCCTCTAGTCATACAACACAGGCATAACTAGTATAGACCGTAATGTAGCATAGCCATGGCATAGGCATAGCTTCGAATAATAACAGTTGTTTCAATTAGGTCATGCAACATGATGTGTTAATATTTATATCCAAATCTAAAGTTTACGCGCACTGCAAAGACGTTTAGCCGTAGGCTAGGCGTACAGCCGCCGCTGGCAGGCTAAGATTGAGCGGGAATCAACATTATCATTATTTTACTATTTTCATCGAACAGTTAGTAGCGTAGAATACAACATACCATTAACCTTTAGTATATTGTGTGGGTGAGCAATCCTAAAACATGACTAATGTACATTTACCTGCATTACAACACAAATCAAACCTGGAACCAAAACAGCTTCTGCACCAAAGCAGACGACCAGCGCCACAGATTTCCCGCTCTGCAGACGACAACAACTTAGCGCCGTCTGCCGGACATAGTTAGTAGTTTCCAGTTGATTCGCTAAGGCCTGTTGGCGCTGGCGAATACCCTTGTCCAGAGCCTTAGATAGATATGTGCTGTAATGAATTTTCCAGATGTACCCATAATTATAAATTTGGTTAGTTTTGCAGTGATTACTGGAATAGTTAAGACTACCATAACCTTGTCATTCAATATAAAATATAGGGATTTAATGTTCATAATAACTAGCAAAATATTGGTAGGTCTCGAACAACAATTTCCTCTACCGTTATTAAACCGGTAGATAATTTAATATTTCAATAACATCCTCGCTTGTTTATTATAATAATATTTATTTAATGTCCACCACCTTATAACCGGAAGGTGATATCGCATTTTTGCCGACCGGATGCAAAACTTCCGACTTTGCTCTTGGTGACATGCAATGTCATATTCCACACTGCGCGATGTTTAGTTTTCACAACAATCTATATATCGTTGATCTGAGATAAATGTCGCACCTTCGTAATTTATCATGAAATGTGTAAATGCACAATTTGTATTTTGGAAAGAAATATTTTCTATTCCCCCCCCCCCCCCCCACCTGTGCGGTGGGTTGGGCGGTATCCGGGGCTGTCTTGCCCAGTGTGTATCTAATCAAGCGATTAATATTTTATTATATATAATTTTCCTGTATAATATTGGAAGTATTTCTAATATGCCCTGCTATATTTTTCGTGAAGGAAATGTGTTTTCCAGCTAATACTACCGGGGAGGCAGATTTATCTTACAGCAGAGACCGTTAGTGGCGGAAACAACGACCTGCTAATGTTCTTCAAAAACACAAAATGTTTAACGTGGCGCATTATCGGGTTATCTATCAATTGTATATTTTATAAGTAGACCATTTCGTCCTATGCTCTTCGCTTTGTGGACATAATTACCACTCCTTCCCCTACATAGATATATGTGATTAGCAAGTAAGAGTACATTGAATGGTAGGATTACACAGTTGATTGTCACGCTTGAGTGAATGTCTGGTGATAGGCCTCCAAACACACAAAGACGACAATCAGTTACAGACAACGAGACAACTCACTCAGCCGGGTACTCACCAAAGTTTACGTAGATCTTTGCCCACACACCAGGTCAAACACCAGTTCAGGAGTTCAGCATCACCGCTTGTTACGACACCGGTTAGATCCAGTGTCCCGTCGTTGAGGATAAGAGGAGAAACACTCCCCCAGAGCTGAGGGTCATTGTATCCCCTCAGCTCCCGCAGCACGCGAAGTCTTCGGCTGCATGCGGCGGTGTCGTCCTCTCCTTGTGCTGTGCAATTAACATACATGCAACAAACAGTTCATGTTAATCTACCCATTCTAGCACCTGCCGACTATACATACCTTACATAGCGCTAAACTGTAGGTATTGTCTTCATAGTTTCATATACTCAAATGAAACGTTTTCTCACAGCATTATGGCATATTCTACTTAAACATATGAGTCAATACATCCAATGATTGACCAAAGAAACCTTCCTCGACCGCCGACGGCATATCCGACAGACGTTATATCCGACAGACGTCATATCCGACAGACGTCATGTCCGACAGCAGCTAAGACCCGAACCCGAGCTCCCAAAGTGTTACGTCTCCACACAACTGTGATATATACAGATATCCCGAACTGATAAAATGTATTTCCAGTCTGGTGAATTTTCCTAATTTATGGGGCAAACACACTGCCGGAATAAAATAGACTGAGCTATTTACCCTCTACAGTGACTCTTGTAAGCTGGTCAAAAGAAAACGGTACGTACGAGGTGTTGCGGTCGCTCTTAGTGATTTCACTCTGTTTGCGGTCAGCGCTGAAACAAACAAACAACAATTAGGACTATCATTTCATGCCAAACTTGAAAACAATGTCAACACTTTCACGCGTTTTTCGTCGTATCTTTAACATATCTGGTGTCAACAATTAGCATAGAGCAAACAGATGAAATATATATAGTATACTTGATTTTTGTCAAATACGACTGTTCCACATCATTACAACGGAGTTAGAAATACAGTTAAATACGCTACTACCGGCATAGATGTACCGCGGCTCTTACATGTGAAAGTAATCGTAATATTATTTGACTAATAATTTGAATTAACAAAAATAATAAGTAAGACTGGGAATATTAGTCTTCGTATAGCTTGACTGCCGAATCAATAGTTTATTGTACGGAATATCTCGTGGAAACATGCTAGTTTCTGGTGACGTCGACTTGAGATTCATAAGCCATTTTAGTTCGTCGAGAATAGTTAATAATTGTCACATACTTTAAGAAATATTCAGAGGAGCATAGCAACATATTTTGTTATTGTTTACCATACCATTACATAGTAACGGGTGGCAAATGGCAGCTACTGCATATTTTAAATTAAGTTATATACTTTAAAAGAGTGCACCATTCAGACACAGACTGTGTCGCCATTTCATAGTAGGCCCTAATTGTCTGATGAATTTCGTTAGTAACGATCAAAACGCTACTGGAAATATGAAACGTTTTTCTAAATAGTAAAACAACACCA
>OZ024866.1:24314729-24327229 GCA_964017155.1 Oasisia sp. SBJ-2009
GATTGGCGACCAGGTCGTCGTCGGAAGTGGGGTGAATTCTGCACTCAGCCATGACGTGAGTCTGAAACATTGAGAATGACGTTACAACTGCTGCAGTGACGTAGTTGGCTTCTCATTAGTTCACTACACAACCTACACACGCACGCACACACGCACACACGCGCACACACACACACACGCGCGCGAACACATGCGCACGCACGCACGCACGCGCGCACAACCTGGTGCCGTGTTGTCGCCGGTCACTCGCAGTAACTGTCGTGTATCCTAATTAGTATAACTTGAAACAGACCAATGGTCTGAAACCTGTTACTAATTCTGTACAAAGCACAACACGAGCTGTGCACGCTCTCGTCGTCGCGGTGTTATAGTATCATAGGTGTTATAGTATCATAGGTGTTATAGTATCATAGGTGTTATAGTATCATAGGTGTTATAGTATCATGGGTGTTATAGTATCATAGGTGTTATAGTATCATAGGTGTTATAGTATCATAGGTGTTATAGTATCATAGGTGTTATAGTATCATAGGTGTTATAGTAGCATAGGTGTTATAGTAGCATAGGTGTTATAGTACCATAGGTGTTATAGTAGCATGGGTGTTATAGTCTCATGGGTGTTATAGTATCATGGGTGTTATAGTATCATAGGTGTTATAGTATCATAGGTGTTATAGTAGCATAGGTGTTATAGTAGCATAGGTGTAATAGTAGCATAGGTGTTATAGTATCATGGGTGTTATAGTATCATGGGTGTTATAGTAGCATGGGTGTTATAGTAGCATGGGTGTTATAGTAGCATGGGTGTTATAGTATCATGGGTGTTATAGTATCATAGGTGTTATAGTATCATAGGTGTTATAGTATCATAGGTGTTATAGTATCATAGGTGTTATAGTATCATAGGTGTTATAGTATCATAGGTGTTATAGTATCATAGGTGTTATAGTATCATAGGTGTTATAGTATCATAGGTGTTATAGTATCATAGGTGTTATAGTATCATAGGTGTTGTTTTTCTTTCGACTGTGATACTGCATTTGACGAGTTAAATCTGCGTGCACGCGTGTGTGTTTTAACGAACGTGTATAGGCTAGAGATGCTTGCACGCATGTCCCTGTGTATTTTCATATGTGAGTACGCATGTACGTGCATGTGTGTTCGCTTGCTTGTGTATGCGTGTGCGTGTGCGTGTGCGTGTGCGTGTGCGTGTGCGTGTGCGTGTGCGTGTGCGTGTGCGTGTGCGTGTGCGTGTGCGTGTGCGTGTGCGTGTGCGTGTGCGTGTGCGTGTGCGTGTGCGTGTGCGTGTGCGTGTGCGTGTGCGTGTGCGTGTGCGTGTGCGTGTGCGTGTGCGTGTGCGTGTGCGTGTGCGTGTGCGTGTGCGTGTGCGTGTGCGTGTGCGTGTGCGTGTGCGTGTGCGTGTGCGTGTGCGTGTGCGTGTGCGTGTGCGTGTGCGTGTGCGTGTGCGTGTGCGTGTGCGTGTGCGTGTGCGTGTGCGTGTGCGTGTGCGTGTGCGTGTGCGTGTGCGTGTGCGTGTGCGTGTGCGTGTGCGTGTGCGTGTGCGTGTGCGTGTGCGTGTGCGTGTGCGTGTGCGTGTGCGTGTGCGTGTGCGTGTGCGTGTGCGTGTGCGTGTGCGTGTGCGTGTGCGTGTGCGTGTGCGTGTGCGTGTGCGTGTGCGTGTGCGTGTGCGTGTGCGTGTGCGTGTGCGTGTGCGTGTGCGTGTGCGTGTGCGTGTGCGTGTGCGTGTGCGTGTGCGTGTGCGTGTGCGTGTGCGTGTGCGTGTGCGTGTGCGTGTGCGTGTGCGTGTGCGTGTGCGTGTGCGTGTGCGTGTGCGTGTGCGTGTGCGTGTGCGTGTGCGTGTGCGTGTGCGTGTGCGTGTGCGTGTGCGTGTGCGTGTGCGTGTGCGTGTGCGTGTGCGTGTGCGTGTGCGTGTGCGTGTGCGTGTGCGTGTGCGTGTGCGTGTGCGTGTGCGTGTGCGTGTGCGTGTGCGTGTGCGTGTGCGTGTGCGTGTGCGTGTGCGTGTGCGTGTGCGTGTGCGTGTGCGTGTGCGTGTGCGTGTGCGTGTGCGTGTGCGTGTGCGTGTGCGTGTGCGTGTGCGTGTGCGTGTGCGTGTGCGTGTGCGTGTGCGTGTGCGTGTGCGTGTGCGTGTGCGTGTGCGTGTGCGTGTGCGTGTGCGTGTGCGTGTGCGTGTGCGTGTGCGTGTGCGTGTGCGTGTGCGTGTGCGTGTGCGTGTGCGTGTGCGGGTATTGATCACAATCTTCGAAATTTGTTTGGTGGAAATATGACGTTATCTTTTTCAGCCGATTAATCGACGTTGCTGTAAACGTTAGACTTGTGAATACAGCGTTCGTGATTCTGACTGGGGTATATGCCCCGCATTTAGTGGGTTGTGAAATATTGACTGTCTCTTTGCCAAACGGGCCCCGAGGTAGGTTGATACTTTGCTAGTTTCAGATAAACCGTCGATTTCATCAGTGAGTCACAGTATTGTGCTGTGGCACGCTACGTTTGGCAACGTCTGATAGGAATTCGATCTACTCGGCCGATAAGTCTGCAGTGGACGTGTGGAATTGTACGAGCCTCGGGTGACAACCCTGTGCTGTCCTTCAAGGGGCACAAGCCAAATGAAGTAGGTGCACGCGGCTTTCACGTGATATGGCATCATTTTAGTTCATTTTAGTTGGACGAGGCCATGGATACACAGGCCAATTCGACTTATGCATGAGCTGCACAAGCACGTTGTCAATACGTTAAACTGGCTGGCCGATGTAATCTCGCATATTTGTTAACACGCATTTACTTGTCCGAACACACGCGCGCAAAATAATTTTACAATAAATTTCACAGCAACTAATATTCGTGTTAAATTAAAACACGACCGACAACTACATCGCCGCAAAGCTACCTTCGCCGCCCCCCCCCCCCCCCCCCCCCCCCCACCTCACACACACACACACACACACACACACACACACACACACACACACACACACACACACACACACACACATACACACACACACACACACACACACACACACACACACACACACACACACACACACACACACACACATAGTGACCGACATATGTATCAGACAAAAATGTATTTAATGTATGAGATTAAGCGGGAAGCGTTAACGTACTTAACTAATGACGTCTGACTCGCGCAAACGAACAATCGTCGCCCGTGTACTTCTTGACACCCGGAAAAATGTAAATGTTACAACGTTGTTGTATAATTATGTTAGACTTGTGAATACAGCGCGCGTGATGGGATTCTGTACGGGGTATATGCCCGCATTTAGAGGGTTGTGAAATCTCGACTGGCACTTTGCCAAACGGGCCCCGGGGTAGGCTGATCATTTATTGATATTCAAACAAACCGTCGCATTCATCGAGTGAGTCACAGCGACCAGCGTATTGTGCTGTGGCACGCTACGTTTGGTAACGTCAGATATGAATTAGATCTTCTCGGCCGATAAGAGTAAACCGGACGTGTCGAACTTGTACCAGCCTCTGGGTAGCAACCCTGTGCTGTCCTTCAAGGGGCACAAGCCGAAAGAAATAGATGCACGCGGCTTTCACATGATATAACGTTACTTTAGTTAGATATGACCATATATGGATACAAACGCAAGCACGATTGGTATGCATGAGGGTATGTCAGTTTGACTATAAATGGATACGAACCATAACTCGACTGTGTCACATGACACTACATACGTAGGATGCTAATATGTTGGACTGGTGCTTCTGTTTGTGTATACCGTAGTCGACCGATGTCATCTCGCAGACACGCACACACGCGTACAGGCGAACAAGTATTTTTTTATACATATGTCTACACGCGCGCGGGCAAAACACAACGATAGAGACACGCATAATGATACACACACATTCACTCACACACCCACACACATACACGCACGCGCACATGCATATACTCACACATGCACACACGCACACACGCGCACGCGCACGCGCACGAGCACGAGCACGAGCACGAGCACGAGCACGAGCACGAGCACGAGCACGAGCACGAGCACGAGCACGAGCACGAGCACGAGCACGAGCACGAGCACGCTCACGCGCACGCGAATGCGCACGCACACGCACACGCACACGCACACGCACACGCACACGCACACGCACACGCACACGCACACGCACACGCACACGCACACGCACACGCACACGCACACGCACACGCACACGCACACGCACACGCACACGCACACGCACACGCACACGCACACGCACACGCACACGCACACGCACACGCACACGCACACGCACACGCACACGCACACGCACACGCACACGCACACGCACACGCACACGCACACGCACACGCACACGCACACGCACACGCACACGCACACGCACACGCACACGCACACGCACACGCACACGCACACGCACACGCACACGCACACGCACACGCACACGCACACGCACACGCACACGCACACGCACACGCACACGCACACGCACACGCACACGCACACGCACACGCACACGCACACGCACACGCACACGCACACGCACACGCACACGCACACGCACACGCACACGCACACGCACACGCACACGCACACGCACACGCACACGCACACGCACACGCACACGCACACGCACACGCACACGCACACGCACACGCACACGCACACGCACACGCACACGCACACGCACACGCACACGCACACGCACACGCACACGCACACGCACACGCACATACTACCCCGCCGAAAAGCTACATTCGCCGCCTCCACGCACATAGTGGCCGACATATATATCAGACAAAAGATGTATTTAATGTATGAGATTCAGCGGGAAGCATTAACGTACTTAATGCTAACTAATGACGTATGACACGCGCAAACGAAGAATCGTCGCCCGTATAATTCTTGGCGCCCTCTAAATGCGGGGCATATACCCCCTACATAATCCAATTACGCGCGCTGTATTCACAAGTCTAGCATAATTATACAACAACATTGTAAACGTTACAATGTTGTTGTATAATTATGCTAGACTTGTGAATACAGCGCGCCTAATTGGATTATATATGGGGTATATGCCCCGTATTTAGAGGGTTTTGAAACCTCACCAGGCTCTATGCCAAACGGTGCCCGGGGTTGGCTGATAATTTGCTAGTATTAAGATAAACCTTCACATTCATCGAGCGAGTCACACCGACCAGCGTATTGTGCTGTGGCACGCTACGATTGGCAACGTCTGATATGAATTCGATCTACTCGGCCGATAAGTCAGCGGACATGTTGAACTTGTACCTGCCTCGGCTCGGGGTAGCAACCCTGTGCTGCCCTTCAAGGGGCACAAGCCAATTGCAATAGATGCACGCGGCTTTCACGTGATATGACGGTATTTTAGTTGGAAGTGGCCATGGATACACACTCGACTCATGAGCTGCACACGCACATTGTCAATACGTTAAACTGGTGTTGCTGTTTGTGTATACCGGTAACTGGCCGATCTAATCTCGCATATTTTTTCGCACGCATTTACTTGTCCGAACACACGCCCACACGCGCTTAGCGAACACACGTATTTGTATACAAATGTTTACACACGCACGGACAACCACACGACCAAACACATACATATGCATACAACATATATACACATACTCATGACCGCACATACACACACAAACACACACAAACACACACACACACACACACACACACACTCACACACACACACACACACACACACACACACTCACACACACACTCACACACACACACACACACACACAACACACACATACACACACACACAATCTCTCTCCCTCTCTCTCTCTCTCTCTCTCTCTCTCTCTCTCTCTCTATATATATATATATATATATATATATATATATATATATATATATATATAATCTGTTTATACATAAAGCCGTTTCCATGCCTGCCTGCCTGCCTGCCTGCCTGCCTGCCTGCCTGCCTGCCTGCCTGCCTGCCTGCCTGCCTGCCTGCCTGCCTGCCTGCCTGCCTGCCTGCCTGCCTGCCTGCCTGCCTGCCTGCCTGCCTGCCTGCCTGCCTGCCTGCCTGCCTGCCTGCCTGCCTGCCTGCCTGCCTGCCTGCCTGCCTGCCTGCCTGCATGCATGCCTGCCTGCCAGCCTGCCTGCCTGCCTGCCTGCCTGCCACACACACACACACACACACACACACACGCGCACACACACACACACCTACACACACACACACACACACACACACACACACACACACACACACACACACATACACACACACACACACACACACACACACACACACACACACACACACACACATACATACATACATACCTGCCTGCCTGCCTGCCTGCCTGCCTGCCTGCCTGCCTGCCTGCCTGCCTGCCTGCCTGCCTGCCTGCCTGCCTGCCTGCCTGCCTGCCTGCCTGCCTGCCTGCCTGCCTGCCTGCCTGCCTGCCTGCCTGCCTGCCTGCCTGCCTGCCTGCCTGCCTGCCTGCCTGCCTGCCTGCCTGCCTGCCTGCCTGCCTGCCTGCCTGCCTGCCTGCCTGCCTGCCTGCCTGCCTGCCAGCCTGCCTGCCTGCCTGCCTGCCTGCCTGCCTGCCTGCCACACACACACACACACACACACACACACACACACACACCTACACACACACACACACACACACACACACACACACACACACACACACACACACACACACACACACACACACACACACATACATACATACATACATACATACACATATATATAAATATATATATATATATATATATATATATATATATATATATATATATATATATATATATACTCACACACTCCCCAAGTCACGATATCAAGTGCGCAATGACGAATGTTTTGACCTTTTCGTTACAAATGATGTGCACTTTCTATTCTCAGAATTTCTGTACTTTGGAACGCCCAATTGAAATTTTGAAGCGATCTACTTCACTGAAGTTTAACAACTGTCAACTGCTACAGCTGATATCACCGCTGAACCCATATGTATGTGTCGATGGAGCTGTCACGTGAAAATCAATGTCGAAATCAGTCATGCATGTTCTTGTGACGCTGACATCAAAGGAGTCTTTGTCAAGATGTTTGACTTTCTCTCGTTATGGAAACAGATGCTTTTTATAAAATGATATATTCGTTCTCACGGTAAAGTGAATGTTCGGAGAGAGGCACACAGAATAAACGCACAAATGTGAACAAAGAGAAGACATCACTGATATTCACAATTAAATTCTGTCTGCGTTGAAAGAAGCTGATATTTATTTAAGAATAGTTTTCGACCATTATTATTATTATAGCAAATAATATTATTGTTAAATTAATACATGACCGACAACTACACCGCCGCAAAGCTACACTCGCCGCCCCCCACATACATAGTGGCCGACATATATATCAGACAAAAGATGTTCTTAATGTATGAGATTCAGTGGGAAGCGTTAATGTACTTAATGGTAACTAAAGAAGTCTGACTCGCGCAAACGAACAATCATCGCCCGTTTACTTCTTGACGCCCGAAAAAATGTAAACGTTACAACGTTGTCGTATAATTATGTTAGACTTCTGAATACAGCGCACGTGATGGGATTCTGTACGGGATATATGCCCTGTATATAGAGGGTTGTGAAATATCGACTGGCTCTTTGCCAAACAGGCCCCGGGGTAGGCTGATCATTTACTGATATTCAAACAAACCGTCGCATTCATCGAGTGAGTCACAACGACCAGCGTATTGTGCTGTGGCACGCTACGTTTGGCAACGTCTGATATGAATTCGATCTATTCGGCTGATAAATCTAAAGCGACGTGTTCAACTTGTACCTGCCTCTGGGGGGTAGCAACCCTGTGCTGTGCTTCAAGGGGCACAAGCCGAATGAAATAGATGCACGCGGCTTTCACGTGATATGACGTTACTTTAGTTAGACATGACCATACATGGATACAAACGCAAGCACGACTGGTAGATATGACGGTATGTCAGTGTGACTATAAATGGATACGAACCCTAACCCGACTGTGTCACGTGACACTACATACGTAGGATGCCAATACGTTGGACTAGAGCTGCTGTTTGTGTATACCGTAGTCAACCGATGTCATCTCGCAGACATGCAAACACACATTCTCTAGTCCAAACACACGCGCACAGGCGAACCAGTATTTGCTATACCTATGCCTACATGCGCGCGGGCAAAAATACAACGATAGAGACACGCATAAGGATACAAACACACATTCACTCACACACCGAAACACACGCACACTCGCTCACACGCACACACGCACACACGCACTCAAGTACACACGCGCATACGCGCACACGCACACTCACGTACACACTCATACACGCACACTCACACACAGGCACCCACGCACAAACGCGCACACGCCCACACGCCCACACGCACGCATACACGCACACACGCATACAAGCACACACACCCAAAGACGCACACACGCACACAGGCACACAGGCACACACGCACACACGCAAACACGCACACACGCACACACGCACACACGCACACACGCACACACGCACACACACGGCCACACAGCCACATACACACAAACTTACACACACGCTCGCTCACACACACGCACATACACACGCACATACACACACGCACACACACACACACGCGCACACACGCACACGCACACGCACACGCGCACATACGCATACACACACACGCACACACGCACACACGCACACAAGCACACAAGCACACAAGCACACAAGCACACAAGCACACAAGCACACAAGCACACAAGCACACAAGCACACACGCCCATACGTACACACCCACATATGCATATACGCACACGCGCACATCAGCACACACGCACACACACAGCCACACAGTCACACATACTAACATACACACAGGCACGCATACGCACATACACACGCACATCCGCACATATACACACGCGCGCGCACGCACACACAAACAACACACACACAAACAACACACACACACACACACGCACATACACGCACACGCGCACACGCACACGCACACGCACACGCACACGCACACGCACACGCACACGCACTCGCACTCGCACACGCACACGCACACGCACACGCACACGCACACGCACACGCACACGCACACGCACACGCACACGCACACGCACACGCACACGCACACGCACACGCACACGCACACGCACACGCACACGCACACGCACACGCACACGCACACGCACACGCACACGCACACGCACACGCACACGCACACGCACACGCACACGCACACGCACACGCACACGCACACGCACACGCACACGCACACGCACACGCACACGCACACGCACACGCACACGCACACGCACACGCACACGCACACGCACACGCACACGCACACGCACACGCACACGCACACGCACACGCACACGCACACGCACACGCACACGCACACGCACACGCACACGCACACGCACACGCACACGCACACGCACACGCACACGCACACGCACACGCACACGCACACGCACACGCACACGCACACGCACACGCACACGCACACGCACACGCACACGCACACGCACACGCACACGCACACGCACACGCACACGCACACGCACACGCACACGCACACGCACACGCACACGCACACGCACACGCACACGCACACGCACACGCACACGCACACGCACACGCACACGCACACGCACACGCACACGCACACGCACACGCACACGCACACGCACACGCACACGCACACGCACACGCACACGCACACGCACACGCACACGCACACGCACACGCACACGCACACGCACACGCACACGCACACGCACACGCACACGCACACGCACACGCACACGCACACGCACACGCACACGCACACGCACACGCACACGCACACGCACACGCACACGCACACGCACACGCACACGCACACGCACACGCACACGCACACGCACACGCACACGCACACGCACACGCACACGCACACGCACACGCACACGCACACGCACACGCACACGCACACGCACACGCACACGCACACGCACACGCACACGCACACGCACACGCACACGCACACGCACACGCACACGCACACGCACACGCACACGCACACGCACACGCACACGCACACGCACACGCACACTCAGACAATACACACCGTGTGCGTGCGTATCAGTTAAAACGTCCCAGTTGAGCTGTCAGTGTTCGTTTGCATTTCGACAAAAAAAAAATTCCGAGATTATAGTTAATTATTATTCTGGTATTTATATTACAGAACAAAACACTGTCTGTGTCTGTCTCTGTCTCCCTATCTTCTCTGCCTGGCTGCCCGTCCGCCCATCCTCCCGCCCGCCCGCCCGCCCGCCCGCACGCCCGCCCGCACGCACGCACGCACGCACGCACGCACGCCTACACGCCCGCCCAACCACGATTTGGTTTTATCTGCGTTGGAAGTTGGTGATATTTGTGAGAGGATAGTATTCGTCCATTATTTGCAACGTACGTTTATACAATCAATTAAAACACACATTTTGATCCCCTGTGTCTATTTATTACTAGAGTAACCAGTATTCGTGTTAAAGACACGAGTGAGTTGTTTTTCCCACGAGTCAGTCACGCCTCGGTGGATCGACCGACAACTACACCGCCGCAAAGCTACACCCGCCGCCCCGCTCACACATCGGGCAATACGGCGGCACGTGTTTCAATAACACTCTACTGGTGGGTGTTAGGACGAACTGCGTTTAGCTCGGTTATGATTAAGGTGTTTTTGAAGAGTCGTACATGGTACGTATATCAAGATTTGTTGATAGCCCCAAGACAACCCTGCGTCTTCCGATGACGTTACCCATGAGACAGCGCGCGCTACGTGACGTAACGTGTGCGCGTGCGTGCTTGAGTGTTGATCACAATGCTCCAAATTTATTTGATGGAGGCGTGATGTTATCTTTTATCATCAATATGTATTAGTGAAATATAATCAATTCAGCTGATTAAACGACGGTGTCGCGCTTTCATTTTTCCGAGCGTTATAAACTATCCGGATGACGTTTCTGCGCATGCGCGATAAATGTAAAATCATTAGTGTGCAGCGAAACGAAAAGCATTCTTGACAAAAATACTACGGGCTGTTCATTAGCTCTCCTGTGGTTATTATTGTGAAGAGTTGTGTAAAAAAAACGTTCAATACATTAAAATATTACGTTTGTTTAAAATCACTATCACGGAATATGGCGCACAGCAGTCACATGATTTGCCCTTACTATCAAAAAAATAAACATAAAGCTGTTTGCCTCGTGTTACTTCGCGACAAATAAATTTGCTGAAACGTTATATACGTCCGTTTGCTCATAATGACCGATATATATATATATATATATCAAATAAAAGATATATTTAATATGAGATTAAGGGGAGCGTTAACGTACTTAGTGGCGACTAATGACGTGACTCGCGCGTACGTAGAATCGTCGCCCGGATATTTCTTAGCGCACGGAAAAATGTAAACACTACAACGTTGCTATATATATGTTACACTTGTGAATTCAGCGCGCGTGATTCTATCTGGGGTATATGCCCCGCATTCAGTGGGTTGTGAAATATCGACTGGTATTTGCCAAAGGGGCAGATATTAAGATAAACCGTCGCATTCATCGAATGAGTCACAGCGACCAGCGTATTGTGCTGTGGCACGCTACGATAAGCAACGGTTGTGGGGAGCGGTGGTCGCGCGTTAGAGCGCCGGACTGTCAATCGACGGTGGTTCTATCCCACCTACCGCCGTTTCGAAACCTAGTCAATTTCGTTCACATCACATTTGCCTGTGTCTTTCGGAAGAGACACTAATAGCCGGTGGTCCCTTCTGTCTGGTGCCTATTCAAGGGGAAGTAAAAATCCCACACAGAGGGTAAATGTACCTCTAGTTGACTCACAAATTATCTATGGACACATTAAACGCCCTGCAAAGGGCCCCGTCCAGTACCTGAGAGAGAGAGAGAGAGAGAGAGAGAGACAGACAGACAGACAGACAGACAGACAGACAGACAGACAGACAGACAGACAGACAGACAGAGACAGAGACAGAGAGACAGAGAGACAGAGAGACAGAGAGACAGAGAGACAGAGAGACAGAGAGGGACAGAGGGCGAGTGGGCGAGAGGGCGAGAGGGCGAGAGGGCGAGAGGGCGAGAGGGCGAGAGGGCGAGAGGGCGAGAGGGCGAGAGGGCGAGAGGGCGAGAGGGCGAGAGGGCGAGAGGACGAGAGTGAGAGAGGGCGAGAGAGCGAGAGAGCGAGAGAGCGAGAGAGCGAGAGTGAGAGAGGGCGAGAGAGCGAGGGAGCGAGGGAGCGAGAGGGCGAGAGGGCGCGAGGGCGAGAGGGCGAGAGGGCGAGAGGGCGCGAGGGCGAGAGGGCGAGGGGGCGAGAGGGCGAGAGAGCGAGAGGGCGAGACACACACACACACACACACACACACACACACACACACACACACACA
>OZ024866.1:24329729-24369729 GCA_964017155.1 Oasisia sp. SBJ-2009
GAGGGAGAGAGGGCGGGAGAGAGAGGTGGAGAGAGAACGAGACAGAGCGAGTGAGCGCGAGAGAGCGAGAGGCCTAGAAGGCGTGAGACCGATAGGGTGCGAGGGCGGGAGGGCGAGAGACGGAGAGGGCGAGAGGGCGAGAGGGCGAGAGGGCGAGAGGGCGAGAGGGCGAGAGGGCGAGAGGGCGAGAGGGCGAGAGGGCGAGAGGGCGAGAGGGCGAGAGGGCGAGAGGGCGTGAGACCGAGAGCGCGAGAGCGCGAGAGCGCGAGAGCGCGAGAGAGCGAGAGTCCGAGAGGGCGAGAAGGCGAGAGGCCGAGAGGCCGAGAGGCCGAGAGGGCGAGAGGGCGAGAGGGCGATAGGGCGAGAGGGCGAGAGGGCGAGAGGGCGAGAGAGAGAGGGTGAGAGAGCGAGAGGGCGAGAGAGCGAGAGAGCGAGAGAGCGAGAGAGCGAGAGAGCGAGAGAGCGAGAGAGGGAGAGGGGGAGAGGGCGAGAGAGAGAGGGTGAGAGAGCGAGAGAGCGAGAGAGCGAGAGAGCGAGAGAGCGAGAGAGCGAGAGAGCGAGAGAGGGAGAGGGGGGGAGGGCGAGAGAGAGAGGGTGAGAGAGCGAGAGGGCGAGAGGGCGAGAGAGTGTGAGAGCGGGAGGGTGAGAGGGCGAGAGAGCGAGAGGGCGAGAGACCGAGAGGGCGAGAGGGCGAGAAAGAGAGAGGGCGAGAGAGCGAGAGAGCGAGAGGGCGAGAGGGTGAGAGGGCGAGAGAGCGGGAGGGCGAGAGAACGTTTTAGTTGGGCAGGACCATATATGGAGACAAACGCTAACTCGATTGACACATATCTGTTCCAGGGTTAATATAAATGGATGGACACAAATCCTAACTCGACTGTGTCACGTGACATTACATACGTAGGTTGCCAATAAGTTGAGCTGGTGTTGCTGTGTGTGTATCGTGGCCGGCCGATGTAATCTCGCACACGTGCATAAGCCCGCGTCGAATACGTAATCGAATGCGGGCATAAAGATAGATACACACGCACGCACGCACGCACGCACGCACGCACGCACGCACGCACGCGCACGCACGCACGCACGCACGCACACACACACACACACACACACACACTTGTATTATCAAACAATGCACACCGTGCATATGAGTTAAAACGTCACACTTTCAAAGAGCTGTCAGTGTTCGTTTGCATTTCGACATAAAACGTTTCGAGGTTATAGTTAATCATTTAACTAGTATTTTTTATTACGGACCAAAACACTGTTTGTGTGTGTGTGTCTCTGTCTATCAGTCTTGTTTGCTGCCCGCCCAGTCGACCACACACCCGCACGCATGCCCGCACTCACCCACACGCTCGCACGTCTGCCCGCCCGCCCGCCCGCCCGCCCACCCGCCTGCGCGCCTTCCCTGCAGCCTGCCCCCTGCCTGCCTGACCGAACAATAATTACATTAGGTATGACCAGAACCCAAGTGATGCAGAAACACAAACAACACATCAGAGATTGTATATATCCGTAGTCCTGTTTGGTCATTCATTGCTAAGAAGCTACGAAGAATATCAATAAATTACCCGAGTTCCTTGTAAGAATACTTGTACAAGGACACCTAAACATTATATAATTATATCAAAACACACTCACCGAGTAACGATATCAAATACGCAGTGACGGACGTTTGAACGTTTCGATACAGACGATGTGCACCTTCAAATTCACCGAATTTCTCTCCTTTCGCGCGATCTCTTTGACTGAAGTTTGACAACTGCGAACAGATACTGCGCAAATCACCGCTGAACCCGTATATATATGTATGTGTCAGTGGAGCTGTCACGTGAAAGTCACCGGCGTAATCAGTCATGCGTGTCCTTGAGACGCTGACGTCAATGCAGTCTTTGTCAATACGTTTGACATGCTACTGTTATGACAACACATGCTTTCATAAAATAGATTCCGTCTCACGGGCAACTGAAAGTGTTGGGGAGAGGCGCAAAGAATAAACTCACAAATACGTAATGATAAACAATCGTCGTGCAAAATTGAAACAATTATATACTATTCATTTCGTAATAAGCCAATCTTTTTAGGGAATCTGTACATAACTGATATTTACGAGTTGTTTTTGTCTGCGTTGAAAGTGGCTGATATATGTTTATTCGACCATTATTTGCAACGTGACTGTCCAAAGAATGATGATGTTGATATATAAGAATATACCTTTTCACAATGAAATTACAACGCAAGTTAAATGCACGAGAGAGTTGGTCACCTCCACGAGTCAGTCACGTCTCGGTGGACCGACCGACAACTACACCGCCTCAAAGCTACACCCGCCGCCCCGCTCACACATCGGGCAATACGGCGGCACGTGTTTCAATAACACTCTACTGGTGGGTGTTAGGACGAACTGCGTTTAGCTCGGTTATCCAACATACGTAAAATATGTAAGCGTCGCAACCGGGCCTCAACACCCCCAATTAGTATGGTGGGTGTTTTGTTTCGTGTATCTAGAGAGTCTTAATGAGCGCCAGGGTGTTTTAGAAGATTATTATACGCTACGTTTTTCGAAATCTGATTGCCCCAAGACTGACAAAACCGTGACCAATGTCGTGCCCAATGACAACACTGCATCTTCCGATGTCATCGCCCGTGAGACAGCGCGGTCTACGTGAGCGCATGCGTGCTTGAGTGTTGATCATAATCTAAATTAACTTGATTGAACATTTGCGTTAACTTTTATCATCAATATGTATTACTGACAATGTAGTCAATTCATTCGATTAAACGACTGTATCTCGCTTCCAATTTTCCGGGCGTAATAAACTATCCGCCGGTAAATGTCAAATCATCAGTGTGCAGCGAAACGCAAAACATTCTTGGCATAAATACTTGGGGCTGTTCTATAACTCTCCTGTGGTGATTGGTGTGAAGAGTTGCTTAACATTTCGGTCAACACACTAAAATATTACGTTTGTTTAAAATCACTGTCACGGAATATGGCGCACTGCACTCACGTGATTGGCGCTTGGTATCAAAACATGCCTCAAAACCTGTTTGCCTCGTGTTTATACCGTGGTTAGCCGATGTAATCTCGCATACAGCGATACATACAGCGATAGTTCAATTAGTCGACGACGGCGCTCATTCGTGGCTGCCATTGTGTGACTGACGGCAGCCGACGGTAGCACGATGTCGTCAGAGGGAGAGGGCGAGAGCGAGGGCGAGGGCGAGGGCGAGGGCGAGGGCGAGGGCGAGGGCGAGGGCGAGGGCGAGGGCGAGGGCGAGGGCGAGGGCGAGGGCGAGGGCGAGGGCGAGGGCGAGGGCGAGGGCGAGGGCGAGGGCGAGGGCGAGGGCGAGGGCGAGGGCGAGGGCGAGGGCGAGGGCGAGGGCGAGGGCGAGGGCGAGGGCGAGGGCGAGGGCGAGGGCGAGGGCGAGGGCGAGGGCGCGGGCGGGGGCGGGGGCGGGGGCGGGGGCGGGGGCGGGGGCGGGGGCGGGGGCGGGGGCGGGGGCGGGGGCGGGGGCGGGGGCGGGGGCGGGGGCGGGGGCGGGGGCGGGGGCGGGGGCGGGGGCGGGGGCGGGGGCGGGGGCGGGGGCGGGGGCGGGGGCGGGGGCGGGGGCGGGGGCGGGGGCGGGGGCGGGGGCGGGGGCGGGGGCGGGGGCGGGGGCGGGGGCGGGGGCGGGGGCGGGGGCGGGGGCGGGGGCGGGGGCGGGGGCGGGGGCGGGGGCGGGGGCGGGGGCGGGGGCGGGGGCGGGGGCGGGGGCGGGGGCGGGGGCGGGGGCGGGGGCGGGGGCGGGGGCGGGGGCGGGGGCGGGGGCGGGGGCGGGGGCGGGGGCGGGGGCGGGGGCGGGGGCGGGGGCGGGGGCGGGGGCGGGGGCGGGGGCGGGGGCGGGGGCGGGGGCGGGGGCGGGGGCGGGGGCGGGGGCGGGGGCGGGGGCGGGGGCGGGGGCGGGGGCGGGGGCGGGGGCGGGGGCGGGGGCGGGGGCGGGGGCGGGGGCGGGGGCGGGGGCGGGGGCGGGGGCGGGGGCGGGGGCGGGGGCGGGGGCGGGGGCGGGGGCGGGGGCGGGGGCGGGGGCGGGGGCGGGGGCGGGGGCGGGGGCGGGGGCGGGGGCGGGGGCGGGGGCGGGGGCGGGGGCGGGGGCGGGGGCGGGGGCGGGGGCGGGGGCGGGGGCGGGGGCGGGGGCGGGGGCGGGGGCGGGGGCGGGGGCGGGGGCGGGGGCGGGGGCGGGGGCGGGGGCGGGGGCGGGGGCGGGGGCGGGGGCGGGGGCGGGGGCGGGGGCGGGGGCGGGGGCGGGGGCGGGGGCGGGGGCGGGGGCGGGGGCGGGGGCGGGGGCGGGGGCGGGGGCGGGGGCGGGGGCGGGGGCGGGGGCGGGGGCGGGGGCGGGGGCGGGGGCGGGGGCGGGGGCGGGGGCGGGGGCGGGGGCGGGGGCGGGGGCGGGGGCGGGGGCGGGGGCGGGGGCGGGGGCGGGGGCGGGGGCGGGGGCGGGGGCGGGGGCGGGGGCGAGAGATGTTGTCTTTTATCATCAAAATTATTATATTTTTAATGGAATCAATTCAAACGTTTAAACGGCATTACTGTCTATAATAATGTTAGACTTGTGAATACCGCGCGCGTGATTATTTCTTTGGTATATGCCCCGCATTTAGTGGGTTGTGAAACCTCTACTGGCTCTTTGCCAAACGGGCCTCGGGGTAGACTGATCATTTACTGATATTCAGACAAACCGTCGATTTCATCGAGTGAGTCACGACCAGCGTATTGTGCTGTGGCACGCTACGTTTGACAACATCTGATAGGAATTCGATCTACTCGGCCGATAAGTCTGCCGTGGACATGTTGAAGCCTCTGGGTGGCAACCCTGTGCTGTCCTTCAAGGGGCACACGCCAAATGACATAGGTGCATGAGGTTTTCACGTGATATGGGTAAACACGCTAACTCGACTGGTGTTGCTGTTTGTGTATACCGTGGTTGGGCGATGTAATCTCGCATACGTGTACGCACGCATTCAACTGTCAGAACACACGCGCACAAGCCCGCGTCGAATACGTAATCGCATGCGGGCAAAACACAACGATAGAGACACGTATAAAGACACGCACGCACGCTCTCACGCACGCACGCACGCACGCACACACACACACACACACACACACACACACACACGCACGCACGCACGCACGCACGCCCGCAGGTTTGTAGCCGTTCATTTTCTGGACCTTTTTGATGTGTTCCAACTCTTTGGTCTTATCCTCCTTCTCTGATACCAAATGGTCTGCCTTTGCAAGAGTGTCCTCACCACAGGTCGTTTGTGTTCTAATGAGTGGTTTGATTCCCAGTTCAAATACCGGTCTGTGTGTGTCGCTTTCCGAATGTTAAGTTGCCGTATTCATAGTTTCGTTGACCTGTCAAATCTGTGTTGGTTGTGGTCAGCGATATACCTATATGTAAGTGGACCACAGTGGAATAACAAACACTTGCAAGTCACGTGTTTATAATGTATTTAATAATTTATTTTATAATAAATTCATTAAGCAATTTACGGTTCGCCGACCTGCCATAACCGAATCCCGCTTTACTCGTTCGTGACGCAACAAACGACGCGCGGTGTCGTTCTTCACAAACAAGTCAGTTACAGTCAATTCGTCTTCCACGACACGGACAAAATCAACCTACAGTCATATCACGTTTACCCGGTTTTCACTAATAAGTCATTCGGTGACCCGCGCGTTTCTGTGTGTGAACCATGAACCATCTTTATAATCGCTCCGTTTATTCACGATTCCAGTTTTGCACGCCAGGGCTGTTTGCCGTGTAGGCTGGTACTGACGTAATCAGCATCAGCGACCCCTGGTGCGCGATGATGGGTACCAAACCGGCCGTATATAACCGTATTGTGCTTCAGATAACATCTCCCTGTAGATCTGTGAGAAATGCAGCAATGTTAAACCAACATCTGACCGCGTGAGTTCACTCGGTCGGTGTAGTAACAAGCTGCAAAGTGGTTTTTATATTAAACTAAATGTTTGATTCTTTTTCCATGTAGCATTGTAATGAAAATGTTTTGTTCTTTTTCTATGTATGTAACCGTACAAATCCCTTTTCCATGTAACAGGGGTTTGTGCGCTTATATATACTTCCGAGATGTACTGTATCAAAACTGGTTAAGTTCCAATGAGTAACTTTCTCGGCTCCTTTCATCTTGCACGTCTGTGCATAACGTGGGTGTTATCTGTGCAAACAGCCTTTACATAGCTGTGTTTATGAGCGTGCTGCAATGTGGGTGATTGATTATGGAGCCCAATTATAAAGAATATTTATGCACGCAAATTCCAAACCATAGAAAACTCGCATACGCGGAGTTATTTTTTCAAGATATTATCAGAGTTAAAAATGGATTAATGAAAAATACTTGTAATGAAATGATGGCTATATATATATATATATATATATATATATATATATATATATATATATATATATATATATATATATATATATATATATATATATATATATATATATATATATGAGACGGAGAAAGAGGGGGGAATCGAAATTGGTTCAATTATCCACTTGTCCAGCTGACAAGTAGAAGCAAAAGTTCAGTTGTCCGTACAACAATTGACTTGTCCATGAACAAATACATTTCAAAACTTATCTGTAAGTAAATTTCTTTGTGTTACTATCGTGCGCTGATAATCTTTTCAAAATCAATCGATGTTATGCTTTATTTGTTTAGCTGAACAGAAGGATGCTGCCATGTTCTTATTATAATTAAACTGTATCATGACTTTTGAGGGTCCGGAGTGAGACAATACCAAGTCTTCATAAAATTAGATGGTTAGACAATGAACAGAATTACAAACTATACGTAGATGAAGACGTGGAGATGATATTGGGAAGACAAACAAAGGACACATACCACGCTAGAGCTGGACAAAAAATCTGTTTAACCAACTTTGCTAAAGATCTGACATTTCTTTAGCCTAATGAGATTTGTTTAGCCTTTTTTAGATCAATTACATTACCCTGTATACAAATTTAAAACAAGACGTAATATTATACAAAATGCTATACATAATTCCCGAGAAAATGAAGCGCCTAATTTTAATATAAATTAAACATTTATAACACGGCTAACGTAAAAGAAAGCTATATAAAGCAAATAAACATCCAGTATAGTTTATCAGAACATTGTTTTACCATAAAAAGAAAGCTGAACAACTGTTGGGAATTTAGGAAATACCAAAATGTAATTAATGGGACCTATTTCGGTTTATTATTAAAGACCAAACAGCATCTAACACATAATATTAATGCAACTATACAAGTAATAATAATAATAATACTGTATTTCTGTAGCGCTAATTCCCGCATGGCGGATCGATGCGCTGTACAAGACATATAATAAATGTATTAATAAATATATATTTATATTATATAAATTAATATAAATCATATACACTTTTGGTTTTAAGATGTACACTAGTAAACCTTTGTTTGTAAATCATGTAAATCAATTTAATATAAATTAAACACTGTTTCAAAGACCTCTCTAAATTATATAAATTAATATAAACTTAAAACATTCACTAAATCTGTGTATGTAAATTATCTATACATTAATCTAAAACATAAACACAGATTAAAACGTGTATAACACTAAAAAGAAATTCTAGAGCAGTGTCCGTCATTTGACAACAATTTAACTAAACTGTCTAATAAAAACATATGTCTTGAAACACAAAGAATGTTTTCTATTCCAAGGTTAAATAATTCATACCCCTCTATTTTACTCTTGTTTGCCCAGCAGTGATTCAAACAGTGTATTAGTCTAATTATTACCTATCTTTCACTGCTCAGTAACTGATTAGTTGAATAGAATATTATTCCAAACTAGTTAACTGATAGTTATAATTTTTCCTTATCATTACTGCTGGTTTATGCATGGAACGGTTATTCGGTCAGACAGATTAAGCTCATACTGAGCCATTCGCCTAAATATAAAACATGCCCTTAATACCGTTACCACAATGTATCAATTTGTGTTATCGTGTAAAAAAGACCCTCTTGATAGACACGTGACGTAATTTTACGTTGCGTTAATTCAATGTATCCATTTACGTTACTACACAAAAACGTAGCAAGTAGTGCTCTTTTGGCCGCGCGTGTCACTTGTGCGGCGGCCGTCCCTTTAACTGTCGCCTCGCTTCCGCCGATTCGTCCGCTCAGCGAGATTTCAATTAGTCGACGACGGCGGTCCTTTGTGGCTGCCATTGTGTGACTGACAGCAGCCGACGGTAGCACGACGTCGTCAGACTTGAAAGCAGGCCCCGCCCACGTCACTCGAGCCGCTAAACGGACGCCGCTTGAAAGTGTCGCGATGTCAGTCTACTGGGGGGAGTGAGAGTGAGAGTGAGAGTGAGAGTGGGAGTGGGAGTGGGAGTGGGAGTGGGAGTGGGAGTGGGAGTGGGAGTGGGAGTGGGAGTGGGAGTGGGAGTGGGAGTGGGAGTGGGAGTGGGAGTGGGAGTGGGAGTGGGAGTGGGAGTGGGAGTGGGAGTGGGAGTGGGAGTGGGAGTGGGAGTGGGAGTGGGAGTGGGAGTGGGAGTGGGAGTGGGAGTGGGAGTGGGAGTGGGAGTGGGAGTGGGAGTGGGAGTGGGAGTGGGAGTGGGAGTGGGAGTGGGAGTGGGAGTGGGAGTGGGAGTGGGAGTGGGAGTGGGAGTGGGAGTGGGAGTGAGAGGGACAGGGACAGGGACAGGGACAGGGACAGGGACAGGGTTACAGAGTACACGTTTGCGTTTCATTGCGCCTGTGTCTGCGCCGGCGTTCGCATTGAGTTCGCGTGTGCGTCGCGCGTGTGCGTGTGCATGTGCGTGGTGTGCGTGCGCGTGCGCGTGCGCGTGCGCGTGCGCGTGCGCGTGCGCGTGCGCGTGCGCGTGCGCGTGCGCGTGCGCGTGCGCGTGCGCGTGCGTGTGTATGCGTGACTTGGGTATTGATCACAATCCTCGAAATTCGTTTGGTGGGAACTTTGTGTCATCTTTTATCATCAAAATGTATTTTTAATGGAATAAATTCAGCCGATTAAACGGCATTGCTGTCTTTGTGTTAGACTTGTGAATACCTCGCGCGTGATTCTGTCTTGGGCATATGCCCCACATTTAGTGGGTTGTGATATCTCGACTGGCTGTTTGCCAAACGGACCCCGGGGTACACTAATAATTTATTGATATTCTGATAAACCTTTACATTCATCGAGTGACTCACAGCGATCAGCGTATTGTGCTGTGGCATGCTACGTTTGGCAACGTCTGATATGAATTCGATCTATTCGGCCGATAAGTCTACAGCGCACGTGTTGTCATGTCGCATACATAATATTATACGCTCCCATTCTCGAGTCCGGACACACGCGCACAATCTCGCACCGAACACGTATTTTTACAGATCTGTCTATACACGCGCGGGCATAAATACAACGATAGAGACACGCATAAAGACACACACACACACACACACACACACACACACACACACACACACACACACACACACACACACACACACACACACACACACACACACACACACACACACACACACACACACACACACACACACACACACACACACACACACACACACACACACACACACACACACACACACACACACACACACACATGCTCCTCACACGCACACACGCGCGCGCACGCTAGCACATACACACCCGCACGCACGCACGCACACATCCGTACGCGCGCACACACATAAACGCGCATACAACAAACGTACTCGCACGCACACACACACACACACACACGCACGCACGCACGCACGCGCGCAATGCCGGGCACTGGAAACGAACATTCGTGTTTCAGTTAGTGGTTTGCCTCAGGGAACTCGAAACAAATGTGGCATTGGATGCAAATGATAACTATCCGTGTAGAACACAGACACCAAGTAGCGAACGAAATGAACACCTTCTCTGCTCGGTTTGAAACCACTGATTTCTTCCAGGAGCATGCACTAGATTTAGAAACTGTAAACAGTTAACAGGGAAATCCAATTACACTACATATTTCATATTTCGCATTCGTAGCACGGCGCAGACTCTGTCTACTGTTGCAATGAACAGTCACTGTTTGATCTTGAGAGTGCTTGTTCCAACATTATGCTTAGTTGATTGAAGACCCCTGCACCTCTGCCTTCCTTATCTTAACGTCTGTGTGAGTTGTGCTGACCCATGGGTCGGGGTATTTGTTGTGTTCATCCTTTCATAAAACATCTCCTGCCTTGGCCACGACGTCTGCATAGCCTAATGGGTTGAATACGATATATTTGATTTTCAACCGTTTATCTTTAAACCATTCGTTGCATAATTGCACTTCTGTGCCGAAATATAATTCTGAATCAATGATCACCTGCGGTCTAAATTCGAAGAGAATATGACTGTAAACAGAATATTACTCTGTGTTTGAACTGAGAAAGTATTATATTTTTATGAAACCACGACCACGACCACGACCACGACCACGACCACGACCACGACCACGACCACGACCACGACCACGACCACGACCACGACCACGACCACGACCACGACCACGACCACGACCACGACCACGACCACGACCACGACCACGACCACGACCACGACCACGACCACGACCACGACCACGACCACGACCACGACCACGACCACGACCACGACCACGACCTCGACCACGACCACGACCACCAGCACAACACCATAACCATCGCCACCATCTCCACCATCACCGTATTACTGACACACAGAAGACAGAAGAGTAAATAGTGAAGAGTTCCAATGACAGACACCACACCATCACCACCACCAGTATCACCATCACCATCACCATCACCATCACCATCACCATCACCATCACCATCACCATCACCATCACCATCACCATCACCATCACCATCACCATCACCATCACCATCACCATCACCATCACCATCACCATCACCATCACCATCACCATCACCATCACCATCACCATCACCATCACCATCACCACCACCATCACCACCACCACCACCTCCACCACCACCACCACCACCACCACCACCACCACCACCACCACCACCACCACCACCACCACCACCACCACCACCACCACCACCACCACCACCACCACCACCACCACCACCACCACCACCACCACCACCACCACCACCACCACCACCACCACCACTATCACCACCACCACCACCACCACCACCACCACCACCACCACCACCACCACCACCACCACCACCACCACCACCACCACCACCACCACCACCACCACCACCACCACCACTATAACCACCACCACCACCTCCACCACTATCACCACCACCACCACCACCACCACCACCACCACCACCACCACCACCACCACCACCACCACCACCACTATCACCACTATCACCACCACCACCACCACCACCACCACCACCACCACCACCACCACCACCACCACCACCACCACCATCACCACCACCATCACCACCACCACCACCACCACCACCACCACCACCACCACCACCACCACCACCACCAACACCACCACCACTACCACCACTACCACCACCACCACCACCACTATCACCACCACCACCACTATCACCACCACCACCACTATCACCACCACCACCAGCATCATCACCACCACCGTAATAATGACACACAGAAGACGAAAGAGTACATAGTGAAAAGAGTACTAATGACAGACAGAAGACGAAAGAGTACACAGTGAAAAGAGTACTAATGACAGACAGAACACGAAAGAGTACACAGTGAAAAGAGTACTAATGACAGGCAGAAGACGAAAGAGTACATAGTGAAAAGAGTACTAATGACAGACAGAAGACGAAAGAGTACATAGTGAAAAGAGTACTAATGACAGACAGAAGACGAAAGAATACATAGTGAAAAGATTACTAATGACAGACAGAAGACGAAAGAGTACACAGTGAAAAGAGTAATAATGACAGACAGAAGACGAAAGAGTACATAGTGAAAGGAGTACTAATGACAGACAGAAGACGAAAGAGTACATAGTGAAGAGTACCAATGACAGACAGAAGAAGAAAGAATATATAGTGAATAGTACCAATGACAGAAAGAAGAAGAAAGAGTACATAGTAATGAGTAGCAATGACAGACGGAAGAAGAAAGTGTACATAGTGATGAGTAGCAATGACAGACGGAAGAAGAAAGTGTACACAGTGAAGAGTACCAATGACAGACAGAAGACGAAAGAGTACATAGTGAAGAGTACCAATGACAGACAGAAGAAGAAAGAGTACATAGTGAAGAGTACCAATGACATACAGAAGAAGAAAGAGTACATAGTGAATAGTACCAATGACAGACAGAAGAAGAAAGAGTACATAGTGAAGAGTACCAATGACAGACAGAAGAAGAAAGAATACATAGTGAAGAGTACCAATGACAGACAGAAGAAGAAAGAGTACATAGTGATGAGTAGCAATGACAGACGGAAGAAGAAAGTGTTCACAGTGAAGAGTACCAATGACAGACAGAAGACGAAATAGTACGTAGTGAAGAGTATCAATGACAGACAGAAGAAGAAAGAGTACATAGTGAAGAGTACCATTGAGAGACAGAAAAAGAAAGAGTACACAGTGAAGAGTACCAATGACAGACAGAGGAAGAAAGAGTACATAGTGAAGAGTACCAATGACAGACAGAAGAAGAAAGAGTACATGGTGAAGAGTACTAATGACAGACAGAAGAAGAAAGAGTACATAGTGAAAAGAGTACCAATGACAGACGGAAGAGGAAAGATTACATAGTGAAGAGTACCACTGCCAGACGGAAGAGGAAAGATTACATAGTAAAGAGTACTAATGACAGACAGAAGAAGAAAGAGTACATAGTGAAGAGTACTAACGACAGACAGAAGAAGAAAGAGTACATAATGAGGAGTACCAATGACAGAGAGAAGAGGAAAGAAAGGATCAAAGACCTGGTGGAAAGATGCCGGTACACGAAATATGACACCGTGGGTCTCAGCGCAGCCGAGGTGATAAATAGTGTGACCTGGGATGGGACATTTCACTTGTACAAGTGAATCTTTATATTTAGCTATACAGCAGTCGTTGAGACAAGAAACAGCCCGCAGGTATATTTGTCTAGCCCATAATGACACTGGTTTACAAAAGAGCAATCACTGATACACGGC
Source organism: Oasisia sp. SBJ-2009 (assembly GCA_964017155.1). NCBI lineage: Eukaryota > Metazoa > Annelida > Polychaeta > Sabellida > Siboglinidae > Oasisia > Oasisia sp. SBJ-2009. The sequence continues at coordinate 24,342,944 of OZ024866.1, forward strand.
AGGCGACGTTGTTATTTGAGACAGGCGGTGTAAGTTCTTATCTAAAGCATCAGCAACCATTAAGACTAGATGTTTAAAGCGCTCTACAGACGTCACTTCCGGCAATGTGTGCACGTCATTTAAGTTCTTCAATGGCTGTTATGTCTATTATATGTCACGTCAGTACACTGTCAGCATTGTCCAGCGGTCGAGCCTTGCGCTACAGCCGATTTTGTCAGTTCTTCGACAACTTCCAACAAAACCACGAACCAGGACTTCGTCCTATCGCGACCGACAACAAATAATACGTCGTCTGTAGGCGAATGAGTCATCGCTAATGAGTTTGCACTAGCACTGTGCCATACATAAGAGGAGTTCAAACGTAGAGGATCTTGTTTGTGTGTTAAGTGAATACGTGAGCTGTGTGTTATAACTACGCAAAATCGACTACTGTTTGACGCCGACTGTACAGGCTGTTGAGGATTTGAGAAGAGAAACTCGGCCTGGTATCTACTGGGTCTGTTTGATAGGCGGAACAATTGACTGGACATTGAGAATCGTAATCACTGGTGGAGGGACTGAGATGGACACTGGTGTATCGCTGTCTCTCCTCGGATAACAACATTGGAAGTGGGGGGGGGGGAGGGCGGTGGGAGGGGGCTGAATACTTTTCGCGTTGTTTCAGCACCTACACACTTAGAAGTTCGACACAACTCCTCAGGCTCTTCACAAGAAATTCATTGCAACCCCGCAGGGGCGCACAAAAATAACACCTTCAGCCTCCCAATAAATCTACTCCAGCCTCCAAATAAATCTCCTCCAGCCTCCCAATAAATCTCCTTCAGCCTCCCAATAAATCTCCCCCAACCTCCCAATAAATCACTTCCAGCCTCCCAATAAATCTACTCCAGCCTCCAAATAAATCTACTTCAGCCTCCCAATAAATCTCCTTCAGCCTCCCAATAAATCTCCTCCAGCCTCCCAATAAATCTCCTGCAGCCTCCCAATAAATCTCCTTCAGCCTCCAAATAAATCTCCTTCAGCCTCCCAATAAATCTCCTTCCGTCTCCCAATAAATCTCCTTCAGCCTCCCAATAAATCTCCTTCAGCCTCCCAATAAATCTGCCTCAGCTTCCAATAAATCTCCTTCAACCTCCCAATAAATTTCCTTCAGCCTCCCAATAAATCTCCTGCAGCCTCCCAATAAATCTCCTTCAGCCTCCAAATAAATCTCCTTCAGCCTCCCAATAAATCTCCTTCCGTCTCCCAATAAATCTCCTTCAGCCTCCCAATAAATCTCCTTCAGCCTCCCAATAAATCTCCTTCAGCCTCCAAATAAATCTCCTTCAGCCTCCCAATAAATCTCCTTCCGTCTCCCAATAAATCTCCTTCAGCCTCCCAATAAATCTCCTTCAACCTCCCAATAAATTTCCTTCAGCCTCCCAATAAATCTCCTTCAGCCTCCCAATAAATCTCCTTCAGCCTCACAATAAATCTCCTTCGGCCTCCCAATAAATCTCCTCCAGCCTCCCAATAAATCTACATCAGCCTCCCAATAAATCTCCTTCAGCCTCACAATAAATCTCCTCCAGCCTCCCAATAAATCACCTCCAACCTCCCAATAAATCACCTTCAGCCTCCCAATAAATCTCCTTCAGCCTCACAATAAATCACCTCCAGACTCCCAATAAATCTCCTCCAGCCTCCCAGTCAATCTCCTTCAGCCTCCCAATAAATATCCTGTAGACTCCCAATAAATCACCTCCAACCTCCCAATAAATCTCCTGCAGCCTCCCAATAAATCTCCTTAAGCCTCCCAATAAATCTCCTGTAGCCTCCCAATAAATCACCTCCAACCTCCCAATAAATCTCCTCCAGCCTCCAAATAAATCTACTTCAGCCTCCCAATAAATCTCCTTCAGCCTCCCAATAAATCTCCTTCAGCCTCCCAATAAATCTCCTTCAGCCTCCCAATAAATCTCCTTCCGTCTCCCAATAAATCTCCTTCAGCCTCCCAATAAATCTCCTTCAGCCTCCCAATAAATCTCCTCCAGCCTCCCAATAAATCTCCTGCAGCCTCCCAATAAATCTCCTTCAGCCTCCAAATAAATCTCCTTCAGCCTCCCAATAAATCTCCTTCCGTCTCCCAATAAATCTCCTTCAGCCTCCCAATAAATCTCCTTCAGCCTCCCAATAAATCTGCCTCAGCCTCCCAATAAATCTCCTTCAACCTCCCAATAAATTTCCTTCAGCCTCCCAATAAATCTCCTGCAGCCTCCCAATAAATCTCCTTCAGCCTCCAAATAAATCTCCTTCAGCCTCCCAATAAATCTCCTTCCGTCTCCCAATAAATCTCCTTCAGCCTCCCAATAAATCTCCTTCAGCCTCCCAATAAATCTCCTTCAGCCTCCAAATAAATCTCCTTCAGCCTCCCAATAAATCTCCTTCCGTCTCCCAATAAATCTCCTTCAGCCTCCCAATAAATCTCCTTCAACCTCCCAATAAATTTCCTTCAGCCTCCCAATAAATCTCCTTCAGCCTCCCAATAAATCTCCTTCAGCCTCACAATAAATCTCCTTCGGCCTCCCAATAAATCTCCTCCAGCCTCCCAATAAATCTACATCAGCCTCCCAATAAATCTCCTTCAGCCTCACAATAAATCTCCTCCAGCCTCCCAATAAATCACCTCCAACCTCCCAATAAATCACCTTCAGCCTCCCAATAAATCTCCTTCAGCCTCACAATAAATCACCTCCAGACTCCCAATAAATCTCCTCCAGCCTCCCAGTCAATCTCCTTCAGCCTCCCAATAAATATCCTGTAGACTCCCAATAAATCACCTCCAACCTCCCAATAAATCTCCTGCAGCCTCCCAATAAATCTCCTTAAGCCTCCCAATAAATCTCCTGTAGCCTCCCAATAAATCACCTCCAACCTCCCAATAAATCTCCTCCAGCCTCCCAATAAATCTCCTTCAGCCTCCCAATAAACCTCCTTCAGCCTCCCAATAAATCTACGTCAGCCTCCCAATAAATCACCTCCAGCCTCCCAATAAATCTCCGTTCAGCCTCCCAATAAATCACCTCCAACCTCCCAATAAATCTCCTCCAGCCTCCCAATAAATCTCCTTCAGCCTCCCAATAAACCTCCTTCAACCTCCCAATAAATCTCCGTCAGCCTCCCAATAAATCACCTCCAGCCTCCCAATACATTTCCTCAAGCCTCCCAATAAATCTCCGTCAGCCTCCCAATAAATCACCTCCAGCCTCCCAATAAATCACCTCCAGCCTCCCAATACATTTCCTCCAGCATCCCAATAAATCTCCTCCAGCCTCCCAATAAATTTCCATCAGCCTTCCAATAAATCACACTCAGCCTCCCAATAAATCTCCTTCAGCCTCCCAATAAATCTCCTCCAGCCTCCCAATAAATCTCCTTCAGCCTCCCAATATATCTCCTTCAGCCTCCCAATAAATCTCCTTCAGCCTCCCAATAAATCTCCTTCAGCCTCCCAATAAATCTCCTTCAGCCTCCCAATAAATCTCCTTCAGCCTCCCAATAAATCTCCCTCAGCCTCCCAATTAATCTCAAATTACATGCAACAATACACCTTCCCGAAATATTCGGGAAGGATGCCTCTCTCCGTGGAGCCTCCCCATAAAAAAAGTTTTTGAAACGACTGATCTATTGTGATCTTGAGCAGATCAGATTCCACATGACCCACCATCGTGACGTCTTCTACAACAAACTTTTTGATCAACACCAGAACTACTTATTTGAGCAGATCTTGTGGATACAGTAAACAACCATTGCCACTTGTCGTACTTGAGGTGACATTCCTCACTGTCCAATTCCATTGCATATCGCACAATAATCTCGAGGAAGGTGACGAGCTCGATTCATCCACTACAGCACTTCCCCAGTCGCGGGCGGAGAACTCTGATCGTATCATGAATGACTGACGCTGGTGCTTGTCTGACACGGTAGGTAGGAGTGGGGGCGCATTGTATGTCGTCCAACTATTGAATGGTATAGAAAACGTCAAGGCACACTGAAGCGCTGTTTATCAATGGACCGCTTTCTTGCTTCGTCTTAATCGTGCTGGGAATGTTGGCTAGCAACTGTACGTTTTTAAGGGTCTCGATCTTGTAGCGTTTTAGCATACATTAGAATAGAAGCGAAGACTTAAACCGATCACGTGGTACGCATTTCGCTGTAACTTCACTGATCGTCGCAACCTGACGTGGTCAAAATCCTCGGAACTGAAACGTCCGCTTGTCAGGTAAACACTGACTGGTGCGACTCTGATGTTTACCTGGTAAATAACTTGTAACGGAAAAGCTAAAAACGGGACATATTACATACAATGATAACTTAATTACCTCGATTCTGGATATGGACGAGAGACACATATATCGTAGGATATTGCGCTGAGGGATTATTTCAAATTATCCTTCTCTGGAGTTAGGGAGTTCACTGCAGTTTACATATTTATTTACACCCTGCATGTGATCTTTTACTTCCCCTGACATTAAATGAATTGGGCAAATGGCGTAGAGCCTCGATCTTTTCCGAAACACAAAGACAACGCGGGGTGGACGAAATTGCTCAAGTGTCGAAGCAGCGGTCGGTCGTAGATTCGAACACCGGTTTCCATTGCAGTTTATTTGAAGAAGAAGCAGATGTTGGTTGCATGGTGATCCATAACCACGCAACGCTAGACAAGCTTGCTTTATTGTATACCGGTATCGAGATAATAAACATAGTTCGGTGAGAAGTGAAACGACGCGATTCGCCAAAGGCCTCAATGTGATTTGCATAGGAACGGAACTAAAAAGTAAAGAACAAATATTTGAATATTGAATCTTCAGCATTCTTTAACCAACGATAGGTGCAAGTAAATTGTGCCAGATATTTACTGTAAAGATATTTTGGAAATGCTTACCATCAAACACGAAATACTGTGTTTTTGCTTAATGCTTACGCACCATAAAATAAGTCTCGCTTACATGATACGGTCTATAAATGCAGCGTTGGCAACATTCAAATGGAGGTCCGGCGTAGGTGGGTTATCTTACGAATATGGCACTCAGGCCCTGGGGTCTGATGCTAAATGAACTTTACCCCCACCGCAAACTATGACCTTCTTTTTGCTATTTTCTTAATTGTTTAATAATAGTTGCTTAAATTCGTTTTGTTACCAATGGCGCACATCTAAAAACGTACCAGCAGAAAAACAGACTGACTCGGCGTACAGTTCCCCAAATCACTTGCAATGCACCAATCACGCTAACCACCAGTAACAATAAGTCTTCTTGATTGATACATTTACCTTTTTTGTTTTTCACTACCGTCTCTGTGCAAACCGACCAGCGTTTGACGGCGTCATTGATACGTGCCACAGTCCACTGGTTACCGTATCGAATACAGTGTACTTGTACTTTTGGTACAGCGGAATACTATTGTTGTGCAAACCTGGAATTTATATAGGACAGTTGTCTAGCAATTAACTAATGTCGCAAAATAAATTATCCCAAACACTTCTGCTTCACTGCCTAGGGGAAGTAGGGGCATGTCCGCATACTGAGGCATGTCCGCACACCCTATTATATGCGCATCGCGTAACATCTGGTTAGTGGAATCATGCTAAGCGGCATCGACTAACCCCCAAATTAACCACTTGCATATACTTGTTGATAGAAGTGAATAAGTAAAAAGTTATGACATAAAATGTTGTTTTCGTTAACACTGATGTAATTTTACTCATATGCTGTTATGTGTATTACTTTAACTGTAAGACGTGCATATACATTTTCTTTCATAATTCCAAATTGCATTTTAATGTTTTATGATGTGTGAAATAAATGAAACTTTCATAGGTAGCATTTTCGCGCAAATCATAATTATTCATGTGTTGGAAGCTTGGGGCATGTCCGCACAGTCCTATGCGGTCAAGCCCCACCCGCTGTGCAGACGTATTTCGTCGTTCGATGCTTATAATATTATGTAGTCTACTTAGATACATATTTAGATACTTAAGTTGTTTACCACAAATATGATAGGAAACTTTGATGTGAGATATTATATGATGATTATTATATAATTATTTAATATTATCAAACTTATTATATCATTCATCGCTTCGTCAATGTGTAACAGGCTAAATCGTGCTGACGTCACATTTTCCATGTTGTGTATCATTAGGTCCGTTAAAGAAATAAAGCTTAATTGATCATTGCTCATAGACTAAAATAACCAAGATGACAAATTATGTATAATCTATAATATAGAACGTTGCCCGTATACGTTAGTCCATACAAAGCCATGCTCGCACAGCCGACAAACTGAGTTTTTAGTTTGACTTTGCGCTTTACGAGACTATGCTGTTTTAGCTAGAAGGCTTCAGACAAGCTGGGTTGCAAACTTTGACTTTCCCTGTTACAAAATCATGCTGTTGTTTGCTTTGACTCACAAGGAGGAATAAACGTGAACTATGATTCAACGCCACTGTATTTTCTACACTTTACGTATATATGAAAACTTGAAACCGTTTATTTGTGTTCTCTGGTGTTTTTTTTAAGTAATGCACGTGTCAGTAGTGTACACATACCAATACATATTATTATTGCAGTTAATGGTCAGCTCTGTGAGACCAGCTGTTGTTTCGCCATTCCTGGGGCATAACCGCACACAGTGTGCGGCTATGCCCCGTACCTTGGGGCATGTCCGCACAAAGCTATGCCTCTACATTTGACCAAATATTTAAATATAAGATGGGATTGTCGATTTCTTAATTAACTAACAACAAAGTAATATGATTGCTCATTCTGAATACTAAATATCACCCTCTTAGCACACACAGTGCATTATCTATAGCTTGTTTCACCTTAAGTGTGCGGACATGCCCCTACTTCCCCTACTTACTATGGGCCGATTTTGACAGATGATATCACAATATGTATTATCTAAGTAGTCACATGAGCTCAAACAGAGTAGGGTCTTCGTAGACTGACCGGCAGTGAATGTCAAACAGTGGGTGGGACGAAGTTGAAAGAGAACTCGTCAACAACCGTAAGGTCATGTGTGCGGACTTTCAATCGCTTACGACAGTTGGTCTACAGGAACATGTGTAGCTTTAACATGTCTTTAACCACGTCTTTGTACCACGGACGTTGTCCGTCACGATGTCGTGTCCACTGGCTAACTCTCCAATGTCTCGCTTAATTAACCGACTGTCGCTCGGCCGCCTACCTTCGCCAACAAGTTAGTCTGGTCACATAGCCGGTGTTTTAATGTTATCCCTGTAAGGTCCGACGCACACGAGCAGATCGGCCGCGCGGCGCCAGCTCATGACGCGTTTCTGCGGCCGACCTGCCCATGTTCGGGCGATCTAGCCCAACAGCTGGCCTCGCGAGTGCGGGGATTATTCAGCGGGTTTTATATTATCAGCATCGCATAAGCCCGATTCACTCGTCTGCGGGTAACATGAGCTTTCGGCTCAGCTGCGAAAGTAATCCAGCCAATGATACCACGTATTGCGATCACATGTCGCTATGATCGCCGATCACAAAATGGCAGCGACAAAAGTATTCATGTGTGAGACAATTTCTGAAGACAAACTTGTCGCGACCTTTTGAATGTAATTAACGGTAATAATCTCCCAGTTAACTTGCCTAAATTATTTGGGCCTTTTCAAAACGTTTTTAACCACCTTTTTTCGATGTGTATGTGTTCGGAGTGTCATTCTACATCACTTCCGGTACAAAGGAGTCAAATAAAAAAACTAATTGTGTATTAGAGCAATTTAATACCGTCGAGTCGACGTAAATAAGCCGATGTCACACGCCGTGAGCGGTTGACGCACCCCAGACACATCACGACAGCAAAGGCGATGTCTTGCGATTTGCGAATTTGTCCTCAAAATAAGGCTACATAATTAATTGCCATTCTGTAAAATGCAGATTTATTTGTTTTAAGTTTAAATTTATAAAACAAATTGCTAATAGCTTTTTATTTCGACTTTGCCAAGCACGTGCAAGACATCGCGTCTCCGGCATGCGTCAACTGCTCGCGACCTTTGACATCGGCTTATTTACGTCGACTCGACGGCATTAAATTAATCTAAAACACAACTTAAAAAATAATATCTTACTTATTATATCGACCACTATGAGCAAAAGGATGCCTCCGGCAAAGTTATTTGTCGCAAATTAACACGCGGCAAACTGATTTTGAGGAAAGAGCAAATCACGTGACTGTCGTGCGCCATGATCTGTGAGAGTGATTTAAACAAACATAATGTTTTAACATAGTGAATCAAATTTAAGCGACTCTTCACAATAGTCACCGTGGAAGAGTTAACGAACAGCCAGTCATTCATATCATAAATGATTGACGTTTCGCTGGAGATTAATTGTTTTACAATTATCGCGCATAGCAGAAATGTAACGCCCGGAAAAATGTAAGCTCGACAGCGAAACTATCTGCGGCAGTGGACAGTTCAAATCACTGTGGACAGAGTGGACAGCTCAAATCACTGTGGACAGAGTGAACAGCTGCTGGATTGACCTGTAACGGTAACAAGAAGGAATCTCGCCCAGCCGCTGTCGCCGCGCTGCGAGCCGCCAGTGTGCGCTAGGTTTAAAGTGCTGCCACCTCATGGAGCCTAGGTGAACGAGGTTAATTCTGCCAAAATTCCTGCTTCATAGACAACTGCAAATTTGTATTTCTGTTTATTTGTGTGTGAATATAAGTTTTGTTTTAATCGTTTTCATAAAATGGTATTGTCTGATAAGAAAGGGTATCCTTATTTTATTTCGTATTTCAAATTCGGCTTGAGAACCAACCACCGTCTCTACCCTATTCTGGGGTAAGACCCTATATACTGGTGGCAACATCGGCTGACCAGAAATCTACCTGGCGGATTTGAGGGGCTCAAAAGTGTTGCCACCTCAAGGAGCATGGCTAATTGAGGCTAACTCTCTATCATATACACCGTTGGGGCTCTGTTGTTGGTCACTTGGTCCAACGGAGAAGGGAAGCAGGCACAATGACTTCTAGACTGGACACGTTGATGCATCTGAGAAATTGTTGTGATGTGGCGACGGTAGAGGGCATTGCACTGTTGGAAGTACAATCCCCTTGTACACCTTGCATTTTGTCGAGACTGCAATGCCATGTTGTTACCATGTCCGCTCCCAGAGTCCTTCAAAGGCCCCACCGACAGCATATGTAGGGTTATCAATTCCCACATCAGTGGCGCTCGTTGTCACACGGAATAGTGCTGCCCATGCAGGTGTGTGAAGTTGTTGACGGACTTTAGTGAAGATGCTGTATATTTAAGTGAGTGTATCGCAGTGTTACATTTGTCTTAGCGGTGAGACCAGGACCGGCGCGCTGTTTATACCTTGTTGACTAAATAACCGCATTTCAACGATCAAATGTCTACTTGTAATTTGGACGCCGCACGCATGCACGGACGCACGCACGCACGCACGCACGCACGCACGTCCCGCCGGTTCCTCGTAATGTTAAAATGGTTACAGTCACTGGCGTACACTGCCGATATGAGGTTTTTTTTTCTTAAATGGCATGAGCCTCGTTTTTAGTTGTACACTCCGGTAAATCGGTGCTCAGCCTAAATTGGCGGGCGGCAATTCCTGTATATAATGTACTCATAGTCACCCAGTAGTTCAACGCGACGGTATAGTCGTGTTGCGTCAATGTGATGTGCAGCCCCCCGCCTTCCCCCTCCCCCCGACGACGAGAAAAAGAACCATGAATATCGACGTCGATCTTTTCACGACTACAACCTCGTGGCTTCTCTCATTCAAGGCGACTGGTATGAGTTGTCACTCGTAAGTACAGGCTGCGCTCTGGCGGTCGGGCCTACGGGGAAAAGACAGGAGTTTCAGAGCAGGCCGTGTAATACAATGCGTGTGTTCTGTGGATTTGCGAGACATTGCCGAAACTAGTGAACTACCTCCTAAGTACTGTGCTAAATTCATACACAATCTAGTCATTACTGTATACACTTTAGGTAGGCCTATGTAAAATAAAGGATAACGTTACGGCAAATCAATACCCCGCGTATGTTGAATTCGTAAAATAAATCTTCTCTTTGACAATTCGCCAAGCAAATAATGAAAACTCCGTCGAACTATAATGATTTTACTTTTAAATGTTTTCATTCTGTCTTTGACATGAGTCTATAGGCCTAGCATATATTTAATAAACAAAAGGATTTGACAATTTGTTGAGCCAGTTCCTCTGGTACTAAACACTTTGAACAAGCTGCAACTTTGTTTTTAGACTGAAAATCAGTAGGGGAGACCGGGGCTAGTTGTAATACGGGTAAGTTGTAACAGTCAGTCAGTCAGTGTAGGCGATACGGTGCTGCCGGGATGCTCTGTCGATCGCCCCGCGTGATACATAATACGATGTCGTACCTTTTCCAGGCGGAACACGTGTCATAAGCCTTCCTTATTCACGCCGTCTTTGCGTCCATTTAATCTATCGAGGCCACTATCAGCGGCCCAGCCGCCATCGTTTGAACAGTGATGTTCCCCGTTGCGGTAAGCCGGTGTTTTGCCCGCACTTCAGACGTTCCCAGTTCAATGTTCAAGCATCCCTACACACCGCCGGGCACCGCTAAACCTCTGCCTCCCACCGCCCCTTCAGTTCCCAGCCTGTCAAAGTATAACAAGTCGCCTCGTGCTTAATCTCATTACAACGTCAGGTTCAACTCATCTCTCTGCTAAACACGCCTTCTTGGACGGCAGAACGAGAGACAGAGAGAGAGAGAGAGAGAGAGAGAGAGAGAGAGAGAGAGAGAGAGAGAGAGAGAGAGAGAGAGAGAGAGAGAGACAGAGAGAGAGAGAGAGAGAGAGACAGACAGACAGACAGACAGAGAGAGAGAGAGACAGAGAGAGAGACAGAGAGAGACAGAGAGAGACAGAGAGAGAGACAGGGAGAGACAGACCGAGAGACCGAGAGACCGAGAGACCGAGAGACCGAGAGACCGAGAGACCGAGAGACCGAGAGACCGAGAGACCGAGAGACCGAGAGACCGAGAGACCGAGAGACCGAGAGACCGAGAGACCGAGAGACCGAGAGACCGAGAGACCGAGAGACCGAGAGACCGAGAGACCGAGAGACCGAGAGACCGAGAGACCGAGAGAGCGAGAGACCCACAGACCCACAGACCCACAGACCCACAGACCCACAGACCCACAGACCCAGAGACCCAGAGACCCAGAGACCCAGAGACCGAGAGACCGAGAGACCGAGAGACCGAGAGACCGAGAGACCGAGAGACCGAGAGACAGAGAGACAGAGAGACAGAGAGACAGAGACAGACACAGACACAGAGACACGGAAACACGGAGACACGGAGACACAGAGACACAGAGACACAGACAGACACAGACAGACACAGACAGACACAGACAGACACAGACAGACACAGACAGACAGACAGACAGACAGACAGACAGACAGACAGACAGACAGACAGACAGACAGACAGACAGACAGACAGACAGACAGACAGACAGACAGACAGACAGACAGACAGACAGACAGACAGACAGACAGACAGACAGACAGACAGACACAGACACAGACACAGACACAGACACAGACACAGACACAGACACAGACACAGACACAGACACAGACACAGACACAGACACAGACACAGACACAGACACAGACACAGACACAGACACAGACACAGACACAGACACAGACACAGACACAGACACAGACACAGACACAGACACAGACACAGACACAGACACAGACACAGACACAGACACAGACACAGACACAGACACAGACACAGACACAGACACAGACACAGACACAGACACAGACACAGACACAGACACAGACACAGACACAGACACAGACACAGACACAGACACAGACACAGACACAGACACAGACACAGACACAGACACAGACACAGACACAGACACAGACACAGACACAGACACAGACACAGACACAGACACAGACACAGACACAGACACAGACACAGACACAGACACAGACACAGACACAGACACAGACACAGACACAGACACAGACACAGACACAGACACAGACACAGACACAGACACAGACACAGACACAGACACAGACACAGACACAGACACAGACACAGACACAGACACAGACACAGACACAGACACAGACACAGACACAGACACAGACACAGACACAGACACAGACACAGACACAGACACAGACACAGACACAGAACAGACAGACGGAGACACAGACACAGACAGAGAACAGACAGAGAACAGACAGACGGAGGCGGAGGCGGAGGCGGAGGCGGAGGCGGAGGCGGAGGCGGAGGCGGAGGCGGAGGCGGAGGCGGAGGCGGAGGCGGAGGCGGAGGCGGAGGCGGAGGCGGAGGCGGAGGCGGAGGCGGAGGCGGAGGCGGAGGCGGAGGCGGAGGCGGAGGCGGAGGCGGAGGCGGAGGCGGAGGCGGAGGCGGAGGCGGAGGCGGAGGCGGAGGCGGAGGCGGAGGCGGAGGCGGAGGCGGAGGCGGAGGCGGAGGCGGAGGCGGAGGCGGAGGCGGAGGCGGAGGCGGAGGCGGAGGCGGAGGCGGAGGCGGAGGCGGAGGCGGAGGCGGAGGCGGAGGCGGAGGCGGAGGCGGAGGCGGAGGCGGAGGCGGAGGCGGAGGCGGAGGCGGAGGCGGAGGCGGAGGCGGAGGCGGAGGCGGAGGCGGAGGCGGAGGCGGAGGCGGAGGCGGAGGCGGAGGCGGAGGCGGAGGCGGAGGCGGAGGCGGAGGCGGAGGCGGAGGCGGAGGCGGAGGCGGAGGCGGAGGCGGAGGCGGAGGCGGAGGCGGAGGCGGAGGCGGAGGCGGAGGCGGAGGCGGAGGCGGAGGCGGAGGCGGAGGCGGAGGCGGAGGCGGAGGCGGAGACGGAGAGCATTGCCCAGCGGTCGAGCCTTGCGCTACAGCCGATTTTATCAGTTCTTCGACAAGAACGGTAGGAGGGGGCTGAATACTTTTCGCGTTGTTTCAGCACCTACACACAGCCTCCCAATAAATCTCCTGCAGCCTCCCAATAAATCTCCTCCAGCCTCCCAATAAATCTACTTCTGCCTCCCAATAAATCTCCTTCAGCCTCCCAATAAATCTACTTCAGCCTCCCAATAAATCTCCTTCAGCCTCCCAATAAATCACCATCAGCCTCCCAATAAATCTCCTTCAGCCTCCCAATAAATCTCCATCAGCCTCCCAATAAACCTACTTCAGCCTCCCAAGAAATCTCCTTCAGCCTCCCAAGAAATCAACTTCAGCCGCCCAATAAAACTACTTCAGCCTCCCAACAAATTTCATTCAGCCTCCCAAGAAATCTCCTTCAGCCTCCCAAGAAATCAACTTCAGCCGCCCAATAAATCTACTTCAGCCTCCCAAGAAATCTCATTCAGCCTCCCAATAAATATATTTCAGCCTCCCAATAAATCTCCTTCAGCCTCCCAATAAATTTACTTCAGCCTCCCAATAAATTTCATTCAGCCTCCCAATAAATCTCCTTCAGTCTCCCAATAAATCACCTTCAGCCTCCCAATAAATCTACTTCAGCCTCCCAATAAATCTCATTCAGCCTCCCAATAAATCTCCTTCAGCCTCCCAATAAATCACCTTCAGCCTCCCAATAAATCTACTTCAGCCTCCCAATAAATTTCATTCAGCCTCCCAATAACTCTCCTTCAGCCTCCCAATAAATTTCATTCAGCCTCCCAATAAATCTCCTTCAGCCTCCCAATAAATCTCATTCAGCCTCCAAATAAATCTACTTCAGCCTCCCAATAAATCTACTTCAGGCTCCCAAAAAATAAAACTCCTTCAGCCTCCCAAGAAATTTCATTCAGCCTCCCAATCAATCTCTTTCAGCCTCCCAATAAATCTCCTTCAGCCTCCCAATAAATCTCCTTCAGCCTCCCAATAAATCTCCTCCAGGCTCCCAATAAATCTCCTCCAGGCTCCCAATAAATCTCCTTCAGCCTACCAATAAATCTCCTCCAGCCTCCCAATGAATTTCCTTCAGCCTCCCAATAAATCTACTTCGGCCTCTCAATGAATCTCCTTCAGCCTCCCAATAAATCTCCTCAAGCCTCCCAATAAATCTCTACTTCAAACGTTTTAATCTACACCAGAAGTATTGTTTGAGCAGATCTGGTGGATACAGTAAACAACCATTATCACTTGGCGCGCTTGAGGTGACAATCCCCGCTTTCCAATTCCATTGCATATCGCACAATAATCTCGAGGAAGGTGACAAGCTCGATTCATCCACTACAGCACTTCCCTAGTCGCGGGCGGAGAACTCTGATCGTATCATGAATGACTGACGCTGGTGCCTGTGTGACACGGTAGGTAGGAGTGGGGGCGCATTGTATGACGTCCAACTATTGAATGGTATAGAAAACGTCAAGGCACACTGAAGCGCTGTATATCAATATACCGCTTTCTTGCTTCGTCTTAATCGTGCTGCGAAAGTTGGCTACGAACTGTTTTAAGGCTATCTCGATCTTGCAGCTTTTTAGCGTACTAGAATAGAAGGGTAGATTTAAACGGGTCACGTGGTACGCCGTTGGCTGTAACTTCACTGATCGGCGCCACCTGACGTGGTCAAAATCATCGGAACTGAAACGTCCGCTTGTCAGGTAAACACTGACTGGTGCGACTCTGATGTTTACCTGGTAAAAAACTTGTAACGGAAAAGCTACAAACGGGACATATTTACATACAATGATAACTTACCTCGATTCTGGATATGGACGAGAGACACATATATCGTAGGATATTGCGCTGATGGATTATTTCAAATTATCCTTCTCTGGAGTTAGGGAGTTCACTGCAGTTTACATATTTATTTACACCCTGCATGGGATCTACTTCCCCTGAAATTATATGGAATGGGCAAATGGCGTAGAGCCTCGATCTTTTCCGAAACACAAAGACAACGCGGGGTGGACGAAATTGCTCAAGTGTCGAAGCAGCGGTCGGTCGTAGATTCGAACACCGGTTTCCATTGCAGTTTATTTGAAAAAGAAGAAGATGTCGGTTGCATGGTGATCCATAACCACGCAACGCTAGACAAGCTTGCCGTATTGTATACCGGTATCGAGATAATAAACATAGTTCGGTGAGAAGTGAAACGACGCGATTCGCCAAAGGCCTCAATGTGATTTGCATAGGAACGGAACTATAAAGTAAAGAACAAATATTTGAATATTGAATCTTCAGCATTCTGTAGCCAACGATAGATGCAAGTAAATTATGCCAGATATTTACTGTAAAGATATTTTGGAAATGCTTACCATCAAACACGAAATACTGTGTTTTTGCTTAATGCTTACACACCATAAAATAAGTCACGCTTACATGATGCGGTCTATAAATGCAGCGTTGGCAACACTCAAATGGAGGTCCGGCGTAGGTGGGTTATCTTACGAATATGGCACTCAGGCCCTGGGGTCTGATGCTAAATGAACTTTACCCCCACCGCAAACTATGACCTTCTTTTTGCTATTTTCTTAATTGTTTAATAATAGTTGCTTAAATTCGTTTTGTTACCAATGGCGCACATCTAGAAACGTACCAGCAGAAAAACAGACTGACTCGGCTTACAGTTCCACAAATCACTTGCAATGCACCAATCACGCTAACCATCAGTAACAATAAGTCTTCTTGATTGATACATTTACCTTTTTTTGTTTTTCACTACCGTCTCTGTGCAAACTGACGAGCGTTTGACGGCGTCATTGAGACGTGCCACAGCCCAGTGCTTACCGTATCGAATACAGTGTACTTGTACTTTTTGTACAGCGGAATACTATTATTGTGCAAACCTGGAATTTATATAGGACAGTTGTCTAGCAATTAACTAATGTCGCTAAATAAATTATCCCAAACACTTCTGCTTCACTGCCTACTTACTATGGGCCGATTTTGACAGACGATGTCACAATACTTATTATCTAAGTAGTCACATGAGCTCAAACAGAGCAGGGGTCTTCGTAAACTGACCGGCAGTGAATGTCAAACAGTGGGTGGGACGAAGTTGAAAGAGAACTCGTCAACAACCGTAAGGTCACGTGTGCGGACTTTCAATCGCTTACGACAGTTGGTCTACAGGAACATGTGTAGCTTTAACATGTATTTAACCACGTCTTTGTGCCACGGACGTTGTCCGTCACGAGGTCGTGTCCACCGGCTAACTCTCAAAGGTCTCGCTCGCTTAACCAACTGTCGGTCAGCGGCGTAACGTCGCCAAAAAGATAGTCTGGTCACTTAGCGTTTTTTTTGTAGTGTTATCCCTGTAAGGTCCAACGCACACGAGCAGATCGGCCGCGCGGCGCCAGCTCATGACGCGTTTCTGCGACCGACCTGCCCTGCCCGTGTGCGGGCGATCTAGCCCAGCAGCTGGCCTCGCGTGTGGGGGATTATTCAACAGGTTTGATAATTGTTATCAGCATCGCATAAGCACGATTCTCTCGTCTGCCGGTAACATGAGCTTTCGGCTCAGCTGCGAAAATAATCCAGCCAATGATATCACGTATTGCGATCACATGTCGCGATGATCGCTATCACAAAATGGCAGCGACAAACGTATTCATGTGTGAGACAATTTCTGAAGACAAACTTGTGGCGACCTTTTGAATGTAATAACGGTAATAATCTTCCAGTTAACTTGCCTAAATTATTTGGGCCTTTTCAAAACGTTTTAACTACCTTTTTTGACGTGTATGTGTTCGGAATGTCATTCTGCATCACTTCCGGTACAAAGGAGTCCAATGAAAAATTTATTGTGTATTAGAGCAATTTAATACCGTCGAGTCGACGTAAATAAGCCGATGTCACACGTCGTGAGCGGTTGACGCACCCCAGACACATTACGACAGCAAAGGCGATATCTTGCGATTTGCGAATTTGTCCTCAAAATAAGGCTACATAATTAATTTCCATTCTGTATAATGCAGATTTATTTATTTTAAGCTTAAATTTATAAAACAAATTGCTAATAACTTTTTATTTTGACTTTGCCAAGCACGTGCAAGACATCGCGTTTGGGCTCTGATGCGTCTGGCATGCGCCAACTGTTCGCGACCTATGACATCGGCTTATTTACGTCGACTCGACGGCATTAAATTAATCTAAATCACAACTTAAAAAATAATATCTTACTTATTATATCGACCACTATGAGCAAAAGGATGCCTCCGGCAAAATTATTTGTCGCAAATTAACACGCGGAAAACTGATTTTGAGGAAAGAGCAAATCACGTGACTGTCGTGCGCCATGATCTGTGAGAGTGATTTAAACAAACATAATGTTTTAACATAGTGAATCAAATTTAAGCGACTCTTCACAATAGTCACCGTGGAAGAGTTAACGCACAGCCAGTCATTCATATCATAAATGATTTACGTTTCGCTGGAGATTAATTGTTTTACAATTATCGCGCATAGCAGAAATGTAACGCCCGGAAAAATGTAAGCGCGACAGCGGAACTATCTGCGGCAGTGGACAGTTCAAATCACTGTGGACAGAGTGGACAGTTCAAATCACTGTGTACAAAGTGGACAGCTCGAATCACTGTGGGCAGTTCAAATTACTGTGGACAGAGTGGACAGCTCAAATCACTGTGGACAGAGTGAACAGCTGCTGGATTGACCTGTCTGCGGTAACGGTAACAAGAAGGAATCTCGCCCAGCCGCTGTCGCCGCGCTGCGAGCCGCCAGTGTGCGCTAGGTTTAAAGTGCTGCCACCTCATGGAGCCTAGGTGAACGAGGTTAATCCTGTCAAAATTCCTGCTTCATAGACAACTGCAAATTTGTATTTCTGTTTATTTGTGTGCGAATGTAAGTTTTGTTTTAATCGTTTTCATAAAATGGTATTGTCTGATAAGAAAGGGTATGCTTATTTTATTTCGTATTTCAAATTCGGCTTGAGAACCAACCACCGTCTCTACCCTATTCTGGGGTAAGACCCTATATACTGGTGGCAACATCGGCTGACCAGAAATCTACCTGGCGGATTTGAGGGGCTAAAAAGTGTTGCCACCTCAAGGAGCATGGCTAATTGAGGCTAACTCTCTTTCATATACACCGTTGGGGCTCTGTTGTTGGTCACTTGGTCCAACGGAGAAGGGAAGCAGGCACAATGACTTCTAGACTGGACACGTTGATGCATCTGGGAAATTGTTGTGATGTGGCGACGGTAGAGGGCATTGCACTGTTGGAAGTACAATCACCTTGTACACCTTGCATTTTGTGGAGACTGCAATACCATGTTGTTATTATGTGCGCTCCCGGGACATATTTACATACAATGATAACTTACCTCGATTCTGGATATGGACGAGAGACATATATATAGTAGGATATTGCGCTGATGGATTATTTCAAATTATCCTTCTCTGGAGTTAGGGAGTTCACTGCAGTTTACATATTTATTTACACTCTGCATGGGATCTACTTCCCCTGAAATTATAATTGGCAAATGGCGTAGAGCCTCGATCTTTTCCGAAACACAAAGACAACGCGGGGTGGACGAAATTGCTCAAGTGTCGAAGCAGCGGTCGGTCGTAGATTCGAACACCGGTTTCCATTGCAGTTTATTTGAAAAAGAAGAAGATGTCGGTTGCATGGTGATCCATAACCACGCAACGCTAAACAAGCTTGCTGTATTGTATACCGGTATCGAGATAATAAACATAGTTCGGTGAGAAGTGAAACGACGCGATTCGCCAAAGGCCTCAATGTGATTTGCATAGGAACGGAACTATAAAGTAAAGAACAAATATTTGAATATTGAATCTTCAGCATTCTGTAACCAACGATAGGTGCAAGTAAATTATGCCAGATATTTACTGTAAAGATATTTTGGAAATGTTTACCATCAAACACGAAATACTGTGTTTTTGCTTAATGCCTACACACCATAAAATAAGTCACGCTTACATGATACGGTCTATAAATGCAGCGTTGGCAACACTCAAATGGAGGTCCGGCGTAGGTGGGTTATCTTACGAATATGGCACTCAGGCCCTGGGGTCTGATGCTAAATGAACTTTACCCCCACCGCAAACTATGACCTTCCTTTTGCTATTTTCTTAATTGTTTAATAATAGTTGCTTAAATTCGTTTTGTTACCAATGGCGCACATCTAGAAACGTACCAGCAGAAAAACAGACTGACTCGGCTTACAGTTCCCCAAATCACTTGCAATGCACCAATCACGCTAACCACCAGTAACAATAAGTCTTCTTGATTGATACATTTACCTTTTTTGTTTTTCTCTACCGTCTCTGTGCAAACTGACGAGCGTTTGACGGCGTCATTGAGACGTGCCACAACCCACTGCTTACCGTATCGAATACAGTGTACTTGTACTTTTGGTACAGCGGAATACTATTATTGTGCAAACCTGGAATTTATATAGGACAGTTGTCTAGCAATTAACTAATGTCGCTAAATAAATTATCCCAAACACTTCTGCTTCACTGCCTCCTTACTATGGGCCGATTTTGACAGACGATGTCACAATACTTATTATCTAAGTAGTCACATGAGCTCAAACAGAGCAGGGGTCTTCGTAGACTGACCGGCAGTGAATGTCAAACAGTGGGTGGGACGAAGTTGAAAGAGAACTCGTCAACAACCGTAAGGTCACGTGTGCGGACTTTCAATCGCTTACGACAGTTGGTCTACAGGAACATGTGTAGCTTTAACATGTATTTAACCACGTATTTGTGCCACGGACGTTGTCCGTCACGAGGTCGTGTCCACCGGCTAACTCTCAAAGGTCTCGCTCGCTTAACCAACTGTCGGTCAGCGGCGTAACGTCGCCAAAAAGATAGTCTGGTCACTTAGCGGTTTTTTTAGTGTTATCCCTGTAAGGTCCGACGCACACGAGCAGATCGGCCGCGCGGCGCCAGCTCATGACGCGTTTCTGCGGCCGACCTGCCCTGCCCGTGTGCGGGCGATCTAGCCCAGCAGCTGGCCTCGCGTGTGGGGGATTATTCAACAGGTTTGATAATTGTTATCAGCATCGCATAAGCACGATTCTCTCGTCTGCCGGTAACATGAGCTTTCGGCTCAGCTGCGAAAATAATCCAGCCAATGATATCACGTATTGCGATCACATGTCGCGATGATCGCTATCACAAAATGGCAGCGACAAACGTATTCATGTGTGAGACAATTTCTGAAGACAAACTTGTGGCGACCTTTTGAATGTAATAACGGTAATAATCTTCCAGTTAACTTGCCTAAATTATTTGGGCCTTTTCAAAACGTTTTAACTACCTTTTTTGACGTGTATGTGTTCGGAATGTCATTCTACATCACTTCCGGTACAAAGGAGTCCAATGAAAAATTTATTGTGTATTAGAGCAATTTAATACCGTCGAGTCGACGTAAATAAGCCGATGTCACACGTCGTGGCGGTTGACGCACCCCAGACACATTACGACAGCAAAGGCGATGTCTTGCGATTTGTGAATTTGTCCTCAAAATAAGGCTACATAATTAATTTCCATTCTGTATAATGCAGATTTATTTATTTTAAGCTTAAATTTATAAAACAAATTGCTAATAACTTTTTATTTTGACTTTGCCAAGCACGTGCAAGACATCGCGTTTGGGCTCTGATGCGTCTGGCATGCGCCAACTGTTCGCGACCTATGACATCGGCTTATTTACGTCGACTCGACGGCATTAAATTAATCTAAAACACAACTTAAAAAATAATATCTTACTTATTATATCGACCACTATGAGCAAAAGGATGCCTCCGGCAAAATTATTTGTCGCAAATTAACACGCGGCAAACTGATTTTGAGGAAAGAGCAAATCACGTGACTGTCGTGCGCCATGATCTGTGAGAGTGATTTAAACAAACATAATGTTTTAACATAGTGAATCAAATTTAAGCGACTCTTCACAATAGTCACCGTGGAAGAGTTAACGAACAGCCAGTCATTCATATCATAAATGATTTACGTTTCGCTGGAGATTAATTGTTTTACAATTATCGCGCATAGCAGAAATGTAACGCCCGGAAAAATGTAAGCGCGACAGCGGAACTATCTGCGGCAGTGGACAGTTCAAATCACTGTGGACAGAGTGGACAGTTCAAATCACTGTGTACAAAGTGGACAGCTCGAATCACTGTGGGCAGTTCAAATCGCTGTGGACAGAGTGGACAGCTCAAATCACTGTGGACAGAGTGAACAGCTGCTGGATTGACCTGTCTGCGGTAAAGGTAACAAGAAGGAATCTCGCCAAGCCGCTCTCGCCGCGCTGCGAGCCGCCAGTGTGCGCTACGTTTAAAGTGCTGCCACCTCACGGAGCCTAGGTGAACGAGGTTAATCCTGCCAAAATTCCTGCTTCATAGACAACTGCAAATTTGTATTTCTGTTTATTTGTGTGCGAATATAAGTTTTGTTTTAATCGTTTTCATAAAATGGTATTGTCTGATAAGAAAGGGTATGCTTATTTTATTTCGTATTTCAAATTCGGCTTGAGAACCAACCACCGTCTCTACCCTATTCTGGGGTAAGATCCTATATACTGGTGGCAACATCGGCTGACCAGAAATCTACCTGGCGGATTTGAGGGGCTAAAAAGTGTTGCCACCTCAAGGAGCATGGCTAATTGAGGCTAACTCTCTTTCATATACACCGTCGGGGCTCTGTTGTTTGTCACTTGGTCCAACGGAGAAGGGAAGCAGGCACAATGACTTCTAGACTGGACACGTTGATGCATCTGGGAAATTGTTGTGATGTGGCGACGGTAGAGGGCATTGCACTGTTGGAAGTACAATCACATTGTACACCTTGCATTTTGTGGAGAGTGCAATGCCATGTTGTTACTATGTGCGCTCCCAGAGTCCTTCAAAGGCCCCACCGACAGCATATGTAGGGTTATCAATTCCCACACCAGTGGCGCACGTTGTCACACGGAATAGTGTTGCCCAGGTGTGTGAAGTTGTTGACGGACTTTAGTGAAGATGCTGTACATTTAAGTGAGTGTATCGCAGTGTTACATTTGTCTTAGCGGTGAGACCAGGACCGGCGCGCTGTTTATACCTTGTTGACTAAATAACCGCATTTCAACGATCAAATGTCTACTTGTAATTTGGACGCCGCACGCACGCACGCACGCACGCACGCACGCACGCACGCACGCACGCACGCACGCACGCACGTCCCGCCGGTTCCTCGTAATGTTAATATGATTACAGTCACTGGCGTACACTGCCGATATGAGGTTTTTTTCTTAAATGGCATGAGCCTCGTTTTTAGTTGTACACTCCGGTAAATCCGTGCTCAGCCTAAATTGGCGGGCGGCAATTCCTGTATATAATGTACTCATAGTCACCCAGTAGTTCAAAGCGACGGTATAGTCGTGTTGCGTCAATGTGATGTGCAGCCCCCCGCCTTCCCCCTCCCCCCGACGACGAGAAAAAGAACCATGAATATCGACGTCGATCTTTTCACGACTACAACCTCGTGGCTTCTCTCATTCAAGGCGACTGGTATGAGTTGTCACTCGTAAGTACAGGCTGCGCTCTGGCGGTCGGGCCTACGGGGAAAAGACAGGAGTTTCAGAGCAGGCCGTGTAATACAATGCGTGTGTTCTGTGGATTTGCGAGACATTGCCGAAACTAGTGAACTACCTCCTAAGTACTGTGCTAAATTCATACACAATCTAGTCATTACTGTATACACTTTAGGTAGGCCTATGTAAAATAAAGGATAACGTTACGGCAAATCAATACCCCGCGTATGTTGAATTCGTAAAATAAATCTTCTCTTTGACAATTCGCCAAGCAAATAATGAAAACTCCGTCGAACTATAATGATTTTACTTTTAAATGTTTTCATTCTGTCTTTGACATGAGTCTATAGGCCTAGCATATATTAAATAAACAAAAGGATTTGACAATTTGTTGAGCCAGTTCCTCTGGTACTAAACACTTTGAACAAGCTGCAACTTTGTTTTTAGACTGAAAATCAGTAGGGGAGACCGGGGCTAGTTGTAATACGGGTAAGTTGTAACAGTCAGTCAGTCAGTGTAGGCGATACGGTGCTGCCGGGATGCTCTGTCGATCGCCCCGCGTGATACATAATACGATGTCGTACCTTTTCCAGGCGGAACACGTGTCATAAGCCTTCCTTATTCACGCCGTCTTTGCGTCCATTTAATCTATCGAGGCCACTATCAGCGGCCCAGCCGCCATCGTTTGAACAGTGATGTTCCCCGTTGCGGTAAGCCGGTGTTTTGCCCGCACTTCAGACGTTCCCAGTTCAATGTTCAAGCATCCCTACACACCGCCGGGCACCGCTAAACCTCTGCCTCCCACCGCCCCTTCAGTTCCCAGCCTGTCAAAGTATAACAAGTCGCCTCGTGCTTAATCTCATTACAACGTCAGGTTCAACTCATCTCTCTGCTAAACACGCCTTCTTGGACGGCAGAACGAGAGACAGAGAGAGAGAGAGAGAGAGAGAGAGAGAGAGAGAGAGAGAGAGAGAGAGAGAGACAGACAGACAGACAGAGAGAGAGAGACAGACAGACAGACAGACAGACAGACAGACAGAGAGAGAGAGAGACAGAGAGAGAGAGAGACAGAGAGAGACAGAGAGAGAGACAGGGAGAGAGAGACAGACCGAGAGACCGAGAGACCGAGAGACCGAGAGACCGAGAGACCGAGAGACCGAGAGACCGAGAGACCGAGAGATCGAGAGACCGAGAGACCGAGAGACCGAGAGACCGAGAGACCGAGAGACCGAGAGAGCGAGAGACCCACAGACCCACAGACCCACAGACCCACAGACCCACAGACCCACAGACCCACAGACCCACAGACCCACAGACCCACAGACCCACAGACCCAGAGACCGAGAGACCGAGAGACCGAGAGACCGAGAGACCGAGAGACCGAGAGACCGAGAGACCGAGAGACAGAGAGACAGAGAGACAGAGAGACAGAGAGACAGAGAGACATAGAGACAGAGAGACAGAGAGACAGAGAGACAGAGAGACAGAGAGACAGAGACAGACACAGACACAGAGACACGGAAACACGGAGACACGGAGACACAGAGACACAGAGACACAGACAGACACAGACAGACACAGACAGACACAGACAGACACAGACAGACAGACAGACACAGACAGACAGACAGACAGACAGACAGACAGACAGACAGACAGACAGACAGACAGACAGACAGACAGACAGACAGACAGACAGACAGACAGACAGACAGACAGACAGACAGACAGACAGACAGACAGACAGACACAGACACAGACACAGACACAGACACAGACACAGACACAGACACAGACACAGACACAGACACAGACACAGACACAGACACAGACACAGACACAGACACAGACACAGACACAGACACAGACACAGACACAGACACAGACACAGACACAGACACAGACACAGACACAGACACAGACACAGACACAGACACAGACACAGACACAGACACAGACACAGACACAGACACAGACACAGACACAGACACAGACACAGACACAGACACAGACACAGACACAGACACAGACACAGACACAGACACAGACACAGACACAGACACAGACACAGACACAGACACAGACTCAGACACAGACACAGACACAGACACAGACACAGACACAGACACAGACACAGACACAGACACAGACACAGACACAGACACAGACACAGACACAGACACAGACACAGACACAGACACAGACACAGACACAGACACAGACACAGACACAGACACAGACACAGACACAGACACAGACACAGACACAGACACAGACACAGACACAGACACAGACACAGACACAGACACAGACACAGACACAGACACATACACAGACACAGACACAGACACAGACACAGACACAGACACAGACACAGACACAGACACAGACACAGACACAGACACAGACACATACACAGACACAGACACAGACACAGACACAGACACAGACACAGACACAGACACAGACACAGACACAGACACAGACACAGCCACAGACACAGACACAGACACAGACACAGACACAGACACAGACACAGACACAGACACAGACACAGACACAGACACAGACACAGACACAGACACAGACACAGACACAGACACAGACACAGACACAGACACAGACACAGACACAGACACAGACACAGACACAGACACAGACACAGACACAGACACAGACACAGACACAGACACAGACACAGACACAGACACAGACACAGACACAGACACAGACACAGACACAGACACAGACACAGACACAGACACAGACACAGACACAGACACAGACACAGACACAGACACAGACACAGACACAGACACAGACACAGACACAGACACAGACACAGACACAGACACAGACACAGACACAGACACAGACACAGACACAGACACAGACACAGACACAGACACAGACACAGACACAGACACAGACACAGACACAGACACAGACACAGACACAGACACAGACACAGACACAGACACAGACACAGACACAGACACAGACACAGACACAGACACAGACACAGACACAGACACAGACACAGACACAGACACAGACACAGACACAGACACAGACACAGACACAGACACAGACACAGACACAGACACAGACACAGACACAGACACAGACACAGACACAGACACAGACACAGACACAGACACAGACACAGACACAGACACAGACACAGACACAGACACAGACACAGACACAGACACAGACACAGAACAGACAGACGGAGACACAGACACAGACAGAGAACAGACAGAGAACAGACAGACGGAGGCGGAGGCGGAGGCGGAGGCGGAGGCGGAGGCGGAGGCGGAGGCGGAGGCGGAGGCGGAGGCGGAGGCGGAGGCGGAGGCGGAGGCGGAGGCGGAGGCGGAGGCGGAGGCGGAGGCGGAGGCGGAGGCGGAGGCGGAGGCGGAGGCGGAGGCGGAGGCGGAGGCGGAGGCGGAGGCGGAGGCGGAGGCGGAGGCGGAGGCGGAGGCGGAGGCGGAGGCGGAGGCGGAGGCGGAGGCGGAGGCGGAGGCGGAGGCGGAGGCGGAGGCGGAGGCGGAGGCGGAGGCGGAGGCGGAGGCGGAGGCGGAGGCGGAGGCGGAGGCGGAGGCGGAGGCGGAGGCGGAGGCGGAGGCGGAGGCGGAGGCGGAGGCGGAGGCGGAGGCGGAGGCGGAGGCGGAGGCGGAGGCGGAGGCGGAGGCGGAGGCGGAGGCGGAGGCGGAGGCGGAGGCGGAGGCGGAGGCGGAGGCGGAGGCGGAGGCGGAGGCGGAGGCGGAGGCGGAGGCGGAGGCGGAGGCGGAGGCGGAGGCGGAGGCGGAGGCGGAGGCGGAGGCGGAGGCGGAGGCGGAGGCGGAGGCGGAGGCGGAGGCGGAGGCGGAGGCGGAGGCGGAGGCGGAGGCGGAGGCGGAGGCGGAGGCGGAGGCGGAGGCGGAGGCGGAGGCGGAGGCGGAGGCGGAGGCGGAGGCGGAGGCGGAGGCGGAGGCGGAGGCGGAGGCGGAGGCGGAGGCGGAGGCGGAGGCGGAGGCGGAGGCGGAGGCGGAGGCGGAGGCGGAGGCGGAGGCGGAGGCGGAGGCGGAGGCGGAGGCGGAGGCGGAGGCGGAGGCGGAGGCGGAGGCGGAGGCGGAGGCGGAGGCGGAGGCGGAGGCGGAGGCGGAGGCGGAGGCGGAGGCGGAGGCGGAGGCGGAGGCGGAGGCGGAGGCGGAGGCGGAGGCGGAGG
>OZ024866.1:24372229-24422229 GCA_964017155.1 Oasisia sp. SBJ-2009
ACAGTGTCATCAAATAATGACAATCTATTTCATCAGTTCGCGCGTATATCGAAGTTTCACTGACAAGCGTCAACATTTTGAAATTAGAAATGCAGGTGATTTCACTGAACTCGGCGTCGAGCTCCATTTCCTCTGCTGCTTTTTATACTCGTCACGCGCCGGCCACGCGCCCTGTTCATACCCGTTGAGCCACCTGCCGCAGTTTTCAGAACTAAACTTTATCAGCACGCCATCTATTATGCGCTACAATAAACTAATCGGTGGTTTAGTTCGTTCGTTTCGAATCGATTTACTTACTCACTAACAGTATACAATTATTCCATTATGCAGTATAGTTTTGTGACGCATGCAAGACATAATGTGGGTAAAAATAATTTCTCCATAATATTTAGTTAAAATCCGTATCAAAAGGTAGTTCGCCAAAATGCGTATCGGATACGGGTAATCCGTATCATGTGGCATGTCTGCGAACGAAATGAACACCTTCTTTGCTCGGTTTGAAACTACTGATTTCTTCCAGGAGCGTGCACTAAATTAAAAAACTCTATGCATTGAAAATAATGCTACAGGTCAAGTTGTTTGTCATTGGTCATATTTCGCATTCGTAGCACAGCGCAGACTCTGTCTACTGTTGTGATCAACAGTCACTATTTGATGTTTCATATGCAGGAGTGTGTATTACAACGTTGGGTTTAGTTGATCGAGGACCCCGCGCCAATGCCTTCCTTATCTAATATCTTCACGTCTTTGTGAGTTATGCTGATGCTGACCCATGAGTCGAGGTATTTAATTGTTGTCTTCAGCCTGCCTTGGCTACAATGCCTGTATTCCCTAATGGGGCTAATGGGTTGAATGCGACATATTTCATTTTCAAACATTAATTTTATCGTTAAACCATCCCTTGCACAATCGTGCTTCTGTGCCAAAATCTCAATCTCAATCAATGATCACCTGCGGTTTAAATTCGGAAAGAATATGACCTTCAACAGAATATTACTCTTTGTTTGAACTAAGAAAGTATGACATGTTTATGAAGCATAGATTTGCCAGTTTTTCCAACATTAGATTGATGCCAAATTGTTATCGGCCTGAATCGTTGTCGTCGCCAGGCCTGAACATCGAATGGTCAGCGGTGCCTAATTAGTTGCCATTATCAGCGCCCTAATATCGCTAATCACCTGACATACATGATCTTGTCGATAAGAGGTGCCATGATAAAAAATAACTTAGATGCCCCTGGAGTGAAAGATACCACCACCAACACCACCACCACCACTACCACCACCCACTACCACCACAACCACCCACCACCACCACCACCCCACCACCACCACCACCACCACTACCACCCACCACCCACCCCACCACCCAACCCCACCATCACCACCATCCCCACCACCACTACCACCACCATCACCACTACCACCACCACTACCATTACCACTACCACCTACCCCCACCATCACCACCACCACCACCACTTCCACCCACCACCCACCCCCACCATCACCACCACCACCACCACCACCACTACCACCACCACCACCACATAAATGACTGAAATGGAACATGTGGTGAGAAGGGACAAAGAGCACATAGTGAAGAGTACCAATGACAGACGGAAGAAGAAAGAATACATAGTGAAGAATACCAATGACAGACGGAAGAAGAAAGAATACATAGTGAAGAGTACCAATGACAGACGGAAGAAGAAAGAATACATAGTGAAGAGTACCAATGACAGACGGAAGAAGAAAGAATACATAGTGAAGAGTACCAATGACAGACGGAAGAAGAAAGAATACATAGTGAAGAGTACCAATGACAGACGGAAGAAGAAAGAATACATAGTGAAGAGTACCAATGACAGACGGTAGAAGAAAGAATACATAGTGAAGAGTACCAATGACAGACGGAAGAAGAAAGAATACATAGTGAAGAGTACCAATGACAGACGGAAGAAGAAAGCATACATAGTGAAGAGTACCAACGACAGACGGAAGAAGAAAGAATACATAGTGAAGAGTACCAATGACAGACGGAAGAAGAAAGAATACATAGTGAAGAGTACCAATGACAGACGGAAGAAGAAAGAGCAGATAGTGAAGAGTACCAATGACAGACGGAAGAAGAAAGAATACATAGTGAAGAGTACCAATGACAGACGGAAGAAGAAAGAGTACATAGTGAAGAGTACCAATGACAGACGGAAGAAGAAAGAGCAGATAGTGAAGAGTACCAATGACAGACGGAAGAAGAAAGAATACATAGTGAAGAGTACCAATGACAGACGGAAGAAGAAAGAATACATAGTGAAGAGTACCAATGACAGACGGAAGAAGAAAGAATACATAGTGAAGAGTACCAATGACAGACGGAAGAAGAAAGAGCAGATAGTGAAGAGTACCAATGACAGACGGAAGAAGAAAGAATACATAGTGAAGAGTACCAATGACAGAGGGAAGAAGAAAGAATACATAGTGAAGAGTACCAATGACAGACGGAAGAAGAAAGAATACATAGTGAAGAGTACCAATGACAGACGGAAGAAGAAACAGCAGATAGTGAAGAGTACCAATGACAGACGGAAGAAGAAAGAATACATAGTGGAGAGTACCAATGACAGACGGAAGAAGAGTGAATACATAGAGAAAAGTACCAATGACAGACGGAAGAAGAAATAATACATAGAGAAGAGTACCAATGACAGACGGGAGAAGAAAGAGCACATAGCGAAGAGTGCTAATGACAGACAAAATAAGGAAGATTACATAGTGAAGAGTACTAATGACAGTCAGAAGAAGAAAGGGTATATAGTGAAGAGTACTAATGACAGACAGAAGAAGAAAGAGTACATAGTGAAGAGTACTAATGACAGACAGAAGAAGAAAGAGTACATAGTGAAGATTACCAATGACAGACAGAAGAAGAAAGAGTACATAATGAGGAGTACCAATGACAGAGAGAAGAGGAAAGAAAGGATCAAAGACCTGGTGGAAAGACGCCGGTACACGAAATATGACACCGTGGGTCTCAGCGCAGCCGAGGTGATAAATAGTGTGACCTGGGATGGGACATTTCACTTGTACAAGTGAATCTTTATATTTAGCTATACAGCAGTCCTTGAGATTAGAAACAGCCCGCAGGTATATTTGTCTAGCCCATAATGACACTGGTTTACAATAGAGCAATCACTGATACACGGCAGGCGACGTTGTTATTTGAGACAGGCGGTGTAAGTTCTTATCTAACGCATCAGCAACCATTAAGACTAGATGTTTAAAGCGCTCTATAGACGTCACTTCCGGCAATGTGTACATGTCATTTAAGTTCTTCAATGCCTGTTATGTCTATTATATGTCACGTCAGTACACTGCCAGCATTGTCCAGCGGTCGAGCCTAGCGCTACAGCCGATTGTATCAGTTCTTCGACAACTTCAAACAAAACCACGAACCAGGACTTCGTCCTATCGCGACCGAAAACAAATAATACGTCGTCTGTAGGCGAATGAGTCATCGCTAATGAGTTTGCACTAGCACTGTGCCATACATAAGAGGAGTTCAAACGTAGAGGATCTTGTTTGTGTGTTAAGTGAGCTGTTTGTTATAACATCGCAAAATCGACTACTGTTTGACGCCTACTGTACAGGCTGTTAATGATTTGAGAAGAGAAACTCGGCCTGGTATCTACTGGGTCTGTCTGATAGGCGGAACAATTGACTGGACATTGAGTACCGTAGTCACTGGTGGAGGGTCTGAGACGGACACTGGTGTATCGCTATCTCTCCTCGGATAACAACATTGGAAGTTGGGGGGGGGGGTGGGAGGGGGCTGAATACTTTTCGCGTTGTTTCAGCACCTACACACTTAGAAGTTCGATACAACTCCTCAGGCTCTTCACAAGAAATTCATTGCAACCCAGCAGGGGCGCACAAAAATAACACCTTCAGCCTCCCAATAAATCTCCTCCAGCCTCCCAATAAATCGCCTTCAGCCTCCCAATAAATCTTCCCAACCTCCCAATAAATCACCTCCAGCCTCCCAATAAATCTCCTCCAGCCTCCAAATAAATCTCCTTCAGCCTCCCAATAAATCTCCTTCAACCTCCCAATAAATCTCCTTCCGTCTCCCAATAAATCTCCTCCAGCCTCCCAATAAATCTCATCAAGCCTCCCAATAAATCTCCTCCAGCCTCCCAATAAATCTCCTTCAGCCTCCCAATAAATCACACTCAGCCTCCCAAAAAATCACACTCAGCCTCTCAATAAATCACCTTCAGTCTCCCAATAAATCTCCTCCAGCCTCTCAATAAATCACCTTAAGCCTCCCAATAAATCACCTTCAGCCTCCCAATAAATCACCTCCAGCCTCCCAATAAATCTACTTCAACCTCCCAATAAATCTCCTTCAGCCTCCCAATAAATCTCCTCCAGCCTCTCAATAAATCACCTTCAGCCTCCCAATAAATCTACTTCAGCCTCCCAATAAATCTCCTCCAGCCTCCCAATAAACCTCCTCCAGCCTCCCAATAAATCTCCTTCAACCTCCCAATAAAAACTCCTCCAGCCTCTCAATAAATCACCTTCAGCCTCCAAATAAATCTACTTCAGCCTCCCAATAAATCTCCTCCAGCCTCCCAATAAATCTCCTCCAGCCTCCCAATAAATCTACTCCAGCCTCCCAATAAATCTCCTCCAGCCTCCCAATAAATCTCCTTCAGCCTCCCAATAAATCTACTTCAGCCTCCCAATAAATTTCCTCCAGCATCCCAATAAATCTCCTTCAGCCTCCCAATAAATCTCATTCAGCTTCCCAATAAATCTCCTTCAGCCTCCCAATAAATCTCCTTCAGCCTCCCAATAAATCTCATCCAGCCTCCCAATAAATCTCCTCCAGCCTCCCAATAAATCGCCTTCAGCCTCCCAATAAATCTTCCCAACCTCCCAATAAATCACTTCCAGCCTCCCAATAAATCTCCTCCAGCCTCCAAATAAATCTCCTTCAGCCTCCCAATAAATCTCCTTCAACCTCCCAATAAATCTCCTTCCGTCTCCCAATAAATCTCCTCCAGCCTCCCAATAAATCTCATCCAGCCTCCGAATAAATCTCCTCCAGCCTCCCAATAAATCTCCTTCAGCCTCCCAATAAATCACACTCAGCCTCCCAATAAATCACACTCAGCCTCTCAATAAATCACCTTCAGTCTCCCAATAAATCTCCTCCAGCCTCTCAATAAATCACCTTAAGCCTCCCAATAAATCACCTTCAGCCTCCCAATAAATCACCTCCAGCCTCCCAATAAATCTACTTCAACCTCCCAATAAATCTCCTTCAGCCTCCCAATAAATCTCCTCCAGCCTCTCAATAAATCACCTTCAGCCTCCCAATAAATCTACTTCAGCCTCCCAATAAATCTCCTCCAGCCTCCCAATAAACCTCCTCCAGCCTCCCATTAAATCTCCTTCAACCTCCCAATAAAAACTCCTCCAGCCTCTCAATAAATCACCTTCAGCCTCCAAATAAATCTACTTCAGCCTCCCAAATAAATCTCCTCCAGCCTCCCAATAAATTTCCTCCAGCCTCCCAATAAATCTACTCCAGCCTCCCAATAAATCTCCTCCAGCCTCCCAATAAATCTCCTTCAGCCTCCCAATAAATCTACTTCAGCCTCCCAATAAATTTCCTCCAGCATCCCAATAAATCTCCTTCAGCCTCCCAATAAATCTCATTCAGCTTCCCAATAAATCTCCTTCAGCCTCCCAATAAATCTCCTTCAGCCTCCCAATAAATCTCCTCCAGCCTCCCAATAAATCTCCTCCAGCCTCCCAATAAATCTCCTCCAGCCTCCCAATAAATCGCCTTCAGCCTCCCAATAAATCTTCCCAACCTCCCAATAAATCACTTCCAGCCTCCCAATAAATCTCCTCCAGCCTCCAAATAAATCTCCTTCAGCCTCCCAATAAATCTCCTTCAACCTCCCAATAAATCTCCTTCCGTCTCCCAATAAATCTCCTCCAGCCTCCCAATAAATCTCCTCCAGCCTCCCAATAAATCTCCTCCAGCCTCCCAATAAATCTCCTTCAGCCTCCCAATAAATCACACTCAGGCTCCCAATAAATCACACTCAGCCTCTCAATAAATCACCTTCAGTCTCCCAATAAATCTCCTCCAGCCTCTCAATAAATCACCTTAAGCCTCCCAATAAATCACCTTCAGCCTCCCAATAAATCACCTCCAGCCTCCCAATAAATCTACTTCAACCTCCCAATAAATCTCCTTCAGCCTCCCAATAAATCTCCTCCAGCCTCTCAATAAATCACCTTCAGCCTCCCAATAAATCTACTTCAGCCTCCCAATAAATCTCCTCCAGCCTCCCAATAAACCTCCTCCAGCCTCCCATTAAATCTCCTTCAACCTCCCAATAAAAACACCCTCCAGCCTCTCAATAAATCACCTTCAGCCTCCAAATAAATCTACTTCAGCCTCCCAAATAAATCTCCTCCAGCCTCCCAATAAATTTCCTCCAGCCTCCCAATAAATCTACTCCAGCCTCCCAATAAATCTCCTCCAGCCTCCCAATAAATCTCCTTCAGCCTCCCAATAAATCTACTTCAGCCTCCCAATAAATCTCCTTCAGCCTCCCAATAAATCTACTTCAGCCTCCCAATAAATTTCCTCCAGCATCCCAATAAATCTCCTTCAGCCTCCCAATAAATCTCATTCAGCTTCCCAATAAATCTCCTTCAGCCTCCCAATAAATCTCCTTCAGCCTCCCAATAAATCTCCTCCAGCCTCCCAATAAATCTCCTCCAGCCTCCCAATAAATCTCCTCCAGCCTCCCAATAAATCGCCTTCAGCCTCCCAATAAATCTTCCCAACCTCCCAATAAATCACTTCCAGCCTCCCAATAAATCTCCTCCAGCCTCCAAATAAATCTCCTTCAGCCTCCCAATAAATCTCCTTCAACCTCCCAATAAATCTCCTTCCGTCTCCCAATAAATCTCCTCCAGCCTCCCAATAAATCTCCTCCAGCCTCCCAATAAATCTCCTCCAGCCTCCCAATAAATCTCCTTCAGCCTCCCAATAAATCACACTCAGGCTCCCAATAAATCACACTCAGCCTCTCAATAAATCACCTTCAGTCTCCCAATAAATCTCCTCCAGCCTCTCAATAAATCACCTTAAGCCTCCCAATAAATCACCTTCAGCCTCCCAATAAATCACCTCCAGCCTCCCAATAAATCTACTTCAACCTCCCAATAAATCTCCTTCAGCCTCCCAATAAATCTCCTCCAGCCTCTCAATAAATCACCTTCAGCCTCCCAATAAATCTACTTCAGCCTCCCAATAAATCTCCTCCAGCCTCCCAATAAACCTCCTCCAGCCTCCCATTAAATCTCCTTCAACCTCCCAATAAAAACTCCTCCAGCCTCTCAATAAATCACCTTCAGCCTCCAAATAAATCTACTTCAGCCTCCCAAATAAATCTCCTCCAGCCTCCCAATAAATTTCCTCCAGCCTCCCAATAAATCTACTCCAGCCTCCCAATAAATCTCCTCCAGCCTCCCAATAAATCTCCTTCAGCCTCCCAATAAATCTACTTCAGCCTCCCAATAAATTTCCTCCAGCATCCCAATAAATCTCCTTCAGCCTCCCAATAAATCTCATTCAGCTTCCCAATAAATCTCCTTCAGCCTCCCAATAAATCTCCTTCAGCCTCCCAATAAATCTCCTCCAGCCTCCCAATAAATCTCCTCCAGCCTCCCAATAAATCTCCTCCAGCCTCCCAATAAATCGCCTTCAGCCTCCCAATAAATCTTCCCAACCTCCCAATAAATCACTTCCAGCCTCCCAATAAATCTCCTCCAGCCTCCAAATAAATCTCCTTCAGCCTCCCAATAAATCTCCTTCAACCTCCCAATAAATCTCCTTCCGTCTCCCAATAAATCTCCTCCAGCCTCCCAATAAATCTCATCCAGCCTCCCAATAAATCTCCTCCAGCCTCCCAATAAATCTCCTTCAGCCTCCCAATAAATCACACTCAGGCTCCCAATAAATCACACTCAGCCTCTCAATAAATCACCTTCAGTCTCCCAATAAATCTCCTCCAGCCTCTCAATAAATCACCTTAAGCCTCCCAATAAATCACCTTCAGCCTCCCAATAAATCACCTCCAGCCTCCCAATAAATCTACTTCAACCTCCCAATAAATCTCCTTCAGCCTCCCAATAAATCTCCTCCAGCCTCTCAATAAATCACCTTCAGCCTCCCAATAAATCTACTTCAGCCTCCCAATAAATCTCCTCCAGCCTCCCAATAAACCTCCTCCAGCCTCCCAATAAATCTCCTTCAACCTCCCAATAAAAACTCCTCCAGCCTCTCAATAAATCACCTTCAGCCTCCAAATAAATCTACTTCAGCCTCCCAATAAATCTCCTCCAGCCTCCCAATAAATCTCCTCCAGCCTCCCAATAAATCTACTCCAGCCTCCCAATAAATCTCCTCCAGCCTCCCAATAAATCTCCTTCAGCCTCCCAATAAATCTACTTCAGCCTCCCAATAAATTTCCTCCAGCATCCCAATAAATCTCATTCAGCCTCCCAATAAATCTCATTCAGCTTCCCAATAAATCTCCTTCAGCCTCCCAATAAATCTCCTTCAGCCTCCCAATAAATCTCCTCCAGCCTCCCAATAAATCTCCTCCAGCCTCCCAATAAATCTACTTCAGCCTCCCAATAAATCTACTTCAGACTCCCAATAAATCTCCTTCAGCCTCCCAATAAATCTCCTTCAGCCTCACAATAAATCTCTTTCAGCCTCCCAATAAATCTCATTCAGCCTCCCAATAAATCTCATTCAGCCTCCCAATAAATCTACTTCAGACTCCCAATAAATTTCCTTCAGCCTCCCAATAAATCTCATTCAGCCTCCCAATAAATCTCATTCAGCCTCCCAATAAATCTACTTCAGACTCCCAATAAATCTCATTCAGCCTCCCAATAAATCTACTTCAGACTCCCAATAAATCTCATTCAGCCTCCCAATAAATCTACTTCAGACTCCCAATAAATCTACTTCAGACTCCCAATAAATCTCATTCAGCCTCCCAATAAATCTACTTCAGACTCCCAATAAATATCATTCAGCCTCCCAATAAATCTACTTCAGACTCCCAATAAATCTCATTCCGCCTCCCAATAAATCTACTTCAGGCTCCCAATAAATCTCCTTCAGCCACCCAATAAATCTCCTTCAGCCACCCAATAAATCTCCTCCAGCCTCCCAGTAAATCTCCTTCAGCCTCCCAATAAATCTCCCTCAGCCTCCCAATAAATCTCAAATTACATGCAACAATACACCTTCCCGAAATATTCGGGAAGGATGCCTCTCTCCGTGGAGCCTCCCCATAAAAAAGTTTTTGAAACCACTGATCTATTGTGATCTTGAGCGGATCAGATTCAATATGACCCACCATCGTGACGTCTTCTACAACAAACTTTTTGATCAACACCAGAACTACTTATTTGAGCAGATCTGGTGGATACAGTAAACAACCAATATCACTTGGCGCGCTTGAGGTGACAGTCCTCACTGTCCAATTCAATTGCATATCGCACAATAATCTCGAGGAAGGTGACGAGCTCGATTCATCCACTACAGCACTCCCCTAGTCGCGGGCGGCGAACTCTGATCGTATCATGAATGACTGATGCACGTGCTTGTGTGACACGGTGGGTAGGAGTGGGGGCGCATTGTATGTCGTCCAACTATTGAATGGTATATAGAAAACGTCAAGGCACACTGAAGCGGTGTTTATCTATGTACCGCTTTCTTGCTCCGTCTTAATCGTGCTATAAAGGTTGGCTAGGAACTGTTTTAAGGGTATCTCGATCTTGCAGCTTTTTAGCGTACTAGAATAGAAGGGTAGATTTAAACCGGTCACGTGGTACGCCGTTGGCTGTAACTTCACTGATCGGCGCAACCTGACGTGGTCAAAATCCTCGGAACTGAAACGTCCGCTTGTCAGGTAAACACTGACTGGTGCGACTCTGATGTTTCCCTGGTAAATAACTTGTAACGGAAAAGCTAAAAACGGGACATATTTACATACAATGATAATTTACCTCGATTCTGGATATGGACGAGAGACACATATATCGTAGGATGTTGCGCTGAGGGATTATTTCAAATTATCCTTCTCTGGAGTTAGGGAGTTCACTGCAGTTTACATATTTATTTACACCCTGCATGGGATCTTTTACTTCCCATAGCTGACATTAAATGGAATGGGCAAATGGCGTAGACCCTAGATCTTTTCCGAAACACAAAAGACAACGCGGAGTGGACGAAATTGCTCAAGTGTCGAAGCAGCGGTCGGTCGTAGATTCGAACACCGGTTTCCATTGCAGTTTATTTGAAGAAGAAGCAGATGTTGGTTGCATGGTGATCCCTAACCACGCAACGCTAAACAAGCTTGCTGTATTGTATACCGGTATCGAGATAATAAACATAGTTCGGTGAGAAGTGAAACGACGCGATTCGCCAAAGGCCTCAATGTGATTTGCATAGGAACGGAACTAAAAAGTAAAGAACAAATATTTGAATATTGAATCTTCAGCATTCTTTAACCAACGATAGGTGCAAGTAAATTGTGCCAGATATTTACTGTAAAGATATTTTGGAAATGCTTACCATCAAACACGAAATACTATGTTGTTGCTTAATACTTACACACCATAAAATAAGTCACGCTTACATGATACGGTCTATAAATACAACGTTGGCTACATTCAAATGGAGGTCCGGCGTAGGTGGGTTATCTTACGAA
Source organism: Oasisia sp. SBJ-2009 (assembly GCA_964017155.1). NCBI lineage: Eukaryota > Metazoa > Annelida > Polychaeta > Sabellida > Siboglinidae > Oasisia > Oasisia sp. SBJ-2009. Next base: position 24,383,058 of record OZ024866.1, read on the forward strand.
TATGGCACTCAGGCCCTGGGGTCTGATGCTAAATGAACTTTACCCCCACCGCAAACTATGACCTTCTTTTTGCTATTTTCATAAATTGTTTAATGATAATTGCTTAAATTCGTTTTGTTACCAATGGCGCACATCTAGAAACGTACCAGCAGAAAAACAGACTGACAACGGGTTTTATATTATCAGCATCGCATAAGCCTGATTCACTCGTCTGCGAATAACATGAGCTTTCGGCTCAGCTGCGAAAGTAATCCAGCCAATGATATCACGTATTGCGATCACATGTCGCGATGATCGCTATCACAAAATGGCAGCGACAAACGTATTCATGTGTGAGACAATTTCTGAAGACAAACTTGTCGCGACCTTTTGAATGTAATTACGGTAATAATCTTCCAGTTAACTGGCTTTTTTCGATGTGTATGTGTTCGGAATGTCATTCTACATCACTTCCGGTACAAAGGAGTCCAATACAAAATTAATTGTGTATTCGAGTCGATAAGCCGATGTCACACGTCGTGGGCGGTTGACGCACCCCAGACACATCACGACAGCAAAGGCGATGTCTTGCGATTTGCGAATTTGTCCTCAAAATAAGGCTACATAATTAATTTCTATTCTGTATAATGCAGGTTTATTTATTTTAAGTTTAAATTTATAAAACAAATTGCTAATAACTTTTTATTTCGACTTTGCCAAGCACGTGCAAGACATCGCGTTTGGGCTCTGATGCGTCTGGCATGCGCCAATTGTTCGCGACCTTTGACATCGGCTTATTTACGTCGACTCGACGGCATTAAATTAATCTAAAACACAACTTAAAAAATAATATCTTACTTATTATATCGACCACTATGAGCAAAAGGATGCCTCCGGCAAAGTTATTTGTCGCAAATTAACACGCGGCAAACTGATTTTGAGGAAAGAGCAAATCACGTGACTGTCGTGCGCCATGATCTGTGAGAGTGATTTAAACAAACATAATGTTTTAACATAGTGAATCGAATTTAAGCGACTCTTTACAATAGTCACCGTGGAAGAGTTAACGAACAGCCAGTCATTCATATCATAAATGATTTGCGTTTCGCTGGAGATTAATTGTTTTACAATTATCGCGCAATGGCGTACACTGCCGATATGAGGTGTTTTTTTCTTAAACGGCATGAGCCTCGTTTTTAGTTATACACTCCGGTAAATCCGTGCTCAGCCTAAATTGGCGGGCGGCAATTCCTGTATATAATGTACTCATAGTCACCCAGTAGTTCAAAGCGACGGTATAGTCGTGTTGCGTCAATGTGATGTGCAGCCCCCCGCCTTCCCCCTCCCCCCGACGACGAGATAAAGAACCATGAATATCGACGTCGATCTTTTCACGACTACAACCTCGTGGCTTCTCTCATTCAAGGCACCTGGTATGAGTCGTCACTCGTAAGTACAGGCTGCGCTCTGGCGTTCGGCCCTACGTGGAAATTACAGGAGTTTCAGAGCAGGCCGTGTAATACAATGCGTGTGTTCTATGGATTTGCGAGACATTGCCGAAACTAGTGATCGACCTCCTAAATACTGTGCTAAATTCATACACAATCTAGTCATTACTATATATACACTTTAGGTAGGCCTATGTACAATAAAGGAAAACGTTACGTATGTTGAATTCGTAAAATAAATCTTCTCTTTGACAATTCACCAAGCAAATAATGAAAACTTCGTCGAACTATAATGATTTTCCTTTTAAATGTTTTCATTCTGTCTTTGACATGAGTCTATAGGCCTAGCATATATTTAATAAACAAAAGGATTTGACAATTTTTTGAGCCAGTTCCTCTAGTACTAAACACTTTGAACAAGCTGCAACTTTGTTTTTAGACTGAAAATCAGTAGGGGAGACCGGGGCTAGTTGTAATACGGGTAAGTTGTAACAGTCAGTCAGTATAGGCGATTCGGTGCTGCCGGGATGCTCTGTCGATCGCCCCGCGTGATACATAGTACGATGTCGTACCTTTTCCAGGCGGAACACGTCTCATAAGCCTTCCTTATTCACGCCGTCTTTGCGTCCATTTAATCTATCGAGCCCACTATCAGCGGCCCAGCCGCCATCGTTTGAACAGTGCTGTTCCCAGTTGCGGTAAGCCGGTGTTTTTCAAGCACTTCAGACGTTCCCAGTTCAGTGTTAAAGCATCCCTACACACCGCCGGCCACCGCTAAACCTCTGCCTCCCACCGCCCCGTCAGTACCCAGCCTGTCCAAGTATAACAAGTCGCCTCGTGCTTAATCCCATTACAACGTCAGGTTCAACTCCACTCTCTGCTAAACACGCCTTCTTGGACAGCAGAACGAGAGAAAGAGAGAGAGAGAGGGGGGGGGAGAGACAGAGAGAGAGAGAGAGACAGAGACAGAGAGAGACAGAGACAGAGACACAGAGAGAGAGAGAGAGAGAGAGAGAGAGAGAGAGAGAAAGAGAGAGAGAGGGGGGAGAGAGAGAGACAGGGAGAGAGGGAGAGAGAGAGGAAAAGAGAGGGCGAAGGAGGAAAGTGGAGGGAGGGAAGGCAGAGAAAGAGATAGGAAGGAATGGGGAGATAGAGGAAGGGGGAGAGGGAGGGAGAGAGAGAACGAGAAAGAAAGAGGGGAAGGGATGGGGACAGAGGGGAAGGAAGGGGGGTAGAGCTAGAGAGAGAGAGGGGGAGAGAGAGAGAGAGGGGGGGAGAGGGAGAGGGAGAGAGAGAGAGAGAGAGAGAAAGGGAGAGAGAGAAGGCGAAGAAGGGAAGGGCAGGGGAGGAAGAGAGAAAGGAAGGAATGGGGAGATAGGGGAAGGGATGGAGAGGGATATGGAGTTGGGTGAGGGAGACTCCGGTTTCCCCGGAATGTCCTACACAGACGACTGTGTTGTCTTTGACAATTTGTTTTAGCCTCAGCAAGAGACACGACAGTGCGACATTTGTGACGTGTGACAACACCGTCTCTACAAAACAGGCCGGACGAAAAAGTATTGGGCGTTGGAGAACGAAGACGTTGGAAATATTCTGCGTGCATGCACGTCTTGTGGTAAGTAACACGACAATTATTTAATATATATTTTAAATTATGTTAATTACTGCATGCATGCATATCTTTAGGATATCCTATCTTGTTCTACCTGTTTATTCGAGCAGTCACGTTTGATCAAATTAGAATTGTTAGACGTAACATCACACGTGGTTGCTTCAAATCGTTCAAATGTAGTCTACCTGATTATAATAGTGGCCGAGCGTGCATAACTTGTAAAAGAAATTTGATAGATAGATAAGGAAGCTGTTTTGTCCATGGGTTATACCATGACATTTAACGAATTGGTACGATGTTATCGAAACAGTCCTATGTATGTAAGTAATTAATTTTAAATATATACACACACACACGTACACACATACACACCCACAGATATATATATATATATATATATATATATATATATATATATATATATATGCACGGAAACACATACTGTGTGTCTGTGTGTGTGTGTGTATGTATGTATGTGTGCGCGTGTGCGTGTGTGTTGTTAGGACCTACTATATTTTATGCGACCTGGGTTCCGCACGCATGTCTATATTCAGAAATATATTCATGTCGTCTTTATACGTACGCGGCCTCGTACGCATGCAGTTTTATGGAGACCGATTTCTGTGTAGGCCCCTATGTATGTTGTTACTATGTTTTAAGCAACTTGTGTTCCGCACGCTTGTCTATTTTCGTACGTTACTCCATAGTAACTAAACCTTCACTCGATTGTGGAGTAACGCAGTTATAATTTTTGCAACACAAATATCCATCAAAAGCGTTAGGCCTCCCTACCACAGTCCAACGTACCAACCCCACAACTATGGTCATGAGCGGTGCTACCACCTACTGGCGACCAAGCGGTGCAATTCGGCTAGTCGGCCGAGAAGTGTTTTACATCGATCTGTTGTACTAGTAAGTACTTGTCATAGACATAACAGAACATGGTGTCAGCTGTGGGATGTTGATGTTTATCACCCGGAAATCCTGCCAAAACATAGATTGCGGATAGTGCTGATAAATATCACACTTAAATTCGCTAAAACGTCAACGTCGCATAATATCGCCCACCAGACCACGTTGTCACGGTAATCTCTTCGGCCCATCTCTTCTACTGGTCAGCCAACATCAGTGTTGTGATAATCTTCCAGATTACTGGTCTAAATTATTACGGTAAGGCCTTTGGAAAAACGTTTTTAACAGTTTGTTTTGTGTTCGGAATGTCATTCTATATAACTTCCAGTACAAAGAAGTCAGATACGTCGAGTCAACGTAAATTACTAAATAAGCCGATTTCTCACTCACACACACAGCCACTGGGCGCGAACGGTTGGCGCATACCAGACGCACCGGTACATCACAGCCGCGAAGGCGAAGTCTTGCGATTTGCGAATATGTCCCCAAAACTCAGGCTACATCCTTAATTTTTATTCAGTATAATTATGCAGATTTATTTGTTTTAAGCTAAAATTTAGCAACAAATATTGCTAATTGCATTTTATTTCGACTTCGCATTACATACGCAAGACATCGCTTTGGCTTTTGGCATTACGGCTCTGACGGGTCTGGCATGCCCCAACTGCTCGCGCCCTGTACGTGGGTGTCACTGAGTGCCACTAACATATTCTGTTGTAGGAGTCACTGCAGTGATGACTTTTTAACATGTACGTGTTGGCCTTTTAAATTACACATCTGTCTAAATTATGTTATCGTATCAATTGTATACGGCAGTAAACATGATGATGCCCACAGTGTTGGTGTCAGTGATGTACATAATTATCATGTTGACTTATTGTTTCTAAATCCACCACAAGCTGTGTATTGAAGGACTGATGGCGTGATTTGGCTGAGCCTCGGCTGCGAGTAGACTTACCAAACAGGCCTCCACAGATATAAATCTGACAGACCTGTCCTGTAGTTGTTGTTGACGTTCCCGGCCGGTGTTGTTTTTGTAGGTGAAGAAAACAAAGGATAACATTCGCCAACATTAGACAAAGGTTAATGTATGCATTCTAGTAATGTACTGCATTTAATTATGTAAATAACGTAGCATTATGACGAACAGTACGGATGTGGTCCATGTTGTGAAGTGAGATTCTGGATGAGAGGGTTGACACCAATGATTGAGTTTATGTAATAACATTATCGCTTCGTAACATTATATACATGCAAATAAACATAATTACGATGCAGAAGCAAATGAAGAAGAAACATATATATATATATATATATAACAATACTCAAGATAACCATGAAAGTATACTTATTTGCACTGTAATCGTACAAATATACAAATAGTTAATTTAAGAAAAAAACAAAAGCTACATAAATAAATACAAACTAATACAATATTTAAAATATAACTTTTTAAAGGAAGCCAAAAGGGAAATATTACGTGATATGCACGTGAAAGAGCTAATACAAAGCAACCATTCTGAACGGTAATCACATTTTTAACGACAGTGGTTTATTAGTAAAATAATTTCAAAGTGGATAATTTCACTGAAATCCTCGGCTCCGTAGAGGCGGCCATTAACGCGCCCCGGTCCGCCTCTTCCTGTTGTATAACCATTCAGCACGCAGAACCGGCCTTAAAGTCACGTGTCCGATGACGCATAATAATGCTTATCGCCGTTGTAAACACAATGTTGTCAGATACCCGAACTTCGAAGAAGAACATCCGTTCGAAGAACCTTGCTTCGAATGGGATGTTTCTCATCGTATATAGTGGGTCAAGATCCGCAGAAACGTTGGCGACGTCGAGTTTTGAAATTTAGAGCTGTGCAAACGATATTGGCGCGATATTTAATCACCAACGATAGTCGTTGAAACGGGTTACCGGTCGAAACCTTCCATCGCCGTAGCCAAGTCAGCGCGCGCAAGAAGGTTAGTAAATATTAAGTCTTCTGTGTCTAAATTATTTAAATCTTGTACCATTAGACACATTGCGATGTCTGTCGTTATGACTTATGTACATACTGATATATTTTATAAACATCCACCACAGTTAACGTTCTAGAAGGTATGTACATGACATGGGATCATAGAGCCGCTAACTAGGTCTAGGTCTAGGACCAAGTCCAAGCGAGTTAAACCGTTCGATATTGTTATTCATTATTATTAGTTTTATTTTATCCTACATTGAATGGTATCACGTTTGCATGAACAGAGGCATATAAATAAGGTAAAGCTACATGTGTTAAACATGACCGTAACATTAAAACACAGCTGAATGCAAGCCAGATCATAGATGTCCCCATCAATTCGCATGAACGATAATATAGCACCTAGATTTTGGTTGGTTTATTTCATTCTCTGGGCAATCAATACAGATTGAAATAGGTACATAAAACATGCAAAATATATTTGTTAAAATAGATTGAAATAATATATAATTTAAAACATTAGCATAAATAAAAAAATTATTAAAAAAGTAGAGAATACTTTATTTGAAATGTATCTATAAAGGTAAATTAAATATGTTAAGACATTAAAACATATTTTCTTTGATTATTTGAATAAACTTAAAAATTACTTTAATAAAATATTTGAATAAATACTTTAAAACATTAAAATAAATAGGTCTAAAGAATAAATTAAGGTTTTACAATATTCACTAAATAAGTTTTCAAAAATACTGCCTTTCATAGTTACGCAGTTCCTATTTTCAGGTTGACCACTGTGAATGTGCCAGCATGCCTGCAATATTTTTCAGTAAATATATTATTCAAACATCACAAACTGGCATTGCGAATGTTGTTTTCAATCATGTTATTCGTTCAGCGAGACACACAATTACAAATTCTGTGTGCTGTGTCAGTTCAGATACTAATACATTGATACTAGGACATGTTACAGGCTTACAGTAAAGGATGAATAATTAGCTATGGTGAGACATAACTTATGTACTGTAAAAATTACTTTGCAAATTTGCAATATTGCCTTTATTGGTAGGTAGAGTTTCTTGAAATATTGGGACACACTCAGCAAACAAGAAGAAACATTAACACACCCCAATAACAGACTAGCATAATATACTAGATGGAACGAGTCAACGAGGATTTGTAGATATCCCACAAGATCAGTCGGTAAACATTTGGTACCAGTTTCTTCCCCACAATAAGAGTGCAAATCACTAACCTAATTCAATAATAATTTAATCCAATAGTTTAGCAAGTAAGTCAGATGATCCACCATGCACATTGGCGTGATGTGTCAATATGACATTTTGCCAGTTAAAATATACATTGTCATAGATATTCCTGTTCGATTGATATTTTGAGGTGCCAACGTTTGTGTTTATTGGATAATAGAATCTGAAGCACTTAAATGTCATTATAACAATTTTTTTTATTAAAGACAACCACACTTGATAACAAGCCACTGTATATAAGATACAACATGACACAAATATTTAGCAGTACAGCATGTCCTGTTTATTTATAGGATGGAACCATGGCTCTAGCAAGAACGTCCGGCCACGTCCTAGCGAACCTTGACAACATGGCTGTTTTCTGGTCAAGACACAAGTAATTGGAGCTGCAGAAGACACTACAGCTGTATGTTTACCTGCAGATCCACCACACTGTGGTGGGAAGAATGAGTGAATGGTGAATTACATCTTTGTCAGAACTCTGGCCGCTGCCCACAACGACTGTCCATGTCAGAATTGCAATCCTTGGTTCAGATATGCCCTAGCTAATGAAAGAAGGTCTGCTGGTGTCAAGAGTCAGTTGATTTGTTCATTGACAATCCAACTGCTTATTCACAAATCAACTGATAATTCGCAAGGGCAGCAGTCAACAAGTGCCAAGTGTTATCCTAGATCTTGTTCTCTGCTGAGAGCACAGAAGTTCGATCTTATGGCCGGTATACACTGGTATGACTCTCTGTACCCTTCGACCAAGCCTGTCATGGATCCACCGGGTAAAATTCTCTGTATATGGCCGACTTGGACTCCTGAAATAAAATAAGGCTTAAATAAATATATCAACTATGTATAGTGGCACAGTGGTTTAAAGCTTTGGACTTGGCTTCAGACTCTCAACTACGAGAACGAAACCATGTGCTGCTGTGTCGAACCTTGGGCAAGTCTGTTCACCCGTCATTGCTCCAATTCACTCGGCTGTGTAAACAAGTAACTGGCTATTGACAGTGGTGGATATTTGTAACACGAACCGTCTTGATTCATTAATTACAGCTTGGCTGGATGCTTCCCACAGTCATGAGATGGTGTTTAACTGAATAGGTATGCCAGGGAGTAAAGTGTAAAGCACTTTAGACAATGCCGAGCAGACATGGGGTCAAATACGTTGACATTTATTTAAATACAAATACTCTTGAGGAATCCAAATACATTTAATTACTAAACATCAATTACAGTTACTTAAAACTATTTAAATACTTTCAAATACAAATGTATTTGACCCCATGTCTGAGGATTGGATACTGCACTATATAAGAACTGTGTTGACAGGTGACATATGAAAATGGAGGTAACTCAATCCATTATCATTGTAGAAAATACAATAGAATACATGTTCTGTTTTTATAAAATCACTGGAACTTTTTTCAATTCTCACATAGTGGACAACTGGCCATGCTACTCGAAATGTCCTAGAATGATCCTACATCATTTACTGTTAAACCTAATTTTTTGGGTATATTTCTACTATGGAATAATATGTGGTGTTTTCATTGTATGAAATGTCATTTGTATTATATAAAATGTTTGGTGTTCTGGTTACTCTAATGTTATTTTCATTGTCAATAAATTGTGAGCAACACATTTCACTGTTGTTATAAATACATGAACATAATATTATACTTACATCTTTGTTGGCAGATATATGTGACAGTTGTCTAACATTTGGAAGCACTGTCTGCTCCAAACACAGACTATAAAATCCATGGCCATTTGTAATATATCATGGCACATCTGAAACAGAACCAGATGTATAAATGAGTTTTTCATGAATAAGAAATATTATTAGCACAATATAGAACATCACAGCTACTATTATGGTTACCTTGACACGACAACAAAGTTACATTGCAATTAAGACCACCACAGAATATACATAAATATATCCACATATGTTATAGTTTAGAATATTTGTTCTGCTAGTTGTGTTACTTTTACCCAGTTCAAAATGGTTATTTTTAATAGAGACATATATTCAGCTAAAAACAACTTTATTATTCAGCATGAAGTTGATTTCATAAAGAACATGGGTGGTGATTTTCTTTCTTTATTTAGCCCTCCAGAATTAGGCTCCAAACCCTCGCTTTAAATATACCACGCCTATTAAAAGAACAATCAATATTGACACACATCTGTTTTTTAGTCGCACAGGTCATGCTATGTCAATAATACAAAAAACATGCCACAGTCGCTGCTGTTAATATAATAATGTCCAGTATTTGAAAAAACAACAATTAATCTGCATTTTTTCCACATTTCAATGATTTGTGGGCAATTTGGAAATTGATTCCTGAAAACATGGGCGAAGGACCGAGCCTGTCACTCTGTCAGTCTGTGTCAGGCTGAGATAAATCGGAGAGCCATGACCCCATATGTGATATGATGTGTTTCAAATTGGGTAACTTCAAGTTGTGTATAACATATCCGACACTACACCACTGACTTGGAGAATAATACATGGCATGGCTGTGACTAAGTAGAAACTGCCGAATTCCGGGACCGAATGCGAGGTGGCCATCAGCATATGAGCCATATCTGTCAGTGACAGTGTCACTGACCCACCATCGACTCCGTTGGCGTTGATATTTTAATTACTTAAATTAACATCCAGCCCAGATTTCATAATGAACATTTAGGGCAACATTTCTCATATTAGACACATAAATGCTTACCTTCACCGACAGATTTTTGAGTCTTCCTCCTAACAATACAGTTACAGTAACAGCATACATTCGCCTTTCGAAGTTTCGGCGAGTTTCGACCACTTGTCGATCACTCAATGTCGCCTCGGCTTGTTACTCGCCTCTGCATTTCGGCTTCCGGCGGGTCTTCTTTACCAGGTTTACCAGCGCGTTCAGTTCTATCTTGAAAATGTTGGCCCTTATCGTTGCAATCGAAATTCAGCTATTTCTGAACGAAAATCAGGTCGGTTCGCCTACACGAATCGGATGTACACAGCGCCACCTAGCGATTTTTTAAAAATACAGAATTGCCAGACTGCGAGCATTATTGACGTCACACATCAGTAAAAATGGCGCAACTTACAAACTTTGATAGAAAAGGTGTTCAGATTTTTTTTACTAATAAACCATTGACATTAAAAATGTGATTACCGTTCAAAATAGTTTGTTTTTATTTACTCTTTCACGTGCATAGCATGTAACTTTTCGGTTTTGCGTTCCTTTAAATACAGTGAATAAATGTTATCAGTAAGACAATGTGCTGACATAAAAAGTACTCTTCTAAAATATTACAGCATGACAATAAATAGTAAGATTAAGTTACTAATAATATATGAGGATGCAACATTAAGATTGTGTTCTTTGAGGCAACAACTACTATATAAAAACTAAATTGTTATGCATGTCTAATTTTATAAAGTCATTTCAGTATTGTATTTAACTTACATTGTACAGTGTATTTATTTTATTGAATTTATTTTGCTTATTTTAACCTATTTATTTAATGTATTTATTTAACTTAATTATTTAACTGATATTTATATATGGACATATTTATTAATTTTATATTATCAGTGCCTTTGAGCAGGTTCTTAACCTGGATATATGGTGCCTTATAAATGTTTCAGTTCCGACTCCGGTGTCCGTGTTCAAGCGCGCCTCCCTGGGGAGCATCACGTGACATGGAAGGAGCCGAGTCAGACGGACGGCAACGTGACCCACGACTACATCTACTGGCAGCCCCAGGCCATCCACCCGGCCAAGTTTGACCAGAGAGACTACTGCAAGGACCGTAAGTGGTGGTCTCCACTCACCTTGGATCATGTTATATAATTGAGTTGTATTTAAAATATCTCGTCCTAGTTGTGTTATACCAGTAGCCTAAATATGATACTGAATGAATTATAAATGTATCTACTACAGCAATGACTGGGGACAGTGGACACAGTTTGCTATATTTTCACATGATGGCGGCCATTTTGTTTGGTTACCGTGGCAGCAGTGGGTCTGGGTGAAAAAAGTTTGACACATGTTTATTCCCAATACTCAGTGGGCAGATAAGCTTGTTATAGGTTTTAAATTTCAAAAATATCATATTAAGTGATATGTATACATACATGCATGCATGCATGCATGCATACATACATATATTTGTGTGCATGTGTATGTATATATATATATATATATATATATATATACATATATATATGTGACTCATCTTAACAAAATCGGTCGGATGTCGGTAATTTTCAAAATTGAGTTATTAGTACCACTGGAAAGAGCATAATACCTGCTTTCATATGATATATCATGCTAGAAGATATCTCGATTCTAGCCGAAGTTATAGCTTGACAAACATGTGTGGGGTAGAACCCTTCAAAGTAAGAAAATGGCCTTCAAAGTTCCTGCAAAATATTGTTTACGTTTCATGGAATGTACCTTAGTTACCATGGACTGATCTTGTTGAAACTTGGCATGTTGGAAGATAATGTCATTCTTAAGATACCATGTTAATATGAACACAAAATGTTTATTAGAAAAAAAATTGCAGATTAATTAATATTTTATGCAATTACCTCCGTTGTTAAGACAAGCGAACAAACTCTGCTGCTGTTATGCCTTGGTTAGGATGGACATATCTTGCTGAAATTTGGACAACTCAAAGATAGTATCATTCTCATGATATTGCATTTGCTTTTCCCAATTCCTCATTCGGAGAATCTGACATCGTCTCTACGGATCGGTCAGCACGACTTGCGTAGCCGTGCCGTGTCGTAATCATTCTCACGAAAGTCGAATTAAATCGTCGTCTTCGTCAGTGATGTAGTTCGCATAATTGTCATCCTCTTCATCGTCCGCCACGCTTTCATCAGTCACTTCCTCCAAAAAGTACTCCGGTCGCCTCAATCAAACTATCTATTTGTGCCCGATCACTTCCATCAGAGTTTAACAACTACGCCACGCCATTTTTCGCTTCGTCTTCACTCGCTAACTAGGTCAGCAGTGACACAAAGTAAATACACGATGCGCATGCGGTTATGCAAATGTTCCACGCTGGACCAATGAGAACGGTTGCCGGAGCTGTTGCTACCATGTGACCCCGGTTTGTTTACCCACTGGCATAGAACAGGGGGTCTATCCCAAGCTTTCTGGAGGCCGGAGAATGCATACATTAGCATAGATATGACCATATATGGACAGATGATGCGTTAAGCTACGCGGTGATACCCGTTATGATAGGGATCGTCCCAAAATTAGCGGCAAAGAATGCGCGCAATTACTGGCATTTTCGGCTTTGTTTTAAGGAAATGGACCAGAACACTTAGCACAACTCTACGCAAATGTCTTTAAAATACACGAAACAGAGGTACTTAGATGATAACAAGTGTGGCAATCGATAAAACGAATACTAAAGAATAATTTTCAGGGAAAATCTCAAAATTTATGAATGCCCGATTTTTTCACAAAATCGGCATTTACGGAAAATCTGATTTACCGACATCCAACCGCTTTTGTTAAGATGAGTCACATGTGTGTGTATATATGATTATACATAAATTAATATCATCATCATCATCATGCTGTCGGTCGTGGTGCAACAAAGACTGCTTCCATCACTTGACTGTTGCTCTCCATTTACCTCTCTGCTGTGAGAGTGATGTCCATGAGTCGATCTTTATGTCTCTCAGCTTCAGGTTTCTCTTGATGGTATCCTTGAACCGGAGACGAGGGCGCCCTCTCATTCTGTGACCAGAAGACAGTTGAGAGTAGAGAACCTGCTTTGGTAGCCTGTCCGGTGACATCTTCATGAGGTGTCCAGTCCACCGGAGATTCTTTCTGATCAGAATATCTTCCATAGATGGCAGCCCTGTCCGATTGAATATTTCCTTGTTTGTCACTTTGTCCATTCAGGTTATCCTCTCCTCATGATCGAATGCATGTCGCGTCATGAAGGCATGCAACTTTTTCACCTGTCGTCTGTACACTGTCCAGACCGCGTCCTAGGACTACGACTGGACGCCATTGTGTGTGCTGGGTTTGTCACTGGGGGTCAGGTATGTATGACAGTGTTATGATGGACGGAAAAGTCAGTTTCGCATAGGAAAAAAGCCACAGTTAAAAAGTCACGGAAACAATAGTAATATATAAATTTGTGGTTTTCGAATGCACATTACAATAATATAGAGATCAGTATTAATTGTATTTTGGTTTAGCTTTGAAGTGGTGTGTTTTTCATCTTTGTGACATTTTTCCTGTGACTATTACCTGTGATTTTTTCCTGTGACTTTATTACCTACATTCATGTATAATGGCCACATTTCATCTAGGGACCTGTCCACCCGTTTTTTTGACCGATGAAGCTCGATTTGGATGGGTAGAAATTGTGCGTGGCTGAAAAACCTTTGTGTTATTTACTTTTTGCACATTCAGACTGGATGTTTTGGACGGGTAAAAATTAAGACATAGTGGCGCTGTGGCCAGATCTGTGGACCCTAAACTAAGAGAACTTGGGTTCGAATCCCATGTTCTTCTGTCAAACCTGGAGCAAGCAATCACTTCACATTGCTCCAGTTCACTCAGCTGTATGAATGAGTATCTGGCTATAGACAGTGGTGGATATTTGTGTATGAATAATCTTCGCGCATTAATTGCAGCGTGGCTGGATTCTTCCAGACAAGCCAAGATGGTGTTTGATTGAAAAGGTCTGCCAGTGAGCAAAGTGAGAAGTGCCTTCAGATAAAACTAAATCATTGTTAATGAATTATATTATAGAATAAAGTGTGTTTAAATAGTTTCTTCAGAATATTCGTCTTAATTGTGCATCAAAGTTTTCTAAGTTGAGATACTAATGAACATTTGTCACAGTAAACTAATATTTGCCGGTATATTTACCCAGCTATGTTGCATTAGTTTATAATTTGCAAGACTTTGTAATTAGTATGTGATCTTTAACTAAAGTAATGTCCTGACTTCATTTCATGTAGTTTTTCTTTAAATAAATTACGACTTTGCTGTAACTTTTTGTGACAAACACTGTCTAGCTTTCAGAATATTGATCAGTGCATTACATGAAAGTAATGATGATACTGCAAGAAAATGTGAAAAATACTTTTTGTTGTCTATAACCGACTGTATTTTGTAGGTGGTGTTTGCGGTGTTTGCACTGGGAGCTTACTTGAACAGATTCTGGCTAATGGAGGTTGGAAGGTTTATATTTGGGTGAGTATAATTTACGTTAAATACACTCAGTATCCTTCGCAATCCATTTCCAGTTAATAATAATCATGCATACGGCATACAATTAAGATTTTTATTACCTGGAATAATTCAGTATTTTAGATTTGTTTTTATGGTCTAAATCTTAGGCATCTTTTTTTTATAGAAGCATTTTTTCCTTCAAAATATGATAAATGCTGTCCGTCTTTCATTTTCAAAAATATAATATATTGGTTTCAGCGAATGATCCCCATTGTGTCCTGTGTGTGCAGTGGTGGTACTTAGTGTATGGACATAGTGTAAGTCGAATCTTCAAAAAAATACATAAATATGTCAAGTGGATGGATAGATGGACAGGTAAAAATTACAGTGGACACGTAAAAAATACAGTGGATGGTTTAACGGACACGTAAAAATTACAGTGGACAGGTAATTAGACAGGTAAAATTACTGTGGATGTGTAAATGGATGGGTAAAAATTTAAGTGAACAGGTAAATCGGGTAAAATTACACTGACCAAATAAATGGATGTGTAAAATTACATTGTATGGGTAAATGGACGGGTAAAAACTGTAAGAGCAGACAAAAGCTTTTTTTCATAAATGTGTTGCAAATTATGCTTTGCAAATGAGAGTCACACTTATATGTGTGTGGGCTATTGTGTGTTACTGCACATATACATGTCAGTGTGTGTGCACAGGCTCTCACACATGCACACACACACACACACACACACACACACACACACACACACACACACACACACACACACACACGTACCACACACACACACACATTTACCAGGAAATTGTTGAATGGACAAATGTTATCTTCATAAAGGCCTGCTACTGGTGCATTAATTGCAGTGTGGCTGAATACTTCCCAGAGTGAAGGAGATGGTGGTTGAGTGAACAGGGCTGTCAGGGAGTAGAGTGTCCAGGTCTTGAGCTACGGAGTTAGGACTGGAGACTGTGCTGTATCAGAGCGTATATGTTTGACTTTTGCGTGGCGTGTGTTTGCAGCATTGGTGGAGAGTCCCTGTGTGTCGCACAGAACACGTCCGCAGTCAGCTGGTTCAAGGAATCCACCCTCAACACTGTCTCCAGAGTTGTGAGTCTGTCTCTATCTCGCTCGCTCACTCTCTCTCTTGCTCTCTCTAGCTCTCTCTTGGTCTGTCTGTCTGTCCGTCCGTCTGTCCGTCCGTCCGTCCGTCCGTCTGTCTCTCTGTCTGTCTGTCTCTCTGTCTGTCTCTCTGTCTGTCTCTCTGTCTGTCTCTCTGTCTGTCTCTCTGTCTCTCTCTGTCTCTCTCTCCCCCTCCATCTGTCCATCCGTCTGTCTCTCCCTCCCTCACCAATCCTCTATGCCTCCGTCTCCCTCTCCATCTCTCTCTCCTCTGTATATCCTCTCTCCCTCTGTCTTTCCCTCTACCACTGTACATCTTGTTAAATAAATCAATAAATAACAAAGCTAAGTAAAAAAAATTAACAACCTATAAAGAATAAAATCTAATTTTCTGACGACATAAGAACTAAACTTAGAGTTATATTATAAGGTAACTAGGCAGTTGTCACAACACGTTGAGTTTGTGTGTTCCAGGGCAGCCCAGTAAACATGAATGTGATGCAGCCGTTGTATGTTGACTTGGAGTGTTACTCCACAGGTTACAAGTGTCTTGGTCTGACACTGTTTGTTGGTAGGTCGTCATCTGTTACAGACAGACATGGGGTGAAATACATTGGAATGATTCAAACACAACTACTCTTGAAGGATTCAAATACAAATACATTTTAATGCAAATACACTGGAAAGTATTTTAAAATAATGTTCTAGATATTTTTCAAATACTTTATATTTTCAGGATATATTACTACTACTACTTGTGTATATACCATATTGTCCCTAATAGAGTTTAACATTTTCAAAGAATTCATTTAATGTTACTGTACTATGGATGCGCACATATAATGCAGTGTTTGGCCACCAGGGGCTGCCTTCTGCGTCATGTCTTTCCTGTGCACCTTCGCTGGGGCGTACTTCGATAAGCGGTCCGAGAGAATCCCAGGAAAAAGGAAGTCATTGCTGCTGGTGAGTGTTACTAATTGCAGTGTGGCTGAATACTTTCCTGAGAAGTGGAGATGGTGTTTGATTGAACAAGTCCACCGGGAGTAAAGAGTAAAGAGTAAAGCGCTTCGATCTGTCGCGAGAACTGGACATTGAACTGTGTAAGAATCTGCCATTAATACATAGGATTTAATACAATATCTTTAAGTTCTAACCTGGTTCTTTGGCTGCACGTAGATATGGTCATGATAACCAATATTATTAATAATAAAATTTTTATTTATAAAGCACAGTATATCAAGAAAATACTTCTGCTCAGAGGGGCATAAAATACAAAATTGCTCAAATGTGAATATATAAAGCGTACGTGATAGATTAAGTTTACACGGTAAAGACGATATGTTAATTAATAATAATAAATCAATATATAAATAAAAACGCTTCTAAAAATCCACAATCATCCTTTTTATTTAAGCCAGTTGCAAGATAGGTTTGCTCACGTGTTACCAAGGCCCACACACTTCTGGGTCCATTTACTTCCTGGCACCACTGACCTCTGACCTTCCAATTGGCAGTCCTTTTAAACACAGTAATAAAGGTGAGTTCTTATATAGCACAGTGTCCGTCCTCAGGATTGATCAAAGCACTTTTACACTTTACTTCCCAGACAGACCTGTTCAATCAAACACCGTCTCAACTTCTCTGAGAAGCATCCAGCCATATGCTACAATTAGTGCGCGAGGTCTGCTCCTACACATATCCACCACTGTCTACAGCCAGGTACTCATACAGCTGAGTGAACTGGAGCCATGTAGACAATTAATAAATCAAACTTATCAGCAATACATTAATATATAAAATAAAATAATAAATTATAATAAAATAAAATTATAAGTTAATAATTAATAATAAAGTAAGATACTACAATAAGTTTAGAGACTATAATTATGGTTAAAATAAATTCTTTGTGTACTACAAGTATTCTACAAAAGCGGCCTTGAAAAGATGTGTTTTAAAATTACACATAAAACGTACAAACGAGTCTATGGTGCAGATAGTCAGGTCAGGTCTCTGGGACCTGAAATGAATTCATTATAGCAATGTTTGTTGTGTGTTTAGCATTTTCTAATGCTATAAGTTGCCCACTTGTTTTTTTCTCTTAAAACCAAGTTATATGTTTGCATGTGAGGAACAGCTGGACAGTTTGTTGACAATTAGCTACTGAATAAACATCTTCCTAAGACATCTGGTAATATGTTAGAAAATGCGTTGTTTATTCTCTATAAAAAAATTACAATACAAAAAAAAGGAGTACAACTTTTTATAATCAGTCTAATTAGTTATCTTGTCCAGTATAAAAGAAACAATTTGGGTTGCTTCACTGGTGTTTTTAACATACAGCAAGACGTGTCTTGGGCGATCGCCCCTACAGCCCAGCAAAAGCGGTCGCTCAAGACAGGTGGTCGCTTATAACAGGTTTTGCACAAAATCACATTGGCATAATTATGAATGTGTACACACATGTGCATAATATACACTGGCAGGCAGCCATAGATTGTACTACTATAACAAGAAAGATCATTAATATATTTTGTATTTAGGACTATGCATAAGACAAGGTACAAACACATAGGGCTACAAGTTAATAGTGTTTGTGAATTTGTGTGAAGAAAAAAATTGATGCAAGTAATATAACGGATCCTGACTGTTTTCTACATTTTAACATATCGTGTAAACTTCAAAATGTGCCTGATGACTAATGAGATCTTCTCTTACGATTGAAGATTTTTCCACATAGCGATATTTCTACATAGTTCACAGTAAATATATCTGTAATTTCCCGTGATGTTTCAACAGCAGAAACAAGGTAAATTGGGAGAGAAATGAGTAGAAATGTGATGAAATATTCTCCCCTCTCAGTCTTGTCTTCACCCTCTCAGTCGCGGCGTCTCCCGTCTTTGGTTTCTTCATCGACCCAACGGGGCGCAACATCGTGTGGATGAGTGGGGGTGTACTAGTTACCCTCATTTGTCACGCCACTCTCTGCTTCACCTTCATTAACCCTTACATCCCAGGGTCAGTTGACACTAATTAACCCTTCTACTTCTGAATTTTGTTTTAATCTTAACATTACACAACTGGCTTGCAGCTGTCCTACATTTGTCAGTGACATCATATTAATAGGTCATGACCTAATTATGTAAATAGGTCATCCTTTTTATTTAAGCCAGTTGCAAGATAGGTTTGCTCACGTGTTACCAAGGCCCACACACTTCTGGGTCCATTTACTTCCTGGCACCACTGACCTCTGACCTTCCAATTGGCAGTCCTTTTAAACACAGTAATAAAGGTGAGTTCTTATATAGCACAGTGTCCGTCCTCAGGATTGATCAAAGCACTTTTACACTTTACTTCCCAGACAGACCTGTTCAATCAAACACCGTCTCAACTTCTCTGAGAAGCATCCAGCCATATGCTACAATTAGTGCGCGAGGTCTGCTCCTACACATATCCACCACTGTCTACAGCCAGGTACTCATACAGCTGAGTGAACTGGAGCCATGTAGAGTGACACAACTTGCCCTAAGGCACTTTTACACTTCCCAGACAGATCTGTTCAATCAAATACCGTCTCAACTTCTCTGGGAAGCATCCAGCCATATGCTACAATTAGTGCGCGAGGTCTGCTCCTACACATATCCACCACTGTCTACAGCCAGGTACTCATACAGCTGAGTGAACTGCAGCCATGTGGAGTGACACAACTTGCCCCTGGTCTTTGCCCTACCCACTGTTGTCGCCACTTGTTCCTCGACCTCTGCCCTCCAAGCCTGTGGCTGTGGGACAGGAAGCAGGAGGAGTCGAGGGAGACTGACCGCAGCCTCCACCCACCTGTAGTGACCAGTGCTGTGAGTGTCCACAGTGAAAGAAGGAACAACGAGTGGAGGAGGAGGAGAGACAGTTCCAGATCAAGTTTGAGAACTTGCTCCGTGACAGCGTCTACTTCAAGAGGTACGCAGAGTGGCTGAGGGGTCTGTGTTCTCCGGTGACAGTCTGTGTCTAATGGGCAGTCATGTGTGACTGGTCTAATGGGCAGTCATGTGTGACTGGTTTAATGGGCAGTCATGTGTGACTGGTCTAATGGGCAGTCATGTGTGACTGGTTTAATGGGCAGTCATGTGTGACTGGTCTAATGGGCAGTCATGTGTGACTGGTCTAATGGGCAGTCATGTGTGACTGGTCTAATGGGCAGTCATGTGTGACTGGTCTAATGGGCAGTCATGTGTGACTGGTCTAATGGGCTGTCATGTGTGACTGGTCTAATGGGCGGTCATGTGTAACTGGTCTAATGGGCACTCATGTGTGACTGGTCTAATGGGCGGTCATGTGTGACTGGTCTAATGGGCAGTCATGTGTGACTGGTCTAATGGGCAGTCATGTGTGACTGGTCTAATGGGCAGTCATGTGTGACTTGTCTAATGGGTGGTCATGTGTGACTTGTCTAATGGGTGGTCATGTGTGACTTGTCTAATGGGCGGTCATGTGTGACTGGACTAATGGGCAGTCATGTGTGACTAGTCTAGTGGGCGGTCATGTGTGACTAGTCTAATGGGCAGTCATGTGTGACTGGTCTAATGGACAGTCATGTGTGACTGGTCTAATGGACAGTCATGTGTGACTTGTCTAATGGGCAGTCATGTGTGGCTGGTCTAATAGACAGTCATGTGTGACTGGTGTAATAGACAGTCATGTGTGACTGGTCTAATAGGCAGTCATGTGTGACTGGTCTAATAGGCAGGCATGTGTGACTGGTCTAATAGACAGTCACGTGTGACTGGTCTAATGGACAGTCATGTGTGACTTGTCTAATGGGCAGTCATGTGACTGGTCTAATGGGCAGCAGTCATGTGTGACTGGTGTAATAGACAGTTATGTGCAAGTGGTCTAATAGGCAGTCATGTGTGGCTGGTCTAATAGACAGTCATGTGTGACTGGTGTAATAGACAGTCATGTGTGACTGGTCTAATAGGCAGTCATGTGTGACTGGTCTAATAGGCAGTCATGTGCGAGTGGTCTAATAGGCAGTCATGTGTCACTTGTCTAATGGGCAGTCATGTGTGGCTGGTCTAATAGACAGTCATGTGTGACTGGTCTAATAGACAGTCATGTGCGAGTGGTCTAATAGGCAGTCATGTGTGACTGGTCTAATATACACTGTGTGTTGGTGTATTTACATCAAACACATTTTGAAATGACACCCCCCAAAACAGAGGATAGAAAAAAGTGGAGTTTGTGTACATAATCTGAGGAGGGTCAAAGAAATGTGGAACCTGGCTACATACCAAGTTGGGGCACATAGAAGTATCACTTGTCAGTCCACGAGCCATTGCCAGCCAGGGAGGTTCTCGGATATGGAACGACCAGTTTCCTGGATTCACAGACTCGGTACGGTAGCCCCCGTCTGGTGATACTTGAGGTGTTTGATGCAGTAGATGGCAGACTTGTACTGAAGACGAAACAAACACCGTAGCCCATATCCCCACTTATAAAGACAGTTATTCAACAATGAACATGACTGGCCGTTTTGCTTCTAGTCCTCTGCTTGATGCATTCGGAAAATACATTTCCCAGTCATGTTGAATATATACTTTGCAAACAGTTTATTGAGACTATGTGAACAACAAGGCCACTGTCATAAATTTCTCGTTTCTGTAAACAGGATGTACAGTGCTCGCCAAGTGGAAGGACCACAACTACTACCCAGGTCATGTGATCTGTCCCAGTAAGCGGGCAGGTCGCTACACGGTCGCCTTCGAGGACGGGGACGTCCTACAGGTCATGACCTCTCACCTCACCTGCGACCTTGTCATGGTCAGCGAGGATGTTTTTGCCGAGACTTCTGAAGGTTGGAGCGAGCAAGCGGTTATTCAAGGTCATTACCGTGACAACGAGGGTCAAGGTTATCTCGTGAAGTTTCACACAGGTGTCGAGGCGAGGTTCGTTGGTAGTTTGTGTCGTCAACACTAGATGGCGTGCAGATAAATTCGTTGGCAACTGGTTTTAATTAATTGTATTAATATGTAGTAGTAAAGTCAGCCAATTTTCAGCTGCCTAAAAGTACAAAGAAATGTATTTTTTGATCCAAAAAGCATGGTCTTTATGTGCTTTATGGAATCGGTAAAAGTAGTAGATAATATCTAAACATAAAACAGCCATATCTAAAATATAAATAACATAATATCTAAAATAACATGATATCTAATATTTGATCCCTTTATTAATTGTTATGGTCTAAGGACGTTGAATGTTCGAATGCCTGCATTCACTATGGTACCGCCAGGCGTCAAACACAACACTTGTGGATCTCTGCTTTAACCAAGGAACCAAGTATCCGTACAAGTCTGTTAGTAAACATTTTATTGTAAAACTAATGTCTTTAAAAACTGCATCTACCCCATTTTATATACAAGGAAAATACAAATGTACATATCGCTGTGTGGTGTTATCACTTGTGTGCAATATACAATATTTTATTATATTGACTATGTATCAACTTTAAGCGTTATACAGCTGTATTTATTGTATATATTATATTCTGTGATGTTGTAATATTCAGCCTCGGCTTCTATAATAGGAATAGACGTATTATTATAAAGTCAATGAACCGCGACACCTTCCAGAGTACCGCGACGTGGTGTCATGCTCAAACACCACCAGGCGGAGGCACTGGTCGCAGCAATGGGCGCCGAAGCGCAGTCGACAAGGGACCCAGCAGCGCCTCCTACAGGAGACATTGGTGAATCAGCGCCACCTGGTGGACAGGAAGAACAACCGGCAGAGGAAACACCAGATGGCGCCAGCGTGGCAGAAGGTAACACATTGTGTAATTCTTTTAATTAATGTTTATTTATATTTTTATATTTTTTAATACAATAATGCTATCGACCTATTTTATATAAACTTTATTTATTATAATCAATATATTTTCTTTTTAAATAATGTTAAATAATTTATTAATGTAATTGTTTTTATTATTTAAATATTTTATATTTCATTATATTTTAATAATATGTATTTGTTTATACTTACAGTTTATTTTTATCTATTTATTACTACTGTGGTTATATTTATATTGTTGTGAACTATATATTTTATCTAAAGCTTTATTGTATGTATGTATATGATCTATATATGCATGTAAGATGGCCCATTGAAAATCACAATATACCATGTGACATGGTTACCATCAAGAAATAAAGCTTTTACTATACTGTTATTACTGAGCATTTCTCAGGATAGTTGTTTTTTAGATCACAAATTTACATGTTGCACAATCAATTCAAGATGTATCTTTAATAGTTGCTTCTTGACTTGGTTATGCAAAATTAATATCTGTCGTGTTTAGGTTGTCCATCACAACGGTCACATGACCAGATGGCCGTAGTCACGATGCCAATCTAAATGACCTGTCCTTCAGAACAGACGATTGGTAGTGTATAAATGACTTGATGTAATCGGCATGGTTAGATATAATTCCAAAGTATTCGTATATATCAAGTGTTTGACTGAATATGCCACGGCTTGGGTGATAATTCCAATTTATTACATAATTTGGAACGGGTTTAGATTTGCGAAAACATTCTTATGTAAATGATAATAAACCGTACAATTACTCCACATGGTAGTTTCCTGGGCAAGGGGTGACGTTTTATCCCAATTTGTCAACATATTGTGGCCTTGTGTAGTAGGTATCAACATACACTGATTAAAATGATGGGACTGTTTCAGCATCCCTGTCATGTGACTACGAACCTCTGCCTCCTCAACCTGCGACTGGCGTGTTACTTGAAGGTCAGTTAAGGGACAATACAACCTTGTTTGTTGTCAGTCAGTGTTTGTTGAGCAGAGAACACGGAATGTTGGATAAGAGCATGATGTGTATGATGTATTATGATGTGTATAATGTATTGTGATGTGTATGATATATTGTATACAACAGAATTCACATAATTGTTGTGTTGTGTTGTGTTGTGTTGTGTTGTGTTGTGTTGTGTTGTGTTGTGTTGTGTTGTGTTGTGTTGTGTTGTGTTGTGTTGTGTTGTGTTGTGTTGTGTTGTGTTGTGTTGTGTTGTGTTGTGTTGTGTTGTGTTGTGTTGTGTTGTGTTGTGTTGTGTTGTGTTGTGTTGTGTTGTGTTGTGTTGTGTTGTGTTGGGTTGGGTTGGGTTGGGTTGGGTTGGGTTGGGTTGGGTTGGGTTGGGTTGGGTTGGGTTGGGTTGGGTTGGGTTGGGTTGGGTTGGGTTGGGTTGGGTTGGGTTGGGTTGGGTTGGGTTGGGTTGGGTTGGGTTGGGTTGGGTTGGGTTGGGTTGGGTTGGGTTGGGTTGGGTTGGGTTGGGTTGGGTTGGGTTGGGTTGGGTTGGGTTGGGTTGGGTTGGGTTGGGTTGGGTTGGGTTGGGTTGGGTTGGGTTGGGTTGGGTTGGGTTGGGTTGGGTTGGGTTGGGTTGGGTTGGGTTGGGTTGGGTTGGGTTGGGTTGGGTTGGGTTGGGTTGGGTTGGGTTGGGTTGGGTTGGGTTGGGTTGGGTTGGGTTGGGTTGTGTTGTGTTGTGTTGTGTTGTGTTGTGTTGTGTTGTGTTGTGTTGTGTTGTGTTGTGTTGTGTTGTGTTGTGTTGTGTTGTGTTGTGTTGTGTTGTGTTGTGTTGTGTTGTGTTGTGTTGTGTGCATATCTACACCATTTCCATTTTGGGGGACTATTAAAGGTTATTGTGTTGTATTGTATTGTATTGTATTGTATTGTATTGTATTGTATTGTATTGTATTGTATTGTATTGTATTGTATTGTATTGTATTGTATTGTATTGTATTGTATTGTATTG
Organism: Oasisia sp. SBJ-2009; assembly: GCA_964017155.1. Lineage (NCBI taxonomy): Eukaryota > Metazoa > Annelida > Polychaeta > Sabellida > Siboglinidae > Oasisia > Oasisia sp. SBJ-2009. The sequence goes on from OZ024866.1 coordinate 24,407,408, forward strand.
TACTTCTTGTGCTGAATGATTTAGTGTGATTTATTTACTAATTTTAGTACATATTAGTAATGTTATTGTGTAAATACCTTTAAGATATATTACCTGTTTATTTATTTATTTATTATACTTATTTATTGTACTTTTTGATATACTTAATTTATAAATTTTGCAAACGTTTTGAAATTGCAATGTTCCTTATCAACTGTACATGAATTGCCAATCTTATTACTGGCATTTTTATATGTAACCGAAGAAAAAAAATTAATATGATGTTTAAAATGGACAATAAAGTCTTGAATCTAAAATATATAGCAGCTAAAATGATGGATTTAAATAAAAAATAAATACTCTGTGTTTCTTCTCAATTCCAATAGCTGTGTTTGTTTACTATCAATAACAACAACTTGTATAACAATTACATAACTCAGTATACCTGTTATTCATGGATAAGATTTGAAAACAGCGTTTTGGTAACATGAACTTACATCACTTCATAACTTAAAATTATATGGCCTGACTTGTTCTTGTGAATATTCTCAACAATCTGCAATTTTGTTTTTGTTTTTTGCTTGAAGTAATGTTTAATATAAAACACCCCATACATGTGTTGTTTCAGGCACCCAGGTAATGGCAATGTGGCAGGACAAACACTTCTACCCTGGTCATGTGACCGCCTGTCACCCAGAGGGCGCCAGGTACACTGTGACCTTCGAGGATGGAGACGTTCTCAAGGTCGCGGAGTCGGACATGTTTGTCTGCGAGTTGCTCGCCGTGAAGCAGAATGTGTTTGCCGACTTCGTCGAAGGATGGTTCAAGCCAGCAACCATCATTGGTCACTACAGTAACCATGGCAACGGTAGCCATGACAATAAAAATGGCTACATTGTCAAGTTTGCCGATGACGACAGTACATTGCAGTAAGTTGTTTTTGTTTTCATCTCTGTTTCTGATCCTTGTTGTGCTGAAGATGTAGAAGTCTGAGTAGATTGTAAACCAGTTGAAATTAGTTATGAAGATTAGTGTCATATTTTTGGTTGAGAGGTTTCGTTTGTAATAATTTATAGGCAGTATGTTTATTTCGGAAAAAAATACAATTCTTAAAAAACAACTAAAACAGTTATGAAGAAAAATAATAAATAAGTGGGTAATAAAAGTAAATAAATAGGTCATGAAATAAAATTGAATAAGTGATTAAAATGATTATTAAAAAATACAATAACTAATACAATAACATATTATGTGTACAATAGGGTATCCAGTATGTGTACATTGTATGTATATCGATATGAAAGTAATTGATAAATAAAAATATAATTTCAGGAGTAGTGGAATGTTAAATTATACATCCGCTCACATACACACAGGTGAATATGAGTTGTGTTGTTGTGTACAATTGTCATTTATTGATTGCAATTGTTTATTTAGTAAATTATTGCTTTTTGTCAGTCTGCCGAGGTCAAAGGTTAACCTGAGTCCAAAGCAGGCGGCGGAGGTGCTGAGGTCGTTTGGCGAGTGGTGCACGACCCCCCAGAACAGAGGCATGGTGAACGTCTCTCTCGGTACGGTACTTCCTCCTCCTCTTCCTCTTCCTCTTCCTCTTCCTCTTCCTCTTCCTCTTCCTCTTCCTCTTCCTCTTCCTCTTCCTCTTCCTCTAAGTATATATACTTATATATATATATATCATTTTGAAGTTTATGTTTTGGGGTCACAGGAAGACGGCACAAAATGTGCCACGTAACAATACTTTTCTTTTTGTTTGCTAATGTAGAATGTAACTTTGTTTGTTGCGAAATAAAATTTGATTTGATTTGATTCTGGATTACGAATCTAATTCAATTGCTCAGTGACAGCTTTTATAACCCTAGTGTTGTTTATTATCGTGGATTGGTGCGTAAAAGGAAAAACCTTTGGGATGCTACATCTCTACACGCTGAAACCCACAAGTAGCTTTAATTGGAAATTATGCAATGTGCTTATTTGAGACAGAACTGCTTGTTTTCTCCTTAGACAATTTGGTGTCGGGGAAACGTAGAACTCGAGGCACACCGACAGTGTCTTCAAGCCTTCCACGAAGTTCACGAAAACAACGAATCACACACGAGACCACATCCGAAAACCCCCCAGCCCCCCAGTCGACCCCCGCCACCACGACAGGGGGTGGACACGAAACTTTGACAACTCCGTTCGTCAGCGTTACTGAAAAAGAAGAAATCGGTCAACTGGCACCTACTTGCGAAAGGTCGAGTTTACGGGAGATGGAAGAACAGTCGGCGTCCACTAAAAAGAGACCTGGGAGACTGGCATTGGGAACAGCTGAGAAACGCAGCAAGAAGCAGCAGACGGAACCGAAAGCTACGAGTACGCCGACGCCAAAACGTGGGCGCCCTCGGAAACAGCAGACAGAAGGTACGTACTACACTGAGTGGTGTGAGGAGGGACAGATACGTAGTGTGTTATTTACACCCTTGAATATGATTTTTACACGGATACATAGCTAACCCACAATACATTATTTTCAAAAGTTTGAATATTATAATTTTGTATGGATCTATAGCTAGCCCGCACCACGTTATTTTTAAAAGTTTAAATATAATTTTGTATGGATCTATAGCTAAACCGCACCACGTTATTTTTAAAAGTTTAAATATCATTTTGTGTGGATATATAACTAGCCCGCACTACGTTATTTTCAAATGTTTGAATATGATTTTTGTACGGATACATAGCTAGCCCATAATACATTATTTTCAAAGGTTTTAATATTATCATTTTGTGTGGATACATAGCTAGCCCGCAATATGTTATTTTCAAAAGGTTGAATATTATCATTTTGTATGGATACATAGCTAGCCCACAATACGTTATTTTCAAATGTTTTAATAGGATTTTTGTACCGATACATAGGTAGCCCGCAATACGTTATTTTCACACTTGAATATGATTTTTTTGTACGAATACTTAGCAAGCAACGTTATTTTCATGATTTTGAATATATTTTTGTACAGATACATAGCCCACTTATTTTTAAATGTTTGATTATGAGTTCTTGTACGAATAAATAGCTAGTGCACAATGAATTTTGAAAACCGTTTTTTGTCGTTTAGGAACTATGTCTGGGGCCAGTAGTACGTCCAAGCCGGCCAGGGCGACAGCTTCTTCCAAAAAGAAAACAAGAAAAGCAACCCCTCGGACAGGGCCAAGGAAGGGGAGAAAAGGGAAATTAGATGGGATGGAACAAGCCGCAGCAAGCACCCCAAACCCAAACCCGGAAGATGGGAAAGGATGTTTGGAGGAATCTGGTGAGGAAATGTAAAACATGTGATGTGACAGTCTGAACTGGATGTTTACAAAGTGTATTATCACCGGCGTTATTTACTTACTACGATTGTCAATGGCTGTATCAGACAAAATATATCCCTAATATTATAAAAAGAATCCGTCTAAGTAAGTTGTTACTGGGTAAATCATCGATGACAAAAGTAACATTGTCCGCCATTATTGCAGCTGAATATTTTTGCAGTCACTTACACAAAGAAATGCACAAATCTTAAAAAATCAACAGGGTGATATTTCACGATTAGCGCTATTTAAATGCAAATGTCTGCTGTCATATCAAATGCACATTCGCTTTTATGAAAAAAAAACATTACTTTTTCATAGAATCCACGGGAATTTCATGGAAACAAATAAACAGTCAGGTTTGAGAAACATAGTTAGTGCTGCATGATTATTGTTGTCATGAATGCTCCAGTATTTATTGTGGGTGTGAAAATGAAGAAGTGTGTGTGTGTGTGTGTGTGTGTGAGGGTGGGTGGATGGGTGTGTGGATGGGTGTGTGGATGGGTGTGTGGATGGGTGTGTGTGGTGTGTGTGTGGTGTGTGTGTGTGTGTGCGTGTGTGCGTGCGTGCATGCGGGTGTATGTGACCTATTTTAAGGATGGTTGGCCAAGGAAGAAAGGACAAAGCAAGAAGTTGTTTACGACTGTTTCAGATCAAGACGAGGGCGTAGGTCCACTTGATGACTCGTACATTCCCCCTCATGTCCAACCAGGGCCCTCCAGCAAGGCCAGGACTGGTGAGTGGTAATTCAGCTCATTCTAGGACCAAGTCTGAGCACAGTGGATGAATGAATGTTTTGTTTCCACAATCAACTTGTACATGTTTACAACAACATTTAACATTTGTGGCAATGGACACAGTTGAATTGTTATACTTGTTAGGCACTGTCCCCATTCCAGATAGAACATACAACACAGTAACAACTAACACAGTAGCATTGTGAAAAGAAGAACAAAATCAGTCATTGAATAACAGTGTTGTATAATACATAAATATATGACACAATTCCTATGTTCAATTTACATAATTAAAGTAGTAATGTATGTTTCTCATATATATATATATATATATATATATATATATATATATATATATATATATGCATACATATATATATATGTATATAATATTTCAACTAGTATATGTGGACATCTCCAAATCTGAGCAAAATAAAACAACTAAAATATGTTTTTCAGTAGTACTGCTAGTCTTGGTGTGATTTTGCCATAAGGAAATGTCAAGTTTGTAAATCTAAGAATCAAGTAAATGTCAATCAGTTTTAGATCTACACACTAAACTGCTACGTACTGTGCATGAATTTTGATAAAACCTCCACAATGGATTTGGGACATGAATCAAGTTGTATATATATATATATATATATATATATATATATATCTCATGCAGATTGTGAATAACCTGCAAAGATGTGGCCAACTTAGAGCTGTAGTATATCAAACTGGACGAGTTTTTCACCAAACTTCTCAGGATCCCACAAGAATGTGGATTTGTGATCATATCTACTAAAATATGACGTCTTTAGGATGTGTTCCCAGTCTATACTGTTCCTCCCGTTTGCCCTGCAGCTTTGTTTCCCGCCTCCAAGGGAGTGATCCCGCCCAAAGGAACCAGTCTCTTCCAGGGAATTGCCTTCCTCCTGACGCATGCCGAAAAGACGGAGGGCGACAAGAAACTGGTCAGATCGCCATGGCAACACGTCATGTCAGGTGACTCATCCACGACAGATGAATGTGACAGTGAAGGTTTGTTGAGATGTCACTGATAGCAAATCGTTGAACGTGAACGCACGTGTAAACGGTGATCACCCCATGGCACTAAGTGTGTTTGTTTCGCTCATTGAATATGCTTTGTTCAGGTGGACCCTAGACAGTTGACTTGACGTCAGACCTTTTTGCATGATCACATTTTTGCCATTCCAAAAAACCCTGGTGTGTGGGTGTGTGAGATAGAGTGTGTGTGTGTGTGTGTGTGTGTGTGTGTGTGTGTGTGTGTGTGTGTGTGTGTGTGTGTCTGTGTGTGTGTGTGTGTGTGTGTGTGTGTGTGTGTTTGGGTGTGTATTTGGGTGTGTATTTGGGTGTGTATTTGGGTGTGTATTTGGGTGTGTATTTGGGTGTGTTTTTGGGTGTGTATTTGGGTGTGTATTTGGGTGTGTATTTGGGTGTGTATTTGGGTGTGTATTTGGGTGTGTGCGATAGAGTTCGTGTGTGGGTGGGTGGGGGCGTGCGTGTATGCATGTGTACATGCAAGTTTAAAATGATTAGCTTTGTCAAGGGTACTCCCTGGGATGAGGGTGAGGGTTAGCTAGCATTTAGGGCGTTTAAGTTAAAAGAGATTACCAGTGGCCCTGCTGTTTTATGATGACCATGTCAGGGGGGGCAGTGCCTGTCTGCTCACATTTCTGCCCACCCAAACTGATGAAGCTATGGTTGATGGTGTGAATATTATTAGTTACAAAGTATCACTTGTTGTAATTGTGTTACACAGCATCAACTAGTGTTACAGCTGGTTGGTGTTGTTATAGCATTGTTACTGACTGTTTACATATAGAGATAGGGAGTGTTACACCGTATCAATTAGTGTTACAGTTAGGTGGTGTAACAGAGTATCAAACATTGTGACAGTTAGTGGGTGTGACTTATACACCATTGTTACAGTGTTTGTTACAGAGTGCTAATCTTTGTAACATATCGTGGATGTCACAGAGTATCAACTGTTATAACAGGGGGTGTTTATTATAGTATCTACTGTTATAACAGGGGGTGTTTATTATAGTATCTACTGTTATAATAGGGGGTGTTTATTATAGTATCTACTGTTATGACAGGGGGTGTTTATTATAGTATCTACTGTTATAACAGTGGGTTTGTTACAGTATCAACTGTTATAACAGGGGGTGTTTATTATAGTATCAACTGTTATAACAGGGGGTGTTTATTATAGTATCAACTGTTATAACAGGGGGTGTTTGTTACTGTATCAACTGTTGTAACAGGGGGTGGTTGTTACTGTATCAACTGCTGTAACAGGGGGTGTTTGTTACTGTATCAACTGTTGTAACAGGGGGTGTTTGTTACTGTATCAACTGCTGTAACAGGGGGTGTTTGTTAATGTATCAACTGTTGTAACAGGGGGTGTTTGTTACTGTATCAACTGCTGTAACAGGAGGTGTTTGTTACTGTATCAACTGTTGTAACACGGGGTATTTGTTACAGTATCTACTGTTGTAAAAGGGGGTGTTTGTTACAGCATCAAATGTTGTAACCGGGGTGTTTGTTACAGTATCAACTGCTGTAACAGGGGGTGTTTGTTACTGTATCAACTGCTGTAACGGGGGTGTTTGTTACAGATGAAACTGTGCCGTTTGACAAGGATCACCTGATTGCCCAGATAGAGGCTGGCGGAGGTGTCGTTCTCGAGAAGTTTGACCTTGACCTGGTATGAGAACTTAATTTCGTAGCACATCATTTGTATCGTTGTCATAATGTAATTTCATAGGTTCAGTAAAACATGTACGTAATATTACACATACGACCAAGAAATGTGGAAAAAGTAAATATTTGAAACCACTCCATCTAGTTACACTGATGTAATAATTATAAAACTGAAATACCAGCTTATGTGAAAAGATATAGAAATACTCTAAAGTAAAGTTGTCAGGATTACTAAAAAAAATTCTTACCTGAAGATCTTACTTCAAGACCAGTTAGTAGTTGCCCAAATTGAGCTTTGAGACCATCTCAAGGTTTATGTCCTATTGGTGAATTTCTACATAATGTCCACACTTAAAATGTGACCTATTGTAATTTAGTACAGAAATAGCCTTCCATTCAGTGAGTTGGTTACATAAATCGACATGGTGGAGCGCCACCTATTGAGTGCCTCAAGAGTACAGTCTGGTGGGTATTGGCTGTGGGTTTGGCAGACATTTTGGATTGCTCAGAATAATTGCAGGTGTTGCAACACGTATTTTTGTCAACCTCTGCGAAACACAGTTGTTGTTTTGTTTCTTAACTTAGTGAACTGTTCCCCACTCTGTCAGCTCATGTGAGGACTAAAGACACATGTCAGAAACGAGACTGTCTACGCAGTCAGTGACATGTGTCATGTGGCACAGTGAACCAGGTTTTAAGATGCACAAACACATGTTCCTTTTACATATTACAAAAATAGCTATCTGGGTCAAGTCCTATCAAATTTGTGATTTTTAAATGCAAACCTTACAGTCTCATCTTTCCACATCCAGTTTATTTTCCCTCACAAATAATCCAAAACTAAACTAATATACAAACAGATCAAAAATTATAAAGCGGTATTCGTCAAAATTACTTCCCAATATTGTTTTTGATGCAATATTTTTATGGTACAGGGTGTAACATGATAGAATTCCGCCCAAACACTAATATCAGTACAGCTAATATGCAGTGTGTCATAAAACACGCAGTATTCCAGTTAATTTCTTACAAGTATGTTTCACAGTTTAACTTAATTGAAATAATTGTTTCTGGAAAAGGTTAAATTTAATAAATAATATCAGCTTTTGCGTGTTGGGTATAATTTTGTGCATTCCACTTGCAACTGTTACATTGTTCTGCGGCACTTCACCTAATGTTGTATGTTGTGTACAGGTTGGAGCTGCGACGCACTGTGTCTTGGTGTCCGACACGTACCAGCGCACCCTGAAGTACCTGCAATGTCTCGCCGCAGACATCCCTTGTGTCTCCCATCTGTGGGTGCGAGACTCCTGCAACTTGGTCAGTCTCTTGTTGGGTCTCAGGTCTCAGGTGGAGGATTCCAAACAGCCCAAACTTGGGCTAACGCAGGAGTTTGTAGTGCTTCTTGTGCACATGCGTTAGGTAGTGTCTGTCCGTCCGTCCGTCCATCCGTTCGTCCGTTTGTTTCACGGGTAATTTGGGTGATTGGGTGTCATGAAAGGGAGGTTCATGATTGCTGCTTGAAAAGCTATGGGGTTTTCTATTTCAGTAATGTGTTGTGGGATCATATTCCAGATGCGAATTGCTCAGGGGTAAAATGAGAACACTGCAGTGTTGATGCGGCACCTGGTGGCCATGTAATGGCCATGGGTTTTGATGGTTTTAGTAGGCCCGGTGGTGGTGTGATGTTGATTATGTTATTTAAAATTTTGTAAAATGTGATGCTTGTTTGATAATCCTGCGTCGCCCAAGAGTGGGTCATCCAAGGGTGGCTAGTAGGATTATGGAGCTGTTTGTTTTTCACTGGTTGTTTTGTTTCATGTACATGTGAAAGTCTGGTGCTGTAGATGTCTGTTATTGTTGTCACATGCATGACATGCCTAGTGTCTGTGCTAACAGCTGCTCCATGACATTCAGACACTCCAGTTGTTACAATATTATGATGCAATAAAAACTACTGTCCCAGAAGGGAAATTCCTTTGCAATGTTCATAAAATAATAAATAAATAAATACGTAAATAAGGTAGTAAAAACACAGAAAAGTACACTATTAAATATTAAAACAGTTTCTAAATCATAATCATGAATAAAAATTGCCTTGTTACACACGGAATGAATTTCACAGCATCTCTGTCATGGAAACGTGACAGATATTTGTCGATGAAAAGTTGTTTTGCTGACAGGGAGAGCTGCAAGATGACAAGAACTACTTGCTGCCCGCGGGGGTGGACGTTGAAACCAACACAGTGATTGAGAGGTGAGTGCCAGCGACGTCACCAAACTACACCTGTCCTTGTCACTTGTTTGATGGATGTATCACTTAACCATCTTAACCTTGGTTGGTTCCTACAATGTCCCTGTTTTCTGACATAGTTCAATTGACACCAAATATAAACATGAGAACCTTACGTTCATACCTCATTTCTAGGGTGTTCAAAAACAACTATCTGGTATTGTTGTATGATAATGCAGCATTACACAGGTATTTTGGGCGGGGTTAGGCATACCTGTTGTCTAAACAGTAACTTATCTAACTACTAGCTGAGTTACCGGGTGGGAAAGGCAGTTATGTGTAGAAGGGACAACAGGAACTGACAGGAGGGTTTTGAGGTCGTACAAATCCTAAGTGGTTGGCTGATTGTGACAATTTGACCAGGCAGGTGACACTGGTGACAGACACTGGTGGAGGTGTTGACTGGTCACAAACATCCTGCTGGACACTGGCTGCTTGGTAGCATGTACAGATGTGGACACAGACACACAGACAGACACACACACAGACATAGAGACAGACAGATAGACTGAGAGACACACACAGACAGATAGACCGAGAGACAGACAGACAGACCCAGACAGACCAAGAGACAGATAGACTGACACACGGACGGACGGACACACGGATATATGGACGGACAGACGGACGGACACACGGACAGACTGAGAGAGACACACACAGAAACAGACAGACCCACACAGACAGAGAGATGGACAGAGACAGACAAATAGACAGACACAGACAGACAGACAGACAGACACACACACACACACACACACACACACACACACACACACACACACAGACCTAGAGACAGACAGACCTAGAGACAGACAGACCCAGACAGACCAAGAGACAGACATACAGACACGCAGGCACATAGACAGACACACAGACAGACGGACACACGGACGGACACACGGATAGATGGACGGACGGACAGACTGAGAGAGACACACACAGAAACAGACAGACCCACACAGACAGAGAGATGGACAGAGACAGACAAATAGAAAACAAAGACAGACAGACAGACAGACAGACAGACACACACACACACACACACACACACACACACACACACACAGCAGGCAGAAGCACTGCTAACTGTGCTGGTCTGTTCCCAGGGACTTTGCTCTGCGACCGAGGCCACTAGAGGGGCTCCACCTGATGGTGTCCTCAGACAACGAGTGTTTCAAGGCGGTGTGGGTGAGGGTGCTGGAGACTGCCGGCTGCCACCTCATCCACAAGTTCCCCATCCGCAGCACCAAGTCAGGTCTGTATGGCACTTTATACTAATGTAATAATTTTTATTTGTAAAGCACTGTGTATCCGTAATATACTTCCACTCAGAGGTGGAGAAGCCAAATAAAGAGGGCAAAAAGAAATCAGCAAAGAAATGTCTGGAAAACTCTAATAAAAAAATTGGTTATAAAATGTGTTTGTTGAAATTCAAGGAGCAAAGAAATGAACTAAACATTATGGTAGTAAATATTGACCTTCACATAATAGGTATAACTGAATCTCAGGCCATCACCGATATATCAGATGCCGAATTAGGATATATAATGTTTACGAAAGATAAAATAGGAAGAAGGGGAGGTGGCATTAGTTTATATATTAACAAATCCATCCAGGCTTATGAAATAAAATTAGAAAAAGAACCAGAATGTGAAGAAGCTGTCTGGTATAATATAGTTACAGGAAACTCAACATTAACTTGTGGGTTAGTTTATCGAAGTCCAAACATAAGCATAGATGAGAATGAGAAAGTACAAAAACGCTATAGAGGAAAGTAATAAACGGTACTGTATAATTATGGGGGATTTTAACCATGGACATATACAGTGGACATCTCTACAGAGTACTGGGAGTGACGACAGGAACAACAAGAGGGGACCAACAAACAGTCAATTAGTTCACATGTCAACAACCTACAGTTGATTTAAACTTGCTGTTTTTGTCCGCTGTAGGTGAGTCCAGCCAACTGGACGTGTTAGTGGCTGACCGACACATCAGCCCAAGTGTGTTGCATCGGGCCCAGCAACTACACGTCCCCCTGGTGTCAGCCGAGTGGGTCATTCAGTGTCTCGTCTCCGGGTGCATTCGCGACTGTGACGCCCACCCCATCTACCAGCACGACTACGAGGAGAAGAGCTCCGCAGTGACGGGGTGAAGGCGGGGAGTGGAGGGTTAACCTCCCTAGTGACGGGGTGAAGGCGGGGATGGAGGGTTAACCTCCCTAGTGACGGGGTGAAGGCGGGAAATGAAGGGTTAAACTCTCTGGATACTAGCAAATAAAAAAATGTGGGCACGCATTTTTTTATTTTTGTCTGTTGGTAATGGTTTAAAAGTGAATGGTCATTAAATGCAGGCATTGTCCACCATGTTGCTTTGCAAAATAGTCTGTACTGAAGGTCAAGGTCACAGGCAGGTGGGATTATGACGTACGGGAGACGGGGGTTAAACTTGCATACTTATGGATAAACTTGTCAAATATTTTTGCTGTCACGTTAAAAATAATGGCACGGTTGTCACAAGATGAATGTCATAGTCAGTTGTTTGGAACGCTCTGTTTGGAATGATCTGAGATATTAGTTACTTATAGGACTTGTATTGATTGCTCAAATACACAGTCCTATGTAAGAGAGACACATGATGTTGGAGCAAAATTACTCGAGCAAATGTTTGTGATGTGTGTATATAGAAACGCTGCCTGGAAATTGTTTTAATACCCATATTTTACATAGCAGAGGTGCTTGATTGGAGTAGAATTGGATTGTAAAATCTATATATTTGTACGTTATGACGGCATTTGTAATTACTCTGTGAGTCACCAGTGTAGAACAGCTTTTAAATGGAGAATGTGTATTCATGTTTATTGTAAAATCATGTTATTGTAAAACCATTTTATTTTTTATTATGTAAAAATATTGTAATATGTTGCCCATATATATTTTATATCGAAGCAAAGGCAAACTAATTCTATCAGGTCAGTGTTTACTAAAATCACCCGAGAAGTCACTCGGATCCCTGAGTGGCATGATGGGTAATTGCAGGGTTGGTGGCTGTGTGTTATGTGACACACATATCCATAAAATCAGTAATCGGACAAGAGGTCGTGACCTTTGAAGGTGACATGTAGCCAGGTCAGCAAACTGTTCTCCTGAAATATAAAAATGTCAACAAATTGGAAAAAACAACTGGGCAAACGTGGTTTGTGTATCTAAAGATACACAACGTTATTTTATCTCCGTCTTTCTGCCCCAGAGCTTGGAATACTTTTAATTGCCCACTTAATTAATCAAAATGGGCAGTGTTTGTGTTAATTTTAGACAATTCTTATTACGCTTACCCGTGTTGTGGATCTTTTAACGTGTGAATACCCTAGGGGTTGTTAGATTTTTGGTAAGAAAATGTTTCGGTACATTGTGTTTGTAAGTGGCCAATCATATGGCTGACTTTTATACAGGTAATGTTGGGAGGAGTGGGAGTTGGAGGGAGAGGGAGAGGGAGCGTGGGAACAGGGTGGACATGGTAGAGAGGCTGGAGAACAGGGTAAATGGGAAACTCATTAGAAGTGAAAAGTAGACTCCTGATGCAATGATATTATATATGATATATATACATGACTAATTTGCCCGGGAGTTTACTTATATATAAATATAATTATGTTATATTGAAAAGACTCGTTCCCAATTGTCTAATTATCATTTACCGATAAACGAAAGTATAATTACATTTTATCAAAAATATGAACTTACTGAGACATTTTGATCGTAATATGATTGAATTCTGCCCAAACACTAATACCAGTACAGCTAATATGCAGTGTGTCATAAAAACATGCAGTATTCCAATTAATTACTTATAAGTATGTTTCACAGCAGAAAACAGTTAATTAAAATTGTTAATTATATTAACTTAATTTAAAAAAAAAAATTCTGGAAGAGATTAATTTAATAAATAATCTCGGCTTTCGCATGTTGGGTATTATTTTATGCATTCCACTTGCAACTGTAATTAGCTGGCTGTCAGTATTAAACATAAAGTCAAGTAGCTTTGATGATCATTGTTTGCAGTCAGTGGCACAGGTTTCATGTATTGCTTGTGCAGACAGTGCAGTACCCAGTGTTTGCTTTTAACATTATATCGTTTTGGGGTCTGCCCTAGTGGTAGCTGCAGAACTAGAAATGACCTGTGCTGAAATTGTAAACATTTGTTTTAAAATCTGCCTCTATTAGGAATGTTACTAGTAAATGGAGATGATGTGTTTGCGACACTGTCGTGTCATTAAAATGCATTAATCATATTCTTCTTTATTTTACATAAGTATTTTTGCAGAAAAATCTGTAATTTTATAGAATTATTGCTGCCTCTTGTGCATGTTTACTGGCTTTGCTTATACTTGTAGATGTCTTACTTTCACTGCCAATTGAGGTTTTAGTTTTATAGCAAATGTACTGGCTGCAAATATGTTTCACCAACACTTGTTTTCTCCAATTGTTTACATCATCTGCTATATACCACATGTATTATCGATGTATCTTCAGTAAAAAACGTCAAGTTAACGTGACGTGTGAAGACTTGTTATTAACCCTGACATTGGATGTGGGGTATGTGTAAAATCATGGGATAGTCTACACCTGACCCCCCAATGAAATTATTCCACCTGTGTTTGCATAGACGGGGGGACGGGACTACCACCAAATGGCTTGTAGTTCTGTTTAAAATAACTGCATTGCATGTGCTTTTTTTATATTTCTGGAAGCACTAAATGAAGGACTGGTTGAATGGAAATGATACTTCTGCATAGCTTGGTATCACAGCTGCGAAATAATGATATTTGTCAGACAGGTGCGTGTGCATACAGGTGTAATTTGGCCTAGAGGTGTCAACATTGGCAATTGGCAGCTGATTGAAGCAGAAATGGAGGGGTGTCAGGTTAGAGAAAGGATTGTAGAAGAGATGTCATTTCCAAAAAACAATTTACATGAGTATGAATGGAGGCTCACATCTGAAATGTTCAATACAATGGATTAAAAAACTTAATGGGAAATCAAAGAAACGTTAGAGTGGCCGCCTATGGGAAATCAATTGTTGGTATATACCCAGACATATGTTAGAGTAGTGTCACTGTACACAAGGCGTTTGATTGGATCCTAAGGGCATCTCAGGGTCTCCCCATACAGCTAAATATTCGTAATATATCTGTTTCTGCCCTGACTCGTTGGGTGTGCTGCTTGCAAGTGCAAAGGGAACGATATAAAATGTGGGCGATCGAGTAATACCTGTTCGGATTCTTGTTGAAAACAATGGCTGTGACAAGAGTGACACAGCTGACTCAGAACAATGTCTACGATGTGATTGAGTAACGTACACCTTGATGTGTTTTTATTTCGAATAATGCGTGTCATAATTTTATATTGTCTTAACAAACATCGCATTAATAGCCAGCAGTAGGATATGCATCAGTAGTCTGTCTTTAGTCGTGTATATTACCCTAAGGAACGCGAAAATGTTACAATCAATGAAATCCACTCCGATTTGCGTCACGTCAAGATTGCGCAACACTTAGGGGGTGGGGTACATGTTACATGATTACGTATAACGTAGCACTATTTTACTATTGCTTTGCAATATTAAGTAGGAAAATGAATGTACATTATTTTAGTATATTACATAAGTATATTGATTACATATTAAGGTAACTATGACTCCTTTTGTGTGATGTCACCTGCGAAACCCAACTGATTTATCGTTAT
>OZ024866.1:24427229-24447765 GCA_964017155.1 Oasisia sp. SBJ-2009
GCGCGTTCCCGTCGCATCCAGTTCACGCGGCATGCATGGTAGGGTGGATGTTCGCGCGCGTATGCGTACGTATGTGCACACGACGTATTTCATAGGTAAATTGAACTCACCTCTTTTTTCGTCTGAATCCGCCATATGCATAGACCACCATTATAAAGAGAAGTGCACGCCCTTCACTCTTCAGAATATGTTGTGTGCATATTTGTG
Organism: Oasisia sp. SBJ-2009; assembly: GCA_964017155.1. Lineage (NCBI taxonomy): Eukaryota > Metazoa > Annelida > Polychaeta > Sabellida > Siboglinidae > Oasisia > Oasisia sp. SBJ-2009. Next base: position 24,427,437 of record OZ024866.1, read on the forward strand.
TTGATTCTCACGCTACACCATGGGTTAATTTCATTCGGTACGGAGACTGATAGTAATGTTTCATAGTTACTTCATTAACTGACAACACGTATCTAGCTTAGACGTGTCGCTGCTTTTTTCATATTCGTCTCCTTTACTGCATTATCCAATATCGGTAGTCTACGTAATTGTCAGCATTTGTTAACAGCGGACACGAGTACTGCAATTCCCTCCTGCATAAAATATCGCTAACAAGGATAATGGCCTAATATCATTTCAACGCGTTTAAAATTTAAATGGCAACGGTAGTGACATTGTTTTGCTTGTTCTTCACGGTAGTCTGGGTTACAAGTGTATAACCTTGGGTACTTGCCACTGTTGTTGAGTGGGGCGGGGTAGGGTGGGGGAGGGGGTGACGTCTAGATTCGCGTTCAGGTTTTTCTTTGTTCGTCAGCTGCACGGCTTGCTCTACGATAGATTTCTGATACAATAGCATTGTTGTGGGAGGATATCGCCGAAGTGTACAAAACTATCTGAAGCGATCTCCAGCACATGAACAGTTACTCAATAATGTATCTTACAAATGTCAATTTACCGTCTGTGGGGAGTAATCTGTGTATATATGATTCCTCCTTTAAGGATCATCTCAGAACGTCGTTGTCCGACATCAGACAAATTATTTTATTTTGTCTCGGAGCCCCACCTAGACTTGATGTTTGTAAACTTTGATACAATGATGTCAACATGTTAAATGTATCGATTCGAGAAAAACAATTATCAGTGTCTGATGCCTTACTCCACAAACGAAAGCATTGTCGTCTGAGATGATCCCTTATGTGACTACAGATAGTTTGTTATAATAGACAAATACAGGTTTGTAACAAAAATATATATTTTATTGCTGTCTTACACAGTCTATGATGTCAAATATAAGTGCATAGTGTAAGCAACAACAATAATAAACAATTGAATAACACAAATATGTACAACACAGCAACGTAACTTCCCATTCCCATAGGTAACAAACCGTATATATAAACAAGTCTCAGTCAACTGTGTGACAATGTGTGTCCTGATAAACTGGCTTGGGTGTGCTGAATACACATCATAAATGGGCGAAATAATACATAAAAACAGTGCCAAAATAAATGTAATGCAGAAAACATGATATATTCGCAATTGTTCTACCAAACACTTCAATTACGAGAGGAGCACAAACAGACGATAACATAGAAATATGGGGGCATTCCATCATAAACATTATATTAAATTACATGAGATTCAAATTAGAATAGGTTTATATATAATATATCGCAGGCGACACCCAAAAGACCTGTTCGAGGTGGGACATATTCATTGTCAACTGTTTTGACAAACTGTACATACACACTCATGGTAGCTGGTAATTCAGTATACATATACTATAGCATACCAGCCGATGCAAATAGTGCCAGTCTGGTCGAAGCATTAAACGAATGTCTTATTTCCTTATTCCATAAAAAAATCAAGTTCTTCAGCAACATATTTATATCATATATCTCTAAAAACGATTCCATGAAACGTGGTGAAACTTATTTTTACCAAATTTGTTTCGAGTGGCAAAGGTACTAACGAATATAGACCAGCGAAATCCATATCCCATAAAAGACACACATGTCAAAATCCGTGCGTTGTAATTTGCACTGTGATGCTATATATGTCCAGAACATGTCACATGACTACATAATATAAAACCCGGCTAAGAATCATAGGCCATAGCGTGACATTTCCAAAATACGTGAGCGATAAAGCATGTTTGTTTATGACTAGTAAATACTGGCTGTGGCGGCTTTTGTAAAACATCGACTCAATCGGTCGTTGTTAACTCAAATATTCACACAAGTTGTTTTTGTAAAACTGTTATTCCAAATTATCAAATGGTTCATATTAATCAATTCAGAGGTGCAGATAATATATAAACGTTTGTTCAATGTGTTTGTTGAATTATAAACTGACTCCGAAGATCAACAAAAACCGCCTCAGCCAGAGAATATGTGGGCGATATTGAAGGTATGTTTACAAATCGCCCGCACAAGTTTTTTACATAAATGGACAACAAAGATCGACACAAAATGGACATAATAAAACCTAATCCATCACACTATCTAATTGAAGTAACTAATGTCTCAAGATATAAATACATGTATCATTTTAAACAAACTTTAGTGTTGAGCCTGGGGCTGTGGTGACATGTGACACTCGTCTCAGTGTCACCGTTGTCTCTCCGTGTCCTCTACTTCCGTTGGAGGAACTACAAACAGAAGACAAAAACTGTTCTGAGTGATTTAATTAATTCGTCGACGTTTTAGCCGCTGAACGCGTCAGCGACTGTCACGTGACGTCACATACGTGACAGTGTACACGTCACGTACACTGACGCACATCGCCACCGAGTGTACAACGTCAACGCTGACTGTGTTATGCAAATTAATATTTACATTAATCAGGGCCTACAACCCGTGTCGCCACGTCACAGTTTATGACCCCAAACCTTAAACCACGGCAGTCTAGATGGAGATAAACGCCCAGGACGACAACGTGTGGGATTTGTACAGTTGAACCCTTTCTGGGCCTTAAAGTGCATAAAGTCTTATGTTGAATCACAAATGAACTGACCACGTCGATTCTAGGGCCGAACTCTTCCTCGAGACGGCGACACGCGGCGGGCGACAGACGACAGGCGTCGACCCTGAAGGTGGAGACAGACCGATATTACACGACATCATTAATTGTGTCGATTACAAACATTTACTTCAACGTGACGTCATCGTTACATCCGTCCATTACACGGCTTACATCATTTACGTCGCCCTTACAACTGTTGCCAGTGTAACCAATTACAACGTGTCGTTTGTTACACGAGATGTAAACAAATCAAGACAGGTGGAGTCGACGTCAACAAACACATTTAGTTACTCACCCTAGATATGTTAACCCTTCCACCGCCGTCAACAAGTTCCCGAGGACCTTCTCCGACCGGTCCGTCAGATCGTTTTTGAGACACCTGTAATTAAACCTCGACTTGACTTTTGTCTCCAAACTGTGTTTATTTCAACGATTTTACAAAATTAACAGCGTGAAATCGATTAAAACAATTAAGTTAAAACGTTTAGTGTAAAATGTCAATAAAACAATAAAGTGATTTGATCCGACGTCAATTTGTGGCGTTCGAATTTTAACGACAGACGCTGATCGGCGACATTTGTAGAAATTTAAAAACTTTGTTTTATTTAATTAACGGGTCATTACCCCGACCAGTGACGCAGTAAATGTCAGTGTCAGGGTGAATAGTATCGGGTAATTAGACTGGACGTTGTCACTCTACGTACCCGAGGTGGGTTAACTGGTGACAGTTGGTCACCAGTGTCTGGACCACGACCTCGAAGCCGTCGTCCTTGAGGTGACACAAGGACAACCTGTAAAACACAAACTATTGCTTCATTTGTGTCACGACAGACGCCGGGTCAACGACAAACTTTGTGACAACGTCTTGTGACGTTTACGTGTCATTGTCGCCACAATTGGTGTTAATCATTGTCAAATAATGATTATTATTTATAAAATATTACTAACATTTAATACAATCATTTACATTTTAGTGATATTTTATAATTAACTTTGTATTAAACTCACCCTACAACACGCCGGGTGACTCTCGTGTTGGTGACATGTGACATGTCTCAGTGACGTTTCCCGACGACACATTTCATTGTATATAATTACTGTATAAATATTAAATGTATTTTGTCAAATAAATTATTTTGATTATGAAGTGTTTAGTTGACGACTACAAATGACGTTCCTTGTTGTGTTTACTCACTCTAGTACTTCTAATTGTCCGGCCTTTTGTAGTCCTTGACACAGCTGCTGGACGTTGGTCATCTCTGCCCACGTGTCTATCTCATTGGGCCAGTCGCCGCCAACCCTGTAACAGAGACACACTGGACGAGTGACTTGGCCACTCAAAGACACACTTCAATGACACAACAAACACACGACTGTCTCCACCAATCGCCACTAATTAATCCCATCAGTTCATCTCGACTTTGTGTAAATCCGACGGTTATAATCGACATAATCCAGACTTTAATTGTCGCGTAAGCGTCGTCGCCGCTGTCATTTGTCACCTGATGCAGACACAATGAAATCTGCGAGCAACTGTGGGTGTGTGTTAAACTCTGATTGGTTCCAAAGACACGTTTTTACAAGGCCAATGTCGGCCAGAGACGCTGTTTTAATTGATACAGTTTGTGTAACTTTTGACTGCCGCTTCTTGTGTTTGATACAATGTTTGCGAAACTGACCTGGATAAACAGCGCGAAAAGGTCAACACCACGTTATGTAAGTTATTGATTTAGAACTACAAATTGACCAAATTAGTGAAGTTGAATTTAGATTTGTTTAAGTAATAATTATTTACACAAAATGTGCTATATATATATATATATATATATATATATATATATATATATATATATATATATATATATATATATATATATATATGTGTGTCATAGACTATGACATAGTAAAAGTAAAATGTAATCTCTCAGTTTGTTTGCTAATTACATTTAGTTATCCTTCAAAAACCTAGATTATTTATTAATTAAATGACAAGGTAAATCACCGTAACTGTTAGTGTAATTTCTAAACATGCAAACTTAGCAAAATGTTAGATGCAGATAATTTAAAGACTACTTTTAATATATATTTCCATTTACATGAATACAAATAAAAAATATTTAAATCACATAATCAATAAGTGTGTAATTATGTAACGGTTGCTACCTAAAATACACTAATATTTTGTAAACAAACGTATTCGGATTCAACATAATATTAATGTATTTTAGGTAGCACCCGTTACATAATTACACATTTATTGATTATGTGATTAATTTTTTTTATTTGTATTCGTCTAAATGGAAATATATATTAAAAGTTGTCTTTATATTACCTGCATCTAACATTTTGCTAACTTTGCATGTTTAGAAATTACACTAACAGTTACGGTGACTTACCTTGTCATTTAATTTATAAATAATTTAGGTGCTTTGAAGGATAACTAAATGTAATTAGCAAGCAAACTGAGATATTACATTTTACAATGTTTATTTGTACTTTGTAAATAAAGAAAGCATTTAAACAAACACTGACACTGTGGGTGTCTGTGTCTACAGTGCATTATTAAGTTATGCACCTAAAAATAAACCTGCAGTGTATGTCTTTTGGTCATGAGAGCTTTTGTGGAATTTGTGTTATAGGGTAAATGTTTATAATTGTCGAATTGTTTGGCAAAAGTGTTTATTTAATTAGATAATTATACAATGAAATATCAATTTTGATATATATATTCTGCGATAAGAAATTATTTATTTAAACAAATTCAATTGTGGCTAGGCTTGTCAGATAAAAAACTTAAATATTAATAAAATTCCGATAGCTCGAATTGAATTGTAAGCCCTCTAGTCATACAACACAGGCATAACTAGTATAGACCGTAATGTAGCATAGCCATAGGCATAGCTTCGAATAATAACAGTTGTTTCAATTAGGTCATGCAACATGATGTGTTAATATTTATATCCAAATCTAAAGTTTACGCGCACTGCAAAGACGTTTAGCCGTAGGCTAGGCGTACAGCCGCCGCTGGCAGGCTAAGATTGAGCGGGAATCAACATTATCATTATTTTACTATTTTCATCGAACAGTTAGTAGCGTAGAATACAACATACCATTAACCTTTAGTATATTGTGTGGGTGAGCAATCCTAAAACATGACTAATGTACATTTAACTGCATTACAACACAAATCAAACCTGCAACCAAAACAGCTTCTGCACCAAAGCAGACGACCAGCGCCACAGATTTCCCGCTCTGCAGACGACAACAACTTAGCGCCGTCTGCCGGACATAGTTAGTAGTTTCCAGTTGATTCGCTAAAGCCTGTTGGCGCTGGCGAATACCCTTGTCCAGAGCCTTAGATAGATATGTGCTGTAATGAATTTTCCAGATGTACCCATAATTATAAATTTGGTTAGTTTTGCAGTGATTACTGGAATAGTTAAGACTACCATAACCTTGTCATTCAATATAACATATAGGGATTTAATGTTCATAATAACTAGCAAAATATTAGTAGGTCTCGAACAACAATTTCCTCTACCGTTATTAAACCGGTAGATAATTTAATATTTCAATAATATCCTCGCTTGTTTATTAAAATAATATTTATTTAATGTCCACCACCTTATAACCGGAAGGTGATATCGCATTTTTGCCGACCGGATGCAAAACTTCCGACTTTGCTCTTGGTGACATGCAATGTCATATTCCACACTGCGCGATGTTTAGTTTTCACAACAAACTATATATCGTTGATCTGAGATAAATGTCGCACCTTCGTAATTTATCATGAAATGTGTAAATGCACAATTTGTATTTTGGAAAGAAATATTTTCTATTCCCCCTCCACCTGTGCGGTGGGTTGGGCGGTATTCGGGGCTGTCTTGCCCAGTGTGTATCTAATCAAGCGATTAATATTTTATTATATTATATAATTTTCCTGTATAATATTGGAAGTATTTCTAATATGCCCTGCTATATTTTTCGTGAAGGAAATGTGTTTTCCAGCTAATACTACCGGGGAGGCAGATTTATCTCACAGCAGAGACCGTTAGTGGCGGAAACAACGACCTGCTAATGTTCTTCAAAAACACAAAATGTTTAACGTGGCGCATTATCGGGTTATCTATCAATTGTATATTTTATAAGTATACCGTTTCGTCCTATGCTCTTCGCGTTGTGGACAGAATTACCACTCCTTCCCCTACATAGATATATGTGATTAGCAAGTAAGAGTACATTGAATGGTAGGATTACACAGTTGATTGTCACGCTTGAGTGAATGTCTTGTGATAGGCCTCCAAACACACAAAGACGACAATCAGTTACAGACAATGAGACAACTCACTCAGCCGGGTACTCACCAAAGTTTACGTAGGTCTTTGCCCACACACCAGGTCAAACACCAGTTCATGATTTCAGCATCACTGCTTGTTACGACACCCAGTAAATCCAGTGTCCCGTCGTAGAGGATAAGAGGAGAAACACTCCCCCAGAGCTGAGGGTCATTGTATCCCCTCAGCTCCCGCAGCACGCGAAGTCTTCGGCTGCGTGCGGCGGTGTCGTCCTCTCCTTGTGCTGTGCAATTAAAATACATGCAACAAACAGTTCATGTTAATCTACCCATTCTAGCACCTGCCGACTATACATACCTTACATAGCGCTAAACTGTAGGTATTGTCTTCATAGTTTCATATACGCAAATGAAACGTTTTCTCACAGCAGTATGGCATATTCTACTTAAACATATGAGTCAATACATCCAATGATTGACCAAAGAAACCTTCCTCGACCGCCGACGGCATATCCGACAGACGTCATATCCGACATACGTCATATCCGACAGACGTCATGTCCGACAGCAGCTAAGACCCGAACTCGAGCTCCCAAAGTGTTACGTCTCCACGCAACTGTGATATATACAGATATCCCGAACTGATAAAATTGATTTCCAGTCTGGTGAATTTTCCTAATTTATGGGGCAAACACACTGCCGGAATAAAATAGACTGATCAATTTACCCTCTACAGTGACTCTTGTAAGATGGTCAGAAGAAAACGGTACGTACGAGGTGTTGCAGCCGCTGTTAGGGATTGCACTCTCTTTGCGGTCAGCGCTGAAACAGACGAATAACAATTAGGACTATCATTTCATGCCAAACTTGAAAACAATGTCACCACTTTCACGCGTTTTTCATCGTATCTTTAACATATCTGGTGTCAACAATTAGCATAGAGCAAACAGATGTAATATATATATATACTATACTTGATTTTTGTCAAATACGACTGTTCCACATCATTACAACGGAGTTAGAATTACAGTTAAATACGCTACTACCGGCTTAGATGTACCGCGGCTCTTACATGTGAAAGTAATCGTAATATTATTTGACTAATAATTCGAATTAACAAATATAATAAGAAAGACTGGGAATATTAGGCTTTGTATAGCTTGACTGCCGAATCAATAGTTTATTGTACGGAATATATCATGGAAACATGCTAGTTTCTGGTGACGTCGACTTGATATTCATCACAAGCCATTTTAGTTCGTCGAGAATAGTTAATAATTGTCACATACTTTAAAAAAATATTCCGAGGAGCATAGCAACACATTTTTTTATTGTTTACCATAACATTACATAGTAACGGGTAAAACTACACGAAAAACGGATACGAAGTTACCAGGGTCTGCTTTAGCCTCCTGTTGCGGCTGACGTGGTGGAGGTGGAAGATGTGTTCTTCCCGGGCCTGAAGCTTCTTGCCTTTGAGATGGGCGGCCGACGTCTTCTGAAGCACATGCAATTTTCTTGCTGCAGTTTAGTATTCATCATCTTCGCACGAACTACATACCCTCTGCTGTATAAGTATGTTGCAGCTAAGACACTAGTTACTGTTAAAGAAAAACATATTACGTAGCACCTATTGTCAATTGTGTACTATTTGAGCATGTCAGCCACTGATAGAACCTTAGTGAAGAGTCGGGGGGGGGGGGGGCAAATGGCAGCTACTGCATATTTTAGATTAAGTTATATACTTTAAAAGAGTGCACCATTCAGACACAGACGGTGTCGCCATTTCATGGTAGGCCCTAATTGTCTGATGAATTTCGTTAGTAGCGATCAAAACGCTACTGGAAATATGAAACGTTTTTCTAAATAGTAAAACAACACCAGTCTGAACCATCCAGTCTGACGCACGTGTCGACCCACACTTACCGTTATCTTTCAACTTGAACACTTCTAACTGTTTCCTTAGCTCGACTATTTCCGCTGAAACAGAGATCCCAAGAGATCCTATATAATCCAATAGCATATTACTGATGATTATGTTCTGCAATATGTTTAAGCTAATCTTTGTTTAGTGCCAATTCTTATACATTTATTGATTGAATAGGTTTGCTCTTAGCGAAAGAGAAGATATATGTGGACTGCAAAATAAACTGCGTTAAAGGAATTGTGATCTGAAATATGAAGTGTGATCAATGTTTCCCCGTCAATGTTTTAAGTGTGGGCGGTGCCCCTTCCGCCCCACAGACAAAACAAAGGTAACCGTCACCAAAGTAACCTCTCCCAATAAAGACTACTTTAATGTAGTTTTTATCTAATAAATAACCACTAAAAATCGTCTTTAAAACAAAACACGTTGGACAGATTTGTATCAGACACACAAACATGCAATTACAATAACGTTTGATGTGCCGCACATCACACCGAAACCCATTTCAAGTCAATCCGACTACTTAAACACACGAACCTTCGGATTTCTCCTTTCTCTCCAGGGCCGCCAGCTTTTCTTTCTTCTCCGTCTCTAGCTGCCGACTCAGACGCTTAGTCTGCTCTGAAAATCGAAATTTCCACAATCAATAGCCAGTTTACAATATAATCTGTTTAGGCTTACGAACATTACCATACTTAGTGCACTAATTAATATGTAATTAACATCTCGTTACAGATTACAATAAAATGTGTATAACACTATCGTAATTACTTTATGCAAAAATAGCATACACATAACAGCTACTGCATATTTTTAATTAAGTTCTATACATTAAAAGAGAGCATCATTCAGACACAGACGGTGTCGCAATTTGATTATAATTGTCTGACAAATTTCGTTAGTAGCGATCTCGAAACGTTACGGGAAATGATACTAAAAAACTAAAACCAATATCAGTCTGAATCATCCAGTTCGATGCACGTGTCGACCCACACCGTTCGCTTTCAGTTCGAACACATCTAATCGTTTCTTTAGGTCGGCTATTTCCGGTGAAACAGAGATCCCAAGAGATCCTTCATAGCGCATTAATATATTTCCGATTATTGTCTGAAGCAGTTTGCTCTTAGTGAACGAGAAGGGCTACGTGGACTGCAAAATATACTGCATTAAAGGAATTGTGACCTGAGCTATGAAGTCTGATAAATATTTCGCCGCCAATAAATTATAATTTTGTGCGGTGCAGGCCCCATCCATTCCACAGACAAAACAAAGGTAACCGTCAGCAAAGTAACCTCTCCCAATAAAGAATATTTTGATGTACTTTTTTATATAATCAACAACCACTACAAATCGTCTTAAAAACAAAACACGTCGAATAGATTGCTATCAGACACACAAACATGTAACTACAATAACGTTTGATATGTTGCACATCAGAAAGAAACCCATTTCAAGTCAATCCGACTACATAAACACACGAACCTTCCGATTTATCCTTGCACGCCAGCTTTTCTTTCTTCTCCGTCTCTAACTGCATTCTCAGACGCTTAGTCTGCTCTGAAAATCGAAATTTCCTAAATCAATAGCCCGTCTACAATTTTAGTCGTTTAAGGCTTACGAACATTACCATACTTACTGCGCTATTTAATCTATAATTAACATCTCGTTACAGGTTGCACAAAATATGTATAACACTATCATAATTACTTTTTACAAAAAATAGCATACACATAACAGCTACTGCATATTTTTTATTAAATTCTATACATTAAAAGAGAGCATCATTTAGACACAGACGGTGTCGCAATTTGATGATAATTGTCTGCTGACAAATTTCGTTATTAGCGATCTCGAAACGTTACGGGAAATGTTACTAAAAAACTAAAACCAATATCAGTCTGAATCATCCAGTTCGATGCACGTGTCGGCCCACACCGTTCGCTTTCAGTTCGAACACATCTAATCGTTTCTTTAGGTCGGCTATTTCCGGTGAAACAGAGATCCCAAGAGATCCTTCATAGCGCATTAATATATTTCCGATGATTGTCTGAAGAAGTTTGCTCTTAGCGAAAGAGAAGGGATATGTGGACTGCAAAATAGACTGCATTAATTAAAGGAATTGTGATCTGAGCTATGAAGTCTGATAAATATTTCGCCGTCAATATTTTAATTTTGTGCGGTGCAGGCCCCATCCATTCCATAGACAAAACAAAGGTAACCGTCACCAAAGTAACCTCTCCCAATAAAGACTATTTTGGTGTACTTTCTTTAATCTAATCAACAACAATTACAAATACAAATCGTCTTAAAAACAAAACACGTCGAATGGATTGCCATCAGACACACAAACATGTAATCACAATAACGTTTGATATGTTGCACATCAATCACAGCGAAACCCATTTCAAGTCAATCCGACTACAGAAACACGCGAACCTTCATATTTCTCCTTTCTCTCCAGGGCTGCCAGCTTTTCTTTCTTCTCCATCTCTAGCTGCTGACTCAGAAGTTTTGTCTGCTCTGAAAGTCGAAATTTCCATAATCAATAGCCCGTCTACAATATAATATTTTAAGGCTTACGCACATTACCATATTTACTGCGAATATTCTTTTTAGAATAAACCTCTCGTCACAGTTTGCACACAATGTGTATAACAGCATAATAATTATTTTAATTATTTTACCCAAAAGCAGTACCATACACATAACAAGTTCAGCCAATTATATATCATATCAGCATAAATCAGGGACGTTGGATATGGATAGATAAATAAATAGATAATGAAAAGCAACGCTCAACGAAATATGACAAAACACAAGGACAGACGTCACAGTGTGGTGTGACACATGTGACGTCAGAACGTGGTATATGTTCCAGTATGCTGTGACACATGTGAAGTCGGAGGTGACAATGCTCAAGATTCTTCGAGGTTCGGTGCAGACAACGTTAGAGATTATTAGGAAACCTCCAGCTGTACAACCGTGGCGGTTTGCAAAAATATTAATAAAATAATAATGATGTTTTCAAAATTACAGCATTCACTCACTGTCTGTAGGTTTACGCGCGGAGATTGCCGCTGGGTTGATCTTTTTCCCGGCTTCTAGAATGAATAAAAGTAATAGTATTTAGACTATGTACATGATATCACTATTGGAACAATAACATCTCACTCACTCACTCACTCACTCACTCACTCACTCACTCACTCACTCACTCACTCACTCATCTATTCATTCATCTATTCATTTATTCATTCATTCATTCATTCATTCATTCATTCATTCATTCATTCATTCATTCATTCATTCATTCATTCATTCATTCATTCATTCATTCATTCATTCATTCACTCACTCACTCACTCACTCACCCACCCATCCATCCATCCATCCATTCATCCATCCATCCATCCATCCATCCATCCATCCATCCATCCATCCTTCCATCCATCCATCCATCCATCCATCCATCCATCCATCCATCCATCCATCCATCCATCCATCCATTCATTCATTCATTCATTCATTCATTCATTCATTCATTCATTCATTTACACACTCACTCACTCACTTACTCACTCATTCATTCTTCATTCAGTCCTTCATTCATGCACAAACCAAATTAAGTTATTATCGTCATTACGTTCTTTTTATCTTTAATTCGGTTCCGCTAACCATTACATTTCTCGTGTAGCCAATTACTACGTTAAGCTTTATTTTCCCTATCAAAAAGTTTGGCTCGATACCCGACTCGCTCAGTGTTCTTACAGGTCAAGTCAGTCACAATCCAACGTCAACTGTTAACAACATTGCGACGTCTTTGTATTTAACTCGAGTCCACTAACCACTACATTTCTGGTTTCACCAATTACTACATGATAAGTAGCAATGCTCGTATAGATCAAGTCAAGTTAATCATTCCGAGTAACAATCTATATACGCTATGCTTGTTGAAACGGTTGACAAAGTTCAGAGAAGGCGAATAAACAGGGAATTGATCCATTCGCGGGCACAACGACGCCTTCTAAATACAAGTACATTGGCATTGACGTAGGTAGGTATTGACATAGGTAAGCCAGCCGGTGGCACCATCGAGTTACTGATATCATCAACTCATCCAACAAACATACAATAACAGGCTCAACTGAGTGTGGTTACTAGAAAGTGTTAACTAAACGTGTTTCGCTTTATGTAACGCTAGTTCCACATAGAATGTACACGTTATAGTCGTACGGCTGTTGGAAAACCACTAAACGTTAAACTTATGACCTACATGTAATATTTGCGTGAAAGAATTATGAACCACAATATAGTTGCCGTGGTGTTAGTTCATAGTTGAAGTACGTCTACTCACTGCTACTGAGAACCTCCGCCAAGTCATTGTGGTTGAGTTCAATGAGCGCCTCGCGTAGAACGTTGTACGTAGCCACAGAATCGGGATTCTCCCTCCTCTGACGCCACGTGTTGAGGATCTCGAAACAGCAGCGAACTGCGTCGTCTTTGTTGTTCTTTTCTATGGTTTTGGTGAGATCCGCTCCCAGGTCAAGTAAGACGCCCAAATAAAAGTAGGCCGCGCCTATTTTGTTGGCAAGACGCATCAGAAGGGCTTCCGACAGGTAACCTTGAAAACAAAGTTTTTAAACAAAATGGATATTGCTGTCTGATATACATATACTGTAATAATAAGTAATCAAATCCTGACAATACAGCGCGCTATCTTGAATACGTTTTTATTGTGTTGCAAAAAAGCTTTTTAATTTGCATAGTATGATATATCGTAACAAAAGGGTACGAATGCGCTGATAAAGGTAAATTATTAGTGACGTAATAAAATATGTTATATATGTTTGATTTTAATGTATTGAAAGTGGAACATTCAAATTTTGAGAAATATTTGTGTTGAACGTTAAGTTGACGCTACTTTGTGTGTGGTATACCTCCAACACGCAATATGACATTGTAGTTTTACGAACACAACAGACAGGGTGGGGTTAGCCCGTAGTTACCAAGATTGGCGACCAGGTTGTCGTCGGGGATGGCGGAACTTCTACACTCAGCCATGACGTGAGTCTGTAACACGGAGAATGACGTTACGACTGCTGCAGTGGTAGTGGTCCCTGGGGTAGTGCGGTCACCGGTCACTCTCAGTAACGGCCGTGTCTCCTAATTAGGATTAATTAACAGAACTATGACTTGAACTCGCCTTGAAGCATGTTATTAAGTTTGGACAGAGTCGCAAGACGAGTAGTGCACGCTTTCGTCGTCGGTGTGTTATAGTTGTGGGGTTGGTTGGACTGTGGTAATGCTTTTGATGCGTATCTGTGTTCCAATATATAAATGCATTACTCCACAGTCGAGTCAAGTTGCTGTGGAGTGAATTGTGCTGTTATAACATGATACAAATAACCGACGTAATATTAATCTAGTATGAGTACTGAGTATATTCGTAAGGCCATAATTTGCTGCTACAGTGTGTTCGTGTACATACATATACTAAAGTGCCTGTTTAGCGTCCGATGTGTTCTAGTGTATTTGAGACGATTTTTAACTGTTGCGCCAATTACGTGACCCGACCTAAGTGTATATAAGCTATTCTGTGATACGCTGTGTTGTGTTGTGTTCAGAGTGCGTGCCAGGCACGCTTCACTGCACAAGCACACAAGCGTTAGGCTCCTGCGCAAACATTGACAATTGAAACGTTTATTTAATAGCTCAGTGCCACCAAAACCATTACACACAGAATACATGTGGTTCTCAGCGCATAATTGATCTATTATGGTTATTTGCTGCACAATTTGCACTCACGTCCTTGTAACATGACAGACAAAGACGGCAAGGTCTGAAGACGTTAATTAGAAGCTGCACATTTGTCGCGGCATTCAACGGCTGAACAAGTGTAGGTCCTGAACTGGTGCCAAAGGTTGTGGAACTATTCATAGCAATCCTGAGGAGTGGATACTGCACATAATATATGATTGTCTAAGTCCAACAGTCGAAGCCGATTATTTCTGAAGACATAATTATAGCATCCGTCGTCTTCACTGAACTAGTAATCTGCTAAATACCAGGGAATTAGGTGCAGATGTACTTAGACTGATTACCGCCAGTGTGTGCATGTGTACGACCGACTGCATTCAGTGATAATGTATTGTAATTGATACACTTTAGAAAACATCGCACTAATGTTATGACTGTCGACAAATAACCCATATTAATACATGTAAGCGCACAACTCAGGCCCTACGTCTTCAATCAGTGGCAACATATTTCATGTTTCGACACGTGCGTGAACTGTAGGTAGCGCCACCTAGTGCTATACCTCACCGAAGGAGCGGCAAATACAAGCGGCCAATAGACAGTGTAAGGAACACGTTCTAAGGTCCAAAGGTATTGTGTGAAAAGGTGCGAACTTATCCGTTAAGTCTTGGCCTTTTGCCTTGCAAAAACACTGAAAATTATGTTGTTTTAACACAACTAATTTAATGGAATAATACTTTTTGAATAATGCATTTACTTGGAAGTTCATGCGTGCAAACCCTTTATATTCGGGCTGCATAATGAATCATCTACGAGGTAGCAAACACAAAAATCAATCATGCAAACACAAACATTTCTCGGCTTTTTGTGCACCAACTAACGCACAGCAAAATAGTTGTTCATACGTAGCCGCAATATAGTTTCCGCTGCAAGAGTGAAGCGGTGCGAACTTGTCGCACGTTCTTTGGTCTTCAACCGTGTTATGCATGAGTGATTTTTCTCAAGCGACTGTGTTTACTCGTTAACTGCAGCAACACCACTAGCACTGTCACAGTCCCACTTTGTTATATAAATGTCCATAGACGTGTACCGTGCGGCCTGAAGGTACGTAGCTAAGTTCCGACGTGTGCAGAATCCTTTTGCCCGTGCCGTTGTCGTGGTCCATCGTTGTCACCACACTGACCCCAACTAGACAATTACGCGGCCCCCAGTTGCGTGTATCGTATCTAGTTTAATACAGCCACTTGCATATTCTTTTGGTGTTGTCGATTGTGGTTCGTCTTGGGGGTGTATTTTGAAGATTGTTTGCTGAATTTCCGGGAGTGTCAATGCGCTGCAGATGGAGGTTTTTGTAAACTAAAAAGGGATGTCACCGTGGACAGTTTTCAACCACACTCCCTCGTTAACTGATATCTTGATCCAATAGTGCGAAGATCGATTGGTGCAGAATTCCTAACTTAGCATCCTAATAGTAATTTCGTTCAACACGCCATGTGATTTTTTCCAGTGCCAGATATGATTGGGACTGGCAGCGTTCACCAAAACAAATACAAAATGGCAGGGGAAATATTAGGGTAATCCTACATTCAGCCCATATTAAAACATATGTACGAAAATGCACACCTTCTTCATAAATGTTGCAAGGTAATCCTATCCCCAGCTCCGTTCCATAAACATTAGGTGCTCAGTCCCCCCCCCTCGTTCGGCGCCTCCGATAACACCTTGCAGGTGAACGCTGCACCGGCAACGTCGCTACAGTTTTGGGCACATGATTGTTGTCAGTGCTAATACGTTCCTCGCCGTCGTCTATGAATACGTCGTTTGTGCTTTATAATTACACTGCTATAATCAGTCAGCATTGTGTCGAACGAGTCAGTTTGTAATGTCTTTGAATTAGTACCACTCCTATGCATGTGTCTGCGGCTTATCTACACAAATCATCTGGCAACGTTAAATGTACGTCATTACTGCCGGGAACACAAGTTGAGAATGAATTAACGTTTAGGCCTGGGCCGGACCTCTCTTCAGATCGCTACACTCGACGGTTCACTGCCGGGACATCTACTGCGGTTATTTTCCACACTTTGTCTGTCATTATACTCATTAGTTATACACGCCGATCAGTACGTACACGCGCGATGTACAACAACGTAATCTGCTCTATATCAGGCAATTAGGTGCAGACGTACTTAAACTGATTACCGCCAGGTTGTGCATATGTTAAATGATACTGTATTAGGCCTATAATTGATACACTTTACAAAACACAGCACTAATGTTATGACCGTCGATCAATAACCCATATTAATACATGTACGCGCACAACTTAGGCCCTACGTTTTAAATCAGTGGCAACATATTTCATGTTTCGACACGTGCGTGAACTGTAGGTAGCGCCACCTAGTGCTATACCTCACCGAAGGAGCGGCAAATACAAGCGGCCAATAGACAGTGTCAGCAACAAGTTCGTAGGTTCAGTTGTATTGTGTGAAACGGTGCGAACTTATTCATTAAGCTTTGGCCTTGCAAAAACATTGAATATTATGTTGCTTTAACACAATTAATATAACGAAATAATGCTTTTTGTATAACGCTTTTTCTTGGAAGTTCATGCGTGCAGACGTAGACCCCTCTATATTCGGGCTGCATAATGAATCATCTACGTGGTAGCACATACAAAATGAATCATGTAAACACAAATATTTACTGTTTTTATGCGTGTATTAAATCCAAATTTTGTCAACAATGCAGGACGTTACTGCAGAGAGAAAACTTTAATGGGTAATTATAACGTGCACGATACGAACATACCTCGGACACGTATTAGCTCACAGAAAATGCACAAATTATATTTGAATATATGCCGCGCCATTCAAGAGAATTTTTCAGTTAATCTGCTAAATATTACCGATGCAGACGAACTCACACCGACAACGGACAGGGACAAAGCGTCTATGCACGACCGAGTTCTTTCAATAATAATGTATTACAATTGGAATACATTATGGACGCAGCATTTATGGTCGTCGCGATGTTTACTCAGATTAATAAACACATGCGCACAACTACACGTAGGATCTACGTTGACAATCAGAATAAAAGTCTACCACCAATGACTCACTGCTAATGGATTTCATGTCTAAACATATGCATGAGCGTAGGTAGCGCCACCTAATGACATATCTTAGAAACACGACAGCGGCGATTAAACGCGGCCAGTAGACAGTGTTAGCGTCATTTGGAACGACGGTCGAATCGTAGAAGTTACACTAACTAATGCACACCAAAATCGTTTTTCACGCGGTCTGAGACGTAGCCGCAATATAGTTTCCGCTGCAAGAGTGAAGCGGTGCGAACTTGTCGCGCGTTCTTTGGTCTTCAACCGCGTTATGCATGAGTGATTTTTCTCAAGCGACAGTGTTTACTGGTTCCTCTGTCTCCCTCTTTCCCTCTCCCTCCCCCTCACTTCCCCCGTCTCTCCTACCCTCCGCGTCTCTCTCCCCTTTATTCCTCCCACTCTCTCTCTCACCTCCTCTCTCCCTCCCACTCCCTTTCTTTCTCCCCACACCTTCTCCTCTCCCTCCCTGCCTGCCTTCCCCTCCTCCACTATCTCCCTCCCACTCTCTCCCCTCCCTCCCTTATTCGCCCTCTCCCTCTCTTCGTCGCTCCCTCCCCCTCCCTATCCTAACCCCTTCCTCCCTTTGTCTCCCTCACCCACCACTCTATAACTCTCCCCTTCATCTATCTCCACATTCCATTCCACTCTATCTCTCTCGCTCTCTTCCCTCTCTCCCATCTCTCCCTCCCCTTTCCTTCTTCGCCCTCTCTCTTTCGTTCTGTCTCTCTCTATCTCTGTCTTTGTCTCTGTCTCTGTCTCTGTCTCTGTCTCTGTCTCTGTCTCTGTCTCTGTCTCTGTCTCTGTCTCTGTCTCTGTCTCTGTCTCTGTCTCTGTCTCTGTCTCTGTCTCTGTCTCTGTCTCTGTCTCTGTCTCTGTCTCTGTCTCTGTCTCTGTCTCTGTCTCTGTCTCTGTCTCTGTCTCTGTCTCTGTCTCTGTCTCTGTCTCTGTCTCTGTCTCTGTCTCTGTCTCTGTCTCTGTCTCTGTCTCTGTCTCTGTCTCTGTCTCTGTCTCTGTCTCTGTCTCTGTCTCTGTCTCTGTCTCTGTCTCTGTCTCTGTCTCTGTCTCTGTCTCTGTCTCTGTCTCTGTCTCTGTCTCTGTCTCTGTCTCTGTCTCTGTCTCTGTCTCTGTCTCTGTCTCTGTCTCTGTCTCTCTCTCTCTCTCTCTCTCTCTCTCTCTCTCTCTCTCTCTCTCTCTGTTTCTCCATTCCCCTTGCTTCCCCTCTCTGTCCCTCTCCCTGCCCTCTTTCTCTCTCGTTATTCCCTCTCTCCTTCCCTCCTCTCCTTTCTCTCCCTCATCCCCTCTTTCCCTTCCCCCTCTCTCGTTCTGCTGTACAGAAAGGCGTGTTTAGCAGAGAGCGGAGTTGAACCTGACGTTGTAATGAGATTAAGCACGAGGCGACTTGTTATACTTGGACAGGCTGGGTACTGACGGGGCGGTGGGAGGGAGAGGTTTAGCGGTGGCCGGCGGTGTGTAGGGATGCCTGAACACTGAACTGGGAACTTCTGAAGTGCATGGCATGCAAAACACCGGCTTACCGCAACGGGGAACAGCATTATTCAAACGATGGCGCGGCTTGACCGCTGATAGTGGGCTCGATAGATTAAATGGGCGCAAAGACGGTGTGAATAAGGAATGCTTATGAGATGTGTACCGCCTGCAGAAGGTACGACATCGTACTATGTATCACGCGGGGCGATCGACAGAGCATCACGGCAACACAGAATCGACTACACTGACTGGCACGAACCATTAACCCTCTCACAACTACCCGTCTCAAACAACTACCCCTCTCAAACAACTACCCCTCTCATACAACCACCCCTCTCAAGCAACGGCCCCTCTCAAACAACTACCCCTCTCAAACAACTACCCCTCCCATGCAACCACCCCTCTCAAACAACTACCCCTCTCATACAGCCACCCCTCTCAAACAACTACCCCTCTCAAACAACAACCCCTCCCCTACAACCACCCCTCTCAAACAACTACCCCTCTCAAACAACAACCCCTCCCCTACAAGCACCCCTCTCAAACAACTACCCGTCTCATACAACCACCCCTCTCAAACAACTACCCCTCTCAAACAACTACCCCTCCCATACAACCACCCCTCTCAAACAACTGTCTCTCTCAAGCAACTACCCCTCTCATATAACTACCCCTTTCAAACAACTACCCCTCTCAAATAACTACGTCCCTCAAACAACGACACCTCTCAAACAACTACCCTTCTCAAATAACTACGCCACTCAAACAACGACCCCTCTCAAACAACTGTCTCTCTCAAGCAACTACCCCTATCAAACAACTACCCCACTCAAATAACTACGCCACTCAAACAACGACCCCTCTCAAACAACTGTCTCTCTCAAGCAACTACCCCTATCAAACAACTACCCCTCTCAAATAACTACGCCACTCAAACAACGACCCCTCTCAAACAACTGTCTCTCTCAAGCAACTACCCCTATCAAACAACTATCCCTCTCAAATAACTACGCCACTCAAACAACGACCTCTCTCAAGCAACTACCCCTATCAAACAACTACCCCTCTCAAATAACTACGCCACTCAAACAACGACACCTCT
>OZ024866.1:24447965-24450465 GCA_964017155.1 Oasisia sp. SBJ-2009
TCGTCTCAGCGTTAATCTGTAGCCTAATGTCAGATCGTTCACGTCGGTCACGACACACGTTAACATACATAGCAACACGTAAACATGCACTCAGAAATTATAAGAACACGCAGACCCACGCGGACACACAATAGGAACACGTGGACACACGCATTAACACACATTGTACAGCTGACTTCGCGCAAATATTATTTTAATATAGCATAGTTATATAAGTAGCCACCATGATATAGCGAACTGTGACCAGACCAGTAATCAGGTTTTAGGCCCTACCATGTCGCTTTGACAATTTGACCATGAACTAATTATTAGACTTTGCGGTTGGGGAAGGTTAGAACCCCAAACCACTGGAGACATTTGATATACCTTGTAATTTTGCTAATACTTATGCTTCTGGAGCAATCTACCAGCGATACCTTGGTCATATATACACTAGTTACATCCGAAGAAGATATTACACATGTTTTAGAATTACGAAAATTAATACATGTAATGGAATATAATATAATATAATATAATATAATATAATATAATATAATATAATATAATATAATATAATATAATATAATATAATATAATATAATATAATATAATATAATATAATATAATATAATATAATATAATATAATATAATATAATATAATATAATATAATATAATATAATATAATATAATATACACTGTAATATAACATAATGTTTATATTAATGGTAATTAAATTAACGCCTCTAAGAATGATGCATATATATATATATATATATATATGTGTGTGTGTGTGTGTGTGTGTGTGTGTGTGTGTGTGTGTGTGTGTGTGTGTGTGTGTGTGTGTGTGTGTGTGTGTGTGTGTGTGTGTGTGTGTGTGTGTGTAAGGATGCATACCCGATGAAGAGTGTGTAGGGTGTCTACACGTGGAGATCTTACATAAGCCTAAGTATGTACTCAATGACACGGCCTACCTGTTCACCTCAGCAAACTGTACCGCCAGCAAGGTGACACATAATGTTATGTAGCCAATTGGTGTATTGTGTCGCTAATCGGTGTGTTTTCCTAGAACTGTGAGAAAAGACCAGACAACTGTGTCGGTCGTCTCAGCGTTAATCTGTGGCCTAATGTCATATCGCTCACGTTGGTCACGACACATAGGAACACATAGACACGCACACAAACAAATTATAAGAACATGCAGACCCACGTGGACACACAATAGGAACACGTGGACACACGCATTAACACACATACCTACTTACATTGTAAGTCCGACTTAACACACAATAGTATATTAATGTAGCATTGGTATACAAATAGCCAAGATGATTATAGCGAACCGTGGCCAGGCCAATAATCAAGTTTTACCATATCGCTTTGACAATTTGACCGTGAACTAATTGTTAGACTTTGCAGTTGGGGAAGGTTAAAACCCATGACCACTGGAGAGATTTCAGGTTATGTTACTTACAGCTTCATGGCTGTTTGGTTAATTATGGACGACTACATCTCAGCAAAATTATAATTTTGAAAGATCACACAATTTTGTGATAATATTTTTCATGTTTATTTATACAACAGCCATACTTAAAGCGAACTTGTTGACAGTTGTTGAAATGGTGCAATGACAACAAGATATACAGGTTCTGCAAATGTAAGTAAAGTAAAGGCAGTTCTTATATAGCGCAGTATCCAGTCCTCAGGACCGCTCAAAGCGCTTTACACTTTACTTCCCTGACAGACCTGTTCACTCAAATACCATCTCGGCTTCTCTGGGAAGCATCCAGCCATATGCTACAATTAATGCGCGAAGGCTGCTCGTACACATATCCACCACTGTCTATTGTCAGGTACTCATTTAAACAGCTGAGTGAACTGGAGCAATGTAGAGTGAAAAAACTTGCCCAAGGTTTTAACGCCGCAGCCAGGATTCGAACCCGGGTTCTCGTAGTCGAGAGTCCGAAGCTCTACCCCTGAGCCACTGCGCTCTACAAATGTGTTATAAACGTCCACTTTTTACCTACATACGTCCACTAATTTGCGTACATAAAATATTTTTAACTTGACATATCCCCGCTTCACAAATTTCCTGAACGTCTTAGAGGCATACGAATTGATATGATACGGGTATAGTGCATTTGTAATGTCAACAGACGGGTTCCCAACATTCCCCCGACTCATAGTTTTGTCTAAATAATGGTAAACATTTTAAAGTTTTACACGTGGAGTGGGGCGCGCTACCGCAGTGGTAGTGCGTTGCATTCTCAATCGAATGATTCGGGATTAGATTTGCTGTCATTTCGAACATTGGTCTCGTTCGTTTACTTTACATTAGCGAGAATCCAACAATAGACACGAGAGGCGATTTGTATACGTAGTGTTCGCTTAGGAATCGGCGAGTAGCCGAATGATTCTGGACAAGTCTGCCAGGGATACGGTGGTCATATATACATTAGTTATATACGAACGTATTATAACGGATACATATGTCTTAGAATTACGACAATTAATGTGTG
>OZ024866.1:24452965-24707965 GCA_964017155.1 Oasisia sp. SBJ-2009
GTGAATGCATGTTTGTTTGTGTGCGTATTTCCGTGTGTGTGCTTGCGTGCGTGTGTGTGTGCGTGTGCGCGTGTGTGCGTCCGGGTGGGCGTGTGCATGTGCGTGTGCGTGTGCGTGCGCGTGCGCTTGCACGTGCACGTCCCGGTGCGCGTGTGCGTACGCGTGCGCTTGTGCGTGTGCGTGCGCGTGTGAAAACAGCATGCATTGGCACATGAAGGAATGCTTATTTAAAATAAAACTGTGCACTCCTTACTGGTGGAATTGCTACCAAACAAATGTGTGTGTGCGTGCTTGCGTGCGTGTGCGTGGGCGCTCGGGTGAATGTCCACGCGGCAGAGCGTGCGCGCGACAGAGAGTGCGCGTGGACAAGTGTGAATATCTTCAGCACTGACTACTCCACGGTACAGCACGAGTGCTGATAACATGTGGACGCGTGCCGCGGACATAATGGCGATGTTGTCTGAGAATGGAAGGCGACCCGACACCGCCAGACACAGGGAGTTAATTAACTGACGCAAGATAAGATCTGCAGGTTCCACGTAAATACACAGATCACATCGGTGAAGAACTTGGTCGACCCACGAACGACTGTTGCTCAAACTGGCGGTCCTGGCACAGTGTATTTAGTGGTCCTATTATATCCGATTACTCCATCAATAAAAGTGCTACAAAATAATTACTCCACCATCTGACACTAGAATCTGCTCACTAATAAGATTTTAACTGATGGCTAGGGGTGGGAGGTGTGTCTGGGGTGAGAGGTGTGTCTGGGGTGGGAGGTTTGTCTGGGGTGAGAGGTGTGTCTTTGGATGAGAGGTGTGTCTGGGGTGAGAGGTGTGTCTGGGGGTGAGAGGTGTGTCTGAGGGTGGGAGGTGTGTCCGGGGTGAGTGCTGTGTCTGTGGTGAGAGGTGTGTATGGGGTGGGAGGTGTGTCTGGGGTGAGAGGTGTGTCTGGGGTGGGAAGTGTGTCTGGGGTGGGAAGTGTGTCTGGGGTGGGAAGTGTGTCTGTGGTGAGAGGTGTGTCTGGGGTGGGAAGTGTGTCTGGGGTGAGAGGTGTGTCTGGGGTGAGAGGTGTGTCTTGGGTGGGAGGTGTGTCTGGGGTGGGAGGTGTGTCTGGGGGTGGGAGGTGTGTCGGGGGGTGAGAGGTGTGCCTGGGGTGAGAGGTGTGTCTGGGGTGAGGTGTGTGTCTGGGGTGGGAGGTGTGTCTGGGGTGAGAGGTGTGTCTGGGGTGAGGTGTGTGTCTGGGGTGGGAGGTGTGTCTGGGGTAAGAGGTGTGTCTGGGGTGAGAGGTGTGTCTGGGGTGAGAGGTGTGTCTGGGGTGGGAGGTTTGTCTGGGGTGGGAGTTGTGTCTGGGGTGAGAGGTGTGTCTGGGGTGGGAGGTGTGTCTGGGGTGGGAGGTGTGTCTGGGGTGAGAGGTGTGTCTGGGGTGAGAGGTGTGTCTGGAGATGAGAGGTGTGTCTGGGGTGAGAGGTGTGTCTGGGGTGAGAGGTGTGTCTGGGGTGAGAGGTGTGTCTGGGGTGAGAGGTG
The DNA here is from genome assembly GCA_964017155.1 of Oasisia sp. SBJ-2009. Classification (NCBI taxonomy): domain Eukaryota; kingdom Metazoa; phylum Annelida; class Polychaeta; order Sabellida; family Siboglinidae; genus Oasisia; species Oasisia sp. SBJ-2009. The sequence continues at coordinate 24,454,492 of OZ024866.1, forward strand.
TGTCTGGGATGGGAGGTGTGTCTGGGTGAGAGGTGTGTCTGGGGTGAGAGGTGTGTCTGGGGTGGGAGGTGTGTCTGGGTGAGAGGTGTGTCTGGGGTGAGAGGTGTGTCTGGGGTGGGAGGTGTGTCTGGGTGAGAGGTGTGTCTGGGTGAGGTGTCTGGGGTGAGAGGTGTGTCTGGGGTGGGAGGTGTGTCTGGGTGAGAGGTGTGTCTGGGGTGAGAGGTGTGTCTGGGGTGGGAGGTGTGTCTGGGTGAGAGGTGTGTCTGTGTGAGGTGTCTGGGGTGAGAGGTGTGTCTGGGTGAGAGGTGTGTCTGGGGTGGGAGGTGTGTCTGGGTGAGAGGTGTGTCTGGGTGAGGTGTCTGGGGTGAGAGGTGTGTCTGGGATGGGAGGTGTGTCTGGGTGAGAGGTGTGTCTGGGGTGAGAGGTGTGTCTGGGGTGAGAGGTGTGTCTGGGGTGAGATGTGTGCCTGGGGGTGAGAGCTGTGTCTGGGGTGAGAGGTGTGTCTGGGGTGAGAGGAATTTGTTGAGCCAGTTTCTCTGGTACTAAACACTTTGAACAAGCTGCAACTTTGTTTGGATTGAAAATCAGTAGGGGAGACCGGGGCTAGTTGTAACACTCGGTACTCATCTATCGCGCCCAGCCGCCATCGTTTGAACAGTGCTGTTCCGCGTTGCGGAAACCCGGTGTTTTGCCCGCACTTCAGACGTTCCCAGTTCAGTGTTCAAGCATCCCTACACACCGCCGGCCACCGCTAAACCTCTCCCTCCCACCGCCCCGTCAGTACCCAGCCTGTCCAAGTATAACAAGTCGCCTCGTGCTTAATCTCATTACAACGTCAGGTTCAACTCCGCTCTCTGCTAAACACGCCTTTCTGTACAGCAGAACGAGAGGGGGGGAAGGGAAAGAGGGGACGAGGGAGAGAAAGGAGGCGTAGGGAGGTACAAAGAGGAAGTGAATGAGGGGGAGTGAGAACGAGGAGGAGTGAGAGAGAGAACGAGAGAGAAAGAGGGGAAGGGAGGGAGACAGAGAGGGGGATGGAAGAGGAGGGAAAGCTAGAGAGAGAGAGAGAGAGAGTGAGATATATATATATAGAGAGAGAGAGAGAGAGAGAGAGAGAGAGAGAAAGGAAGTGAGAGGGGGAGAATAAAGGAAGGGGAGAGGGGGGAGAGAGAGAGAGGAGGAAGGAACGGGAAGATAGAGGAAGGGATGGAGAGGGATATGGAGTTGGGTGAGGGAGACTCCGGTTTCCCCGGAATGTCCTACACATACGACTGTGTTTTCTGTGGAAAAATTTGCTAGCCCTCAGCAAGAGACACGACAGTGCGACATTTGTGACATGTGACAACACCGTCTCTACAAAACTGGCCGGACGAAAAAGTATTGGGCATTGGTGAACGAAGATGTTGACGAATACGCCTGGAAATGTTCAGCGTGCACGCAGACAGCCGTAAGTCTTTTTTTGTGGTAAGTAAAGTAACACGACAACTCTTTAATATATATTTTAAATATGCATATCTGCAGGATATCATATCTTTTTCTACCTGTCTATAAGAGCGGTCACGTTTGAATTAGAATGGTTATACGTAACATCACACGTGCTTGCTTCAAATCGTTCAAATGTAGTCTAATTGATTATAATAAGCAGAAATGAAATGGACTGATAATTTGATACATCTGATATCAAGCTGCACAAATACGCAGTTTTCATTCTTTCAACTATATGCAAGTTATAATTATAGAAAAACCAAAACAATTATGTATAGTCCATATATATATATATATATATATATATATATATATATATATATATATATATATATATATATATATATATAAGCTTTCATAAAATACCATTAAAATACCATTTAAATACCATTCAAATACCATTCAAATACCATTCAAATACCATTCAAATACCATTCAAATACCACTGATTCCTTGGCAAAAAAAACTTACAATTTTCCATAGAATATTCTGTAGGATTTTTGCTTATAGTTTTCTATAGGATTTTCGCCAATAGTTTTCTATAGAAAAATCTATAGAATTCTTTAGAAAACTATAGAAAAATCTATAAAATTATATAGAAAACTTTAGGCCACACAAAATCTATAGAAAATTCTGTAGAATTCTAAAGAAAACTGCAAAATTATATAGAATTCTACAGAATTCTATAGAAATCTATAGAAAATCTATAGTTTTCTATAGAATTTTTGCCAAGGGTTAGGCTTATCTGCCCCAATATTCCGGCATATAGGAAGTATCCACACTGACAGGCCATCTACATTTTCTTATAAAGTATAACAAGTGAAAAATTGCATTTTCATGGGCATGACCACCGGATATGAACTTGTGGACAACGGCACACCGCCCTGTTTACATTAGCCTCTGTTTACATGTGAGCGCTTGCTGCAGCAGCCGCTTTCTGCCTAGTCTCCTAACGCAACCCCGAATAAGAATTACGGCAGGATTAACCAGTATCCGTGAGGTGGCAGCATTAATTGTTTAGCCCCACACGGATAACATACAAATTGGTGGCAGCATTGTATAAGATCACTACATCTCCATAATTTACTATGGTGAAAGCATGGTAAAATGTAGTATAGTATACTAAAGTTGACTATAGCTTACTATGGATTTGCTATAGTTCACTGCATCTTCATGTGGATTTACTATGGTAAAAGCCTAGTAAAATGTAGTATAAATATATTGTAGTTAACTATGAATTACTATGGTTTTACTATAATTTACTATGGTTTACTATGAGAGTCATAGACATAGACTATGTCTATATACAGATTTACTAGGGTAAAAACATGGTAAAATATAACTATATATTTACTATAGATTTACCATGGTTTACCATAGTAAAATATTAAACTGTAGTAATTTTTTAGCAGGGCCAGGGGGATCCGTTTCTCCGTAATTCGTAAAACTAAAAGATCTTCGGGAGACGTTCATCTGACGCGGTCGCATAATCAAAAGAAAACAAACTTTCGTCCACACATACCCAACAGATGGCGGCACGTTAGCATTCGCGCGGGAGATTCATGTAGCACGGCGTGAAACGTCTGAAAGTCAGAGACACATACCACAAAATTAACTAAAGTACGTTCACTGTTGGCTAGTTTAACAGACAGCCACTTGCTAGTTTAACAGACAGCCACACGGGTTGAAATGAGTATTGCAACTGTTATCGTACTTTACTAAGTTTGACAGATTGATATGCGAGCGATAATATAGGATCAGACTCGGGGTGCTGCGATTGAAGTGAATCAGTCTACTTACTCGACTTCGGGACTGGTAAATACGACTTATCTGGGATCGTGAACTCGTATTCACGGTAACTACAAACTTGTGTTTCTAAAATAATTATGTCGATAAGAGGCACTTATGTAGAAGTCGGACCCACCTCAATTTTGCCATTATAACTATTTTTGCCAACATTTGATACTTGATTTTGTTAATTAAATCAATTATAATCATCTTGCGCATATTTATGTTTTATAACCAGCGCGTCTTGGCCAGACATGGGGTCAAATACATTGAAATGTATTTAAATACAAATACTTTTGAGGGATTCAAATACAAATACTTTTAAATGCAAATGTATTTAAATACAAATACTTTTGAAAAGTATTTCAAATACTTTTTCAAATACTTTTAATGTTCAGGATATTTTTGAAGATGCTTTCGTAGAGGCATATAGCTGGCTTGTGCAGAGTTTACATTTGGCCTTTTGGCATTTTCTTCCACATTTTCAGGAATGTAAAAAAATGAAAATATCAGCGACTGCTGCTTGGTGGGCTTGCCTGCCTTGGTCGCAGGTTCATAGGTAACTAACATGCAGTTACAACACATCTACCCTCTATGATTCGAAGATGCCACCTGACTTGAGAAGCCACCACCTTCTCTTAAGCCACAGGCTACAGGTGAAGCAAATATTTGAAACAATAGCTGATCACCACATCTGGCAGTCACCTGGCAGTTCAGTTTCATTAACTGGACCATGAAAACACTGATAAGACAGTGCAAGGGAGTCTTGTTGTTGCTAACTACATCACAGTGACAACTGACAAGTGAGGCAGTGGCTTCTTGTAACAAGCCTTCTTATACAGTGGTCTCAAAGGTCCACTGCCTCAATGACTGCTCATATGATGGCTTAAGTGCCTTTACCAGACCATAATTCCTGAGTAAATTGCCACAAGACACAGTACAGTTACTTGAGTTTTAATAATTCAATCAAGAACTTTTAAAATTGCAATTAGTATACACATTTGAAAAAGTATTTGAAAAAGTATTTGAAAAAGTATTTGAAAAGTATTTGAAATATCAAATACTTTAGGAAAGTATTTAAATACAAATACTTTCAATTCCTAAATGTCAAATACAAATACTTTCAATTCCTAAATGTCAAATACAAATACTTTAAAAAAAGTATTTAAATACTTTCAAATACAAATGTATTTGACCCCATGTCTGGTCTTGGCATACTTTTGAGGTCGAAAAGACAGCGCGATTTGTGCCAGTCGCAAGTGCAGCGGTGCATGTGTTACTGCTAAGACGCGCTGTTTATAAAACATAAATATGCGCAAGATTATGTTAAATGATTGAATTAACCAAATAAAGTATCAAATGTTGGCAAAGATACAGTTATGATGGCAAACCTGAGGTGGGTCCGCCTTCTACATAAGTGCCCGATAAGATTCTTACCAGTAAGTCTAGTCTCTCTAGATATTTAATTTTATGGAGCCGTTGTTATTGTTAATAACTATTAATATTTATACACGTGTAGTCTGTAGTTATACTAAGGACCCAGGGTAGACATAATGCATACTACAAATCAGAGATGGAGCGAGTACAATACAAATGTACTCGAGTACGAGTACGATTACTTTGAACATGCATGAGTACGAGTACGAGTACAAGTACTCAGAAAACAAATGTACTCGAGTACGAGTACGATTACTTTACAATGTACTCGAGTACGAGTATGATTACTTTACAATGTATTCATGATTACTTTCACGATTACTTTAGAATGTAATCATGATTACTTTCACGATTACTTTAATAAATACCCTGTTTCTACCGTAAAGGCGACCTTGGAATCAGGTGTCATTCTTTTTCTGTTGATGTGCCAATATCTAGTGTTCTAACTGATTACTGCTAACTGCTATCCACTATCCAGATGTTATTATTATTATTAATTATCAGATGACTTTCTCATGTGTTGAATGAACCATTTAATACTGGATTGATCATCAAGATGTCCATATATCATGATACTTCAAATTAAAGGTATCATAGTGATACTGTAACAAATAGCATACAAGTGATTCTGATTCTGATGGTTTGTAGTACAAAACCCCTACTGGGGCATCACGCACTAGTGAGGGTGGTTGGTTTCAGGATGGCTGGCTTCGTGTTATCTGGAAGTGGAATAAGAGTATGTGTGCTTGGGAATGTGGAATTAGGATGGGGTGGGTGGGGAAAAGTACAATTTAATGTTGGAGGATGATATGGGTGTGGTAGGGATGGGATGTGGAGGGGTCTGGGGGGTGGGGTATGTTGTCTATTAGAGGTGCCTCAAGGGTGCAGTTGTCAGGTTAATATCCTGCAATGCACCCTTGAAGGCGTCGTCAAGACTGTTGTGGGTAAACACATTAGGTGGAAGTTTGTTCCACTGGGCTATTGTTCGGGGGAAAATACTGTATTTATAATAGTTGTGAGAGGTGGATATTTGTCTGTATTTGTGTGGGTGGTTGGATCTTGTTTGGCTGTGTCCGGGTATGAGGTATTGATTGGGATTGAATCCCAATCAATACCTCATACCCATCATTGATGTCTACAAGATTGTTGGTTATTTTGTATAGTGTGCAAAGTCTGGCCTCATCCCTCCTCTGGTCCAGGGTTGGCCAGGAGAGGGCAGAGGCCAAGGTGCATCCAGATGTCTCCCAGCTGTAATTGTGGGCCACGAATCTTGCTGCCAGGTGCTGGACCCACTCTAGATGGTTGATATTTCGGATGGTATATGGGTCCCACACCGGGCAGCAGTACTCGAGGTGTGGGCGGACCAGACTCCTATAGGCATATATCTTGATGGATTGTGGGATAGATTTTAGGTTTCTTTTAATAAATCCAAGTTTGCTATTTGCCTTATTTACTATTTTGTTGATGTGTGGATTCCAGGAGAGGTTGTTTGATATATCTATGCCAAGGTGGGTTGCTACTGGTACTGCTCTGAGTGGTTCGTCATGTATTGTGTATGGGTTGTGTATGGGTGATTTAGATCTGGTGATGTGCATAATTTCGCATTTGGATGGATTGAAAGTCATTTGCCATGTTTTTTCCCAGTCAGTTAGTCTGTCAAGGTCGTTCTGTAGGTTGTCTTGGTCGGTGTGGTTATTGATCTGTCGGTATAGCATTGCGTCGTCGGCGAAAAGTTTGAGGGAGGTTCCTGGTGAAATATGGGAGGGCATGTCGTTTATGTAAAGAAGGAAGAGGAGGGGGCCAAGGACAGTGCCCTGTGGGACTCCAGAGCTCACGTATACCTGACCCGACTTGCACCCTTCTACCAGCACTTCTTGTGTTCTATTGGTCAGAAAATTTGTAATCCAGAGGTGGGTGCTGGCTCTAATTCCATAGTGATCTAATTTGTGGAGGAGTCTTTTATGGGGGACAGTGTCGAAGGCTTTGGAAAAATCTAGTAGTATAAGGTCAATTTGGTGGGTTTTTTCCAGGGTGCTAGTCAGGTCATTGATGGTTGTGAGCAGTGAAGTCTCACAGGAACGCCTAGATCTGAAGCCATGTTGTCGGTCGGTGAGGATGTTGTTGCTTTCAAGATGTTTATGGATTGATGTGGATATGATATGTTCGAGAATTTTGCATGGTATACTAGTGAGGGAGATTGGTCGGTAGTTTGAGGCAATGGTTCTGTCGTTCTTTTTATGGATAGGGACTATATGTGCTTTTAACCAGTCTGAAGGGGGCGTTCCGGAGTTTATAGATTTTTGGAATATGATTGTCAGGATGGGTGCAATTGTCGAGGCCATTTCTTTGAGGATTCTGGCAGGGATATTATCTGGGCCTTGAGTTTTGTTTGGTTTTAATTCGGTTAATAATTTCTCGACGCCTTTAACTGTGGTATGGATTGGGGGCATTTGTGGGGATCGGTTTTGGTTGGGGAGCTGGGGGAGGTTGGTTAGATTTTCGTTGGTGAATACAGACTGGAAATGGTTTGATAGGATATTTGCTTTGGATCTGCTGTCTGTATGTAGGATGCCTTTATCTTTTAGTGGGGAGATTCCTGTTGAGTCTTTATTGAGTGATTTGATGTAGTGCCAAAAGGATTTTTTGTCTTTGTCTTGTTCTGGGTCAATTATGTGTGTGAGGTATTTCCCGTATTCTGATTGGATCTTTTTTTGTGTGGCTTTAAGAAATTTTCTGAAAGAAGTCCAGTCAGTTTCTCTTTGATATTTCTTGGCTTTGTTGTACAGGCGTTGCTTTTTGATTATCATTTTTGTTTATGTCTTTATTAATCCAGGGGAGTGAGTATCGTTTGGAAGAGTATTTGAAGGGGATGAATTGGTTTATGATTTCCTGGATGCTATGTTTGAAGAGGTCCCAAAGTGGTTCTGGAGAGTCAATGAGTGGGGCTTGGTTTTGTATTTTGTTCCCTAGGTCCTGTAGTTCTTGATCTATATGTTCCCAATCTGCCTTGTGATATTTGAAAATTTTGTAGGGAGGGGGAATATTTCTGGGCAGGTTTACGTTGATGTTTAGTAAGGGTATACTGTCATGGTTACTGATGCCTGGTATGCTGTGCGTGCTTTCTATGAGGGAGGGGTTGGTAGTGAGAAAGAGTTCTAGGATGTTTTTGCCTCTAGTAGGTTCCCGTACAGCTTGGTGAAGGTGGAAGTCTTTAGTCAGGTCTAGTAGATTAGTAGATGTTTGGTCATTTTCTGGGCAGGTTAAGGAGGTCCAATTAATCTTGGGGCAGTTAAAGTCGCCAGCTATCCATATGTTGTGTTTACAATTTTGGCTGATTCTGCTGATGGAATGTCTTAGATGGGTCAGTCCTGTCTCGTCGGTTGGTGGTCGGTAAAAGCTGCAGATGTAGAGGTCTGGGTTGTTTTTTGATTTGATTTTGGCCCAAATTAGTTCTCCGTCGGTGTCTAGGTCGTTTTGTATGGTAGAGTTAATGGTTTTCTTTATTGCAATGAGTACTCCTCCACCTTTGGATGATCGGTCTTTTCTGTAAACTATATAATTGTCGGGTATAATTTCGTGGGTTTCAATGTTCTTGTTGAGCCATGTTTCGCATCCAAATATAATGTCAGGGTTGGTGTTGTCTATTGTGAGTTGAAGGTCAGGCTTTTTATTTTTTAGGCTTTGAAAGTTTATGATGATGGCTCTTAAGTTGTTATTTTTGTTCCTAACTTTAATCTTTTCTCTCAAGGGGGGCTCAGGTTGTGTTGTGCAAGGGGAGGAGTGGGCTATAGGGCTTCCGTAGCTGGAGACTGAACTAAAGCGGAGGGAGTTTGAGTCGTTGTCAGAGAGTGAGAATCTGTTGCTGTCACAGTCAGTGTTGTAGGGTGGGTCAAAGAAAATGCTTGATAGGTTTGGCAGGCCACACCCAGGGCAGTACCAGGAGACATTTTCCATATTGGTTTTGTTCATACAAGAGTATATTTTGTTGGAAATTTTGGTGCATTTTGTGTGAAACCATGTGTTACATGAGTCGCAGCAAGTGGCTTTTTGGTTGGATGCTACAGGTTTATTGCATGTACCACAAGGGAATTTGATTGGGCCTGGGTTTGTTTGGGTGTTATTTGCCAGTGCCAGCAAGAACATGCCTATATAGAGTCCGGTGAATTTGCCTGGTCGTGATGCATAACGAAGCTGTCTGTGGGTGATCGAAAGAAGGGAATGCTTTACGAATGTGACGTCTTTGGTAATTTCTTCAGTGTTGTATGTAGATATTGGTGATTGGGACAATCTAAGTATAATTGCTATACCAAGGAATACAAACGCGGCTTGAAACGATGTCATTCTTATTGTAGGTTGTTATGTTGTAAGTGGGTTCTGTATGTCGTGTTTGAGACTGTTTTGTTTGTGTTGTGAATGGCTGGTCTATGTCGTAATTTTGGCGGGAGTTTCGAGGGGTACAAAAAAAAATCTGGAATTGGTGGTTTGGGGTATCTATTTACATTTACAAAGGTTTTGTTTGAATTTCTTACATTTTGAAGGCATGGTGATGGAGTGTTGAGGCAATCGGGTCGTGGGTTTAGGGTAGAAAAAGGTTATTAGTAAGCGGTTCGCTCAGCCATCCATCTTACCTTGCGCATGCGTTATAATGAGTGCCAAATTAGTGGTGGTTCAACTATATAAATAAAGTATCAAGAGGAAAATCTATTAACAATAATATCCAATTCAAATAAGTCATATATCAGATGGGACAAACAGAATAGTTGGGGATTTAGACAGGTTTACAGTTTACACTTAAACATAATGGACAGGGATGTAGCAGCTAACTGCCCAGTCATTCACACCATACTGACAGAGCAAACAGTACAGGTGGGGCTGGGGCATGGCTTCTAAAGTTACAAAGCAAGATGTTAGGGGATGCTTAGGACTGTCACAATATAACTTGTACTTTGTACTAAGCAGGAGGGTGAGGAGATGTGGCGTCTCTGGGAAGAGAAGGTATTAATTAGGGAAATCTGACTGAATATTTATGAAATGCTCAACAGTAATAGAAAATCAATACTTCGATTATTATTACATTTATTAGATTACTTCTAATATTGCCATTTTTATCTGTGTAATATATTTGCTTGCAACTGTTCATATGAAAAAATATGTAATCATGAGAAGTAATCGTGAGTACGATTACTTTGTTAATGTACTCGAGTACGAGTACGATTACTTTGCTTCGTACTCGAGTACGAGTACACGAGTACGATTACTCCATCTCTGCTACAAATGCACTTGACCACACAGTAAATACATCTGGTAGTTCACTGACCACCTCTTCAAGAATGAAAGTATTAAGACTAATGATTACAGTATCACTATCATATGACATTGTACACTGCATGCCACAGATAACTGCATCACACGATATGTTAGAGCCATGGTAATAATTCGCCTATCGATCATATGACCCATTGCTTACCGAAAACTGGATCAAACAATCAAAAGATGCCAAACATTTGGCACATTCGTGCATTTTGTTGTATATTTTATTCATATTCTTGTTTTTGTAACATAAGGCGATGTTGTTTACATAAGTTTTACCTCTGAGATGTTGTATTGCAATAGCAAAACTTACACACGTTCAATGTATCTGCATCACTTCACAGATGTTTGCTTTCCACAGATTTTTTTCTTCTAATTTGCACAAGCATTTCCCATTGTAGCGCAACACAAGAAATCTGTATTTGAGTGAATTCTTCTGATTGCATCACACTGCCACCCAAAACACCATTTTATTTGATGTCCCTATTTTGTTATGTAATAGTTTCTTTAATTTAGTATTGACACTCCATATCGTAATGCTGATATGATTCGGCAAAATCACAATATAGTCCAAAGGATTTCTGGGTCTCTTGGCCAATTTTACCAGGAACACATACATTTACAGTAGTTTCATTTATAGGTGCTACATTCAAAATGGAATCAATTGACCTGGCAATGGATGACATTTTTGATGGGGGTTTGGAAGAAGAAGACTTGGCTGTACCCCCACCCCTACCCGACCTAGACGATGACACGGCTGCAGGGGGTGAACATGATGGGGCGCTTAATGCAGGTAACTCACATCTCGTCTTTTGTTTTTTTGTCAATTATTGGGCATTGTGATGTTCCCGAATTTTTTTGCCTGATGTTGTTTGTACGTTGAACTGGTGACCATTGTCTTGTGCGTTGCCCCACATAATAAAATTAATAGAATGAGAACTTCCGTAGGTGCAAAAATGCATTAAAATAGAACGTAAGTTGATCATGTCTAAATAAAATGTAACTCGTTATTCAGATATTATTATTATTACAATCATTTTCATGATTAGATCAGAACGTAAAAGATCATTTCGTGCTGCTGGAAAGACCAACAAAATGGCAACTGCTGGGCAATTACCCAGACGCTGTGAGGTGGCAGCACTTTTTAGCCCCTCAGACCGGATTTGAAATTAAATGAGGATACTTTTTATCAGATAATATTATTTAAAAAATGATTCCAAATTAAACTTATACTGAAACATGTCACACATAAAATAAACAGAATAGATAATTTGTTGTTATTAATGTGTTGTCTAATTTTTTATTTTCTAAATTTTATTTTGTGTATTTAGTACTTAGCTTTTTATCACAGGCATACATGCTATATGGACATTACTTATTATGATATGCGTAAATGTATGAATTAATCCAAAACATCAAAATAACCAAACCCCTCACGAGAGACCACCCCTCTTTTAAGACCGCTCTAATCCGATTTGGGGGGTGGTCTTAAAGTTGCATTCTGACATAATTTCCCCTTTTTAACGCATTTTTAGAAAAGTCAGTGTACACCATGACCGATATTTGCTTATTAGTATACTTCCTACCACATGTCTCACTTTGTGGATTTATACGCTATTTGATCAAATATAAGTTTGCAACAAACAACTGCTCTGGAGTTTCCCAAAAGTCGATCTATTTTTACCATCGGAACTCTCCGGTCAACGTAAGTAAACGATGGGGCAAACTAAAAGGCGGTTCCACATATCCACGTTAGTCGCTAGAGGCGCCACTAGGCAACAATACCCTAGTTATTTAAATCATCCTCAATTAGCCATTGTCCGTACTGGCGCGTAGCCTGCGATAGTTTGTATGTGGGCAACTGGACATGCCGTAAATATGGAGCGTATTGAGCGGTGGCATCTTTGTGAATGTGGTATGCCGTTTCTGTGCGGTCTGCCAATTGTGGTCCGCCTTTTAGAGTGGCCCCCTCCTGACAGCGCTTTTCACTGGAATTCCCTTCTTCGAGGTCTAAACCAATCAGAGAATTCTAACTGGTGAGGCTCGCCAAGAATTTTTTTCGTCTTTTGCTCCTTTTTATCTTAAAATGGCATATTATGTGAAAATAAGTTGATAGGTAGTTGAGGAAAACAATATATAGAGTATGGGGAATGCTGGTTTACTGGAAAATGTTATTTTAAACATGGTGGAAGTCAGAATGCAACTTTAAATGAGGGGTTCTACTGTGTTATAAACAACACTGAGAAGTCGTGCGGCGATTTGTAAATAACAAAGTAAATGGGTGTCTGTTAATTATTATTTCCTCAATTGTTCCTCAGATGATGAGGAAACAGACGCAACAGCCAGAGATAAAACACCAAAAAGTGCTGTGAAAAAGAGGGTGCTAAGACCACAGCCAAAGCTGGATGCTGAAAGGTGAGTGGAGACAATTCCCCACCCTTCTGCACCTATATTTGTTGCTAAATACACCAGACGTACGGATTGCTCCTACTAATTAATTGTCAACATTTTTCGAAGTATATAACCCGTATGCTGGGGGAGGGCACAGAGGCTTAACAACTATTGTTGCCTACTTGCTATTAGTCGCAACTTTAAACAAATTTAGTGTATTACTTTGGGAGTGGGTTAACAAAAAGCGTACTCTTTGTACGCTTCTGAAAATGTTAGCTCTCCTATACAATATTGGAGGTGTCAATAAAAAATGGTAAAACAAACATAATGCCATTTTCTGAGCTTGTACATTGAAAACCCATATGATATAAAAAAATTGACTCTTTCCGTTAATATAATATTTAGCATAATTGCACAGCCACTGAAACTAAAGTAAAGTCAGTGAAGGCAAACTCATGATGTTGACCTACATGTTTTGACAGTTTACCTGGCTGTCTTCAGTGTATCAAAAGCATATCTAGGTTTCTGTTGTGCCTGACGCTCGGCACAAAAGCCGGACCAGGCGTACATTTGTTCATCTCCTGCTGTGGATGACTGGTGACAATACTTAATAAGTTATTTATCCCGCCTATTTCTCAACATCACTGCCCCAGCTTAACCAGTTGCACTTGCTTCCAGTTGTATGTAAATCAGATCAAATACAAATTGGGTGCTGTTAGGATCCATTTCCATACAACGTTTTGTTCATTAAAACTAAATTTGACATTGGCAAACATGTTTTCTTTGTATCTGCGCCAACAAACTGTCTATACAAATTAAATCTACTAAACCAATAAGGCTCCATCTTTCATAAAAAAACTCACAACATATTTGTTTGAAGTTGATTTTCCACCATAAATTGTTGTCAGTTCCATGCTCTAAGGACAACACTTGCCTGTCCTCATCCCCTTTGATGATTACCTGTGATTTTGTTTGTAGCGCCTCTGAGCTTGAATTTTCTAGGAAGTAGGCGCCATAGAAGTGTTGCAATAACTTGTCGAGTTGTCGTGCTGTTTTCTGTGGCCCCAACCAATCTCTGTTTTGATCATTATTATTATTTGATAGTTTTTATGTAATATATTATGTAATTATTTATTGCACATATATATTTTAGGTTTACTATCCTTATATAGAATTGTATTTTTTAACTCTTTAATTCAATTTAGTCCTATTTGTTGTTTAGCTTTTAAATCATTTAACTGAATATTGTGATGTTTTAATTTCTCTGTAGATTTTTTATTATTCTACTGTAAAGCGCCATAGAGCACTGTGTGATTATGGCGCTATATAAATATTGTATTTTATTATTTGTTATTGTTATCATTTTAAAGCGACTCTGTTCCGTTGCCTGGAATCATTCAGAGCTGGTAATCATTAGCAGGAGGTTCAATGAATCAGTCACACTTTGTCCCACTTGCGATGTTTCCTGTGGGAACCAAAGGCGAGTTAAAATGCAATTCCAACTTTCTGCTTTTTTGACAGACTGCAGTCGGAGCGGGGACTACCAATGTTGCCAAAATTATTCAACAACACAAAATTCAAGGGCAAGGGACACGAAGTAAGGATTTGTTTGCTTTCAAATGCTTTGATATCAGTACTAAAAATGTGTGTGTGTTCTGGTTTCGATGTTATCATTTACTCACACTTTGTCTAATTGTTTTTGTTGTTAAATCATTTACTTGTATAAACTATGTGCATATATATATATATATATCCTGAATGCCAAAGGTGCTTCTAAATCTTTAACATTATTTGACTGCAGATAACTGTCAGAGAAGAAAATTAGTGTACTTCTAGTTAAATAATACAGTCATATTATATATATATATATATATATATATATATATATATATATATATATATATATATATATATATATATAACTTACATGTTTTGAAAGGTGGGGCTTGAAAGTTTATTGTACACACACACACACACACACACACACACACACACACACACACACACACACACACACACACACACACACACACACACACACACACACACACACACACACACACACAAGATAAAATGGCGTTAAGAAGAAAGTTGTATTTGCAGGCGGAGGACTTGAAGTTGGTGATGGGGAGATTGGAGCACTGGGCCCATCGTTTGTTTCCAAAGTTGACCTTTGATGACTTTTCCGCCCGTCTGGAGAAACTAGGTCACACGAAGCCTGTGCAGGTCAGTCACTGGTATCACTGTTATTATTAATAATTGTCAAGGTAAATTTGTATGCTATCCTAATCAAAATCCATTCTTAGTTTATCCATAAGGAGCATTTTCAAAACGCGGGGGAACTATTTCCATAACACACTGGTTAAAGTGTCCGGGTAGTACACCCCGACGTTGACAGATTTCTCTATATAAACCCACTGCGCATCATCGTTGTCATCGTTTAGCAGTAGTGTTCCCAGGCTCTGCTGGGTTCATCTTCCTGCCTCCATCTGACACTTGAGTATCCCGTAGTTTCACACCCATCAAGGCTTTGTGCAGGACCAAATTGTTGACAGATGTTTTGGTGGGCACATGGATGTCAACTGTTAAGCCGGTTTACAAAGTTTAAATATGTCTGATGGCCTGAAACGGACTACTAAGTTACTACCACACATGTGACACCATTTACAATCATTTCTAAAGCAAAACTGACAATATCTATGGTTTGGGAAGACTTTTGATCCATTTTTTACCCGTCCACCCGTATTTCTACCCGTCCATAACAGGTTTTACCCACCCAAATGACGGGTGGACAGGTCTCTGCATAAAGCTATGACACACATCAGACTCAAATATAGCCTATGAGGTCATAGCCAAAAATATTGTTTGCCAGTCGTGAATTATTCAAAGCTGCACATGTGAGCAGACATTTTATTTATTTATTTATTTATTTATTTATTTATTTATTTATTTATTTATTTATTTATTTATTTATTTATTTATTTATTTATTTATTTATTTATTTATTTATTTATTTATTTATTTATTTATTTATTTATTTATTTATTTATTTATTTATTTGTGTCATGTCCAGCTATTTATTTCTTTGTGTCATGTTCAGCTATTTATTTATTTGTGTCATGTTTAGCTATTTATTTCTTTGTGTCATGTTCAGCTATTTATTTATTTCTGTCATGTTCAGCTATTTATTTATTTGTGTCATGTTCAGCTATTTATTTATTTGTGTCATGTTCAGCTATTTATTTATTTGTGTCATGTCCAGCTATTTATTTATTTGTGTCATGTCCAGCTATTTATTTATTTGTGTCATGTTCAGCTATTTATTTATTTGTGTCATGTCCAGCTATTTATTTATTTATTTGTGTCATGTTCAGCTATTTATTTATTTGTGTCATGTCCAGCTATTTATTTATTTGTGTCATGTTCAGCTATTTATTTATTTGTGTCATGTCCAGCTATTTATTTATTTATTTGTGTCATGTCCAGCTATTTATTTATTTGTGTCATGTCCAGCTATTTATTTATTTGTGTCATGTTCAGCTATTTATTTATTTGTGTCATGTTCAGCCATTTATTTCATGAGTACTGATCCATTTGAGTCGAGTCCCTATTCCATACCAGTTGTGTCAGGTGAAGACATTAATGTGGGACCTTAAACTTGGAACTATAAGTTAATCTAATGACCGTCACAGTCAATATGGTTTCTCCAATTACATACGCCAAAATCATAGTAATTATGAATACAACCATACGAAGCATTTTTTTTACATATGCCGAAATCTGGCATGCTTATGTATATAGTTATTTATTTGTGTAATTAACATACATGTATGCATGTGTGTATTAATATGTCTGTAAATATCAGTATCATTATGATTGAATTGTTATGGTATTCAACGCTTTTAATTAATTGTTATTTAGTTAAATAGAAGTGGCTCCCTTGTTAGTGATATACTTAAAGTTGCATTCTGACTTCCGCCATGTTTAAAATACAATTTCCCAGTAAACCAGCATTCCCCATACACTATATATTGTTTTCCTCAATTACCTATCAACTTATTTTCACATAATATGCCATTTTAAGATAAAAAGCAGCAAAAGACGAAAAATTATTCCGGTGAGCCTCACCAGTTAGAATTCTCTGATTGGTTTAGACCTCGATGAAGGGAATTCCAGTGAAAAGCGCTGTCAGGAAACCACACTAGGGCCACACTAAAAGGCGGATCACAATTGGCAGACCGCACGGAAACGACATCCCACATTCACAAAGATGCCACCACTCGATACGCTCCATATTTACGGCATGTCCAGTTGCGCCTGTACGGTCAATGGCTAATTGAGGATGATTTAAATAACTAGGGTATTGTTGCCTAGTGGCGCCTCTAGCGACTAACGTGGATATGTGGAACCGCCTTTTAGTTTGCCCCATCGTTTACTTACGTTGACCAGAGAGTTCCGATAGTAAAAATAGATCGACTTTTGGGAAACTCCAGAGCCGTTGTTTGTTGCAAATTTATATTTGATCAAATAACGCATAAAACCACAAAGTGAGACATGTGGTAGGAAGTATACTAATAAGCAAATATCGGTCATGGTGTACATTGACTTTTCTAAAATGCGTTAAAAAGGGGAAATTATGTCCGAATGCAACTTTAATATCATATCAAAACAATTTTTTTTTTCCGTTTATGTAATGACTGCGTATTCATTTGGTCAAAATAAATTAATCTGAATCTGCCCCCTCTCTAAAATAAATTCCACCAGTCGTAGTTGTAATTACCCCTCTTGAAGCCGGCTGAACTGGCCTCTTGCTAAGCCACTGAATGTGACTGAGATGGTTCTCACAGCGACCTCCCAGTCAGACCTGTGACAGAGTGGCAACAACAGTATCGCAGCCGACACCTTTGCAGAGCAATGATTGGACACTGTGTGTTTCTTTTAGACTTGTATTAAACGCATCCGCCTGGACATGCCGGTTGCCGACGGCGATTTCACGGGGAACCCAAATAACGACAGTATGAGCGGGGGTGAAGACAATGTTGCAGATGCGGTAAGTTTCACATTTAAAACTACGTTATGATCATCGATGCAAAACTAGTGTTTCCCCTGCTATGTGATGAGCACTGTTTTGTTTTTTTAAGCCACCTCGCCGAAAATATGCCTAAATTGCCACCTCTTAGCTATTTCCTGTCCCTGGTGACTGTTTACTTGTAATTAATGCTACAAACACGTTTAAATTTGTAACTAACTTGTAATTTTTGTCCTCATTATATGTTGAAACAAACATTTTGAGGCTATTTTCTTTAAATAGCTCCAAGAGGCATGCACCCAGATCACTATAACACTGCGGCAGGGCTTTATGCAGGATAAAATTATTGCCAGTCACACATGTTTTGGTGGACACGTGGATGTTAACTGCTAAGCTAGTTTAAGAACTTTTAGAAGTGCTTGATGACCTGAAATGGGCTACAAACACACATATGACACCATTTACACTCACTTTCAAGACAAAACTAACAATATCTAGGGTTTTGGAAGACTTTTTTACCCGTCCACCACCCGTCCCGTACATATTGTTTTTTTTTTATTCTAATGACGGGTGGACGGGTCTCTATATAAAGCTATGCACCTCACTCACTATGATACACTATGTTTTAAATCTCCAACATGTTAAGTGTCCAGTGCTATGGAACCAAAACAACTTTTATAGAAACGTCGTTTAGAGGGAAATACAAATTATAGACTGCGAAAACACAAATCTTGTAAAACACCTATCTAAAAACATGTATCCCATCTGCGAGAGCATGTCAGTTAATTAAGTGTATCTGTGTCATTCTGTGGAAGATGTGACAGTACATTAAAATACACTGAGGCTGTTAGAATGTGACATTTCAATGACACAGTGCTCGGTGGGCAGAAGTTTTCTGGTGTTGATATGACATTACCATCGTGTTGTTTTCACTTTCAGCCCCACGGTTCAGTGATGGACGTCGAAGAAGCGTACGAAGAAATGCTTCAGCAGGAGCGCCAACAGGTGGCGCTGCAGAAAACAGCGACCCCTGGTGGTTCGACAGCAAACGAGTCTAGCACAGCTGCAGCTGGTTCATCGTCTGATGAATCCAGCCCTAGGCAGTTACCACGTGGAACTCAAAGTAAATCTGCAGACATGGCATCACCGCCTATGTCATCCACGGGATTTTCTCCTCACGGAACACAGCAAGCTAAAATGGGTAGCTCACAGGTACATTCCAAGATATAAGATTGATCTGATGTGAATATGAGGCTCTACTCAAGCATCAGACTCTTAATTAAAATATACAGGGTTCAAGTGATGTGTTGCTGTATTGAACGTTAGGCTATGAATTATCTGCATGCAATGCATTAATTACTATGTGATTTAAATATTATATGTTATATAATTATAAGTATTTAACTTTTTTGTTAAATGCAATAAGCATAAAGCTGCAATTCCGTATGTATGCGTATGACAGCAAAACAAACTAGACTGCGCAGTGGAAGTTCACAATTTTGTAAGTAATTCTAGGTGGATTAGTTTTGTTGTGCGACTGCAGTAAATTGAATCATTGAATCACTATGTAGTGATTCAAAACGTAATAGGATAGGAAATTCCCAAACATGAAGTCACTCAGGAGAAGAGCTTTAGATTCTCAACTTAATAGAATCTGAAGCTCATACCATTGTAAGACCTAGGGCACGTATTTTCACTCTACATTGCTCCAGTTCACTCAGCTGTATGAATGAGTACCTGGCCATAGAAAGTGGTGAATGTTTGTGTACGAATAGCACATTAATTGCAGCGTGGCTGGATGCTTCCCAGAGAAGCCGAGATGGTGTTTGAGTCTGCCAGGGAATAAAGTGTAAAGCACTTGGAGTAGTTCTAAGGATTGGATATTGCACTGTATAAGAACCTACCTTTAGAAGAAATTACTTTACTGATGATTTGGATAAGTCTGACGGCCAACCTACCATTGTGTAGTAGTGACTACCCTCCCACCTGAGAGAGATATCTTACTGCAGTTATCTTGAATGAAACTTCCATTGTGAATGTTAATTAAATAATGAAGCTATTCAGCGGTACAGATCTGTACAATCAACATTTATATATGTGATCATCGGTTATGTAAAAATAGACTCAAACAAATGGCAGAAATATTGTAGGGGACACATGCTTTATTGCATGATGTTTTCAGAATCAAGTATTTAATAATTTGTGATGTTTGCTTTGTGGTTTCAGCCTTCGATGACATCAGAGCAGCTGACTCGCATAGAACGAAATAAGCAGTTGGCCATGCAGAAGAGAGCTGCGCGTTTGGGCGTACCTGTGACATCTCTTGGTAAGCCTCATCCACCATTTCTGTTTGCAGCAAGATTCAGGACTTCTACGTAGGCAGCCATATTAAATATTTCAGAAGTTGTGCTTCTTTGCCGTGCATTTGTGTAACTGTTACTGTTTGGTCAACAAAGATTGTAGCAGATTTTCTATTTAGTTACTTGCCCGCTGTCATTCATTCATTCTTCATACAGCATGAACAAATTTATAATATTTTTGTGAAAATATATATTAAACAGTTGCCTCATCACTGAAACCTATTTATTATGAAATGTTGCTTTAAGATGCCCCGTAATATATCTCCATTATTGTTTTGTATGTGTTTCCTACAACAGCGGTCTGTAAAACATGACCTTTCCGTGACCTCTCCATTGCAGCTTCTCCAAAACCGTCCTCAAATGCACCAACTGTCGCTTTACAAGACACGACATCCGGCGCTGATGACACAGACACACCGACAGTGACGGTGACAGCACCAACACCGACACGTCATCTTGTGTCGACTGTTGCCATGACAACAGATGCTCAGACGCCAGACAAAGATGATGTGAAGTCAGGTGATGAGAGCCTTGTGGTTATCGAGAACACCAGCATACCAGATAAATCCAAAAATAACTGCACACCACACGTTCCAGATACGTCTTTTGGTAGGTTTTATAAACAAAAATTTTAGCAAAAAACTGCTCTGTTTTTAAAGTATGGAAAGAGCAAATAGTGTGAGAGGGGGAGGGGGGAGGGGTAGTGAGGGAGAGTAGTGAGAGAGAGTAGTGAGAGAGAGAGAGAGAGAGAGTAGTGAGAGAGAGAGTAGTGAGGGAGAGTAGTGAGAGAGAGAGTAGTGAGAGAGAGAGTAGTGAGAGAGTAGTGAGAGAGAGAGAGTAGTGAGAGAGAGAGTAGTGAGAGAGAGAGAGTAGTGAGAGAGAGAGAGTAGTGAGAGAGAGAGTAGTGAGAGAGAGAGAGTAGTGAGAGAGAGAGAGTAGTGAGAGAGGAGAGATAATAACAAAAAATAGTGTGAGAGAGAGAGAGTAGTGAGAGAGAGAGAGTAGTGAGAGAGAGAGTAGTGAGAGAGAGAGTAGTGAGAGAGAGAGTAGTGAGAGAGAGAGAGAGTAGTGAGAAAGAGAGTAGTGAGAGAGAGAGAGAGTAGTGAGAGAGAGAGTAGTGAGAGAGGAGAGATAATAACAAAAAATAGTGAGAGAGAGAGAGAGAACAAAAATAGTGAGAGAGAGAGAGAGAGAGAGAGAGAGAGAGACAGAGAGAGAGAGAGAGAGAGAGAGAGAGAGAGAGAGAGAGAGAGAGAGAGAGAGAACAAAAATAGTGAGAGACAGAGAGAGAGAGACAGAGAGAGAGAGACAGAGAGAGAGAGAGAGAGAACAAAAATAGTGAGAGAGAGAGACAGAGAGAGACAGAGAGAGACAGAGAGAGACAGAGAGAGACAGAGAGAGAGAGAGAGAGAGAGAGAGAGAGAGAGAGAAAGAGAACAAAAATAGTGAGAGATAGAGTGAGAGAGAATGCAGCAGCGTGTGAACAAATTATACATTAATGTTAGCTCAGCCCACAACATAAGCGAGAGGGTATCTAATAAATGTATTGCTTTTATCCATGGTATCAAATATGTGTTGTGATGTCTGTTTGTTACTTTATTTTGTTGACTTTTACAATGACCTTTCTGTCACAGCTTCTCCAAAGCCATCCTCGAAGCAGCCAACTGATTTGTCAGGGACGATGACCGACGTTGACACCGACGACGCGCCAACCTTGACAGTGACAGCCCCGACACCGCCACGTCACCTGTCGTCTGCTGTTGCCATGACAACGAACACAGAGACAAATATGCGCGGGTCAGATTCCTGCGATACAGATGCTCTGGCGGCAGATATAGACAGCGAGAAGTCAGACGAGAACAGCGCAGTCACCAAGAACACCAGAGGGCAGGATGGCACTGTAAACAAATGCACCCCAGGTGGCGCCACACAGAAAAGTGCATCGCGATTGGGCATACCTGGATTGTCTGTTGGTAAGTCTTGTAATAATAATAAAGCTTCATTTGCCATTTTCAACATGCATGTACGTTTTTATTTAAAATTATGTTAAATTTTTTTAAACGTTTTTATGTTAAATAGGAATGTGTTCTGGTGTTGAGTCACGTAGTACCTATATACAATGAAATCTATATACAATAAAATGAAATATGACAAATAAATATTTTATATATATATATATATTGTTCTTTGAAAAGATAAATTAACTATTATTATTTTTGATCAAATAAAAAAATCTAAAATGTAATTTAAAATGAGTTTTTTTTCTATTTAGAAATTATATATATATATATATATAGCTAGTAAATGATTTAGATAAATAAATATATATAAAATGTCCTTTAAAATGATAAACAATATATTATTATGTTACGCTAATAAATAAATGTATATTACAATGTCTAAAATGTCATTTAATATGCATGTATATTTATAACAAATTATATTTATAATTATTATGTCATGCTAAGATTTCACACAAAAAGAAGACTTTGTGTTCTGACAGTTCAGCACTATCAGGCCACTGTCCAGTCTTTAGTAACCACTGTTCTATCAGAAGTTTGCTCTTCTGCACTAAGGTGTTTCATCTCAGCTCTAGGATATATATTATATCCAACATCACAGATAAACATAATAGTTTTCACCATGACAGCGACAGCGCAATACTTTTTAATTTAGCGATTATGTCTGCTGTTTGCCTGCGGTACTAGCTGATACTTTGATCACCAAAGGTTGAAGACCAGATTTACTGTGGGTTATGTGGTTTTAATCAGCAAAAGAAACAGTCACGTTAGAGACGATCTGAAAACCTTGACGTGTCACTGTACACAAAATGTCATACAGGCTGTTTTTCATTGTTGTATTAGTGTTTCAGTACATTTTTGAAGATATGCTGCCCAGCCAGGTTGTTTTTGAAATTCCCCAAAGGTTGCTCACAATATCAATCATAACTTCATACACACAGGAACCATAAACAGAATATCCTGTCAGGTAGTAAGCAGCAGGTAATATAAATGTTTCCTAACCCCAAAACGAAACCAGACTAGTATCAGATATCGATGCATTGTGACATCCCTTTAATGTTTTATTCCCGTTGTCGCGCTTACATTTTTCCGGTCATTAATGTCCAGCGAAACGCCAAAGGATTTCCGGTATAAATGCCATGGGTTGTTTGTTAACTCTCCTGTGATGATTACTGTGACGAGTTTCTGAAAATGTCGTTCAATGCAATAAAATATTACATTTTTTGTAAATCACTCACAGATTATGGCGCACTACAGTCACGTGATTTACGCTTGCTATCAAAATATGCCTCAAAACTTGTTTACCTCGTGGTAATTTGCGACAAATAACTTCACTGCACATTGCTGATTTTACACTTATCACGCATGCGCAGAAACGTCAATCGGAACGTTTGTAACGCCGGAAAAATGCTACACCATGTCTTTCTCGTATTTCCTGTAGTAACTGGTGCCTGTCTTACACATCTTTCTGTGACTTTTTGTTTCTTGCAGCTTCTCCAAAGCCGCCCTCAGCCGATGAATTGCCAGGGACGATGTCCGACATTAATAATGGTGACACACCGACACTGACAGTGACAGCCCCGACGCCACCACGTCATCCAGCATCGATTGTTACCATGACAACAGACACAAACAAACATGCCCGAGTCGAATTCGTGTAAAGCTACTGCAGAGGGAGACGGAGTGTAGTGAGACGTTGGGAACCATGCCGTTATTGAGAACACCAACACGCACGAAATAAATGCACACCAGGTGGCGCTACCATGCATACCGGAGATTTCGGATGCTCTTGAAAACAATCACACTGATAATGACCGTGTTGGGATTGCCGAGACAAAAATACGACTTTTGTGTTGGGACTTTACTTTGTGTTGGGACTTTTGCTGTGCAAAATGTGGTATCCGAGTCGTTGTTTCAGTTACATTATAAAAAGAGTTGGTATTTCAGTTACAAAAAGTTGCGTTGGCACACCATTTGCTAAATGTTATTCAGTTGGCATATCAGATGCTAAGAATTATATTTGTGTTGATACTTCAGTTACTGGAGATTTTTTATTTTATGGAGCTTCCCAAACACTTGTAATACTGTAAGTTTTATACACGTCAGACAATGTGAATAATGAAAACAAAAATTTAACAGTATTATAATCACAAACACAGCCATATTTGTTATATAATTGTTGCAAAGGATGTTGCGAATTGAAAAATCTATCTCCCAATCTATTTTGATCATGGCTAGCTAACACAACACATGGAATGTCCCCCCCCCCCCCCCCCCCCAGTGAATTAGGTATTAAATTTCACAAGTCTATTTTGGACTGGGGCCACACATAGCTACCTATCTTGATCATTTTTCATCAATTTTGGCAGAAATGCATTTCTTAGAATCTTTCAATGGGCAATGTTTTCTCAAAAACCAATCCAAAAGTATTAAAATAACATGAACCTATACAGTAAAGAGCTTCTCAAAGTATTTAATTTTCATATTTAGCAGTAAATCAGAGCCTATTGAAGGTATCTCAACAAATGAAATAGTTTGCAACTTGCCGGTAATGCTAACTTTTCTGTGGTAGGTCACACACATCATTTACTAGAAATTGTTGGTGATTTTATATATATATATATATAATAAAGTTACTGCACATTAAATGTTTAAAAAAGCTTGTAATTTAATGACCTAAACAGGAACATACTCAAATATAAGATGTGTCCTTGTGCCACTTCTTGTATAGGACCCTTTCTAACCTCGCTCATAAAGATGGAACCAACTACATGGCATGGTGGAGAATTGAAAACATGGACAGTGAGAATATATTAGTTTCCGTGTGGAGAAATGAACCCTTGTTTGAACTGAGCATAAATATTTATTGACCAATAAAGGTGCTGTGACTAATCAATTTATTAGTAGTTGTTTCTATGACGTTTTAACATTACAATACGTGTGTCAATGATGTACTGTACATCAAATTTTATTTAATAAGAGTAGCACTTTTTTCTCTGACTCACTTGGAAGGCAAATGGTATGCACAATAAAATGACTTAACATATCACAAATCATCTCAAATTAAATACATACAAATATATATATCAAGCCATGATAACTAACAAACTGCTTTCTCGGAAATAAGAAAATCCAACTTGTAATGTGTATTGGATTTCATTTATTGGAATACACTGAAGGCTATATTTAATGTTTTCCCTATATAGGGTTGTAAAAATAGTCTCATGTCACGCCTATCTTAGACTTAGGACTGTCATCAGACTATGGCGTGATCAGTCGCTGTCACACAGGCCGTCAATGTCATCATCACCACCAATTGCCTTCAAGAACGACAGCGCCACCTGTTGACAGACACCACAACTAACTTGTAACATTATCTGACCACTTGAAGGACTACTTGATGCACATGTGACAGCCTTTGACAAAAATGTCTCATTTAATGTAAGAATTTGTATATGACTGTTTTTATAATACACTGCCTTAAACAAATGAGTGTTTCAGGCCAGAATTACAATTGTGCAGAACCAGAATGCCAACACATGTTTTGAAAATTGTTAATGTGATTCCACATGCAGGGACTGATCTTAAGGTTTGCCCCCCCCCCCGCCCAAAGCGAGTAGAAATGCCTAAAGATGAATAACCTTGTATGAATACTGGTCCCTGGGCGAGTAGACTATTTACACTTAAACTAATTTAATTATGTTGTAATTATAAGTTTTCGGAGCATTGCTAATGGAGACTAGTGATTTTTCATGGGGATGAGTAAGATATTAAGGCTACTAGACACTGAGGCCAGTGAGTATCTTATTTCAACACATATTCACAGGCGGACATGGTTCTGGAAACAGAATCGCTTCATGTAGCAATCTGAATCATATTCACACATGAATATGATATGAAGTTTACAGAAGTGATGTCATTACGTAGGGATTTCTCATGTGAAATTGGCCTTACTTGGTCACCAGACAAGACAGGCTGCCAACCACTTGTACATTACCTGTTCAGCGTAGGCCTTCCTCTGGGCATCTGGCAGGTGGTCGGCCTTCTCTGAAAACAAAAATAACGGGAACACTCCCTTTAAACTGATCTTCTTACATTAAATGACCTTGGTCAACTTAATGACCATTATTTTCATTTGTTTTTAGAGTTGTCCTTCTCTAGAATTAGCGAGTCCACTACAGGTTACACATTTACCTCCTGTGTGGGATCTTTTACTTCCCCTGGCATAGACACCAGATAGAAGGGACCACCGGCTTTTAGTGTCTCTTCCGAAAGACACAGGCAGTTGGGATTGAACCACCGTCCCCCTCGATTGACAGTCCAGCTCTCTACCGCACAACAACCACTCCCCACTATCTTGTCTGCTTCATAATTACTAATATGATCTTGTCTTCATAATTTCTAATATAACGTTGCCAAACAACAGTACATCTGTTGGACGTATACCGCCTGTCAAATTCTATCCAACAACGTTGCTTGAAAAAACATACAAACTGAACTAAATATGTATCTATGCATAATGGACACCTCCAGTGTGTAACCCACACCATCCATCGAGTATGACTGACCCAAAAACAGCAAGGTGGCGCCGCCTGAGAAGGCGGCCCAAGATTCGGTGGTCTGATCCCGTCGTCCATGACTTAGCCACTAGTTGGCTGGACCCTGTTTATCAGAGAACTGCCCACACTTAAAACCGAGTGTGACTCTTAAGTCAAAGTATACCCGATTCACAGAATTCCCTGTTGATACCATTTCAAGCCATCCCATAGCTGGTGGAGAGACGACAAACTTCCAGATAATGAAATGAACAAAGCTGCTTTGAGCACATCAGAAAATAAACACACACTCAAATATATATATGTAATAAATTTAATTTTTCTTTACGGTCACATTTGGTGACTTGAAGATAGTCCCATTATCCGCCATTATGGTTGACATTTTCGTAAACATTTATCCAGCTATCTGTCTGAAGCTATTTTGTTATACTCAAATGATCAAGGAATGTTATTAAATCTTGTCAAATTGAGTTCTACTGGAAGATACTCAGCTTCACCAGTAATTTATGTATCCACACATGTAGATGTATAGTAATAACAAATAAACAAGCTATGTCATACCTTTCATCACTCTCAAGCTCTCAAATAATTTTTCATACGAGTCGTCTTCAGCGTCCTGACTGGTTAGAGCTTCAAACAATCTCATATTCTCTGCATCTGTCGCATCTGTAACATACCGGTAACCATGGTAACCAGACAATTTAATCAAACCTAACAGCTGTAGTTTTGCGGAATGTCCAAAGAAGTTTCGATTTTTTCATTTATTCTAACACTATTAAGTTGGGTGTTAAAGTAGTTCGCCAGAATAAAAAATCTGAAAAAACTAAATTAGTAGTTGCTTATAAATAATATATGTAATATAATATATAAAATTAATTTTTATCAAATACATTTCGCCAAACTACTTCACTACATAACTTCATGTATGCCAGAATGTCTTTAAAATGTAATATATGAAATATGTTTTCCACAGGATGTTCTAATGAACATTACCATCTGGAACTGTAAATAGACGGTTTAACAAGATGTCATTGAGCAAAATCATTAAGAGACACGAAAGATGACACTTGCACGAAAAACGAGGTTTCACAACCCTATCGTTTTGTCATAAAGCAGATATAAAGTACCAGTGTATTTAACTGCCAGGCATGAATGTATCCAACTAGTATCCAACTGTGTTCATTAGTACAGATTGATAGGGTGTAATCGTGCAAAGTTGCATGTTGTGTCAGTGGCCGGTGGATTGTGGACATGACTATTGGCTTATGAGAACTGGATCTAAATACCGACCATGTTTATGTTGTAATAGTTTCTATACCTAATGTTTGTTTCTCGGCTGGTTTAGTCTTTTGACCCTTGCTACATGATGACGCTGTCTTCGTCTGAGAGTCTTCCGATCGAACACAACTGTCATGCGTCACTGCGTCACCAGCTAATGAACTGTCACCACACTGTGACCCATGTTGACACGTGACATTCACCGACTGTTTTTCCGTCTCATTCGACATGTGCTGGGTGCCCACTGTGGTATCCCAGCATGCATCACTGTCCTGACTCACAATCGGCAACGCCTCTGATGACTGTGTTGGTGACGCCTGCAGAAACTGACAACCCACCGACGTTGAGCCACCATGTTGTTGATTGTCATTTTGTGTCATGTTATCCGACAGCTCGCTGCTTACACAGTCTCCCTTCCCGTTGGGCAGCGAGTGAGGCGTCGAGTCATCTGCAGGGTCAGGATGCCCCTGCATCATCTCCTGCATGTACGAGCTCCGACAGACTGGTTGGTCTGAAATGAGACAACTACATTCAGGACTCACCCAACATGTCTACAGACTTCTCACAATCATGTGGTCACCAGCATGTTTATAGTCTTCTTCCTCTTTTTCACAATCTTGTGGTTACCTCTGTACTTTATCACATTGTTATACATGTCAACTGAATCAATAAATACAATATATTTTGATGTTTGCAAAAAGTAAACACTTCCAAATAAACATGAGGTAGACACCTTGCATAAAGAACCATATTATTACTTTTCACCATGAAATAATGGTGGCTCCTATGACAGCGACATTATTGTCTTAATAGGAGCTACCGACCCTAGTTTGTAAAAGTTATGATTGTGGGTTTTTTGGTACAACAATAATTACTATAAGTACACGTGTTTGTATGTATTGTCGGTCTACCATATAGTCTAAATGTCAAATACTAGTACGCGAACATGAAATAATATGTGTACCGGGGTATATAATATTATGTATATGCTTGTATAAATGTACTAACAAAATTGACGTACTTTCAAAAAATCTTGTTTCTACTTGGGGTCAATAAACGCTATGGTTATGGTTATGTGCAGAGGAACATTCCACAGTTCGCACAAAGTTTTGATAAAACAGCGCTTTTTTATTTTTCCATCATTTTTAAGAGGGTGTAGGTGGTACATGGACCTCAACTGCCACTTCGAAGCCTGTGAGGGTGCTGGCTGAGGGCTCTCACAGACATGACACCGCTGTCAGGGACAGTGACAACAGCCACTATCTTACATCTGCACATTACATGGCAGTCAGCTGAATGTAACTCATAACTAACTGCACCAGTCGTGACGTAGCCACATGAGAACAGTAGCATCATCCGTCTGGCGTTTTAATTACAAGACAAAACCCTCGACTTCTGGGAATCTTCATAGATACATCTTCAAGACAGCACTGAAAGCACATCTTTTCAAAGCTTACTTTGAGTAATACATGTGGACTTTTCCTGGACATGTTCTGGATGAATTGACTGTATACATTTTAAACGTAAACTATTTTCCTATAATACAAGCAGCTGTTTTTTTATTATTGTATCTACATTTTTAGAAACTACACCGTTTTTATTATTACTATCCTGGATGGTATTTATATTATTTTTTTACTTATTTATTATAGTCTAAATGTCACTTTATTAACATTAATAGTATTGGTTTAGCATGATGTTATATGTGTCTGATGAACACAATGATATAAATATATAAACAAAACAAATATTACTAATTTCTCATTCTCATGAGTCGATGAATGCTATCGTGTATTCAAACCATACTGCTTCCCAAACCCCCTATATATGCTTCCCAAGAAGCAGTATTATTGCCTGAGGTCATATTTAAAAATTCACCAATAACTCCAGGGAAACTCAATATTCAGCAGTAACTCACAGGCCAGAAACTCCACACAGGAATCATTACAATTGAACAGCCAAACAAATTTATATAATTCTCACAATAATATTCTTACTATGGATTTAGCCATTCTTACTTGTAACATACCTTTCATGACCATATTTGGCCACAAGTGTGCTTCTAATGCCTCAATGATTCGCTCAATACCAACAGTTTCTGGAAAGTCGTCTGTCCAGGGAAACAGATAACAATTAAAACCACATAGAAGATTGAACAATGAATGACACAGACTGTAGTTATTGTAGACAACTATATTCAGTATACTGAACATTCTGGTAATAATTCACACTAATACATGATCTATATATTTCTTTTCTCTAGAATAATGTAGGCTATTAGTAGCTTTGCACAAATACCGACAATTGTTGTCAAACCAAAATACTGGTACTTCCTTGTCAAAAAGGCAAATTAATTGCTATATATTATATACAGTATGTATATATTTTATATATTTGTGTTTCAATAAACTTGATCTTTACATTATTGTTAATTTGAAGAAAACAATTACATAATTTTATCAATGGAAATTAACTGTGTGATATTCATTAGCTTTCACAGTGAAAAGTTGTTTCAAACTCCTATTCCACTCTCTAAGTAGAATATGCTATTATAGGAAGTTGAACTTAACCGCATTCTCATACAAAACTAACATCTCACTGTGGAAAGGGCTTCAATTAGTTAACATATCAGACTCAATAACCCACCAGTGCTGTCTACATCCTCTACTTCAGGGTCCAACTCTACAAACTCAAAGTCGTTGTCAAGGCACCAGTGAAGACAGATGTCCTTTGACAAAGCTGCAATGGAAAATACATAATGGCAATACATACCAACCTTTCATTGAATTTTTATTGATTGAATTTCCAGAATCATACATTAGACTGATACAAACTGGATATGACAAACCACATATTGATGGGCGAGACAGGATGCTGAAATCGCATCATATGTTTAACGCATGGACACCGTGAAACTTTAAGTATTTTACTACAGTTAAATAGCGCTTGTCGCAATTGAGCCGTATGTCTAAATATAGACTGTGCGGCTGCCCTTCCACGGCGGCTATCTTAGAGTCGGACAAACTAACGGTCGGACGTGAACGAACATACAAAAGCTGCGAGTGTTTCATCACTTTCATGTTATATCGTGTATGAAATACGATGGTAACTACAAAACATTGTTGCTACGGTGTGTGCCGTAGTGATTCACGTTATGGCCATCGGGAACACATGAAAGGTTTGACTTTCATGCCGTTTCTAGCACCTGGGACGTCTTCTTCACATAAAATAACCGATGGATTAGCGTAGCTGCAGGCCATTTTTGCTGTAGCCAGACGCTGTTTGTCCGACTGACTACCCGGATGTAACATTTATGAATATTCATGATGGCGCGTGACGTCATTCGCGACAAGCGCTATTTAACTCATACCAAGGTCAAGCTCTTCCACTCCAACGTCACATTTGTCCTACCTTATGGGTCTTGGAGGACAACCAAGGTGACCATCAAGAGGAAACAAACCTTCACCAAGAAATGATGGATTGGGCCCACCCCAGAAAACAGACAGAAACATCATCAAAGATGTGCTCTCCTGGAACCCACAGGGAAAGAGAAAAAGAGGTCGACCAAGAAATTGTGGAACTCACTAAATACATCGCTTGTTAGCATAACATGAAAACATATACTTAAATGTCATTATATTAATGTACTCATAAGTAAATAGATTATGTAGTTATACAAATTCATCATGCACGTGAATCTTTGTTATGTATACATGTTTATTCCTAGTGTAGCTGTATGATTATAATTAATACTTAAGTGTGACCAGTAATCTTATTTTGTCTAATTTTCTTCACAGGGTAGACACTTACAAGTTACAAGTATATAACTTCACGTCTACTTTTAAAACATATTTCTTCATGACTGTATACCTTACCAGATTATACTACATGACTTATTATGTACTTGACCTGTTTTGTTTGTTTTCCATAGTGTGTGTTTTGAAATAAATTGATTGAAATGAAGTGAAAAACACCTGGTGCAGAGAACTTGAAAAATAGCCCAGGAGATGAGACGCTGGAAAACTGTTGTCGGCGGCCATTGCCCCAGGAGGGGTGACAGTAAGTAAGTAAAACAGTTAATTTCACAGGTATTAATAAAATTGAAATCGATTACTTACCATCAGTAGTCAAGCACTGGTTACACGCGAGAAGGCGAACAGCTGGCTGAAGGTGGTCCAGGTAAGTCAGCCACGCCTTCACTCCGTCCAGGGCCCCAGCCTGAAGACAAACTCGCCTTGCTCATAGTCACATAAAGGCGCATCCAATAAAGCTGTTCTATGCGTGGTCTTCTTACTGGATCTCGGTACAAAACAGTATTCCTGTTAAAAGTGATGTGGTAGTTTTTACTTTTTTTAAATGGTACTTCTTCCTAACTTTAAGTAGGTCTTACTTAATAAAGCATAACATACGATGTGCGTTCGAGAAATTCTAAACAAAAAGAAGTGAAATAGTATATCCATTGGACAATCAAGACTAGTATACAATACAATACAATGAATACAAATAGTAGCTTGTGGGATGGACATCTAATAGTTCAAAGACCCCAAAACACCATTTATTATTCGAAATATGTAAGGGGCAGCGGGGTGGGTCAACATGCATAACAAGGCATTGGGGAAATATAGTGCTATGTAATATGGAATAGTTAGTATACTTAGTAATAATAACTGTTCCTATGCACAAAATCTCCCGCCAATATCCTTGAAAATTTAAACTGAGTGGCAAAACAAAACGGAAGAATTATGCCATCTCATCAGTCCTGTACAATGCCAGAGCTACCAGCAGGTGGGTGAAACAGCTACAAACCTAAGGACAGGCAAAATGAAAAAAATTGTTTTAGATGAGTTAAATGAAATTGTTTCCTTGTAGTTTAATGCTGATGGGATATGAAGTCCACAGAGTTGGTACACGTGACAACGTTACCTTTTATACTGTGATACATACACTGCTTATGTCTACCAGTTGTGGCTACACCTCACCTGTCGTGTATCGATGTGTAGTACTACTGCTTGAACAGAGTCAGCAAATGCTTCATCGCCTATGGTCCTGTCTTGACACGTGCACAAGCACACGTCCGCTGTGTAGTACTTGGTGTCAATGTGCAGGGGGTATGCAACAATTCCATCCGACATCTGTTGTCCTTCGGGTAACTTGGAAACTCCTAAAATTCCTGAAATAACAAGCATTCTAAAATAGCTTTCACACATTGTGGCATGTGAAACAACATTATTAGCAGGGTTTATGGATGAAGTGAATATCCCTAGGGCTACCTGGTGGGCCTGACCTTAGGTTAGGGCCTAGGCTAGGTGGAACTTTTGCAGTTTAGGCCCATACATAAAAATATAAAAAACATGAAAACAGCCACCTATACCTTCACTATACATTATACTCTTGTGATGTGAATATATGATTAATCCATTAGCATGCAGCCGATTTTAACGTGATGCCTGTGGCTCCTCAAATATTTGACCTAGATGTTTAAAAATATTGCTTGCGACATTTTCTTTGCTCTAGCGCCTTTATTATTCAATTCTCGCAATAGCATGTTGTAGATAATAAAATTACCTACACAGTGGTGTCAAAACTGTTGTTATAACTTTAAAATATGTTGACCATTTCTTGGTTGACACTATGACATTTTTAAACTTTTTGTAAAATAACTACTTTGTTGCGGTGTAACTTTTTTATGCTTGGATTTCTACTGCTACAAGTTCGGTTTATTTAAAAGAACATTAAATTATCTACCCACTTGTATACATTTTTGTATAATATATTACACATTTTAGCTGTACACGTGGCCAACTCCTGGCAGGAGGACATCTTTAAATATCCAAAAACAAAAACTATTGCTGTTAAATTTCGAAAACGCGGTAAATATTTTTGAGAACGGACGTATCCAAAATAGTCACAATGTAATGTTATATGTCTAGATAGGTGTCGCATTTATTGCATCTCTTAGTCACTAGATGCAACCACGTAAACCAATTTCAAACGCTGTAATGTATTCGCTGGCCAGCTATTTCCGACCTGAGGAGATTCGAGGTGACCGTCAATGCCCGACTTGAGTGCTAATCGGTTAAAAACATAATTACTGTCTTTTATTGATCAAAATGCATACAAAATACACCTGTTTTTGCATGCATACATTATTTTAAGGGACTGGCTATTTATCAAGCTACTTGACAAATAACAGTCCGACTTCGCCTTATTTCCTGAGCTGCTCGATAAATAATGGCAAACCTTTGCGTTATTTCTCGAGCAGACCGTAAGTTGTTATGATCAATCAGATTGAGCACTTTATCAGTATCACTGATGAAGTGTTACTTCTCGAGCAGCTCAATGGATAAGAAAATCCATTTTTTTACAGTTCCAACCCAACAGCTGCTCGCTAAATAACGGACCAAGTTGCCGTTATTTCTTGAGCTGCTCAACAAATAACAACTGGATTGCTTCTGATTTATCAAACAGCTCGTGAAATAGCCTGAGCCTTATTTATGTAATTTCGTCATGCGACAAGTTTCAAGCTATTTTCATGTTTTTTAAGTGCGGCCTTAAATTAGTTTAACTTAAAACTGCAAAATACCATACACTGATAGTGATAGTGATACAGACTGGGTTAGACTTTAGAGTAGAGACAGGTGATGTTTTCATACATAAACTGTAATCCCAATTGTATTTCACTCAAACGTATCTGTAATTATGTATAATATGACACAAATAATTGTGTTGGGGAATAAGTGCGGCATGTGGGTGGGTGGACAAACCACAAACGCTGTCACCGACTGTCAGTGACAATGTCAGTGACTCAGTGACTGGACCTACTCCTAGTCCTGACTGAATGAGTCTTGCCGCTTAATGTTCAAAGCCTGTTTTCTTATCACGAAGCGAACTTCAAACAAACTGAGCCAACGTTCCTTGACCATTACGACAGTGTCAAACTAGCTTGCGTCCCAACTTACGTTTAACTATCAAGGAAGGAGAATTGTTATCAGCACAACTTGCAACCATAACACACGGAGCCGCCATGTTTCTGAATGCTAGTGTCGGCACCCGGCGGTATTATGTGAACCAGATGTATGTGGAATATAGGGTAATTCTAACCGTGTTCGCACGCAGTTATGTCCGTAAGTGTGATAAATATTTAGAAAAAAAAAATTCATGTACATATAATTATGAGTAACCATACTTTTAAGCCATCAACTGGGCACTAAGACAAAGTAATTCGATTTTTTTATAACACCAAGAGTTGAATAGCACATGTCAGATTAATATATCATATTATAGTATCGCTATATGTACTTGCAGATGCGTTTTTTTATGTTCATGAGTTGTGTCAACAGGGTGTCTTGATTTACACGGCATTATGGATGACTATGTGTTTTCATTCTACAAAATGTTCGATGATGGTCGATATCATAAGTTAGAACCTTTTATTCCATTAATGGCATAAATATAGACTAAATATCAGAGAAGTTGTTCCTAGTGAAATATTTATAGTATTTGTAAGACGATAATTTCAAGTGACATTCTGATGTACATGTGCTTTCTTTCCGCTGAATTATATTCAAAATCATCACTGTACGATAAGGTGCCTCGCATCCAATATATAAACATCACGGGTTGTTTGGTAACTTAACTATACATGTAGTCATCAATATGTTTCAGCTTTTTAAAACAGAATTAATAACTTGGTTGCAAGTTTGTAGAGGCATGTTTTGCCCCCCCCCCCCCCATGACCAATATATCGGACTAAGTGTTATCTAATATGAGGTCCAGCGAAATATAAAAAGCACCAGACCCTGCAAAACACGTACAGGTTATATCAGAATTAAATGATGCTCATCAATTGTGCTCTGTCTGAGGACATGTCAGTACCAGCTCTCTGGCACATCCCTTTCAAAAAACCTCTTTTGAAGTCAGCCACTAAAATCATACAGGAGGAATGTGGTCGATCAAGTAATAATTTTGGGTGATTTCAGCCACACGCTGTTCGTGTTACAAACACTGTTTGGTATGTAGAGGCAAATATTCGAATATACAAACCCATTCAGCTTATTGAGCGGACAGGTCATTAATTGTAATTCCCATAAATTTTTTATCCTCTTCAGATTGAGATGGGTATTAGCGCTGTTCCCACGGGTGACGCATTATGATTGGCGAAGACAATAAACGTGTTCGACTCGGCTAAAATAACTTTCATAGGAGATTAGCCAGGGCTAACTACTTTGCATGGCAATGGCCTTGGCTTGTGAAGATGGGTGATAACAACCCCATTAACCAGACCAGATGTGCCTCGCTCTCCCCTATCTAGACTGAAAGAGGAAGTCGCGCGCCACCTAGTGAATGTTGAGCAAACCTGTAATCGAGTTCGCATGAAATCGCGCGTTTCTTTGGCAATTTCGTAACAAGTGTCTGCATCGGCAGTTTCTTGATTTTGTTTTTACTCGAGCTGTTGTAAGTTGGCAGAGATACATTTATTATCTAGTAGCACAAGCTCATTCCGTACAATGATAACATCACTGTAGCGAAGCCTAAAATAGCGTAAACTCGTGCTAGTTTGCAGATCTTTGACTTTGAAGTTTTGAGTTGACTGAATGAATGGAAAATGAAAGCCCGCCAGAAAGGTTAATACAGGCAGAACTAGAGGGGTAGTACAGGTAATAGACAAAGAAGTGGAGAAGGGGGAGATGAGTAGTGATTTAAAGGTAGGCGATAGTCCTGAACTTGAAACGGCCGGCCCTTGAAACAGTCCACGGACTTGGTATTGGGTTTGACTGTCATGAAGGTAGGACAAAACCCCCTCGGACAAAACCCCCTCGGACAAAACCCCCTCATCATAGATACTAGCCTCAAGAATTATCAAAAGAAGTAAACTTAGCTTGGCTGTATATTTGTGCATACTATATATATAATATAGCGGATCGGTGGTGCTGAACCTGAATCTTCCCTTCTGAAATGTTAGCTTAACTTAATAATTGTATAAATATATTTTTAAAATAAAATTGGACGCATTAAGGACATTTTATATATATTTATTTATTTATTAACTACTTTACACCACAATTATTGTTAAAAAGATAATCTATTATTTAAATTTTGTCTTTATTTATTTATTATATTAAAATATTTTTTTCATTTTAGAAAACAAATTATGTACAATATGTATATCTTATATTTATTTGCCATATTTCATTTTATTGTATATACATACATATATATATATATATATAATGTATATATATATATAGGCACTATATGAGTCAATGCCATACTACATTCCAATTCATCATGTAATGCAGGTTGAATATGGCAATAAAGCTTTATTATTATTATATATAATATATATATATATATATATATATAATTTGGTATGCAACAAATTTAAATACATACCAAATATATAATTACTGGCATAATAAAGGTACTATTCAAGCAAGTTACCCTCTGTCTAGTATCATTGATAAGGGGGTTTTGTCCGGAAATGGATTGTCTAGAAGGAATTATGTATAGAGGGGGCTTTGTCCAAGGGGGTTTTGTCCGGAAGTGGCTTATGTCTAGAGGGAATTATGTATCGAGGGGGTTTTGTCCGGAGGGGGTTTTGTCCGCCACCGACTGTCATACCTACACCTGGGTTGGCTGGGCCTGGGGCAGGCTGTATTCAGATTCGGACTGGCTAATCGCATAGCAGCTCTGCGAATAAGGTCACACTTGCCACTATTTGCAGAACAGTGACATAGTTGCTCTGCAAGTTGAGAAAACATAATCGATAATACAATATAGAAACATTTGGCAGAGCCAATTCCATAAAATAAATTGTGCCAAACAGCTAGCTAATTTTTATTCTTACTACTTTTGGACACTTATTTGTTGAAAATGTGCCATGTAAAATCTATTTGTAACATTAAATTGTGTGTACATGCACATGTTATTGTAGTTTTGTTTTTGTAACTTTACAGGAGCTGTTGAAGAGATGCCAAAGACAAAAGCCTACATCAGTTCATCAGATGATTCAATCTCTGGTGATGAACAGGTAATTAGTAACACAGTCATTGTTATTAAAGTAAAAGAACCTACTGAAACAAGTCTTCAACTGTATTACCAATGATGAACAGGTAATAAGTAATACACGTAGTGTTATGCAGAGACCCATCCACTTATCATTTGCATGGGTAAAATATGTGGGGGATGGATAGAAATATGGGTGGAGGGGTACAAAAATGAAGGAGCAAAAAAGGTCTTGAAAATCATAAATATTGTCAGTTTTCCTTAACAATGGGTGTAAATGATGTCACGTGTTTCTATAGTTAATTCCTGGTCATAAAACACATTTCAAGTTTCTCAACCGGCTTAACAGTTAGCATCCAAAATGTAACCTTGCACAAGGCCGTGGTGCCACAGTCATTGTTATAGGGCCCGTAAGTGTGTCACGATAAATGGTGTGACTCCGCGCGATTGGAGCTCATTGGGGTCAAAGCAATACAATTGGGGACTGGACACAAGATTAATACACAATAAAATAGTTTACGGGGTTTGCATTTTACATTGCTGTACATTGTGGTTTCGATAAGCACTTATATCTGACAAGTTGTCTAAATTCGCATAATCATAACACATGTGTACGTTTGCCCCAAACAGTTTGTACTACGCGAAAAATGGCACTTTTCATTATTAGTCAAGATCGCCAAACGCAAGTACTTGCCGCTATTGCCATGGCAACCACCATTATAATCGATTAAAATTCATGATTTCCATGATCATTGTCACCGGCAAAGTCTTCCACTGCTTTTGCTTGTAATAATCCTTCGGACAGTGTAACTGAAATAGTTACACTGGAACCGTTCGATTATTACAACCAAAAACAAAATGAAGTCCTATACGTTAACATGGAGAATATGGACCTCCTGCCCCCAACTGCCCCCAGCCTCGTTTTCACGCGCGAGACTTACACGCCCTATTCAAGTGTAAACTGCAAAGAAATTCCTGAAATGGATCCACAGAAACACGTGTTTCAAGTCTGCAACTGTAACACCAATGCAAGATGCGATGTTATATATTACACCCCATAGTCTGGCCTTATTCTTAAAGAGTATATTATTATAATATTTTAACCCGTTGTAGATGGACTGTGTACATTGACAAGGACATGAATCACATGACCAAAATTTAATAGCAGCGATAGAAATTGCCACAAACAGCGGGATGTTTCACTGTACTGTACACTGTTTCTATTTACACTTTGGCTTTAAAATATGTGTTCAGTCAATTTGTATTTGAACAGCAGGTTAAAAGGGTTGAGCCTGTTGTAACTGACAGCCCCAAAACGCTTAAAACCCCAGCCAGGGGACACGATTCAGAAGATGCTGAGGTAGGTTGTTAAGGCTGTTATAGCAAGTATTATGTACCTTATGGCACCATATTGGTATGTACTGTATTTTTTGCACTTTTTACTAAAACTTATAATATTTTTATTCAGTCAAACTGGTGCATCAAGCTAGAAGTCTGTTAAATAAGTTATTTCAATAAAATAAATAAGTTAAATTATATATTGAATTGACTATAAAATGAGACATGCATATTGATTATGGAGACGAGCAAATATTAAAACATATCATTAATGTAGCTAGACGTGTAAATGCCACTAAAATTTGTCAACGTCATTTAAATGTCACTTCAACCAGCCACACAGTGTTCTAAACGCTCTGCGGAAGAGACGTGTCTTTAGCGATGTCTTAAATGTTGTCACTGTGTCCAGTGTTACCTTGACCAGTCCGGCTGCCTCAAAGACAACTTGACCTCTCGTACATACACCTTGACCTGTTCTGATGTGTGGGCTTATGGCATCTTAAACAATAAACAGTTTTAAACAATTGGCAGCTGATAACTGGGAAGAGTAGAAAATCACGGCATCTCTCTTTCTGTGAAAATGGCTCTGTCCAGGCGAACTAATTTATGTCTTTGACAAAGGTTTTCTAGTAAGCTACTGGTAGTCTGGTATGATAATTATTTATTGCAATTTGTTAGTTTGGAGCAACATAATTACTAAATGGATAGATTCAAAATGATAGCCTGGTTATCTGTGAAGTTTCCTAACCAAGAAAGATAAAAGTCCCCATGTTTCGAAAAAATACGCAGTAAAACTCGTCATACAGTGGACAAACGCACTACTTTTCTTCCACCGCTGCGTAAACAGTCAGAAGGACAACAAATTGTCCCCTGTGTCGCATCACTGCTCAATCCGTGTGAATTAAGTTCCCAAACAAATGGGATGTGCCAGTAATCTTGAAACTGTAAAATATATTTGTTTGAAATCGACTACGAGAACCCGGGTTCAAATCCTGTGGTGTTAAAACCTTGGGCAAGATGGTGTCTGAGTGAACAGGTCTGCCAGGGAAGTAAAGTGTAAAGCGCTTTGAACGGTCCTGAGGATTGGATACTGCGCTATATAAGAACTTGCCTTTTTTTAGTTATAAGTTTTAATAGAAAAGATTTACCTTGAATCCTATTCTACTACGTAGTCGAGGAGTTACTGAGGAAGGGAGTCAGTTACTGACTCGTGTAATCCTCCACCCTATTTCACAGATACTTGTTAATGTGACCCTTACATTGGTTTTTATGCTTGCAGAATGCAGACATATATTCACTTCTAGGAAGTCTATTCCAATCATTAACTATCCTTTGAGTGAGACAGTACATTCGTATATCAGGCCTGAAGCCTAGAACATTATAACATTTGCTTATTAAGCCTTATTTTGTAAGGGTGACTTCTTGTTTTACCATGATCATTTTCCACAATAAAAAGTTGGCAGGAAAAATACTATCTAACCCATTTATTATTAAAAACTACCAATAAATCAGCTCTCACCCTTCTTGTCTCTAAAGTTGTGATTTTTCACATTAATAATAATAATTTTATTGTTACATATATATATATATATATATATATATATATATATATATATATATATATATACTCCTAAAGGCAGCTTATGTCGACCGATTATGCATATAGGACCGGCTTATGTAGACCGCTGTTTTATGTAGACCAAAACTGGTCTACATAAAGATTCGACGTGTTAGTTCACAACTAACACAATTGAATTAATCAGTACCATTGCTTGTGCACACAGCTAATATGTCAGTGAAGTACTGTGCGTAATTAATTTTTAAATGAACAACATCTTAAGTGATTTTGAGCATGTTTTTTCCTGCGTCGTGCATATTTTTGAGTATATTGTGTGCCGGGTTATGTATACCGGGTCCAAGTTCTTATAAACCTATATTTATGGTATATACCGAACGAAGGGTTAGAGTTTCATGTTCAGTGTATGATATGCTTCATACTGATGCAAAATGCTATATTATTATGTGTAAATTAGTAAAACTTGCATTTTGTGTTTGTTGCGAGCCGATAGATCCCTCGAATATGGGCTTCCACAAATCCACGTTAGTGGCTAGAGGCGCTAATACGCAACTAGACCCTAGTTGCGTATATCAGCGCGACCAGCGACTAACGTGGATTTATAGTAAATATATTGTTCATGCATTGCTCCGGTCTACATAAATCGGCATCTGTGCATACGCGATTTTATGTAGACTGATTTGTTTGCATATTATACCTTATTTATTGAAATATTTTGATGAACTTTCATTAAGTGTTTAAACATTAGTATAAGAAACAATGTTCCAGTTTTACATCTTTGGAAAATGTATTAAATAAAAAATATGCCTGGTCTACATAAGCCGGTCCTCTAGGCACTGGTCGACATAAGCTGCCTTTAGACTTATATATATATATATGTATATATAATATATACATGTAGTTGCTCAACAACAGTAAAGTAATAATTGTATAACTAAGTACATTACACAATGTAACAGCTGGAATCAAGCAACAATGCTTATTTTCCTTATTCATGTACTATATATTCATGCGAGAAACTAATAATTTGTGAACAAACAAACAAACCCCACACAATAGTGTAACTAATTAATTAAAAGTACCACAAAATGAAAATAAAATACATCGATGGATGTGTGTAACTACTAAATTGTCTAAGTAAATGTGTAATTATTAAATACAATTATAGCAAAGTAACATGGCATAACAATACATTCAAAGCAGAAACAAGGTATATTACTGGTTATGTAGAAGCAGATATTTCACACATTTTTTATTAATCAATGCCACACAGGATACCGTATAGGACACATTATGTATAGTACGACATACAGCTGTGTCTGTATATGTATGTAAAACTATGTATACAGAATCATGTAAGATACACTGTTACACATTACATAGCACTAACTACTTTTGAGTTCTGCAACTGTTGCAGCCCTGACACACTCACACCATTGTTTGTACTGGGTACAGTTATTGTTTATTTTATGGCAATTTGTACTAATTGTTTGGTACTAATAAATTGTACTAACACTTTTAGTGGAAAATTATGTTAAATACAGCAGTTTTGAAATAAATATTTTTTGGCTTTGAGAGGTCTGGTAAAGACCTATTGTGGCATGGGAACTGTGATTGATCTGTAATAGGTGTCAGGCAGATACTGATGTCAATAATCTGTTAGACCCATCATGTTAAACTGGAAAGTTGCTTTGTTTTAATCTGTATTGTCAAAACTATTTATTTTCTCTAAAGGCAGGTTTCATTTTTTTAATGTGGTGTCTATTGAGTAAAGATTATATTAATTGAAAATTAATATTCTGGGCCAACTATAAAGTGAAATATCATACACTACTGGTGTACATGTACATTAAACTGCATTCTGATCACTGGGTTGGCTCAGTGTAGTGTTTGTTTATTTTAACTGAGGCCAAAAATGACCAGTCCTGTTGTAACATTCAAGTAATTTGGTTGTGAATAACCAGAGAAAATTATCCAATAAGATGATTATAGTGGGCAATGACTGATTCACCAAACACGTTTTGTTCACTCACTATAAATAATCTAAAGGACCTTTTAAATGCCAACACTTTGTCTCTGACATGTGAAAATTTCTTGTGTTGACAGTTATCACTAGACAAGATCAAAGTTAAGGAGCGAACGAAATTGATTCTAAGGAGCAAAATTATTAATCATAAGAATGTTAGTGAAAAGTCCATGTTGTGGGTACATCCTGTATCATTTGAGGATTGTTATCAGTCCAACATAGTCATCATTAACACTAGTGTACTGTGCCACAGCCCAAACCAAAGAAGTCTAAAACGGCCGTGAAAAAGAAGGATGATTCCCCGGCTCCAAAGAGTAGCGGTGGGGTGAAGGTGGGGAACGAGGTCAGATTTGAGGTAAGACTGACTTCTTGCCCTGTTGAGGCAACCTGTCATACATCTGTCCATATAAAATTTGACTATTTTATTTTTGAATTGTATTTGCAGTTTTAAAAAGCAGTTCATTAGTCTGTTAAAATCATCAGAAGAATAGATTTTTGTGTGGTGGTTCTAGCATCTTGCAAAAAAAACATCAATGCGATTACCCCCAACACAATAAATGCTATAGAATTGGACCATTTTTTTAATGTTTGACTATAATGTTTGACTGAATCCTATCAGAAATAATTTCATATTTTTCAGCAGATTTCATATATTAAATATTAAGTTAAATATTTATATATTTTGAAGTGACCACTAGGTGGATTCATCCTCGATAATGCTTCCAAGTGCCAAATAATTGTGGGGGGAATAGTATAGTATGGAATGGCAAATCGGTGAAATTTATTAATAATATAGTACCAAATAATAACATTGGATGGCAAAGTAATGAGTGTATATAAGAAATAAATTGCGCTGGTATGGTTACTAGGCCATTCAGGTGACCTTTGTTCAGAGTGACCTCAATAGTAAGGTTACCTTTTTAGGGAGGTGACCTTAATAGTGAGACAATCTCGGTATGGAGGTCCCACTGTATGCCCAAATTGCCCATCTGCAAATTGTTGTTTTCAGCTGGGAAAACTCAAGTTTGCGACGGTGAGTGAGTTCAAGGGACGCAAGATGGTGAACATCAGAGAGTTCTACATGACGGCAGAGGCCGAGTTGAGGCCTGGGAAGAAAGGTGTGTGGGGAGAGGGACGTTGTAATGTGGGCAGGGACGTCGTAATGTAGGCAGGGACGTTGTAATGTGGGCAGGGACGTTGTAATGTGGGCAGGGACGTTGTAATGCAGGCAGGGACGTTGTAATGTAGGCAGGGATGTTGTAACATGGCTGCTGTGGCACAGCTTACTCAGTGCGAGCCTGTCATGATTTAGAACGCAAGAGTGTCTGTTCTACTATGCGATCAAAGTCTCTCTTATGTGTAAAGATGGTTACTTATGTTATACTTTTGAATACAAATATTACAATCCATTACATTATACCAATTGTTGTAACCATTATTTAAATGTGTCAGGAAAATTGACACAAAAATAATTGACATCTAATTTACCACTTTCAAACACCATAGCTTGTAGTATTATGGTGAAATTAGCCTGTTTTATTGTTGTTAACAATGTTCTGAGCACAGTGTTCTAAAAAAAACTGTCATTCAACTCAGTAGTGAGTAGTGGTGGGGACAGTTGAATCTTGATCGAGATCAAGGCAATCTGGTTTTGCGACCTCATACTGTTGCTGTAGTTTTGACGCCTGGCACAGTCTTGCTCAGTCAGTGTTGCATTGGTTCACTCAGCTGTTGAGTACCATGCTGGCATAGCTTTATCTAAAGACCCGTCTACCCGTCATTTGGACGGGTAAAAACGAATATGGACGGGTAGAAATATGGAGGACGGGTTGTGGACGGGCAAAAAAAAGGTCTTCCAAAACCATAGATATGGTTAGTTATGCCTTGAAAGTGAGTGTAAATGGTGTCAAATGTGTGTTTGTAGCCCATTTCAGGTCATCAGGCACAATTTCAAAGTTTATAAACTAGCTTAACATTTAACATCAACG
The DNA here is from genome assembly GCA_964017155.1 of Oasisia sp. SBJ-2009. Taxonomy (NCBI): domain Eukaryota; kingdom Metazoa; phylum Annelida; class Polychaeta; order Sabellida; family Siboglinidae; genus Oasisia; species Oasisia sp. SBJ-2009. Next base: position 24,499,080 of record OZ024866.1, read on the forward strand.
TGTCCACCAAAACATGTCACTGGCAAACCAAAACATGTCACTGGCAATAATTTGATCCTGCATAAAGCCCTGCATGCTGGCAATATCTGAACAGGTATTTTGTGTGCATTAAATGCTGCGTGGCTGAATGATTCCCGGAGGCTTGTTGGAATGAAAAGACTTGGTGAAGTGGAATGTGTTTTGGAGTGTCTGGATGCCATGTTAGAGAACTGACCTCACCATTACTGTACTTTACGGGACCGTACAGTTGTGCAGTTGTGGTGGTGTCACCTAACATTACAGGATGTGGTTGGCATTGGGTGTTACGCAATGTGGGTGTGGTGATGTTACAGTATGTACTGTGTTACATCCATGTGCTCTATGTTATACCTATGTGCTCTATATTACATCCAATCCGTGTGCTCTGTTACATCTGTGTGCTTTATATCACATTCGTGTGGCTCTGTGTTCCATCCATGTGCTCTGTTACATTTGTGTGCTCTGTGTTACATTTGTATGGTCTGTTACAGGACTCGCATTGATGCCAGATCAGTGGGAGAAACTGAAAGCCAACATGGATGAGATCGACGCTGCACTAGACAATCTCTGAGATCTGCTGCCACACCTAGACATGTTGATTGCCGGCAATGCTTCGGGCCAGAATCAGCTGAAGACATGAGACTAGTCACAAACAGCGGTTTGCTCCCACTGACAGTCATTGCCTTGTGTGTCCTGTGAAGTAAGAAATAATACGGTTGCTTTGACTGGAAGAAGTGAACTTTCAACGAGCAGAAACCATTCCAGTTAGAAAGCAGAGGCACGAAACATGTGCCACGACACGGCTCCAAGTCATACAAATGCCTGCCGGTTCTTTAAAAAGTCTGTAAATGTTTCCACGTGTTTGAAGTTTTGCCACGTACTGTTAGTTTAAAAGTTATTTGTTGAAATTAAATTAATCGTTCCAGTCCAGGGTCACATTTATTCTAGTGTTGAACCGTTGGTGATTGGTTAGGACACATCCTGGTGGATATTGAACTTTGCATCAGTCATTTACCAGCCAATCAGATCCCGTGATAGGATTTAGTGCAGCGCTTTCATGAAGCCTAAACATGCAGTTTGAAAATACACTACCGGCAGTACAGATTTTGTTGATTGTGATATAATGTAAGACTAGTGTGTCATAATTCTTTCCTCGTGTGTATGAGATTGTGGGAAATATATTGGCTGGAAGTGCTGATGAAACAAATCATAGGGCTGTTGTGTCAATCCAGCAAATGAAAAACGTTAATTTTTCCCCATAAGCTTGTTTGTAATCCCTACCAGCAGAATCAGCACACTGGGCCATATCAATGTGTTGAAAGGTCAGTTTATCACAGTGAGTGTATGTTGACCAGTAATCTTACAGGAGTCTGCCACAATCGCTGGAATTGTTCTGTAAAGTTAAAAAGTTGACGATGTGTGGAATCAAGGGACAAGTTCTTTAAGTGGAACAAAGTAAAATTTAATGCACACCCATATGCTATATGGCAGTAGTGTTGCATAAACATAACAAGGATGCCAGCAAACAGCAATATTATTTAAAAAAATGTTCAATACAGTATAATTCCAGTTTTACACAAACTTGTCAATCAGTATGATATGATCACTTGTGTAGAGTACTAGTGTAGAACTCGATGCATGAATGTCCACCTCTATTTAAGGACTGATGTTGACAAAAAAATTACTGTCATCAAATTGTGTCATCTCAACAAGAACATTGATAAAAAATGAAAGAATTGTAATGTGTTCTCAGTTTTCATATCAGAAGTGTCAGATCACAAACAGTGATGACTGATTAGTAAGTTATGTATTAATAAAAATAAAATAATGCCTTTTATGCTCTGAGTTTCATTTATTTGCAGGCAGTGATGTGATTTTACATTTCTCGCATAGAAAAGTGAATGATATATATATAATTATATTAAGATGTCAATAGCAGTTCATCTCTCCAAATCTGTTGTAAGGAGCAACAAACATTCCCCACAGATGTCTCACTGCGTCACCACTACTTAATACACTGATCACATCACTATCTACCAACTGTACAATGTCAACCATTTGTCATCTATTAATATACATTTCAACAGAATTACCTGGTTCAGATGACTAATTTGACACAATGCTCACACAAAATTAACTACCAAGAGAACTGGCCAGTTTTCCACAACAAAGAAATCTATTTCCATAATTTACAAATCGCAAAGAATAGCATGTAGTAGGTAGAATATCCTTGCACTTCCTCAAAATGCACCAGCACCACTTTGAATTTGAGATGCAAGGCAGAATAGTCTGCATGGTACCTGAACAAAGATGAAATATGACAAACTTGGTTCTGAGGTATGGCATTCATATTTATTTTAAAAACTGGTCATTATTATGCGCCTAATAAAATGTCCATCTACGTATTAGATGGCCACCACATAGTTAAACAAGATATTCCCTTATGAAAGTTTGGTCATCTCATGAACATGTTATTAAGCCGCCACATGTGCCAGTAACAGACATGAGACGTCCTGTTGTTGACATTCAACACGCACCAACGACAGCGCTTGGACACGTTTTTGGTGTGTGAATGCAGCGCCACCTGGCGGAAGACAGTGAATCACACCAGTGGCGCCACCTATTCGTCCATCATCTCTACGTCCTCTTCGTGAATCACTTCGACCAGTTTTGCTTCCAACTTCTTTGCCATCATGCCGACTGAAAGCAACACACGGATGAATGAAGGTGTCTGTGGGAGGAGTGAATGATGGAGGAGGAAGAAAATATAAGATGAGGGAGATGAGTGGGATAAGATGTGAGTACATAGGGAAGAAGGGATGGCGGAATATAGGATGAGGGAGGGAACGGGAGATGAGTGAAGGATAAGATGTGAGTACATAGGGAAGAAGGGATGGCGGAATATAGGATGAGGGAGGGAACGGGAGATGAGTGAAGGATAAGATGTGAGTACATAGGGAAGAAGGGATGGCGGAATATAGGATGAGGGAGGGAACGGGAGATGAGTGAAGGATAAGATGTGAGTACATAGGGAAGAAGGGATGGCGGAATATAGGATGAGGGAGGGAACGGGAGATGAGTGAAGGATAAGATGTGAGGACATAGGGAAGAAGGGATGGCGGAATATAGGATGAGGGAGGGAACGGGAGATGAGTGAAGGATAAGATGTGAGTACATAGGGAAGAAGGGATGGCGGAATATAGGATGAGGGAGGGAACGGGAGATGAGTGAAGGATAAGATGTGAGTACATAGGGAAGAAGGGATGGCGGAATATAGGATGAGGGAGGGAACGGGAGATGAGTGAAGGATAAGATGTGAGTACATAGGGAAGAAGGGATGGCGGAATATAGGATGAGGGAGGGAACGGGAGATGAGTGAAGGATAAGATGTGAGTACATAGGGAAGAAAGAATGGCGGAATATAGGATGAGGGAGGGAATGGGAGATGAGTGAAGGATAAGATGTGAGTACATAGGGAAGAAGGGATGGCGGAATATAGGATGAGGGAGGGAACGGGAGATGAGTGAAGGATAAGATGTGAGTACATAAGGAAGAAGGGATGGCGGAATATAGGATGAGGGAGGGAACGGGAGATGAGTGAAGGATAAGATGTGAGTACATAGGGAAGAAGGGATGGCGGAATATAGGATGAGGGAGGGAACGGGAGATGAGTGAAGGATAAGATGTGAGTACATAGGGAAGAAGGGATGGCAGAATATAGGATGAGGGAGGGAACGGGAGATGAGTGAAGGATAAGATGTGAGTACATAGGGAAGAAGGGATGGCGGAATATAGGATGAGGGAGGGAACGGGAGATGAGTGAAGGATAAGATGTGAGTACATAGGGAAGAAGGGATGGCGGAATATAGGATGAGGGAGGGAACGGGAGATGAGTGAAGGATAAGATGTGAGTACATAGGGAAGAAAGAATGGCGGAATATAGGATGAGGGAGGGAATGGGAGATGAGTGAAGGATAAGATGTGAGTACATAGGGAAGAAGGGATGGCGGAATATAGGATGAGGGAGGGAACGGGAGATGAGTGAAGGATAAGATGTGAGTACATAAGGAAGAAGGGATGGCGGAATATAGGATGAGGGAGGGAACGGGAGATGAGTGAAGGATAAGATGTGAGTACATAGGGAAGAAGGGATGGCGGAATATAGGATGAGGGAGGGAACGGGAGATGAGTGAAGGATAAGATGTGAGTACATAGGGAAGAAGGGATGGCAGAATATAGGATGAGGGAGGGAACGGGAGATGAGTGAAGGATAAGATGTGAGTACATAGGGAAGAAGGGAAGGCGGAATATAGGATGAGGGAGGGAACGGGAGATGAGTGAAGGATAAGATGTGAGTACATAGGGAAGAAGGGATGGCGGAATATAGGATGAGGGAGGGAACGGGAGATGAGTGAAGGATAAGATGTGAGTACATAGGGAAGAAAGAATGGCGGAATATAGGATGAGGGAGGGAACGGGAGATGAGTGAAGGATAAGATGTGAGTACATAGGGAAGAAGGGATGGCGGAATATAGGATGAGGGAGGGAACGGGAGATGAGTGAAGGATAAGATGTGAGTACATAGGGAAGAAGGGATGGCGGAATATAGGATGAGGGAGGGAACGGGAGATGAGTGAAGGATAAGATGTGAGTACATAGGGAAGAAAGAATGGCGGAATATAGGATGAGGGAGGGAATGGGAGATGAGTGAAGGATAAGATGTGAGTACATAGGGAAGAAGGGATGGCGGAATATAGGATGAGGGAGGGAACGGGAGATGAGTGAAGGATAAGATGTGAGTACATAAGGAAGAAGGGATGGCGGAATATAGGATGAGGGAGGGAACGGGAGATGAGTGAAGGATAAGATGTGAGTACATAGGGAAGAAGGGATGGCGGAATATAGGATGAGGGAGGGAACGGGAGATGAGTGAAGGATAAGATGTGAGTACATAGGGAAGAAGGGATGGCAGAATATAGGATGAGGGAGGGAACGGGAGATGAGTGAAGGATAAGATGTGAGTACATAGGGAAGAAGGGATGGCGGAATATAGGATGAGGGAGGGAACGGGAGATGAGTGAAGGATAAGATGTGAGTACATAGGGAAGAAGGGATGGCGGAATATAGGATGAGGGAGGGAACGGGAGATGAGTGAAGGATAAGATGTGAGTACATAGGGAAGAAGGGATGGCGGAATATAGGATGAGGCAGTAGATGAGTGATGGATAAGATGTGATGAGGGAGGGAAGAAAGGCTGAGGGAATATAGGATGAGGGAGGGAACAGGGGAAGAGTGTAGGTTAAGATGTGATGAGGGAGGGAAGAAAGGATTCATGAGGGGAAATTAAGATGTCATGATGGAGTAAAAACAATTAGGGGAGAATGGAAGATAAGGGAAGACACAGTGATGAAATGATTTAGAAGATGAGAGGGAAAAGAATTAAAAATAGGGTGAGAAAATGTATAAGGGATGAGAGAAAAGGTACAGAGGATTAATGCTGCAACAGATGATGAGAGGGAAGGGTGGATGAGTGAAGCAACAGATGATGAGAGGGAAGGGTGGATGAGTAAAGCAACAGATGATGAGAGGGAAGGGTGGATGAGTAAAGCAACAGATGATGAGAGGGAAGGGTGGATGAGTAAAGCAACAGATGATGGGAGGGAAGGGTGGATGAGTAAAGCAACAGATGATGAGAGGGAAGGGTGGATGAGTAAAGCAACAGATGATGGGAGGGAAGGGTGGATGAGTAAAGCAACAGATGATGGGAGGGAAGGGTGGATGAGTAAAGCAACAGATGATGGGAGGGAAGGGTGGATGAGTAAAGCAACAGATGATGAGAGGGAAGAGTGGATGAGTAAAGCAACAGATGATGGGAGGGAAGGGTGGATGAGTAAAGCAACAGATGATGAGAAGGAAGGGTGGACGAGTAAAGCAACAGATGATGAGAGGGAAGGGTGGACGAGTAAAGCAACAGATGATGAGAGGGAAGGGTGGATGAGTAAAGCAACAGATGATGAGAGGGAAGGGTGGATGAGTAAAGCAACAGATGATGAGAGGGAAGGGTGGACGAGTAAAGCAACAGATGATGGGAGGGAAGGGTGGACGAGTAAAGCAACAGATGATGGGAGGGAAGGGTGGACGAGTAAAGCAACAGATGATGAGAGGGAAGGGTGGATGAGTAAAGCAACAGATGATGAGAGGGAAGGGTGGATGAGTAAAGCAACAGATGATGAGAGGGAAGGGTGGATGAGTAAAGCAACAGATGATGAGAGGGAAGGGTGGATGAGTAAAGCAACAGATGATGGGAGGGAAGGGTGGACGAGTAAAGCAACAGATGATGAGAGGGAAGGGTGGACGAGTAAAGCAACAGATGATGAGAGGGAAGGGTGGACGAGTAAAGCAACAGATGATGAGAGGGAAGGGTGGATGAGTAAAGCAACAGATGATGGGAGGGAAGGGTGGATGAGTAAAGCAACATATGATGAGAGGGAAGGGTGGATGAGTAAGGCAACAGATGATGAGAGGGAAGGGTGGATGAGTAAAGCAACAGATGATGGGAGGGAAGGGTGGATGAGTAAGGCAACAGATGATGAGAGGGAAGGGTGGATGAGTACAGCAACAGATGATGAGAGGGAAGGGTGGATGAGTAAAGCAACAGATGATGAGAGGGAAGGGTGAATGAGTAAAGCAACAGATGATGAGAGGGAAGGGTGGATGAGTAGGGAAACTGACCAGCAGGTGACTTGATGAGATGTATGTTCTTCTCCACTTCCTTGATGTCTGCCTCCTTCCTCAGTTCCTTCCCCTTCTTAAGCCTACAACACAATCAAGAGGCCGTCAAGTCCATTGGACGATATTCTGGTTTTGGTGACTCTTAGTTGCATTACAACATGGAGTCTCGATATGAAATCAGGACCACCACAACTTAGTGTGGCACTGACTCCACTGAGATGCATTTAGAAGGATTCAGTCAATACAGATTTCTTGTGTGGCAATACAATGGGAAATGCCTGGCCTTATTATCCTGCCAAGGACACACGCTCCTCGCCAAATGGGTAAAATCCGGTATACGTCATATCTCAACAACTACTCATTGATATTGGCCAAATTTATAGGGTATTATGTTTGTATCAAAAGAAGGTTACCCACTAGGTTGTATGCAATTTGCATAACCGTAACCATGACAACCAGAAAAGCTTTAAATTTTGGATAGGTGTCATTTTGTGGGAAGTCCCACGAAAACAATTAATATTGTATCAGTTGTATGTCTCTTTTTATTATTTATTCTAGTAAATGATATGCCAAATTGTGCAATGATGTCGTTTGAATAAAAAAAGTACTTTTGAAAAAAGAACAGAAATTGTTGAATAATATTTTGTTATAAAAATAAACAATATTTAAAAATATTATTCAACAATTTTGTTTTTCCAAAAGTACATTGGTTGTCTCCGGACTCACACTGCTCTGTGGTCATCAAACATCTGTCAAGTGTCACAGATACATTGAATTTATGAAACTTCAAAAACTATTTCCAAACATTATGAACATGTTATCAACATTGTTATTACTATTAATAAATACCTTCTTAGTTATGACAAGTATTTAAATATACAAATCGGTGAATATACAATTAATTCTAGACAGGACCAAGCAAATGTGAACATTTAGCTTTTGGGGGACGCCTGGAGGTGCCTTTGTAAACAATCAATCAAATAAAAATTTCTTTACGCACATAGATGTGTCTAGGCAAAATTACAAACAAAAAATACTTCAGTTTCCGCAATAATTGGCATACAGAAAGTGTACTATTTTATAGCCTAAAATGTAAAACCTAGAATAGAAACATTCCTGTTAAAGGGGTTCTCTTAAAAAGTCAAACTCTTATTAATGTATGCAATGTTTTATTTAATTCTGTCAACATAATTATGCCATGTAATTCTATGCATTCTTTCATTACAAATTAATCACTTATAACCCTGACAACATATCGATAATATAGCTCCACAGTGCGCATACATATAGTTTCTAGCTAACGTTCTGCCTAGAGTCCCTAGACCGCCTGTGTTAGGGATGGACATGAATATTTGGGTGTGTCCATTTTATCCGACAAGTAGTTACGGTTACCGACCTGTTGGTGATAAATTGGTTCTGTCTTCTTACGCGGATCATATCAATTTTCTTCATTGCCTTCACTGAAATAAATGAATGTTTACATTAAAATACATTTCTTCAATCAACATTGTAGTTCAATGCAAGAATTACACTCAACTAATGACAACTATATATATATGAGTACAGATTAAGTAATGAAAATCACAAACCGTGTGTGCTCGCATGTATTCTAGAGTAATTAATAACTGGAATTCAAATTAGGAACTTACGTAATAATCATTTAGTTTTTTTTAAATAACAACATTCCATTAAAACAATGACGTATCACCAGGGCTTTATGCAGGATCAAATTATTGCCAGTCACATGTTTTGGTTTGACAGTCACATGGTTTGGTGGACACGTTGATGTTAACTGTTTTAAAAGCTAGTTTATAAACTTCAAATTGTGCCTGATGACCTTAAATGGGCTACAAACACACATATGACACCATTTACACTCACTTTCAAAGCATAACTAACAATATCTATGGTTTTGGAAGACCTTTTTTTTTTGCCCGTCCACAACCCGTCCTCCATATTTCTACCCGTCCATATTCGTGTTTACCCGTCCAAATGACGGGTGGACGGGTCTCTAGATAAAGCTATGCGTATCACCAACCTGTATCTTGCCATAATTCTCGGCTGTATTTCACTGGCACATGCCGCCGCTTTTCAAACTCAAACGATGGGTCAACTGTGAGTTCTTTGCCTGCAGCTTTACGGAACGCCTTTGTCCACCGAACTGTGCGTGGGTTTCGCTTCTTCTTAAATGCCCGGTGGCATTTTGAACGACAGAAACGAAAGACCTACGAACAAATAAAAATGCAATTTGTATTGATTGTTAACAGACATTTTCAGGCCTATGACTGTGACCTGGTGTTTTTCTTTCTAAGTTCATATTGGTCAGAAAATTTATTAAATGTTTATTATTTTATATGCCAGGTAAGTAGTTTTTTTTTAATTTGTGTAGTACCATATTCAGATATAAAAATACTGACTATTTGATGTATTGATATATTAGTGTCAAATTACGTTCCTCGTGATCATACAATTTTATGTATTTCTTGGAAGTCTGATATTTATTTAGATCAATGATTATATTTATCAGCCAGATTAAATAAAATAAATACAATGAAATAAAATTAATTTCCTTTTATTATTCAATAAAAAGGAAATGCAGGCAACAAGAGCTCAGACAGCTTTGTGAATAAACTTACTAGAATAACTTATGGTAAAGTGATTGAGGCTATTAAAAGGTAAGTTTTTATATAGCACAATATACACATTAATCCAGGCCTAGTCATTCCCAGCATTTGGCATCATTCTATAAATTACTGTCACTACAATGTTATGATCTTATAATCATTTTGAGAACATTATCACCAAGTCGATCTTTCCATGTTGGGGCTGAGGGTGGTCACTGTCAAGATGCTTATCATCCTCACTGCTGTCTCAAATTGAAATCTGACGTTGCAATGTTATTGGTTACCTAAGCCATTGTAGCTTTTGATTGTAAGACTGAAGTTTTTGTAGTCAAAAACTATCTCTTTGTCAGACTAAGTTTGATAATGAAGTGTGTATTTATATGTTGGTATTACCTATATGTGAACGAAATGAGTCATAAGTCAAAAAATAAATAAAAACGTTAGCCATACCATTGAAAAGAAGACATATTAAGCTTTCCAATGGTGTAAAAAGTATGGACATATCTCACACACAGACAAAGTTATTGGACGATGAACATGCCTGGGGTAGAATGTTTCAAACGGACAAAAACGCATCATTTGAAGTTCGCGATCACGTAAGCACACGGTCGAGTACATTGTCGATCAAAAATCGGCCGTTTTGCTTCTCCATTTGATGCTTTCAAAATAAACTCCCAAGTCATGTTCGTTGTCGAAGATATATCTTGCTAACTAACTAATCATACGTTTACTGAAATTATTACAACATAATCTGAGTATTTAGCAATATTTTCTAGCAGCAACCCGCTCGATCACGCTGTTTACAGTTAGCGAATCCGCACTGCGCCTCTAGTGACGTTTGTTTAAATGTGTCCGCCATGCGTTGAGGGAAACCACAAAGAATGCGAGTCGAACAAGTGCAATTTACCAGTTCTTTTTACGAAATTCATGCGTGAAATGTTACGTAGTGTTTTTAAAAAGGATATAAAATATACTAAATAATAATATAAATGAGAAATAAGTATTGCCAATTGACAGAAAAGATATCAAAGTATAGTTTGGCGAAAAAAAGGCAAAATCGACGGAAATCACTGCTGCATGTTTACACGGTGTTTTCTTAAACGCCGTGGCTATGCTTACGACGAGTCGTAAGCATAAATCCCAGGCTATGCTTACGACGATCGCTAATTTCCGGTTGCGCTTGCGCAATAGGGATCGCCAGTTTGTCAGGTGTTTACGACGAGTCGTAAGCATAAATCCCAGTCTATGCTTACGACGATCGCAAGTTTGTCCCGTGTTTACGACGAGTCGTAAGCATAAATTCCAGTCTATGCTTACGACGATCACGATCGCCAATTTTCGGTACATGTTTAATCGGCCGTTGTTGCCTTGAATTTTTCGTCACGACTCAACGTTCCCCGACTGCAGTTTCCCATAACTGACTGTGATTGTACTTATGACATGTCATGATATTTGTTTTGGTGTCAAAAGAATATTATAACTAGTTACCAAAATTCCCCTATATATCGTGAGAATTTATTTTATAAATTAGAGAAAAACTTTTTGTATCAAAACTATGTCTACGGTATGCATTTATATTTTGGCTTCGTTATATTTTTTCTGTCACGTGGTCAATATTTCCAACACCACAAAGCAAGATCCAAGCCTACATCTTTCATCCACATTTTGGACTGGTTACTGGTATTGTAGAATGTCTTACATAAATTCATATTTGTCACTGGTGGAGGATTATGCTAGTGCTGTCCTGTGTTGAAATTAATTGTTTGGGCGTTTTGCTGTTACAGTGTTCCTCGAGATCAATCAGTCATTTAATTTTACTTGAAATATACTAGATTTGGTAAAGAACAAACTCAAAAGACAATATCAATAACCCATTTTTATCTGAATCCAACCTTTTCCCTAAACAACTAAACCTTAACTAAATAGAAAACAGATCAATACAAATATTGCCATGAAAATGCCTGTAACCACAAGAGTAGGCCATGGTTACGACTCACATAGGGTGTCTATATTTGTACTCAACTATTTACCCCACCCCGTAATTGACTACACAGGTATACATTATTAGCTATTCATTTCATACATAAAAAGTTAATGCACCCAATCATATTTTACAATGTAAATTTGAATCCAACCTTTTCCATAAAAAGCTAAACCTTAACTAAATAGAAAGCACATCAATACAAATATTGCTATGAAAATGTCTGTAACCACAAGAGTAGGCCATGGTTATGACTCATACATAGGGTGCCTATATTTGTCATCAACTATTTACCACACCCCATAATTGACTACCCAGGTATACATTATTAGCTATTCATTTCATACATAAAAAGGTAATACACCCAATCATATTTTACAATGTAAATTTGAATCCAACCTTTTCCATAAACAGCTAAACCTTAACTAAATAGAAAGCAGTTGTTCTTCACTACAAAGGTATGATGAATTAAGTACACTACTGTTCAAATTACCAGGTACATTCAAATCCAATAATTATAGTCCTACATATATATACACGCACAATCTTAATTAAATATCGAACATGCTGTATTCATCAAACCAAAGTGGAACATGAACGACTTCGTGCCCGTCAGAAAAATACTACATTCCATTCAAATCCACCTTTTCAATGTACATTTCCAACATTCTAGCGCAGTCACTAGAGAAAACTGTCTTAAACTGCTGCAGCATAGCACGCGTTGCAAAACCAGAATTTTGTTTTTGGTGGCACCTTCTTGTTAACACACTTAAGGTGTACCCAGTCACAACATGAGTCGCAGCATATGCTGGAAGAGGTCTCCAAATCGTCGCTGCAGACGGCACAACACCACCTTCCTTTGTCCTTGAGGATGTCTACTGTTTGCTGCACCAATGTCCACGCATCAAACGAGAAGTACTTTCGCACCGATGTCAGGGCAACGTTTTCATCCAGGCACTTCATTGGAACATGTTCTGGACGTGTTTCCACATGTTCTTCTTCAATAAGTGAACGGCCCGCCCCATGCAATACTTTGTTGACGACATCCACGTCTACGAACCATCGTAGTATTACTGAAAAGGAAGCATATGATAACATAAGAAATAAAGTTTTCTTTGTGAGTGGAGTAAAGTAAAATACAAAGTACCATGCTTTAGTTTTATTTATTCAACTTTTGGACTGGTTATGAATTTTATACAAAGTAAATACACACATAACTGAAAATGTGCCCCCATATAAAAATAATTATAATACAAAATATTTCAATGAGTAAAAAGGGGCACGAATAGGCTAGTAATGGTCGAAAGGTTAATTCAGACATGACAATGGAAACACCAGGTGGTTAATACTGTTAATGTTTCCATTGTATACATCGTTACCGTTACAAGTATGTACACCCAATATTAAAATTTAGGTGTACTGTATGTTTAGGTGAGGTTTCCATGTTTCATTAAGGGGGAGCAGGTGTCCCCATGGGTAAGGCTGCATCACACCAGTTGTACTCACCATTGGCCTTTTCCGTTGGCGATTTCAAACGGAATGCAACCGGCCCAGACACAGATCTTTTTTTTCTGGCAGGCAATCCAATCACCGTCAATCCTGCTCCTTTGGGTCTGCCTCGCTTTACCATCTTCTTTGGTAGCTTCACTACATTCATGGTCGTCACTTCTTGCAGTGGAGCACCAGATGCTGGTCGCGACGTCGACTGAGTGGCTGGTCGTGACGTAGACGCAGTGGCTGGTCGTGACGTCGACTGAGTGGCTGGTCGCGCCGTAGGCGTAGTGGCTGGTCGTGACGTAGACTCAGTGGCTGGTCGTGACGTAGACGCAGTGGCTGGTCGTGACGTAGGCTCAGTGGCTGGTGGTCGTGGCGTAGGCTCAGTGGCTGGTCGTGACGTATGCTCAGTGGCTGGTCGTGACGTAGGCTCAGTGGCTGATCGTGACGTATGCTCAGTGGCTGGTCGTGACGTAGACGCAGTGGCTGGTCGTGACGTAGGCTCAGTGGCTGATCGTGACGTATGCTCAGTGGCTGGTCGTGACGTAGACGCAGTGGCTGGTCGCGATGTCGACTCGGTGGACTCCTGTAGGACGACTTTCTTTCTGGCTTGCAGGTGGTCGCGTAGAGACTCCAACAAAGCCATGTTATAGTTGAAGTCTCTCATTCCCTGCTCAGCGATTATCTGGGCCACAGAGATGACAACATCATGGCACTTCCGGTACTTCTGCAGTTCGGAAAGTACAGCATTTTGAGACGTTGGTATTCTCACTTCATGCACACCAATGTCGACGGACATGTCTCCCTGTTCATCAGCTTGCTGACTACCGGTAGTCTGGTAGATGCGATGCGATGACTTGAAATATGCAAGTGTCCATCTTTCAGCACACAGATTCGCATCGAAAATTGGTTTACTAAAGTGCCTTCTTGCTGATAGTATATGCCGACATGGCAACATCATTGCTGTGAAGAAGCTGCATGAGCAAGATACTGAAGACGCCTCAATAACCCGACCACTTCTTGTCTTGATGATCACGGAGTCATCTCCCTCAGTGCCAGTTATACAAACTTTCTCCGAATAGTCCAACTGGTCCTTGACGAAAGCAAATGCATACGGCGTCAAATGACTCTGGAACTGCCGTACTGGCCCAACAATCAGATCCCAACCTACAGGAACTTTCAGGTCGAGTTTGGCTGCTCGATTGTCCCTTTCATTCTTCAGTACTGACACGCACTTCATCAGATCGAGAAAGAAGTCAGTGATGCCGGAATAACGCGAGATAACGCTCTTGAGCTTCTGATTGGTCGATTCGACGCGGTTGTTCGTTCTGTTCAGCAAGTTGCTCTTCATGTCCTTCAGTCCATCGACCCATTCACCTCGAATTGGATGCCAGTTGGTCTCAAAGTACTCTCGCACAGCCCTAGGTGCAGACTGCTGTAGGTCCTGGTATGCCTCCTGGTATGCCTCCTCTGTCTTTGCATACGCCATCTTGCCTAGAATCTCTAGAGACAGATAGTTTCCTGCCTGCCAAGTTACCTTTAACTTTCTTCATTTCGGCAACCAATTCTTGGTAATCATTCTGCTTGTGGTGATGCCTTGCTACATTGTGGATGTCTTTAAGGACCACTTTCTTTCCAGTTGTCAGCTGAAGATGATTCTGAATCAGCTTCTTGTTGGCCTTTAGTTTCAGCAGTGACTCGACCTCGGCAGTTTCACTCGGTGACAGCTTGCGTTGCTTTGCCATGAACTGAAATACTTCCTGGAACAAGATGAAAGTTTCAGGTGAACTGAATGAAATTACACACCTTAAAGGGTGCAGGTACTTAGACAGTTCTGCTTAGATGGCGTCGATTACACAAAACATTTCTAGAGAAGCGGTATATTATTATTATGAACTCGTAATGGTTTACTCTCTGGCTGTTTAAATTGTAAACCTTTTCAATATTTTATTTGTATAGCGCCACATCCATAATTGGTTCTGGGGGTTCACAATATGCTGCTATTAAAAATACAATAAGAAGAAAACTACCCACAGATAACATAAAAAAAAATAATGAAATAACCTGTGTCTATATAATTAGAAGATTTACCTACATCATTTTGTTTCTAAAATGGCTTAGTCTATAGACTTTTTATGGCTATCTATTATAAATTATTGTTAACCCCATATGATCAAAACATTTACTTCTGTGTCCCTTAAGTTGCACTGTTTATTGTAGGTTTATATCATTAGTATTGTTCACAATCGCCACGTTCACATGAAGAGCACTGCATGCTATGTGTGTATGTGCATAGAAACTGTCATATACTTACTTTACTGACTCCATGAGTATGGCAGTCTGGTGAATCAATATGTTTGACAACCAACTTCTCGCCATCATTTGATGCCCGGATCTTGATGTTGAAAGGACAGCCCATTAACAGAGTACTGAAAATAATGTAAATTACAGGTGATAATACATGTTTAATTTATTGAATATAAATACATAATATACAAATGGCACACAAAAATACAAGCACTTATTTACATTGTGGTTGGTTCTGACAATATTGACTAGTGAAATGTGAATAAAATAATTTATTTTCCCAAAGTCCCAAATTTCTGCTCGTTCAAGCGTCGTTAATAAATATTTAAAACAATTATATTTGAAACGTGTTGCTTTTGTTCGATATGTATGTAGTTCTTCGTCATGCAAACGATGAATTATATATGTTTTAAACGTATAAACCCTGAAAATATGGTTGTGTTCATAGAATGTGATTCCATACATGTCATGGTTTTGCTTTTCATGATATATCAAAACTTGTAAATGGCCAACAATATCAATGCAGCAGAAAACAAACAGCAGATAAACAATTGTTATGCTCTGTTGTCTATAAGGGCAATTCAATGATGTTACGGAGTAAATTTTGACTAGAAATATGACATTTCTTTTGAAAAACACATTTTAATATGTAACATATATGTCAGTTGAACATCCAATACCGTTAGCTACAGGCGTATTTAAATACTTTCATCGTCACGTAAGAGACAATTCCGTATTGGAGAGCCCAGACTGCTAAAAAATTATTTAATCTTTTAGAAACAGTGTAAAAGTTGTACCACTGATGTAAAACATATGTAAAATTCAGGCCAGTTCACAATTTTTTGGTATGCTAATTTTTTTTTATTGCATTTCTAATGGAGTGAATTCTTAGCAATCAATCTAATGGAAAAACAAGAGCCAACAGAAACCCCTCCCATCTTACCATTAACTCTTAACTAAATTACCTTTGTTTTACAGATTTTCAAAGTTCATACTGTATGTAAAATTATCTCCAATACAAGGTCATGTTATGTCTATCCACTAATTAAAACAGACATAAGCTAAGCATATAAAAAGTGAAGTGAATCCTATGTTTATTAGTGCTGTATTCATAAAATGGTTATATACTTGTTTGGTCATATCACGTTTACTAATTATCTGTACTCAAGGTAAATATAAAGATTACTGCAAACAGTTGAATTAAATTAGTATAAAGAGCCATGATGTAAAGAAGGCAAGGGAACAGAACCTGTCTTTGTCTTAACAAAAGAATATGAAGAAGAGAAGTTGGCAAAGACAACAACAAGATCAAAGACGACTTTGTGCCAGTCCAGGGAGGAAAGCTGTAATGCGAAAACTGTACTCAATTATACTATGTAATCAATTTTTCATTTGTTTATATAATTTAATACCTTATGCCATTAAGTATGTAATGCGAGTCACATGGAAATGCCCATTGTAACAATATTGTAACCACCCTTAAACATATCTGAAACAGATAACACCTATGTAGAGCAGAATATCACACATAATTGGATTACTCTGTTATTCACACCTCATGGACCTGTGGGTCTAAGAGTCCTGTTATCAAAGTAAAACTATCACAAGAGGTTTTGGAGAGCAGAATTTGGGTAGTTTGTTATTCACACCTTTTGGACTTGTGGGTCTAAGAGTCCTGTCATCAAAGTAAAACTATCACACAAAGTCTTGGAGAGCAGATTTGGGGTACTTTGCTATTCACACCTGTTGAACTTGTGAGTGTAAGAGCTTTATTATCAAAGTAACAAAACCACTTGTAACAACACCTGCCAACCCTGGTATTACACTCTGCTGTTTCCTGAAACTATTCTTTTTGTTGTTACTAAATAGACTATGCTATTTGTAGGTTGTACAGTTTATACATAAACTTACTGTAGCTTATGATCCATATAATGGATAAGTAATCAGATAACATGATAATATGCTATAAGCCATGTTTATGTAACTGCAAAGATTTTCTTGGATGCGAGGCTGCCCTGTCTCTAATAGATCGAACATTAGTAGTTGCCAGTTGAGTAGCACATAACGTGAGTTTATGAATATTATTCAGTACCTGTTGAAAGTTTATGCACATGGACTATGGTCATATTAGGAATTTCATTCGGTGCACTATGGTGATATTAGAAATATTATTTAAGTCCACTTTTGCATGATGCCTATTGTGACAATGTAATAGATACAAAATAAATATTGGCGAAATAGTACATTTTCAGCTACATTTAGCCCGGGTAGTTCATTGGAAGTAATTCCATGCTGTAAGCCATATCTAGGTCTAATGTGGAAAATTGGTCAACTGTAAGCGTAACTGGTACGAAGGCGTAACTGGTAAGGTCATCAAAATTGACAATTCCTAAGAGGAATATTACAGTATATTTGCCTATATGGCGATATTGGATACCTCACACAAACTCTAATTCTAAACATGATCAGTCAGCATTCCCAGGCATATTTATGTTTCACAAATATCATTGAATTACTGCTTGCTTGTAAAAACAGTACAACACTTAGTCTTAGTTAGACAGTCTAAGAGTCTTAGTCTTATGCAGAATTCGGATCCACCTAATTGTTCCTATTATAACTGTATATTTGCCTATATTGGGATACCTCACACAAACTCTAATCCTAAACATGAGCAGTTAGCATTCCCAGGCATAGTTATGTTTCACAAATATTGCATTTTGAGACCCAAATAGCGCTCCGATTTGTGCCAGTCGCAAGTGCAGCGGGGCATGCGTCACGGCGCCGTGCACATAGATTGAGCGATAAACAGTTTGTTTACGCCGACCGCGCTATTTTTTCGACCTCAACATTGAATTAACATATTATAACGTCAACTGCCACTGTACTACTAGTAGGGTAGGCATACTTACGATTGCTGAGGCCGGGATCCATCGACTGTGTTCAGTCTGTGTTTGCGACCGCCATGGACGCACGCCAAGTCGATAGAAAAGTACTTTAATGCTGAATTAAAAGCCTTTTTAGGCGCCCTTTTCTTCGCTGATTCTAATGTCCGGGAACATCTCGTATACAGGTTGGTCGCATTTTCCTTTTCCCATACCTCAATGGCAAGTTGTAGATCGTGAAAGCTACAAAACTCCGCATCCAACGAAAGCGGCATGGCTGAAACGCCGACTGTGCGAGCGCCAGCGTATTTATGCAAGTAAACACGTGACCAACTAGCGACCCCCGATTGCGCAAGCGCAACCGGAAATTGGCAACCGTCGTAAGCATAGCCTGGAATTTATGCCTACGACGAGTCGTAAGCATAGCCACTTCGTTTCTTAAAATCAAGTTCGCTGACATACGACTCATTTCGTTAGAACACTTCATGTTATATATTCATTTGAAAAGTTACATTTTTAGACGGGCGTTTTCAGGGTTTATAGTCACAGAGTAAACGTTAAATAAAGCTTCTTGTACTACCCATACTGTGCACGTGTTAATTTCATGTTGTTTTTGTTTTGGAAATGTGGCCATACAATAATTATGTATTCGTACGATGTTAGTGACAAAACAGACGGATAATTTACAAATCATTTTCATTTATGTTGTCGTACCTTACAGTCGTTTCTCACAAACTGGACACCGTGGCCCGGATAGACTGTTGACGAACAGAAATAACACTTTTCAAGCCTCATTTTTGCCTCGTCGAGTGAAAGCTGCCATGCAAGCTTTCCAAAAGGAAGTTGAAGGACGTAAATATAACCGGCCTAAATTTGTGTCGCTATCTGATTGGACAATTTCTTTTGCATGATGAGACATGTAGTTACTCCCCAGTTTAAGCCTATATCTCGAACAAATATGAAAACACCCACTTATATTCAACATATTTCACATAGTATATATACTATGCCTTTATTACGGATATACTTTATCACATGATCAAAAATTATAATTACTGTCCTTTGCCGATACAAATGTACACAAAACTCACTAGCCTCGGTTACCCAGACTCCGTAAGGTGGCAGCACTTTTAAGCCCCTCAACTTCTAGTCTCGCTTAACCGACTGTCGGTCGGCTGCGGAACTACGCCGAGAAGACAGTCTGGCTACATTAACGGCTTTTGTTTGAGTAGCAGCCGTGATCTATAAAATGCTGCCACCTCACGGACACTGCCGTAATATATATTTTATAAACAACTGCAAATTTGTATTTCTATTTATTTTGTGTTAATATAAGTTTAATTTTGAATAGTTTTTATAATACAGCATTATTTGATCAAAAGGTTTCCTTATTTAATTTGTATGCTATCCGTGTCGGGCTAGACATTGCTGCCACCTCACGGATACTGGTTAATCCTGCCGTAATTCTTATTTTATAAACAACGATAAATTTGAATTTTTACTTACTTTTGTGTTAATATAAGTTCAATGGTGAATACTTTTCATATGATATTATTATCTTGTTATCGTTATTTAAATTTTTATTTCATAGTTGGCCTGAGAGCCAATCAGCGTCTCTACCCTAATCTGGGGTAAGGCTGCCCGGATGTAGAAACTTAAGCCCATATACTGTCCCAGGCGGAGTTGAGGGGGCTTAAAAGTGCTGCCACCTCACGGAGTCTGGGTAACCGAGGCTACTCAACTTCGCCTGGGGAATTAATGGGTCTTAATGTCGGTCCCGTCTCAATTTGGGACGCAAAAGAACCACTGAGGACGACAAGCACCCTGGCAGTGACCATCCTCAGTGACTCCTGCGTTAGCCCAAGATTGGGCTGTTTGAAGTTAAGGCACTTATGTAGAAGTCGGACCTACCTCAATTTTGCCATTATAACTGTATTTTTGCCAACATTTGATACTTGATTTTGTTAATTCAATCAATTATAATCATCTTGCGCATATTTATGTTTTAGAAACAGCGCGTCTTAGCAGACTGGCACAAATCGCGCTGTCTTTTCGATCTCAAAAGTATATAATGGGAACATTGAGGTGGGTCCGACTTGTACATAAGTGCCGGAGTTAATAACCTGAGAACTGTTTAACCTATATCTTATACAGCCTATAAAACGTTGCTGCGCCTGCGGTAACCGGTTCATGTCTGGTTGGCGAATAAGGCCTACACTGGCTCTAGCAAATATATTTTTGTAATACATTATACGAGTTTGTTTATTAGCACATTATAATAATAATATTATTGTATTAGTTTGGGTTAGATAAAAAAAATGATCGTGATATACGCAGTAGGCATCACAGTGTAGACCTACTTTTGATGCTAGACTAGTGAGCGTCTGCATGGTTTGAAATGGATGCCAGTGTTTCACACACTTTTACAGATTTATGGATATTGGTCGATCGATATACGAGACATGTTTATGTGCTCTGCTCGTATGTGCACGAATGCACTAGAGACATGATGACAGAGAAATAAAAGGAAAAGGGCCATGTTTGCAAAACCAGCGATGAGTAGTTTGACATGGACTGGTCATGCGGAAATGATGTGAGATGAAAAACTGACAAATAGAGCAGATGCTCAGAAAGTGGAGGGAAAAGGAGGAGAAAGAGGACGGATATTGCGAAGGGGGATTGCTTAAAGGGGACCTAGAAAGAGAACAATGGAGAACAAGTGCAACAGATAGAAGGAATTGGAGACAGCTGATAAAGAACGTAGAGAGAGAAAAGTGAAATGAAAAAAACCCCAATGAAACGGGTCAAAATCATGACCAACTCACCCCAACGATAGAGATGCCAAGAAAACAATAATACACTTTGACCCTTGTCTAGTAACCGGGCAACTATTATTTTGAATACTAAATATATTAGCCATCACGCACGTTGAGAATTAAGACATTTTCGTTGCCTTGTCACCCCATGGGCTGCAGCCAGCGACAGAAGTGAAGCATCCCTAACTGCATGAATTCTATTTGAATATGACACATTTCTTTGCGAAAAGGTTGAACTGGGAAGGTAAGTCTTACACAGGCATCCTTATACCCTCTATACTGTGTAATTCTATGAATCAGGAAGCCAGGCCTTCGTTGCCCATCATCTGGCCTCTGCCCCCACGAACTATGCCACTGCACAAATAGCAAGCAATATCATGCAAGAATTCTGTCTGTCTCCGAGTAGGTCATACTTTGCAGCATCCATACTCTATCGCAATATACATGCGCATCATTTTAAACCTAACATATTACATATATATTTTTTCACATGCCATGTCTAGTTTCATGTAAAGTATAAAAAATGTAACAAGCAACAGAAATGTAAAGTTTAATCACCATGTGGCGTTTTCCACGCGAATGGAAACGCTATCAAATTTCAGTGCTACCCTCTAGCGGTCTCTGATATCGGTATCAAAATGTATCAACTGTTCGGCTCACGTCCGCTTTTCATGTTGCATGTTCAAATATGTGTCTTTGTGTCACATAAACCTGAACTACACCATACGAAACTATGAAAGTATTTTATTACTAACGTACGTACACAGTATGCATTCATTAGCTCACCGTCGACCGCATAAATTACTAACCAATGAAATGCTGTGTGCGATTCCTCATGCAAACATCGCTGAGGTCTATTTTAACCAATAGTCGCAGGGCCAGAACGATGTTTCCGCGATCCAGGAAGTAAACCGAAAAAAGATGGCCAAGTTGCTGAAGCATCTCGGGTTCGGTAGCAAAAAAGGTGCCCCACAACCCCCAAAAGTCGACTATGGTGCACAAAAATCAAGCAGCGTTCAAGAGTTACTTCCGAGGAGTCCTGCAAGCGAGCGATCCAGTATGTGCCTACCAGCGGCCGGGTCGCACGCGGGCGATTTCGAAACGGCTTCTATGGTCAGCTCTCCCTCGAGGATGTGTAGCGGTGCTGCGTCGTCTGACAAATACGCGACGTACGGCGGAGCGCGACAGAAGGAGCCGTCCAGCAGTAGCGTCAGTCCGAAGTCAGGCTGCGAGAGACACGCCAGTACGGGGGCTACGACGGAAGATCCACACTCCGGCGGAGGTAGTGAAAACGAATCGTCGACGGGCCCACCGGTAAGTGTCGGCGTCTAGTTTCAGTGAGGTCCATCTTGACTCCACTGTCTCCAGTATGAGACTTGTGGCCAAGTGAATGACCTGGGACTGGGTCGCGGCTAGATGCACTGTATGATCTATAATATTTCTTCAGCTGATCTACGTACTTTATTTTGGTCTTTAGCCTTAGTTACTTAATGTTATAATTTAGGCTGTGGCTATTTGACCGGATATGGTCGAATAGCACACACACACTGACACAGCCTTCCTTTTTTTGTACAAATATGACATAATTACAAAGACCAAAGTAACACATAATTTTGGTTTGCAGTTATGCAAAAAACTATGTACCTTCGCAAGTTCGCCAGGTGTTGCTAAGTAGCTAAATAATTCAATTCTTACAGTAGGACATCTTCTTCGACTGTCCTACTATCTCTTTTTATAAAATTGTACAAAGTTACTATATTCAAATTGCGCAACAGCTGTCAATAAACTTTTAAAATCCAACCGCCAGTTCATCCAACTGCCAGTTCATTCATCTCAGTTGTCACTTGTGCGAATTTGAATTGAATTCTGATGAGAAATGTGTCCAGACAAATAGCTTTAATAGCAACGTACGCTATTTGTCCGTATCCAGACGTATCATCCCCCAGGCTATTCGACCTTATCCAAACGTATAGCCACTCCATGACCAATATTGGCTCCCTATGACAAACACTGAGGTTCATAAACAGTCTATTCATGCTACACACTAAAGACGGTGAAGTATAAATGTTATTCTGTCACAAGTCACTTATTTCTCAAGTGCACTTAATTCCTTAACTATTCACATTTCGAAAATTTGACAGAGTGTACATAACATTTATGCAACTGCCCTGAGTTCAATGCCTGGACAGAGCAAGTAGGGTATGTTTGATGTAAAATACTGGGTCTCAACTTAGAGAATTGTGCATCCCTTGTTATCTGGAGATCACATTAAGTACTGTCAGTCAGCATAGAAATGTTGGTGTGGCGTAAATGTTCTGAAAAAGGCTGACCCGTTAAATGAGACTGTAAGGTTATATAGCATTACAACCACAATATATACAGACTAGTAAGTTAATAGAACATTGCTGAGTACTGGAAACAACAAAAACAGTGATGGTCAAACATGTATACTGTAACTTAGAAGTCGTTGAAGATGAGTAATCGATGATGCAATTGTTTTGCTTACTTTCACATAGATCTACTAATAGTCATCATAATAGTCATAAACATTTTAAAACTCATCACCAGTGAATAATGGCATTGCCATTTTCTGAGTGTGTGTGCAGTTCTGTGCACATAGTTCTGTGCACATAGTTCTGTGCACATAGTTCTGTGCACATAGTTCTGTGCACATAGTTCTGTGCACATAGTTCACTGTTACTTCGTCATGGAATGACATGGATGTTATTAACATGACAGAGAATAACTAATGCCTAGACTATGTGTAAACAAATCTAATTTATGGAATTGACTCATAGCTAACAGCTAACAACAATAAATTGTAAATAATCGCAATTATATTGAGTCTGTTTGATGTATGTTATTTGTAGAATGAGAATTATGTATGTCGATGCTTGTCCCACCCACTGTACCTAACAGTACTGCTGTATACAAGTACAGGTAGTTTATAGTGGAAACAGAACATCTTAAAGGACCAAAAAACCGCAACGGTTTCACGTCATATACCTAATAAAGTTTATACAAAGTAACAATTTCCACATATACTCAATTTTTTAACGTCAGCGGTTTACTCAGAATGTGACTTTAAAGTCTAAGATTCTAACGAAATCCACGATGGTCTAGACGCCGCTAGGGATGGGACGATACATATTTTATATTTTCGGTCCGATTTTCGATATTTGACCCACGGTTCGATATATTCACGATACTTTTCACAACCACGCCACCTATCACACAAAATTTTTAATGAACAATTTTAAGTGCGGTACATTGGAACCCCTAATTTAAGACCGCCCCCCCCCCCAGATCAGAGTGGGGCAGTCTTAATAGAGGGGTGGTCTCTCGTGAGGGGTTTGCAACATTCAACACTAGGGGCGCTTACAATGACTAACATCAACACTAGGGGGCGCTTACAACCACTAAGTAGTAAAATACACAAAATAAAAAAGAGAAAATAATAAATGAGACAACATAAAGATTATTAAAAAATATATATTTATTCTGTTTATTTTATGTGTGACACGTTTCAGTATAAGTCTACTTTTGAATCGTTTAAAAAAAAATGATAAAGAGTATCCTCATTTTAAATTGTTTTTAAATAATATTTGATATAAATACTATTCTCAGTTAATTTATTTCAAATTCGGTCTGAGGGGCTAAAAAGTGCTGCCACCTCACGGCGTCTGGGTAATCGCACCGCAGTCGCCATTTTGTTTTCTTTCCAGTGCCGCAAAACGATCTTTTACTTTCTGATCTAATCATGAAAACGACCTCCTACAGCCACAAAACTTCCTCTCTAATAACTCATATTACATATACATAATCTAGGTCATAAAATTAAATCATTTAAATTGCTGTGACGAATAATATTTACAAATAAAAATCTTGCTAAACTAAACGACGACTGTTACGCGAAGCCGAAGGCCGTAGGCGTAGATTACCGTGGCGTTACGTCGATATTTTATCGCGGTGTCGCTAAATCTGGATTCCAGTTTTATCCTAAACTAACCTAGTACTTAGCCTAAGTTTCTAAACTTTAATCAT
The DNA here is from genome assembly GCA_964017155.1 of Oasisia sp. SBJ-2009. Classification (NCBI taxonomy): domain Eukaryota; kingdom Metazoa; phylum Annelida; class Polychaeta; order Sabellida; family Siboglinidae; genus Oasisia; species Oasisia sp. SBJ-2009. The sequence goes on from OZ024866.1 coordinate 24,523,978, forward strand.
ACGCAAGTTTCTGAACTTTAGTCATACACAAATATGGATATTACAGTAATCACAGAGTTACGCGTAACCATCGACGGTGGCCATCAGTGGTGGCCATGTTCGCCATGTACGGAAACACCGATTAGATGATGACGATGTGCCATTTATCAAATTCGAAAAAAAACGCGGTATGCAAACTGACGACGGTGCACCGAACCGTGAGCCTTAAAACCACGAATACCGTGACCCGCGATTAATCGTCCCATCCCTAGACGCCGCCATCAGTGAAGGGTTAACTTGGCTTGGCCATTCAGCGCGCGGCATTCTATGTCTCTGCTGAACCTGAAGCCGGTCAGCTTCCTGCGACGTTGTTAAGGGTCAACAACTTCGAGTCTTCGACAGTTCGTTCAGTTGGCGTAACATCCAGCAGCTGGTTATAGACGTGTATCTAAATCTGTGGTTAAATCTATGGTAAACTTTAGTATTTATGCCTTACTGTTCAGCATATGGTTGCAATAATAGTTGAAACAACCGGTAGTACTGAAGCAATGGATTCACGTTTGCGGGCGTACTGTTTGGAATCCCTCCAGTCCAAGTACAGTTCACTTTGCTCGGTCCATTTTGAGGAGAAATGCTTTGAAGTACACATGTAGATATGTATCATCAGTTGATAGGATGATTTCAGCGATAACAATAATAGACAACTTTATATTTACCGTCATCAGCATTTTACGTGCGTTGCCGAGTTGCAGCCATTTCATGACAACAGCCAAACCCCATGCAGGGAATCTGCGTGGAGAGCGCCTCGATCACCGTCGTGACGTCATTCTTCGTCTAAGATGGAGTAGCGCATAGTATTTGGATGGCTGGGTGTTCAAAAATAATTTTCTGGTAAACCGCTGGCGTTAAAAAATTGAGTATATGTGGAAGTTGTTACTTTATATTAACTCTATTAGGTGTATGCCACGAAACCGGTGCGTTTTTTTTCCTTTAAGTCATTAACCTAAACTGTGTACTGGTAGTGCTACTGTGCTAGCACATTGTTTGTTAGTAGACCTGTGTCAATGTATCAAATGTTAAGTCGTAAGCATGTGTATAATTTCATTGTAGTAATGGAGAGTTCTAATAAACTTTTAAGAATAATGCCTTATGCCTGGGATATAGTATATTATGATACAGTAGTAAGCTATGTCCAGTATATTGGTATACAATCGTATTTTGGTAAACAATAGTGTGTTTCTATAATTACACAAAAACAGTACACCTACGTATATAATTATAATAATATTGCTGTGCACCTATATGTGTGTGTGTGACACAAAATGTACAAAAAGCATTTTGTTTACCATGAAGTTCTGTGTGATAGTTCAGAAGGTGTACATGTCATATCCATTCTTTTCATAATTGGTATTTTATCAGTATTTTATTTAACACGTAATGTAGTGCCATATTTCTAATTATGCGTATATTGGTTGAACAATATTGGAAACAATACAAAAATATTTTAATTTTTATGTAATCCTACCTACTTGATTATAGGTAACTAGCATGTTTACGCAAATCTTGTGGTGTAGATTTCGATTATGCATCCATCATTTCAGGATAATTAGTATTATAATAGTAATATATTAGTAATCATAGTGTTTTATTTCAGCCACCCTTACTCGATGAATACAGTGATCCCTTTGACTTGAAGAAACAGATAGCAGAGAACACTGAGTTGCTGGGAGCATGCGCAAGTGTACCTTTGGCTGAAGATGATTATTCAGTGCCATATGAAGTCAAGAAACTAATGCAAGGGCAAGGTATTACAGTTCATCCCACTACACAGTGGCATAAACACACACACACACACACACACACACACACACACACACACACACACACACACACACACACACACACACACACACACACACACACACACACAGTATGTGTGTGTGTATATATATATATATATATATATATATATATATATATATATATATATATATATATATGTAATTCATATGTGTAATTTATATATGTATAATATATATATATATATATATATATATATCAGTTATACATAGTTTTGAACTGACAAGTGTTTTTGCTCTATTTCAGCAGTTGTAAGTGCAAACATATCATAAACAATAACCATTCAAGTACATAACAGGAGTATTTAAGAACATTTTATACAAACTAATATTTCTCTGTGCACTGTTTTTGACCATTCTGATTATATCTAGAATTAATAAGGTGTAGTTTATAAATCATGAATAACCAGCACCCGACTAGCAGTATTTATTGTTGATCATTATGATCGAAATGCATTTTGACTTGCACTTGACCAATGTACTTGTAGTTGTACTTGACCAATGTACTTGTAGTTGTACTTGACCAATGTACTTGTAGTTGTACTTGACCAATGTACTTGTAGTTGTACTTGACCAATGTACTTGTAGTTGTACTTGACCAATGTACTTGTAGTTGTACTTGACCAATGTACTTGTAGTTGTACTTGACCAAATGTACTTGTAGTTGTACTTGACCAATGTACTTGTAGTTGTACTTGACCAATGTACTTGTAGTTGTACTTGACCAATGTACTTGTAGTTGTACTTGACCAATGTACTTGTAGTTGTACTTGACCAATGTACTTGTAGTTGTACTTGACCAAATGTACTTGTAGTTGTACTTGACCAATGTACTTGTAGTTGTACTTGACCAAATGTACTTGTAGTTGTACTTGACCAATGTACTTGTAGTTGTACTTGACCAATGTACTTGTAGTTGTACTTGACCAATGTACTTGTAGTTGTACTTGACCAAATGTACTTGTAGTTGTACTTGACCAATGTACTTGTAGTTGTACTTGACCAATGTACTTGTAGTTGTACTTGACCAATGTACTTGTAGTTGTACTTGACCAATGTACTTGTAGTTGTACTTGACCAATGTACTTGTAGTTGTACTTGACCAATGTACTTGTAGTTGTACTTGACCAATGTACTTGTAGTTGTACTTGACCAATGTACTTGTAGTTGTACTTGACCAATGTACTTGTAGTTGTACTTGACCAATGTACTTGTAGTTGTACTTGACCAATGTACTTGTAGTTGTACTTGACCAAATGTACTTGTAGTGGTGCATGACAGACCAGTACTATACTTGTAGTTGATCAAAATGTACAAGTCTTACTTGTTCTTGACCTACTGTATTTGTTCTTGACCAAATGTACAAGTTTGTACATGTTCTTGACCTACTGACTTCTACTGTACTTTTTGTACTTTGCCACATGTACTTGTTGTAGTTGAATTTGTCCTAATATACTTGCCAAATATATAGCCAAATGTACAAGTGTGTACTTGTTCTTGATCTAATGCACTTGTTGTGCTTATCGAAATCATGATAACTGCTATACTGTGAGTCTTGCCGATGAGCCAGTGAAGATGTAGAACTTACGTATGTTGTACTTGCAGCCGAGATGAAGCTGTTGGAACAGTCAGAATGTGGCCCAGCTTCACCCAGCCGCCACGGTTTGAGACAGGACGACACAATGGGCACCCCCACAAGATACCCCCATGAGGTGTCTGACCTCCGACCTCGCGAGGACTACGACGAACCGTGGGAGTGGTCGGTGAAGCAGAGTGCTCTACTACAGGCGCAGCTGCATCAGTCGACCAATCAGAATGCGTCGCCGACGTCAGGTGGCCAGCGCGGATCGGTGCCACTTATGCTGATTCGCAAGTCAGCGACGGCCGACGGCACCAAAGAGAGGCTCGCTCCGAAGGCGGAAGTGGAGGAAGACGACGAAGGCTACACGCATCTACGTGAGGAGTTTGGTCTGGAAGGGCCTCCGAAACCAAAAGACAGTTCCGCGTCATGTTCCACCAAAGCTCCGGTTATCGGTAACTATGACGAACCGTGGGACTTGACCTCGACACAACGTGAGCTTGAGGACAAAATCAAAGCAGCAAGTGGACACTCGTCGAACAAAGATCAGCCTCAGAAAAGTAGTTCCGGCAACCCAACGAGACCCACGCCACCGGGACAGAAATCGGATGTGCAAACGGCGGATGGGTACGAAAAACCGTGGGACTGGAAGCCGGATAAAAAGGACGATCGGACACAGGAGGGGTATGAAAAACCGTGGGACTGGAAGCCCCATAAGAAGGACGATCGGACACAGGAGGGCTATGAGAAGCCCTGGGACTGGAAGCCCCATCAGAAGGACGACCGTCCGCCCGACGAGTACGAAGCTCCGTGGGATCAGAAAGCGAAGCAACTTGAGAAGGATATTCTCAAGAAGGCAGTGACGTCATGTGGCGGTCGAGACTGCGCCAAGGTCGGAGGTCGGCCGAGTGAAGGCGACGTTCGACCACCGGAGGAATACGATGAACCCTGGGACCAGAAGCTGAAGAACCGCGGTCTGCTTACTCACGCAGGTCAGTCAGTTCACATATTTATATACTTTATTTTACTGTATACATGCATTACTATGTGACTTAAATATTGTGTTTTTATGCAACCTCAAAAGTGCAAAATGTATTTCCACTCTATGATTGGACAATAAAGTTATTATTAATATTATTATTTAAATTGGCAAAATTAAATTTACTTACAGAGTAGTAGATTCATAGGACTATTGAATTGTTGCACGGACAAGTTAACTTTTGCTTCCGGTGGACGAGCAGTTAATTTGATGAATTTCAAGCCCTGGTTATATAGTTTAATTAATCTATCCACATCTTCTTAAGATGAGTGGCTTTAATGTCCATATTTGTCGTTATCCTTCTATTTCACTAATATTACTTTGCTCTGGAATGTAGACAGCGAAAGCAACGCCATGTCAAACCAATCACAACGGTCACCAAAGAAGACCCACAAGATGAACCTTGACCTCGCCAGAACTGGGTCAGCAGGTCACACTTCGCCTTCGTGGAACTCTCCAGCTGAGAAGATTGATCCGTTGTTACCCCTCGAACAACAGGGGTAGGTTGACGACGTCATAAGTTCAGGTTTTACAAATTTATAGTAAAGGTCATACTCCTCATGAAATATATCATAATTAACTCCAGCTATCATATAATTTTGATGAAATCCTCTGTGGGCATAATACCAGAAATTATCCAAGAGAATATCTTTGATGTGTTCTCATGGTAAGTATTAATAATAAAAAATATAATTAATGCTAAATTTTACAAATTTGTACTTCATTTGCTCTCATTGCAAATTGTGCATAATTTACAGACAGTTGACAAATGCACTATTTATGCAAGCAACAATGTGGACCCAGGTGAAAAACGCCTAATAGATGACATTTGTTTATTATGGGAAATCAGTTGATAAATGAGCTTTTGGCACACTGAAACATTTAAATGGAAGGTATGTGAGCTCTGCCTGCAACCCAGTGCCAGGCCTGTGACTGAGTCTGTGCAAGTCTCCTGAACATTAGGCCAATAAGCAACATAAACTAATAGTGGTAAACCTAGGATAAAGTAGAGTGTAGCATTAATTTAAAGCCACATGATTGTAGCGTTAATTTAAAGCCACATGATTGTAGTGTTAATTTTAAGCCACATGATTGTAGCGTTAATTTAAAGCCACATGATTGTAACGTTAATTTAAGCCACAGGATTGTAGCGTTAATTTCAAGCCACATGATTGTCGCGTTAATTTCAAGCCACATGATTGTAGCGTTAATTTCAAGCCACATGATTGTAGCGTTAATTTTAAGCCACAGGATTGTAGCGTTAATTTTAAGCCACACGATTGTAGCGTTAATTTAAAGCCACATGATTATAGCGTTAATTTAAAGCCACATGATTGTAGCATTAATTTAACGCCACATGATTGTAGCGTTAATTTAAAGCCACATGATTGTAGCGTTAATTTAAGCCACACGATTGTAGCGTTAATTTAAAGCCACATGATTGTAGCGTTAATTTTAAGCCACATGATTGTAGCGTTAATTTAAAGCCACATGATTGTAGTGTTAATTTAAAGCCACATGATTGTAGCGTTAATTTAAAGCCACATGATTGTAGTGTTAATTTAAAGCCACATGATTGTAGCGTTAATTTAAAGCCACATGAATGTAGCGTTAATTTAAAGCCACATGATTACCACAATTAATAGAGAGCAAAGAATATTTGACAATATATATATATATATATATATATATATATGATTTTTGAAGACTTGTTTGCTCCTTATTTTTTTATCCATCCACTGCCAGTGTCCAGTGATATTTCTACCCATCCAGATGGGTTGTATCTGTCCAAATGACAGGTGGACGGGTCTCTACAAAAAGCATTTACTCATACAAACTGGTTTCAACTTATGTTTTTAAATAGTGCTTATCCATATCAGTAGTGTATTGTAGGTTCACTAGTCAGTAGTGAATCCAGGGTCACATATTATGAAGTCAATCAGTAGGTGATGCAACTACCTTGTGTCATCAAGATACTCTGTAGCTGGATGGCTATACACTGTACAGATATTATTGTTATGTTGTATCTGGTACTATACATAACTGTGACATATGATGTTTCATTTGCTGTAGCTGGTACCATACATTACTGTGATATGTGGTATAGCTGGTATCATACATTACTGAGTGACATTTGCTGTAGCTGGTACCGTACATTACTGTGATGTGTTCTGTAGCTGGTAGTGGTACCATACACTAAAAGTGACATTTGCTGTAGCTGGTACCATACATTACTGTGACATTTGCTGTAGCTGGTACCATACATTACTGTGACATTTGCTGTAGCTGGTACCATACATTACTGTGACATTTGCTGTAGCTGGTACCGTACATTACTGTGACATTTGCTGTAACTTGTGCCATACATTACTGTGACATTTGCTGTAGCTGGTACCATACATTACTGTGACATTTGCTGTAGCTGGTACCATGCATTACTGTGACATTTGCTGTAGCTGGTACCATACATTACTGTGACATTTGCTGTAACTTGTGCCATACATTACTGTGACATTTGCTGTAGTTGGTACCATACATTACTGTGACATTTGCTGTAGCTGCTACCATACATTACCGTGACATTTGCTGTAGCTGGTACCATACATTACTGTGACATTTGCTGTAGCTGGTAGCCTGGTACCATACATTACTGTGACATTTGCTGTAGCTGGTACCATGGATCAATCAGTCGGGTGAATGCGGAACAACTTCTGAGGGTGCACAAGGAGGGTAGTTACCTTGTGAGGATGAGTGAAAGCAACAAGCTGGACTTCTCCCTCTCACTCAAGTAAGTCCTGTCCCTTTCTCCACCCCTTGCTCTCTCTATCTCTCCTTTTCTCCCTTTCTCCACCCCTTGCTCTCTCTATCTCTCCTTTTCTCCCTTTCTCCACCCCTTGCTCTCTCTATCTCTCCTTTTCTCCCTTTCTCCACCCCTTGCTCTCTCTATTTCTCCCTTTCTCCACCCCTTGCTCTCTCAAGCTCTCCTTTTCTCCCTTTCTCCACCCTTGCTCTCTCTAGCTCTCCTTTTCTCCCTTTCTACACCCCTTGCTCTCTCTAGCTCTCCTTTTCTCCCTTTCTCCATCCCTTGCTCTCTCTATTTCTCCCTTTCTCCACCCCTTGCTCTCTCTATCTCTCCTTTTCTCCCTTTCTCCACCCCTTGCTCTCTCTAGCTCTCCTTTTCTCCCTTTCTCCACCCCTTGCTCTCTCTAGCTCTCCTTTTCTCCCTTTCTCCATCCCTTGCTCTCTATCTCTCCTTTTCTCCCTTTCTCCACCCTTGCTCTCTCTCTATCTCTCCTTTTCTCCCTTTCTCCACCCCTTGTTCTCTCTCTAGCTCTCCATTTCTCCCTTTCTCCACCCCTTGCTCTCTCTAGCTCTCCTTTTCTCCCTTTCTCCACCCTTGCTCTCTCTATCTCTCCTTTTCTCCCTTTCTCCACCCCTTGCTCTCTCTGTCTCTCCTTTTCTCCCTTTCTCCACCCCTTGCTCTGTCTATCTCTCCTTTTCTCCCTTTCTCCATCCCTTGCTCTCTCTATCTCTCCTTTTCTCCCTTTCTCCACCCCTTGCTCTCTCTATCTCTACTTTTCTCCCTTTCTCCACCCTTGCTCTCTCTATCTCTCCCTTTCTTCACCCTTGCTCTCTCTAGCTCTCCTTTTCTCCCTTTCTCCACCCCTTGCTCTCTCTAGCTCTCCTTTTCTCCCTTTCTCCACCCTTGCTCTCTCTAGCTCTCCTTTTCTCCCTTTCTCCACCCCTTGCTCTCTCTGTCTCTCCTTTTCTCCCTTTCTCCACCCCTTGCTCTGTCTATCTCTCCTTTTCTCCCTTTCTCCATCCCTTGCTCTCTCTATCTCTCCTTTTCTCCCTTTCTCCACCCCTTGCTCTCTCTATCTCTACTTTTCTCCCTTTCTCCACCCTTGCTCTCTCTATCTCTCCCTTTCTTCACCCTTGCTCTCTCTAGCTCTCCTTTTCTCCCTTTCTCCACCCCTTGCTCTCTCTAGCTCTCCTTTTCTCCCTTTCTCCACCCTTGCTCTCTCTAGCTCTCCTTTTCTCCCTTTCTCCATCCCTTGCTCTCTATCTCTCCTTTTCTCCCTTTCTCCACCCTTGCTCTCTCTCTATTTCTCCCTTTCTCCACCCCTTGTTCTCTCTCTAGCTCTCCATTTCTCCCTTTCTCCACCCCTTGCTCTCTCTAGCTCTCCTTTTCTCCCTTTCTCCACCCCTTGCTCTCTCTATCTCTCCTTTTCTCCCTTTCTCCACCCCTTGCTCTCTCTGTCTCTCCTTTTCTCCCTTTCTCCACCCCTTGCTCTGTCTATCTCTCCTTTTCTCCCTTTCTCCATCCCTTGCTCTCTCTATCTCTCCTTTTCTCCCTTTCTCCACCCCTTGCTCTCTCTATCTCTACTTTTCTCCCTTTCTCCACCCTTGCTCTCTCTATCTCTCCCTTTCTTCACCCTTGCTCTCTCTAGCTCTCCTTTTCTCCCTTTCTCCACCCCTTGCTCTCTCTAGCTCTCCTTTTCTCCCTTTCTCCACCCCTTGCTCTCTCTATCTCTCCTTTTCTCCCTTTCTCCACCCCTTGCTCTCTCTGTCTCTCCTTTTCTCCCTTTCTCCACCCCTTGCTCTCTATCTCTCCTTTTCTCCCTTTCTCCATCCCTTGCTCTCTCTATCTCTCCTTTTCTCCCTTTCTCCACCTCTTGCTCTCTCTATCTCTCCTTTTCTCCCTTTCTCCACCCCTTGCTCTCTCTATCTCTCCCTTTCTCCACCCTTGCTCTCTTTATCTCTCCATTTCTCCCTTTCTCCACCCTTGCTCTCTCTATCTCTCCTTTTCTCCCTTTCTCCATCCCTTGCTCTCTCTATCTCTCCCTTTCTCCACCCCTTGCTCTCTCTAGCTCTCCTTTTCTCCACCCCTTGCTCTCTCTAGCTCTCCTTTTCTCCCGTTCTCCACCCCTTGCTCTCTCTATCTCTCCTTTTCTCTCATCTCAGGTCACTCCAGTCTTCCACCCTCTGGCATCCCTTCTTCCTCCCAGCCTTGCTCCTTCTCTCTGTCTCTCACTAAGCGAATTCCCTTTCTCCCGACCTCTTGACCTCACTAAATATTTCAGTTTGACCCAAAACATGTCTGTCTGTGAATATGAACATTGTCTCACTAACTCACTCACTCACTCACTCACTCACTCACTCACTCACTCACTCACTCACTCACTCACTCACTCACTCACTCACTCACTCACTCACTCACTCACTCACTCACTCACTCACTCAATCAATCAATCAATCAACCAATCAATCAATCAATCAATCACTCACTGTCCTACACATTAGTAAGTTCTCTCTTGGAATTATCATTCACTAATATGAATATGTTCACCCCATTGTTTTCCCAAAAGTTGTAATACTAAGTATAAATTTCATACCGTAATCATTACCATGTACAGATCTAATGAAATTAATTGTCAGTTATTTTTTGTTGGATAAATCTCCATGATGTGCTGTTCCTAACATATTTTTCATGTACTTAGGTGTAGTGTCATTCTTTGTGCCATTCAATGCATTGTGCACAGTTAATTTGACTGATTTATATATTATTTATGTGATTTATCAGTAACTAGCCGACTTTAAATGCCCTGGATAAATGTGCTAGTGCGAGTTAAATCTTAGGGATCATTCCAGTCTCACTTCTGGAAAAAGCAGTCTCCCATGCTAAAATTGTGTAACATTATTTATGTGTGTCCCATAATGCAACAAAATGTTACCATGTGGCTTACTTCATGCCACAATATTTTGAAATATTGAGCTCCCAATTTCTCCAAACCGGATGAAATTTGAAAAACGTCTAAATCAACAAACGGTACCAGTTGATATGCTATGGAAAATGACAGAGATGTGGGTCCACAGACAGACAGACACAAACAAACAAACAAACAAACAAACAAACAAACAAACAAACAAACAAACAGAGAAATAAACAAACAAACAGAGAAACAAACAAACAATCAGACAAACAAACAAACAGAGAAACAAACAAACAAACAGAGAAACAAACAAACAGAGAAACAAACAGAGAAACAAACAGAGAAACAAACAGAGAAACAAACAAACAAACAGAGAAACAAACAAACAAACAGAGAAACAAACAAACAATCAGACAAACAAACAAACAAACAGAGAAACAAACAAACAAACAGAGAAACAAACAAACAATCAGACAAACAGAGAAACAAACAGAGAAACAAACAGAGAAACAAACAAACAAACAGAGAAACAGAGAAACAAACAAACAAACAAACAGAGAAACAGAGAAACAAACAAACAAACAAACAGAGAAACAGAGAAACAAACAAACAAACAAACAGAGAGACAGAGAAACAAACAAACAAACAAACAGAGAGACAGAGAAACAAACAAATACAGAATCAACAAGACAAACAGACAGACAAACAAACAAACAGAAACAAACAAACAAACAGAGAAACAGAGAAACAAACAAATAGAGAAACAGAGAAACAAACAAAAAATGAAACAAACAAACAAACAGAGAAACAGAGAAACAAACAAACAGAGAAACAAACAGAGAAACACTGCCTTGTACATTGTAATACAGATGACTGTACCCACACTGTATGTTAGTAACGGAGACACACTAATGTGGTTGTGTGTGTGCAGGAGTGCGCGGGGTTTCATGCACATGAAGATCGTGAACCGCGACGGTCGCTTCATCCTTGGACAGTTCAGTCAGCCATTCAGTAGTATTCCAAAGATGATCCACCACTACACCGTCAGCAAACTTCCCATCAAAGGCGCCGAACATATGTCGCTGCTCCATCCAATCATCAACGAGACATTATGATGCCGTGTCGCCACCTGGTGGCCAACGGTGCTGCCCCCTGGCGGTGGCGAACCTTTAGCTGCTGTTGTCGCATTCAATGGTTTAGGGGTCGTGCAGATTCTTGTACATATTACGTAACTACGCATGTCATGTAGTGGAGATTACGCGCGTGTGTGTGTATGTGTGTAAGTTCACACATGTCAAGTCAGTCGGAATGCGTTGTGTGTGTGTGTGTGTGTGTGTGTGTGTGTGTGTGTGTGTGTGTGTGTGTGTGTGTGTGTAGCGCGTGGAGAAGTCGGATTACTCATTTAGTTATAATCTGGTTGGTTTATTCAGAGATCTCTGGCTGCCATTTGATAACCGTGAGTGGTGTCGTTGATGTACACGTAGTGTCGCCGACAAAATGTTGACGTAACATTTGTCCTGCATTCCATGGAGCGGGACAAAATTTTGAAACATTTTCGATAATATGGATGGAGGATGTGGCGTAGTTTGATGAATCAGAAAATTAACAGTCACTATGGCAACATCCATGACCTCTCCACTATGAAAGTCTCCAGTGTTGCATTTTGGGATATTACAAATGTTAGGATATTTTTGTACATCTGCCGGTCTGAGTACCGTTGCTGAAACAGTGTTTGATTTTTTCTTGTGGAAAGTCTTGTGTACTAAATCACTGAAACCCACAGAAACATAACTGTCCATGAGGTATTTACTGCTCTGGTTTTCTTCTGGTGGACAGTGTCAAGAATTTAACTCCATTGAAAAGGTAAAACAGCAAAGGAGATGGCAGAAATCACATCTGTTACTGTAGTCTAACACTTTCACCTCCGAAATGTCAGAATTTGTTAATATAATGTGACCACGATGTGTTTAAACTTTTAATTTCAATGTTTTGTTTCAAACATCAACTACATGTCGAATGGCAACATAGTTATTCATCTACAGATAAAAGTCGAATTATAGTTTTAATTAGTTTTAGTTATACTTTTAATGTGGTTCATTAGAAGTCATTGTGGCAGTGGGGATGTCACAGTAAATAAAGTTTATATTATAATTATAACAAATTTTGCAATCTATATATCATCAGCCTTTGTCTCTTTGAGTAACAAGATTCCACTTCAGGCTGATGTGACTAGATAGACTGCATTTTACCATATACACTGTACTTGTTTCGTAGAATGTGTCAACAGTCGGGTTGGTTTTTCACCAGTTGTTAATTTAATTACATAGTTTTGAATTGTGCAAAATTGTTTGTTAAGTTCCATTGGGAGGGACCAGTTTGATGGGCATTGAGCTATGTTTTGCTAGAGGCATGGGAGAAGTTATTATGTTTTTGGTTGCCATAGTAATCCTTTTGTCTCATTATAGACTGTGCCATGCTGTTGTTTATCGTACTAGTCCAATCTTCTGAGCAACATGATATCTGTCCATTTGTGCAGCAGCCTTCAGGCTGTTGATATTTTTAAACCTCTGCAGTATAACTTTTCTAGTCATGTGCAAATAGAATTGTATTAAACTTATCACGTGTAAATTACAAATACTTCATCGAAGATTGCCACGGGAAGTTGCAATGGAAAGTGTGGGTAGCTACACATATTGAAGCTGCCATATCTCATGATGTATACTCATTCAGACTTTCTAAGTTGGCATAAGCTACCGGTGAGCACAATCTCCGCATGGGTAGATTTTGCCATGAAGATTTAACGAATATAATTGTGATGGCGTCACCTCTTACGTTTCCAAATTTACACGAGTTATGACTGCGTATGTCTAGTTTCTGGGGAGAAAAAGTGATGCCGGTTTTAGGTTCTTGGTAGTTTTCAATTTAAAAATTATTTTGAAATTATACCATACAGTTTTGTGTGATGATCCTGAAAAAATCTGATCAAATATGACATAAAGCAGGATTTTGCTTGAAAGAGGGAGATTGGGGTGATGTTTTAAAACATCATCAAAACCAGATCTCGCACCATATGATAATTGGAAAGTCTGATGGGAATGTTCACAGTTATAATGTTTAAAACTAATCATGACAATGACGTGAAAGCAATGTCTACTACAGGTATATTATAGCCACACTGCCATGTATATGAGAGACAGGTGTCAATCAGGAAATACGCATTTCTAAGTATTTTATCTCTACACGTACATTGTGAATGTATCATAACTATATAAATATATATAGATCGTATATATATATATACAAAAAATAAGCGTCATGAGTATATAAAGTCGCAAGTGGAAAGTTTCTAACGTATACGCAAAAGCTAGTCAAGTTTACGTGTTGCATGTTATTTTGTTAATTTTCTTGCTTTTTTGGTCGTATTGAATGCTGCATTTCATTGGTCAGTCTGTGCTGCTAGTTTTACAGGTAGATTTAGTTGTAAGTGCAGCTGTCATTTTTTACGTCTCAGTGTGTTTTATGCCCATGGGTGCTGGACCAACCGTGCATGCTATATACCCCTATGTGGGGGCGGTTACTTGGTCATGGTCCCAGCGTTTTACGTAAGTTCTGGTCTCTTGCGAATCGGGTATGTTTTTGCATTCGTTTTATTTTCTGAATTTCACTGCTGATTTTATTTACAATTACAGGTGCATCTGGTCTGTGTTGACAAGCGTTTATTCTGGAAGCCAACATTGTTATTATTGTCGTTTAAAGCGTCATGGTCCATTCGTGGATTTTTATTGCAAAATCATGATATATGGTATAAATTATACCTATCATAGCGAAAAGACAGTCAAAATACTTTTTCATGTACCATTTAGGGGTTGAAAATAGATGCAGTAAGGGCACTTAACTCTGTGTACACATCGACCACGAGGCGTTTTCGAAACCATTGTAGGCGTGGCTAAAAGCCCAGAAGGAAATGCATGATCACGCAATGCAGTATCACGTGAAAACAAGTTGACGCCACTAACGCCACACCCAGCCAGGTGCACAGCTCCCAGTTGGTAAAGGTCAAAGGGTGGGGGTCACTCGCGGTGATTTGAGTGACAGCGTCGGGATTCTTATATACATTCGACGTTTAACATTATGAAGTTGGTTCTGTTTTGATAAAACATTTATTGGCGGTCAGGATACTACAATAGTTATAACTTATACTGATTAACATGATTTTGCAATAAAAATCAAAAGCCATGAACTGATCACGTCGCTTTAAGAATGTTATTTTGCCACTGCAGCATAACCCCTGTGCCATTTTGGCTCATAATTGTTGGTATGAGTACATCTAGTAGATTCTATTGTATTTATTATGTGTCATTGTTTTACTAACGATAATCCCTTCTAACAGAAGGTGTCGATGTTCAAATATGTTGAAAAGTCTCCATCATAAGTATACATAGCAAGTCGTGTGAGTCAAGTCATATTTCTGTGAAATTATGTTCTACCAGACCGCGTTAGTATTTTAATGAGCAACAGTAATATATGAGCAGATTTGCCATTAATTTTTATATTGCCAAAGTGAGGAATCTATATAAACTGCAACGTATTACAGGCAGTCAAAAAGTCAGGGCACCCTTCTGAGTGAAGGTATTTTTCGGCACCCCGTGTTATGAATATCCTGCTCAATTTGCAAAGTGTTTACATGAAGGAAACTATAACATACTACAAGTGGTGAAAGCTATTAATGTGAGCACCTTCTAGATCGAGTCCTTCACTTCTGGCATCCATGCCACTAGTCTGCTGCTCCACTTGTCAAGTATTTATCGTCAACTTTGGTGTTGCGTACCGAGTGATAAAATCGTACATCGCGCTGGCTGGCCAACCACTGTCTTCCTGGACCCTGCTCAATGTCACTGTCTCTCAACAGAGGGTGCCGCAGTGCAAGTCAACTTATACTTATGCATTTACTTGTCGGAGGAACTACACTTTTGTTACTGTGATAATTTTAACTTTTGTCAATTGAAGAAACGCTTTCGACTGTGTTGCCTTCGGCTACGCTGCCATACGGTGCGACTGGGTCTAGCCGTCAGCTGTGAAACCAGCAGCTGTATGTCGACTCGGCACCACATCAGCTTCCTAGTGAGACGTCTTATTTTGTTATGATTATTACATAAAGATCTATATACTATGATATTAATAAAAGTGACGTTGTATAATAATGATTGTTAGCCTGTTTCTCTTGTTTTTTATACCGTTGTTTGAGCTTATAGCAACTGACTTTGCCAGTTACTTCTGCCCTGGCTGTGGGAACAGCACAAATACCCGCCCCAATTTGAAGACTGGTGGGAATCCCAATATGACCCATTCGCGTTCTAAACATTACATGCAATATTATACCACGACCTGAAACCAACCACACTTTTCATGGGCTATTTCAGTGGCTGATGTTAAAAGATGAGTGTATGAAAAGGGTGTGCTGGTGTTGACATAATCAGCCGCAGCAACCACTGATGCGCGAGGATGTTTAAAGGCCATGTTTCCAGCTCCTATTGCATTTGCCTTTTATCCAGTTGCCTGCTTTCACCATCCCATGTGTCGACAGCCATCAGACTCAAGTCTGTAGACACAGGGTTCTGCCAGATCTTCCTTTGCGTGTGCCATTCCCTCCACCCCAAACTTGATAAAGGTAAGTTCTGATAAAGCACAATATCCAGTCCTCAGGACTGATTACGGTGCTTTTCACTTTACTTTCCTGGCCGACATGTTCATTCAAACACCATCTCAACTTCTCTGGTAAGCATCCAGCCATTAATGCACAAAGAGTATTCATCCACCACTGTCTATAGCCAGATACTCATACAGCTGAGTGAACTGGAGTAATGAAGAGTGAACAAACTTGCCTAAGGCTTGGCACAGCAGCACATAATTCAAACCCGCATTCTCTTAGTCAAGACTCCGAAGCTCTAACCAGTGAGCAATTTGGTACAGTCATTCACTCGGTCTGTATCATCCTTATTGACATGTTCATGTCACCTCAGCTGTCTTCTTTGGATAGCATTCCCAATCACCTCTACTGCTCTTCGTCTAAATTCTGCACTGGGCCGTCTGTCACTGAGTAATGCACCTCACACAGGGCTTTATGCAGGACCAAATTATTGCAAGTCACACATTTTGGTGGACACATGATGTTAACAACTGTTAAGCCAGTTTACAAACTTTACGATGTGTCCGATGACCTGAAATGGGCTAAAACACACATGACACCATTTACACTCACATTCAAGGCATAACTGACAATATCTGGTTTTGGAAGACCTTTTTTGCTCCTTAATTTTTTTTACCCATATACCCATGTTTCTACCCGTCCATAACTGTTTTTACCCGTCCAAATGATGGGTGGACGGATCTCTGCATAAAGCTATGGCCTCACGTCCATCTCACCTTTAACAATGTTTATTATGTTATGGGTCAATTGTTTTTGAAGTTACCCGGCTCATATCACCAGATGTCACACAATTTTGTTTTAATATGGATACGTGTGTATTGCTGTGATAAAGAAAATGTATATTTTAGCAGATTAATCCCGATTCACCACAACAATTTTACACAATGTGAGGGCGTGTTCGACATAATTCACCTTGAGCCTCGGTGTATACGCTAGCTTTGGGGTAATTGTTTTGATTTAAAGATGCCTCCTCATGTAAACGTCTTACATTGTTTCTTTTTCAGGCTTTTAACTCATTGTTAACTAGTTGAACCATGGTGAATTTTGAAAAAATAACACTTGGTTTTCCTGGGCTTTTCGGAAAACCAACCAACCAGAAAATTCATTCAAATATTAATAACAATTGGGCTGCATATTTAATCACCCACATGGCAGCAACGAAGAGGTGCGAAACAGAACTTGGCAAGCCATTATGTTTGGCCCCATGAAGGCCTCTTCACCACAGTAAAGCGATGCAAACTGAAATGGTACGGACACGTTAGAAGATCTTCGGGGCTTGCCAAGACAATCCTGCAGGGTACAGTACAAGGAGGGAGACAGAGAGAGACAGAAAAAGAGATGGGAGGACAACATCCCGGAATGGACTGGCATGACGCTGGGCGCCGTCACGAGAAAGGCGAGGGGAATGGAGGGAGCTGGTTCCCAGGTCATCTGTGGCGCCCCAACGGTCCACTGAGACTACGGGATAGGTGAAGGTGGTGGTAGTAAGCTCAGTGATTCACATAAACACAGTTATGTATTGGCTTGTTGCACAGATAACACTCAAGTTATGCATTGATTTGTAGCACAAAAGTGGCAGAGAAAGTACTTATGCAAAATTATACGTTTTTGATACAATACACCTTGTAAAGAATCCCTTTAAGTGGAGGAAGGACATAAGTAAATTACAACTTTCCGAGAAAGTACACCAATCTATGAAATGAATTAGGAGAAAAATATTAACACATGGATTCATACTTATATTAGCTTGATTATATGTGGTTTGTGTGATTAGAACAAATAAGACCCAATTCCTTGTTTCTTTAATAACCTAACACAAAACCGCACCAACGTTCCTAATGTTTAAAATAAGTAACGGATATCACCTCTCATAAAATAAGATTTATTGTAACTTGAGATCAAATCAAAGTTGACAGTGAACACCACTGTTGTGCATACCAACCGCTAATATTAGGTATATAATAGCACAGTGCCTGCTTCTCACACACTCTCCAGCACTTTGATGTATACCTGGCATGTATATATATAACTATATATAAGTTCATATAGGCAGCAAGCTTTTGACGCCTTCTTATCACAGATATTTCAGTGTTTTCGAATTGTAGAGTTATTTCTGTCAGTGATACGATATACCGTTAAGAAAACAAATCCTATCAGCCACTTTTCTTTTGCTAAAGTAAAAAAGAACTAGCCATAAGCCAGCCTTGTGATTGGCAGTTAATGTTGAGCCAATGTTGTCTTCTGGCTGCATTTCGATGATGCGATTCGAAATGCACCGTTAACACACAGGATAGCATGCTCTGTTAACACACGGGATAGCATGCTCTGTTAACACACGGGATAGCATGCTCTGTTAACACACGGGATAGCATGCTCTGCCAAGTCGTCTATGAAACTCGGTTAATTCAGCCAGAATTACAACGGACATCCACTCATAGTCCAGGGTGTGTTTATGACGCACTGCCATGATTGACGCACTGCCATGGTTGACACACTGCCATGGTTGACGCACTGCCATGGTTGACACACTGCCATGGTTGACGCACTGCCATGGTTGACGCACTGCCATGGTTGACGCACTGCCATGATTGAACACTGCCATGGTTGATGCACTGCCATGGTTGACGCACTGCCATGGTTGACGCACTGCAATGGTTGACGCACTGCCATGGTTGACGCACTGCCATGGTTGACGCACTGCCATGGTGACGACATGACGTGTGGATTCAGTGCGTCGGTAAATCTGTCAGGGCATCTAAGGGTTAGACACTGATGACGTCGGAGTGATGTGATCAAACTCCAGAATTTTCTCCTCGAGCAGAGACTCCATGTTGACGTCCACCTTCATGGCCTCTGATTGGTTGTTGCTCGAGGCGCTCCCGTCGCGCCTGCATTGACCCCCCGCGACCCACCTCTCGGTGACCAACTCCCCGACACTGCTGGCGGGTGATGACAGGGCGCTGTCGGTGTAGGGCTTCATCGTTTCGGCGAGCACTGACGACGACAGCGACTCCAACTGCACCATGTCGTCGGACGTCAGCTTACGGCCGCTGCCCGACGCACGCCGCACATGGATGTTGCCTGGCAACAGGCCGCCATCGCTCAGGTGCCTGTCAAATGACAATAATGTGGAGCATTTATAGAGCGCCGTGTGCCCAGATAAACGTTCGCTCAATTGTGCTGATGAGTGTAAGTAAAAATACATTAAATAACATAATCGTGTTAAATAGAAGAAAACAAGCTAAAAGTATCACATACATTTTTTTAATGTCAGTACATAGTGTACTGACATTTAAAAAAATAGCCATCGCTCAGGTGCATCTCAAATTACAATAATACGGAGCATTTATAGAGCGCCCAACACTACACTCTGAAAAATGACCAAGCAACTACCCATAGAAAATTAAATAAAGAAGAGAAATTGGAGGTGGATAGGACATACACTCAGGAAACCACCAGAAACAATCACCCGTCAAGCCATCACATGGGACCCCCCAGGGAAGAGGAGAAGAGGTAGGCCACGAAACACCTGACAGAGAGACATGGAAAAAGAAACAAAGGAGATGGGATACACCAGGAGAGAAATGGAGAAGATGCCCACTGACAGAAAACGGTGGTGTTCCTTGGTCGATGGCCTATGCTCCCAGCGAGCGAAAAGGCATAAGTAAGTAATAGAGCACCATGTGTCCAGCTAAAAGTTTGCTCAATTGTGCTGAAGAGTGTAAGTAAAAAATACATTAAATAACCTAATCGTGTTAAATAGAAGAAAACGAGCTAAAAGTATCACATAAATTTTATAAAATGTCAGTACATAGTGTAATGGGGCGATCACACTGGCCCGAACGAGCTTCCGTTTGTTTTCCGTACACGAAGTGTGATGTGTTTAACTGGCCGAATGTCCCTCCAAATGTGTTTTCCCCAATGTATCACTGAATGCTTTCCATTTGTTTTCCGAATGTTTTCAGTATGATTTCACAATGCTTTCAGAATAGACCGAATACTTTCTGCATGTTGACTTCGAAAGGTTTCCTTTCCGAACGCTTTCCGTATGCTTTCCGAACATGGTGAATTGACCTAGAATGGACTGAACTCTTTCCGCATGCTTTTCGCATGCTTTCGGAAAGCATTCGTCATGTTCTAGGTCAATTCAGGGTGTTCGGAAAGCATACGGAACCCAGCACCTCCACATTTTCATTTCGAATGCACCAGGAACTAGACACATGCTTCCCGAGCATTTTCCGTACATGCCGTATGCTCCCAGAATGCTTCCCGAATACTTCCCGAATACACATGGACGCCACATTCAGATGGTCGATGAAAATTATTTTGAACATGCACAACACATTTTTCGAACTACCGAATGCCGTTCCGTATGCATCCGTACGGAGCCGAACAGCCCATATGCTCCTAGAACACACCGAATGCTTCCCGAATATGATCCGAACACCCAAATTCCTATTTGGAAAACAAATTAAATGGCATTCGGGCCAGTATGATCGGGCCATATGTAAAAACATAAATAAATATACATATATAAAGCACAAGTGTACATTAAATGAATTAGCCGTTAAAGCACATAAAATATGCTTAGATTAATTAAATGTAAACGTGTTAATTAACAATAATAAACAAATAACTGCAAGTAAATAATCAAATTCACGCACAATTTCTTCACTTGTCTCAAAGTTGATATTCTGCAAGAATACAACAAAAATTTCTGATATAACCACGACAGACTGTCTACTACCCTCCTCTACTTTGCCACACACCCTTTCACTACATTTCAGAAGTGTCTACTGCAACCTCCACAAATCAGCATAATCATCACAACATTGATGTTGGCTGATCGATAGAAGAAGAAGAACTCCAAGTATTTCAATGTAACTTGCAATGTCTTGATTGAACCTGCCGTCAAAGCATTTGAATGCAAATGTTTTTTTAGGTTACATAAAAGGAAATAAAACATTTCAGAATCGCATTCAACTATAAAATTGATTAGCGCATCCATTCACATGCACAACATATGTCATAGTTGTATTCAAATGCAGTTTCAATTGTCAAAACATCTGGCAGGAAAGTTTAAGGGTTTTCTGGAGAAACATACTACCCGGTAACCACCATTTTTGAAATATCCAAACAGAGATTAGTTACGGAAAGTATTGATCCAGTTTAGTCCAATAACTACCAGTAATTCAAACCAAGATGCAATATAATCTTTTCACCCAATCAGCATCACCCTTCTTCCTATTAGCATCTGTGGTAAATGACGGCGACGACTGTATCAATATGTTTTGATAACAAACCTGAATATGCTGCCAATTAATTTTTTTTAATGTTATCACATTTTGTATAACAAATCTACAAAGAATTATTTATCATCCTCTTTACTTTTGGATTCTTACCACATGCCAACATCTTAACCGACTTTCAACTTAATCTCAAAAGACAAAACACAAAAGTGATTTGTTCTAAACATGAATTAAAGAACTTTACCAACTCATACCTTCGCATGTTGCGACCGGTGGCAGACGCTGACAAACTACGCAGGTCTTCGTGGTAGGCTTTCAGCTGCGACAGTGACATCTCAATCTCCTCTCCACTGGCAGAATTCGGTCCGCCAAACTTGACCTTCAGCATCGGTGTGGGGGGGCGGCAAGGCTCCTGTTTCTCCTCGACCAGCGGCTCGTCTGCGTCGTCGTCCACTTTCGCTTTCACTTTCGACAACAGGCTAACGGACATGTTATTGAGAGGCATCTTGCTCAAGACGTCAGCAGTGCTGGTCTTGTCAATGCCTTCAACGGATTTCTTTTCTGTTGGAGCCAATTCAGCCGTGGCACAGTGGCCGAAATACTGCGGCCACAAAATACAGCGGGCGGCCAGTAGTTGTGGCACAACGAGTAGAATGATATTGATTGGCCAGAAGATGAACATGGCGAAGTTGTCACTGGGCAAGCGGTAGATGAACATTGTGCGCTGGTTCAGGGAGCCACCAATGTGGACAATCTGGGCCTGGGGAGATACAGGACGGTATGACACTCAGATATGCAAAGACAGCTAATCTGCAGTCGTTTCTTGTTGGATGTACGCAGGTGTTTGTTGTGTTAATATGTTGTTTTGCGTTGTTCTGCTGGTTGTTTGTGTCGTGCTAATTCTAAGTTGTGTCTTTGTTAATTTTAAGTTGCGTCTTGTGCTAATTGTAAGTTGTGTCTTGTGCTAATCAGCAGATGTTGTCTTTTAAGCTCATCCATAGTTCCCAGATGTGCCAAGCTGCAGTTCTTGTTGTTTTGTTGTCTTCGCCAATCAGTAGCTGTTGTTGTTTTGCACTAATCTGTTGTTGCCGTCTTGTGCCAAACTTGTTATTTTGTGCATTTTACTAGGCCTTATTGTTCTGTGCAAACCTGTAGTTGTTGATGGTGTCATACGCTAACCTGACTGCACCACCTGCTAATCTGCAGCATGTTTCACTGTTACCTGCATAGCAGCTCCAGCATGAAGCAGTGCAAAGTCTGGCATCCATCTCTTGTTAGGGTAGAGCAGGCCGTAGATGATTAGCATATAGCCCGGCACAAAGCAGAACATATAGATGAGCAGCTGAAAGATTCAGTCAGAATGTGTAAATGAGTAGCTAACCAATTCAGTCAGATCATGTAGACGAGCAGCTAAAAGATTCAGTCGGAATGTGTAAATGAGTAGCTAACCAATTCAGTCAGATCATGTAGACGAGCAGCTGAAAGATTCAGTCAGAATGTGTAGATGCGTAGCTAACCAATTCAGTCAGAACATGTAGACGAGCAGCTAAAAGATTCAGTCAGAATGTGTAAATGAGTAGCTAACCAATTCAGTTAGATCATGTAGACGAGCAGCTGAAAGATTCAGTCAGAATGTGTAGATGCGTAGCTAACCAATTCAGTCAGAACATGTAGACGAGCAGCTAAAAGATTCAGTCAGACTGTGTAAATGAGTACCTAACCAATTCAGTTAGAACATGTTAGTGGGGCGGTTATGTGGAAAATATCAGAGGGATTGTGGGTTTGGTGGTAAAAACAGCAATATTGGCATAGTTGATGTTAAAGATGTACTAAACGATTTTAGATATAGTGCCAAGCTCAATTTTTCCCCTGGTGTCCATAAAATGACCAAATCCAAGATGGCCACCAATCGAAGTGTGAAAATTTAGAAAACGCGTTATCTAAATTAATAATTGACATAACATGGTCGTAAAAATGCAAAACAACAAGAATGTTTGGGTGCAATAAATGGATTTTTTTTATTGCCAATCATGTTGGTACAATAGCATGGAATCATATTTTCAACTATTCATACATATTTATATTGAATATAATTCAAAACGTTAGCATCGATATTCAATAATGATAATTGCTGTCATTTTATACAGCTTGACAAGATGAAACAAAAATAAATAAAATAAAGCACCATTCAAAACAAAATGTTGAACATAAGACTGGACTCATCACTTTGGCAAAAAAGCAACAATACAAAATAAAACAAATATACAACTGAGTGACATAATTAATACTGCCATCACTCCTGTATTATTACAACATTATCCAATTGAAGCCTTCACACTTTACACAATGCCATACAATGACTGACAAACTGATATAAAATGGACTAGAAACATTAACAAACAAATTTGGTAATTCCAAACGCAAACAGTTTTGAACAAAAACAATAAATCTGATAGACACTGAACAGCTGCTAGACAGTAGACATCACATCTTAATAGTGATCACTGTGTTCACAGTTGCCACAGCAGTGGCACAGTGACATGCACTTCAGATTAGCTTTAACACATTTGCACAGCCCTCTGCATCCCTTCTTACAGCCGCATCTTAACAAGTCTGAGCAGGACACGGCCGCTTCTGCGCGCCGTATTCTTGCTCCATCCCCAGGACTCTGGAGAAGGAAGATCTGATTCTCGGACCTGGGCCTGACCCCATACATGGCCACCCTGGTATGTTGCTCGTCTTGCAGTAGTGCAGCTCTGGTTGGTGGAATGGCGTCGATAGATATGGCTTTTGACGTGAACATGTGCTTCCTGGCTGAGTCCACAGTAGTTTCGTCACTCCCCCGATCATACATAAGCACCACGTATGACTCGAGTACAGACATGCAGACTTTGTCCAAACTTATCGGTCGTGTGACAAGTCTAGCGAAGACCTCCGTTGCAGCATTGAATGACCTCCACGTGTCGAAGGCTTTCTTTTTGCCTTTCCCAGCAAACGACGAGACTGTGTGACAACCGGTGAAGGCGTGGAACTTGGGAAGAGCTTGTGCTTTCTCTGCACCCAAAGAGGTGGCAATTTCATGAGCTGGTATGTACCTCAGGTGTTTACCCGTGCCAAACGCTATCCACAGCTGTGTGTTCTCCATTGACACAACAGTGGAGACAGCCAGGACGACAACGTCTGTATCCACTGTTCGCAGCATGATCCGCCAATGACCTTTTTCGGCCGCATCCTTGGCGTGCAGGAACATGCGCGTATCCGCCTCTTCGTGAGAGCATGGTGCCAAGGCCGAGACATCTTGATGGACACGTGAGCACAGCACATGCTTCCCACAGGTTGAGAAGACTTCTTTCTCTGTAGACAGATTTTCCGCGACTTCATGTGCTAGGAAGTTGAATAGTTCTGTCTTGTTCTCGTCCACTCGCAGGAACTCCTGCCAGTTTCCCGGGATGGAGTTGGCTGCTGCAACACATCGTCTGAACATCCCAGATGATGTCCACCCTTGTGACTCTAGCCAACTCTGCTTCGATATATGGAAGGAACACAAACATGGCATAGTCTTGGAAGGTTTTCGCTCCAACTGGCTTCAGCATGTTGATGATAGCAGCTCCATCCAGTATAATGACGTCGATGACTGGAGCTTCGCCTTTGGATGTGCACAGCTTCTCCAGGCAATCTGTGAGATCTGCTTTTGTACCGAACCGCAATTTTCCCAGCTGCGACAAGGATGGTGGGTATGCATGATTTTCATGCTTGAAGAAATTGTCCAAGTCTCCGTCTCGTGTCTGGCACGCGATGTACAGCCTGGAAAATAGTGCACAGTCGCTCTTGAGGGATGTTAGCATCTGTGTAGCTTTGGATGGTGTCCTTTTGGATGGTCTGTTGAACAGTGACATACTGTTCTTAGAGATGGTGTCCGATACAGGTGATGTACGCTCAACCAACTGATCCGTTACAAAGCTGTCATACTGATCTATCCCTCGCACAGTTGTCACTACGGCTGGATCTGCGATGTCTCTGGTATCCAAAACCAGAAGATCTCCACTCTCCTCCATGAACGGATTCCCAAGGTCTTCGATCACTTCCACGAGAGCCTGAACTTCGCTTGCAAAGGTGACTTGTACAGCCATTGTGTGTTCGTAGTGCCTGCCGTTGTCCCTGCCAATGTGGTTATCCAGGCATGCTGTTTCAAAGCCGTCGATGGTCCTCGCAATTTCTGGTCCAGCTACCATCCATCACAGTAGAGCTCTAGGGTTTTGCGTCAAGTCGATTGCTCCACCATCACCTTTGACGACTGCGTTGTTTTGCTCATGCGCGTGGTCGATAGCTATGGCTGAGAAGGGACGGGTCGACTTTAGCACTACGAAGCTGCCTCGGTCAAACTCTTTCGCTACATCAGGGAGTCGTTCGTGCAGTGTTGTCATATCACGTATATGTACGGGAAACCAGCGAGAATAGTGTGTGTGGTCCAGGGCAAAGAACCATGGTGCCAGTGCTCTCAACGCAGTGATGTAGAGTGGGAAGTTTCCTTCGCGAATTGATCGCACAAAGACCAGCATAAGGCATTCCAAGTGCATGACCATGTACCAGTAGTGGAACTGTGGATAAGCCTCAACCTGCTTCACACACCAATCATCAAACGGTAGTGGTTCACTTGTGTCCAAGCAATATGCATCATATGCTATACGAAGCATAATTGACAATGCACTGGAGGTGACTTGGTGTGCATGCCTGGTTCGATAGACATGTGCGCCCTTGAGAAAGGAGTCAGCCGTTCCTGGAGTTGCAATACCTGCCTGAGTGAGAAGATTTGTCCAGCCACTTCCGTCGAGCAAATCTCTGAGGGTCGCCAAGGTTGCCATCTCTATATGTAGCCCGCCACGTAGAACTACAAACTTGTCTTCTGCGTATGATTCTGGCCAATTCCATTAAATGCATTGTATCGACAAATAGGTGGTGGCATTTGATTCCTTATGTCAGAAAACATACACAACAACACTTCATTCATGTTTATACAACATATATTCAGGAAGATGTGACGATAATTAGAATTTCGCGACTCGGGTGGTGGCCATCTTGGATGTTTCAAATTTTAGGGCCCCATGGGAAAAATTTAGCTTGGCGCTATGTCTGAAATAAATTAGTACCTTCTTAGCAACAACTATGCCAATTTTGGTGCTTTTACCACCAAACCCACAATCAAATCACATATCTGGCCCACTATGTAGATGAGCAGCTGAAAGATTCAGTCAGAACATGTAGATGACTAGCATAAATATTCAATCAAAATATGAATCATACATATTTCTATGTGTGTGTGTGTATGTATATATATATATATATATATATATATATATATGTATGTATATATATATATATATATATATACATACATATATATATATATATATATGTATATATATATATATATATATATATATATATATATATGTATATAATATTATAATACAGGCAAGCTACCAATCTATATTTAATCACTAATTCACTGAACTGGGTGACGTGGCGCCAACCTTCTGGACTGCGAACACAACGACAGACTGGCTACTGCCGCGTCACGAGTGGGTGATTACCTGGATGCGAGGGAAGCCAACAGGATCCTTCATGTAGGGCTCCACACTGTCCCGGTAGGTCTTGAGCACGTACAGACCACTCCCCAGGGCAGCCTACACAACCACACGGACAACAAGTCAGACAGCCAGACACTTTATTTAAAATAAAAGTATAGGCAAGTTTTCATATAGCGCAGTATCCAGTCCTCAGGACCGTTCAAAGCGCTTTACACTTTACTTCCCTGTTAACTCAGACACCATCTCGGCTTCTCTCGGAAGCATCCAACCATATGCTATAATTAATGCTCGAAGGTTGCTCGTACATATATCCACCACTGTCTATAGCCAGGTACTCATTTATGCAGCTGAGTGAACTGGAGCAATGTACAGTGAAAAAACGTGCCCAAGGTTTTAACACCGCAGCACAGGATTCGAACCCGGGTTCTCGTAGTCGAGAATTCGAAGTTTTACCAATGAGCCATTGCGATGTACGCTTATTTTATCCATCCTCACAAGACCCCCTACAAGAAGTGCACGGCTTAGCCGAGTTGACTTTGTCAGTCACTAGTGCTTCACCTGTGAGAACAGTGCAAAAACTGCCCCAATTTGAAGACGGATAAACTGTGTCTGGGAGTTCCGGTATAACGACCCGCCTACCCAATTGCATGATGAACTGAATGGTGTCGTGTATTCGAAAGTTTGTTTCTACATCTGAAACACCGCATGTGACATGAGCACCGTGTGGCCGAAACCACCAAACATTATATCACATGGCTGGAGGCCGACCACACTCCCCGTGACGGGGCTGAGGGCTGGCTGAGCTTAAAAGACAAGTCTTGCAAAGGGATCTGCCAGGGATACTGATGACTGGTGCTGACCTAACCAGCAGCAGCCAGACCTGGAACGTGAGGATGATTTTATCCACCGATAGCAGTACCATATTACTCATACAAACACTCACAGTATCATAAATAATCAGTCTAAAAAAATACTCAAACTCACATTATTTCTGTACTATACAAAAGGGTGATTTTTTATTATGTTTATAATTTGTTAGAATAAAAAATTAATGTTTTTAAACAGCGACATTTAAAGACATATTTCCACCATTAATGCACACATTAATTCCACCATTAATCTCCAATTGTGACCAATCTGCGGCTATACTACTGTCTCCACATAGGTCATGTCTCGGTGGAAAAGACGTCATTCTGACTCACCAGTCCCCGGAAGACGCTGATGACGATGGCAACAGTAAACATAATGACAAGAAACAGGTCGTGGAGACGACGGGTGAGGCTGACAATGACACCAGCGAGTTCTGTCAAACACTCATTCAGTGTCTCCTTTGATGCCCTGGCCTGCAACACAACACAGTTCTGTTGTTCAACCGCCCTTTGTTGTTCAACTAACCTTATGGACCACTCTACCTAACAACATTAAGACGTCGGCCAGTTTAGCCACCTTCAAGGCACGCCTAAAGACACATTTCTTCTGACTGTTCTCGCGGCTTAGATTAATATAATGTTTGTGGACTTTTATCGATATTTTATTTAACCTATTTATATATTTATTATATATATACATTTATTCAGCTTCAATAATTCATGTTATTATATTGATTTGTTTATTGTTTATATATGTTACTCGTATATGTATGTGATTTTTTCTTCTGATGTGTATTTGTATTTTAGGATTTTAATGTATGTAAAGCGCCATGAACAATTTGAAATTGGATGTGGCGCTATATTAAATAAAATATATTAGTATTAACAATTAAAATTGAATAAGATGATACAGGCTGAACAGGCTAGACTGCTGCCTGGAGAATTTACTCCAAGTGGGAGGTGGATGTACAAGCATTTGGCTTATGAAATCCAACAATTTATTATTATTATTATTATTATCTAATGTATTCTGCCTTCTGTGGTATGTAAATTTTCTTATTAAATTTAAAAACGGTTTCTAGCACCCATGCAATCAGCAGTTCACCGTTCCATTAGTTTACACATCCACGTTAGAATACTTTCTGGAATATGATCTACACTTTGCCTTAACTAGTGATCCTTTATGTCATCTAGTCCTACATTTATTATTGAGAACGAATACCTCTATCAATACACTGTATTTGTTTAAACATTCAATATGTTAAATTGCTCTGTTGAAAGCATGCAACATTGTTGTCAAAATGTCAATAGGGCATATTGATACATATTGAAGGGATGCTGATACAGATGGAATGACACTGATACAAATGGAATGATGCTGATACAGATGGAATGATGCTGATACAGATGGAGTGATGCTGATTCAGATGGAATGATGCTGATACAGATGGAATGATGCTGATACAGATGGAGTGATGCTGATACAGATGGAATGATGCTGATACAGATGGAATGACACTGATAGACGTGGAATGACACTGATACATATGGAGTGATGCTGATACAGATGGAATGACACTGATACAGGTGGAATGACACTGATACAGGTGGAATGACACTGATACATATGGAGTGATGCTGATACAGGTGGAATGACACTGATACGTACAGGTGGAATGACACTGATACATATGGAGTGACACTGATACACATGGAATGACACTAATACAGATGTAGTGATGCGGATACAGATGGAATGACACTGATACAGATGGAGTGATAATAATACACATGGAATGACACTGATACAGATGGAGTGATGCTGATACATACGGAATGACACTGATACAGATGGAGTGATGCTGATACGTGTGGAATGACACTGATACATATGGAGTGATAATGATACACGTGGAATGACACTGATACAGATGGAGTGATAATGATACACGTGGAATGACACTGATACAGATGGAGTGATGCTGATACACATGGAATGACACTGATACAGATAGAGTGATGTTGATACATGTGGAATGACACTGATACATATGGAGTGATGCTGATACATACGGAATGACACTGGTACCGATGGAGCGGTGCTGATACACGTGGAATGACACTGATACATATGGACTGATGCTGATACATATGGAATGACACTGATACAGATGGAGTGATGCTGATACAGATGGAATGACACTGATACAAATGGAGTGATGCTGATACAGATGGAATGACACTGATACATATGGAATGACTCTGATACAGATGAAGTGATGCTGATACAGATGGAATGACACTGATACAAATGGAGTGATGCTGATACATACGGAATGACACTGATACATATGGAATGACACTGATACAGATGGAGTGATGCTGATACAGATGGAATGACACTGATACAAATGGAGTGATGCTGATACATACGGAATGACACTGATACATATGGAATGACACTGATACAGATGAAGTGATGCTGATACACGTGGAATGGCACTGATACAGATGGAGTGATAATGATACATGTGGAATGACACTGATACAGATGGAGTGATAATGATACACGTGGAATGACACTGATAAAGATGAAGTGATGCTGATACAGGTGGAATGACACTGATACATATGGAGTGATGCTGATACATACAGAATGACACTGATACAGACTAGTAATTAGTAGTGCTGATTATGTTTTTTCAACTTTATAATGCATTACCAATTTTACAACTAGCTTTTACTATGTAGCAAATGGCAAATTAATTTCCACTTTTAGCGGATGTTATAAATGGACAATAATTTTGAAAATCTCTTAGATGGAATGATGCTAACAGACATAGTGACCAGCAACATTAAGTTTGTAGCTGCCAAAATGTGTCACGAATCACCTATAGGACTAGGCATAAGCAAATGCCACTCACTCCATTCCATAGATTCCATGTTTGTGGACAAGTATGGAGTGATGCCATAGCTTTATGCAGAGACACGTCCACCCATCATTTGGACAGGTAAAAACTGTTGTGGACGGGTACAAATATGGGTGGATGGGACGGGTGGTAGACAGGTAAAAACATGAAGAAGCAAAAAAGGTCTTCCAAAACCATAGATATTGTCAGTTGTGCCTTAGAAATGAGTGTAAATGGTGGGCACATGTGTGTTTGTAGCCCATTTCAGGTCATCAGATACATTTAGAAGTTTGTAAACTGGCGTAACATTTAGCATCCCTGTGTCCACCAAAACATGTGTGACTGGCAATAATTTGGCCCTGCCTAAAGCCCTGAGTGATGCTGATACTTACCTTCCTCGTCTTGTGTTCAGTGAGGGATGGCTGGTAGTGGAGGAAGTAGAAGCCACAGATGATGGGCATGACCACGAAGGGTAGGTGCATCATGAAGGGCCAGTTCAGTTGATCAGCGCCTGCCGCAAAACACCAGTTTATGTGCCAAGTTCGGCAAACAAAATAAAGATGCTAATATCAACACACACGCGTGCACATATACGTGTATGCAAATGTAACATAAAATATCATTATGGGTCAAAACACAGTACTTGTACATGCTATCCATGTTATATATTGCCATTGTCTCAGATCTCAGGTGGTTTCCTCCAAACTTGGGCTAACGCAGGAGTTGTCCTTCTCTAGAATTAGTGAGTCCACTACAGGTTAGACATTTACCCCCTGTGTGGGATCTTTCACTTCCCCTGGCAGAGACACCAGATAGAAGGGACCACCGGCTTTTTGTGTCTCTTCCAAAAGACACAGGCAAATGTGGCGTGAACGAAATTGCCTAGGTTTTGAAACGGCGGTAGGTGGGATTGAACCACCGTACCCTCGACTGACAGTCTCGCACTCTACCACGCGACCACCGCCCCCCACCACTGCATTTTCATACTTTTTTGAACATGCAGCTTATATTATATAGCAGCATATATGATTTTGATACAGAGATGCACTCAAGGGGAATCCCTGTAATTGTATAAGCTAAATGCTAGTAATTAAAAAAAATCATTAAAAACCCTAGTAAGAAGAACACATCATAATTTTTTTCACTGGTTCCTTATTCATATTTAGGGAATACACCAGTAAAGTGTTCTCATTTGTGCAACTTTTACTCCTGGAGATAATTAAGACCATGTTTGTATTGATGCAAAATATAGATTATCCATTTTGTTGGAGATAAGAATTAATTATGTGATATTCACACATTTATGAGTCTCTAAAATTTTTGTGACAAATCTGATAAAAATTACAAAACTTTACACCTACACTAAAATTGGGAAAATCATCAATTCAAGCTCACATTTTAAGGATAAGATAGTTTTTATGTATATTTTGACATATAAAAAAGGCCAATTCTACGACGGTATGGTGGAAGCATTTGTTCATCTGACAAGTAGTGACTCATAAGGGAGCTGTCCTTACTTGAGAGGACACCGATTATAAGGACCAGCATGCTGTGCAACATCGACCCGATCCAATAGATGCCAACGTCACGGAATGGATGGCTGCAACAATGCACAAGACATGATTGTCACACAAACACAAAATAACAGTTGGCAATATAATAAATTGAGCAAACAGAAAAAGAAAATGATAACCTGATACAGGGGTGTATTGTAGATTCGAACAGGAAACTTTTCACAGAAATTCAAGAAATCAAAATATTACATTATTAATTTAGGGTTATAATTTTCTGTTTCTGTTTGCATAATTTATTATCTATATACAGCTGTATGTATGTGTGCATATATATATATATATATATATATATCTTTTTCGCCTTTTCCCACTAGGTGGGAAAAGGCGAAGAAAAAGAATATATATATATAATATATATATATATATATATATACATACATGGTTTCTTTTACTGTAATATATATGTATATATATATATATATATATTATATATATTATATATATTATATATATATATTACACATTAAAAGAAACCATGTGTATGAAGCAGTGTGTATATAGGGGATAATATATTCAGTATGCAAAAACCAAGGAACAGATATTTTCTGTTTTAAGTGAACTGACCGCCATGCTATCGCCGCGACCATCATGAGGTACATGGTGTAGTGACCGATGCCACCCCAGTAGCAGAGCATGGTGCCGTAGGACGACCTCAGGTAGGGCTCCCCGTACTCCATGTAGCCGTTGACAAAGCCGCGGATATACTCGTCATTCTCCAACGCAATCATCAGGTTGGCGACCGATCCAAATCCGCCAATAGTGAAGGCTGTGACCAAACACGACACAGTTCTGCAGTGATTTGTGTGCAGCAATGAACATGACATGTAATGAAACATGAATACTTTGTTACAGTACTTCAGTATTTGTTCAAGTAATCAGCATGTTACAAGTGCAGCTTTAATAAAATACTTGTCATAAAATAGTTCTAGTCGTTCCCAGCACCCGGCAGGGTTCTATTAACTAATCTGTATATGATTTGATTAGAAGGTTATGATCTTATGCAGGACTTTATGCAGGATCACATTTTTGCCAGTCACACATTTTTTGGGTTGACACATGGATGTCAAATGTTAAGCCAGTTTACAAAGTTTAAATGTTTTTTTTATACCTGAAATGGACTACAAATACATGTGACACAATTTATATTCATCTATAAGGCATTACTGACAATATCTGATTTTTTAAAACTTTTACTCGTCCACCACCCATCCACCCATATTTCTACCTGTCCAAACCAGGTTTTATCCATCCAAATGATGGGTGGACAGGTCTCTGCATAAAGCTATGATCTCATTGAACTACTCAGTCCTTTTCATAACATTTACGCCAAGCCAATCTTTCTATGGTGCCACTGAGGGTGGTCACTGCCAGGGTGCTTGTCGTCCTCAGTGGTTCTTTTACATCACAAATTAAGATCAAACCAACATTAACGTGATACATGAGAGATATACAAGCCCCAGTGTTGAGAGCCAGGTTTTAACACCAAATATACCATGCCTGTTGTGACTGGGTATTGCACCTGAGCAGACATGGGGTCAAATACATTTGTATTTGAAAGTATTTAAATACTTGTTTTTAAGTATTTGTATTTGACATTTAGGAATTGAAAGTATTTGTATTTGTATTTAAATACTTTCCTAAAGTATTTGATATTTCAAATACTTTTCAAATACTTTTTCAAATGTGTATACTAATTGCAATTTTAAATAGTTCTTGATTGAATTATTAAAACTCAAGTAACTGTACTGTGTCTTGTGGCAATTTACTCAGGAATTACGGCCTAGTAAAGGCAATTAAGCCATCATATGAGCAGTCATTGAGGCAGTGGACCTTTGAGACCACTGTATAAGAAGGCTTGTTACAAGAAGCCACTGCCTCACTTGTCAGTTGTCACTGTGATGTAGTTAGCAACAACAAGACTCCCTTGCACTGTCTTATCAGTGTTTTCATGGTCCAGTTAATGAAACAAAAAAGTATTTGAAATACTTTTCAAAAGTATTTGTATTTAAATACATT
Organism: Oasisia sp. SBJ-2009; assembly: GCA_964017155.1. Taxonomy (NCBI): domain Eukaryota; kingdom Metazoa; phylum Annelida; class Polychaeta; order Sabellida; family Siboglinidae; genus Oasisia; species Oasisia sp. SBJ-2009. The sequence continues at coordinate 24,558,060 of OZ024866.1, forward strand.
TGCATTTAAAAGTATTTGTATTTGAATCCCTCAAAAGTATTTGTATTTAAATACATTTCAATGTATTTGACCCCATGTCTGAGTCACCAGCATGCTAGGCGGATGTGTTAATCACAACACCATCCATGCCTATTTATAAACATAATTGTTATCTAAAAAAACAATACTTTTACTGTCACTTTCATATATTCATGACATTTTTAAACAATGTTTTAGTTACTATTTGTGGGGGGGGGGTTCATATTGCAATGTCAAAATCAATTAATAGTATCCTTCTGTAGGGTGGGCTGCTTGTAGTTACCCAAATATACAGATCACCACAGGAGGTCATGTCCTGAGATCTGCTAAAAGCCATTTACATTCTGCTTTTTAGGCAGGTTCTGAGATTCCCTTACAAAAGACTAGAGAACTACAAATGTAATGAAAATATCCTCAGATATGTCTAGATGCAAAATTAGAAGAAAAGCTGCATATCAGTTTTTTTTAAATAGGAAAATTTAGTCTGCCAATTTTTAGCCCCTTAAGGACCCTAGGAGGTTTCAAAATGTGTCAATCATATTTTATTTATTGTGCATAGTGACAGTACCCTAAGAAACGTCTATGTAAAATTTGAAAAACAGATCTTCAAGAGTTTCTGAGGTCTTCGAGCTAACAGTGAATGGCGCATGCAGAGTGATACCATAAGTCCATAATTGGATCTTCGTCCCAAAGGAATAAAAAGTATGCAAAATGTTACTACCAAGTTTTGTAATTGTTACCATTACATTATACATGCCATGTTTTGAAATCTATAATATCTTAAGCAAGATAAACAGTTTGGTTCTGGTATTTATTGTGTTGAAACATCTCCATCCTGACAAGTCAAGTCACGGGAGGTGTGCCATTGGACATCAAGGCTGAAGCTAAAATTTGGCAAGGGGTGGCAGAAGAAGTTTATTGCCATGTGCCAATGCTTAAAATACAATAACAACATAGAAATATGTTGCAGTGTCGGACTTACAAACGAACGTACACAGCCAATATACAAAATAAGTAATAATTATTACTTATTTTATTTCACTAGGAACTGTCTTAGACTTAGTAGGACTAAACTAATTTGTCATGCTGCGACAATGTAGATATTTTTAAACAAGAACAAATCATTTCTTGCGTGCCATGGCATGGAATTTGTTATTTCATGATCATGTAAACATTGTCACGTGACATAATCATTTCCATCAAAAAATCTAAAACTCACCATATATGAACGGGCTTTCATTTTTGCCAACAAGTGCACGAGTAAGGGCACAAATTATGGCAATTGACAGTATACCAAAGCAAAGCAGGGCGAAACCTTTGTTATCTTCGTCCACGTGAAGCTTGACTATATTTGTGACGACATAACAAATTGGAATCGCAATCACTGACGATGCATAAAGCGCGCCCGACGTGGTCGCGGAAGTCATCCAACTCTTTTGTCGTAGCATGACGACGGTCAGGTGTTATCTATGCCACGTGTAGATACGAACACCTGCGAGAAACCGTCGTCTCAGCTCGATGTCCCCACGATGAAAGACGCAACAAACGTCGTCTGCAACTGACGCCCCCGTAATCCCCGTTAGCCGGAAGTGTTCGGTGACGTCATAACAATTTCCGGCAATACGTCTTTTTTTAAACCATGGCATGGCGATTTATACAAAATGCTTTACTAAATCTTCAGCTTATTTCGTTATTATTTTAAAGAACATTTTAATCAGACTAAAGGGTTAGATTAATGGACAATTAAAAATAATTGTATTGATACTGACAATGTGTCCTCTGTGTTTGCGTGTATGTATGTGTGTGTGAGTACTACTACAAGTACATGTGTGTTTGCGTGACGCGTGCGTGTACCAGTTTATATACATATATATTATATATATAATATACATATTGGACTATAATAGTGAATCATGTGTGTGTGTGTGTGTGTGTGTGCGTGTGTGCGTGTGTGCGTGTGTGCGTGTGTGCGTGTGTGCGTGTGTGCGTGTGTGCGTGTGTGTGTGTGTGTGCGTGCATATATAAATGTATATATATATATACAAACACACAAGCACACAAGCACGCACGCACGCACGCACGCACGCACGCACGCACGCACGCACACACACACACACACATAATTATAGACAAGTCAATATCCATTACATAATGGGGCAAATAATATGGAGGAAGTATTTATTATTTATAAATGTTACTACATCATGAATCAATACACAATGTGAAGCATAAACATATCATGTAGGAGGTCAACCAAAATGTCACATGCAAAATAATACTCCAGTACACCATATCACACTTGTGTATAAATGTCCAGTGTGATGCACAAATTATTCCTTTATCTTCAACCAATATGACAACTGAACATTGTTAACCAAACAGGCTTTAAAATAATATAAATAGAAGCACCTCAATGCGTATGTTGTGAGAAAACAAGTCGGTTACTCTTGCGTGATGAACAAAAATCACTTAATCTCCATGATGTGCAGCTAAATCACGATGTCATAAACTTTTAGAACAATATTGTCAACTACAGCTGAAGCTTGGCAAAATCACATTGAACAGAGTGCCAATGAAAACCAAAAACCCTGCAGTTTGCACAAAGAACCCCTCATAAGCAACCCTCATGGGGGCACGAACAGTTCAACACCAAGACAATTACCTACATTTCCAAAAGGGGGTGCTTATCATTTCATCACAAGAAAACGAGCATTGTAAACCCCCGTCCCTCTGCTGTTATTTTTTCGTGGGTATTGCTTGGTATAAATCTGTTGAGATACGGACTTTACACTTTTATTACACGGAATCACAGACTTAAAATGTTATCAGTTTAGACACCTTGGTATAGATTTTACAAAAACAAATGATGGTGCATTTTTTATATTCCCAAATGGAATTTAATGGATTGAAACTTATTATGTCTAACACAGTACTTACAATGACAACTTCTGAATATATGTGAACTCTGGAAAAGACTGGTCAGAAGGCACATAGAATAATGGTCTATTGCAAGGATACTTGCATGTGAGCAACTGTCACTAAATATTGTAGCAGTCAGAGAAACATGTTCTCATATTGACATTTACTGAACTGTTAAAATACACAGTCAATCATTTCATCTACACACTCGCTGAACCATATCTACATACTGAATAATCCAATCTATATGCTCAGCAGACCATAACATTATTAGCATCATACATTCAATCACACACTTGCTGAATCATAATGTACACACTGAATCATCACATTTACAAACACATGAAACCACATCTACTCACTCAATCATCTATCAAACTTGCTTAACCATCACTTTCAATAATCCACTCTACACACATGCTGAACCACATACACCCAATCATCCACATACAGTCAGTCACATGACATATTTAACCAATCATATCTATACGCTCATCAGACATTCAATCACATGACATATTTAACCAATCATATCTATTTACTCATCAGACACTCCTCATCAAGTTCAATTCTGGCTTCATTTAAGTCAGGGAAATAATTAATTAATAGTTAGGGCAGGTCAAACTTCAAAACATGCATGAAACAGTTAACTAGCATTTACATTACATACTTATTTTAATTTTGTTTGGCAAAACACATGCTCGGGATTTTTTTTATTCTAGAGTATTGTAGTAAGTAGTTTGTAATAACTAGGTGGGTATAGGGAGTGGCACATGGAAATGATCAAAACAGGGAAACAGATAACAGAAACTACAAGTGACACATATTTGGAATTGGAACACGTTCTTCAAAATAACGGCAGTTTAGTGCAAATTTAAACATAAATGCTTCGTCTTACATCACGCCAAAGATGGATACCCTAAATTATGTTAAACCCGAACAGGTGCTGGTTTTAACAAGCCAGAGATGAAACACTTCACCGTGCAAGTTACAGAAGTTCAACATCTAGTGATCATTTCACACAGACAATGAGCTCGCAAGGAAACTCCATCACTTCAACATAATATGTTGTTAAGTTTATAGAACTGTTTCAAAATGGCAGGGGACACTGTTGAAAAGCACTAAGACTGTTGGGATTAAGCGTCCGACTCTGGGAGCCATTAACATGGCAATATCTGCACATGTTCAACACCTAATTACTCCAGCGTAATCCACTTTGAGTCTCCCCCGTCCACATTATGCACAGATGTTACATGCTACTCCTATAAACTAGCCACTTGTTCTATAAAGCACCCAAATGCAAACTCCTTGTGCCCCGAGGCATAACAGCCTGGAAACCGAGAGCCGCAAATAAAGTGTCTGCTATCTGACAACCAATACAGGTCGTGTTTGAAGGTGTCAGGAGACTATTTGTGAAGAATCAAAACTTTGTTCCGTTTTTAAACAAGTTGTGCTGAATATTATTCCATCAGTGTTGGCCTAAGATAATTATCGTCTGTCATCCACCAAAAGCACCAATAAACTGCAAGGAAAGCCATTTGAAAGTTCACATCATTTGATGTTAACTACCCACTTTACACAAAGACCCTTTCGAAATCTGTACATATTCACAGGAAGCGGCTATCCAGAAGAAAATCAGTAACATATTGAACACAATTTACATAATTACATTCACTTGAGTTGTGGCTGTTGTTGATTAGTGTTTGTTGTGTCTCGTGGAAGCACATTGCAACTACTTTATAGATGGTTGTACATGGTAATTACTATATGTTACACGCGTAACTGTCTGCACATGCGTTCATTGGCATTAACCAAATTTCATCTGTGGCAATGTTCTACGAAACCTGACAGATGAGAGCATGTGATATCCACCAATGGTCAATGTTTGCATCGGCTGCTTACAGCCTTATAAACAACACCAGCCGAATTGCTGACAAACACGTCGGACATTCACCAAACAATAAATACAAATGGTCACAGTGTTTTCCACCGTTATGTCCACGTTTCCACGGTGACCATACGAATCGCAACTGCGTTGCAGCGTCTGTAGCATGACTTCTTCGCACCCAATCTGCGACGATCGAGTCCGAAACAAAGCGGTATTCTCCACACATACAAACACTGACAAAACCGCCGCCAAGTAAACGTCTACTTGTGAGCAGTGAAATACTTACTTGTCAGTGTCATAGTCCACGCCATGGGTACAGGATCGACAAAACAGAAACAAGGTATTGGTATTGAACTTGATCCCGGAACAACCAGATAAACCACACGCCAGGCAATGTGGTCAGACACGGTATTCTCTGGCATGCTATCGTGCATGCTTGCAGCCTAAAACACGTGCAATCGCTGCAGGAATGTAACGTAAGGCCGATTGAGTAAACACTGCTGTGACGATGACACTGTCATCATCGCGTCTGTCACCACAACGTAGGCATGACAGTGACCGTGTCCGTCACCATGCAGGCATGACAGCGACCGTGTCGGGTGGACGGTGTTGGATCGCACTGTGAAACTCGACTGTTGTCGTGACGGTAATACGAACGAACGAACGTCGGGAAAATTCTACTTGCTAGCCCCCCAGTGGTTTGTCGGGGAGAGGATGTCTCCATTCTGTAGATTAGGGGCCACGTTCTGTCAGTGCAAGCAGGTCTTCAGCAGATGAACGTCACCAAGCAGGTCTGTGTACACGTGGAGGAAGAGACTAGACTGTCACCTATGCTAGCCGTCCTCCTTTGGCGGTGTGAACCAACCTACAAACAGATACTTCAGCCGTTACCTACAGTCACTGTATGCAGTATACTGCATCGCTAATGCCTCCAAAAGAAAAGGGTGGAAAGGTACAAAGTCTGTTCGGGAAGCAGCTTCAATCATACATACACATTTCAACAACCACAGTTTGTTCTATAATTTGACTGCCATCTGTTTAACCAGCACAGTGAACCAAGTGTCAAATCACAGTTTATTCCACACACAGCCCCCAACTAGCTCTTAGGTCATGACCATCATGTCCAATTAGTAATGTGAAACTTTATAAAATTTTGGCAGAAATACATCACTTATACTCATGTTTCAATGTCCAATAATTTTTTTTTTACAAATATTCCAAAAACAAATCAAATAAATGCATTTACTAACATAAAAAGAAACAATAGAAAATACAAGTCAACATATCTTTTTTGTTCTCAAAACCTCAGTTTTTAACAGTTTGCTTAAATTCCAGCAATAAAAATACTGATGATATTTCAACAAATAAAGTATCTTTTTAACCCCATGTGGATTAAAAAAATTATAAAACTTTTTTAAAATGTTGTTTGACTTAATATACTTTTAGTGTAATCAGTGGTATATCCCAATTCTACAGATTACTAACTGTTAATGCTGATATCTCTCACCAGAAAATGGCCAATTAAATTACGAACTACAATTAAAAGATAAAAACGGGATATTATATATCAAAACAAGAGATATAAAATATGAGAAGATACATCATGTCGCAATAAAAGCTACTCAAAATAACCCATGGTGCCACTAGTTCAAAATACATCATTACATAATCATTATAATAGAGTGTCTGATTGATGTCTGATCGATTTTAACTCCAGGGAATTTCACTAAAAATTGGAAGAGGACATTACTGGTACCGATGTCTGCCAATTTCAACATAATAATAAACATACCATTTTGGTTCATGATAACACAACATCAACACAACATTGTTTTACCCAGTAGTCAACAGATAAACCATGTATAATTGTATACTTTAACCATGTCTATACATCAGCTGTGTTTACGTAATGCTGGCGTATGGCAGATTGGACTAATGACGTTGACAGCATGCACTGTTCAAGCTGTATATACTCACAACAATGAACTACACTGCTGCACCAAGAAATTATGCCAAAGAAAGTCACAAAGTGAGCTTACCATTCTTTTCATGGATCTGTACTAATGATTTGAAAGACTGCTGTGCCCTGGCTAAGCTGTACTGAGCCTGAAAGAAAGAAGACAGTGTTACCTAGAGACACACACATACTTCAAACAAATATGATCAGTCTGTTAAACCCATGTAATCAACCTGTCTACAATGTCACCTGTTGCCTAGCAATACACCAGTCAAGTCATCAGAAACTTGATACCAAACATGAGGAGTTTACAAAAACATTCCGTCATAAGGTATGATACCTTGCCGATATTATAACCCCATACATTTTTCTTTACGAAAAAAACACATGGCAACATTCTTAAAACAGCAACTGTATGAGGAATGTTCAATGCAGCACATGTAATGCTGCCCTAGTGATGTAATTCATGTAATATATTACTGTTATCAGCATCAGTAGACAAGGAAAAGCTTGGATAACAAGCGCACCATCATCATTGTGTCATAGACAAACTGCAGTCACCAATTGATTGAAAAATAAATTAATATATTCACTCATAATTATATTCTGATAGATCGTCGCACTCATCGGCAAATGTTTGCTCCAAAGTAAGTCAAATCATACTATAAAGCAAAATGTTATTTCCAGAGAAACACCAATTTTGTTTACCATACATTTAGTTCCCTGGTAGAAGGGACATATAACAGCAAAATGAATGTTGTAAGGAACAAAATATGTTGTACACATTTATATAGAATGTCAAGTCAAACTTACAGATTTCAAGCATGAATTATGGAATGACAACTATTTACAGGAAATGCTCTTTAATGGACATCATTCGGATCTGTTGCAAACTTGCAATAAAACAACCTGTGCTGCTGGTTAAATATGTAGTTTGGTTTTGTACACAATGTGTATTCAAGACTTCTCTTACTGTGATATAAGACTTCAACATCAAGCACTGTTAATGACATCCGAGGGTGGATGTGATGGTCACATTCATAGTTAATAGTTGTTCACTGACTAATAATTGGTGGTTGTTGAAGTATCTGCCTGAGCCTCAAACTTGCAGCTGATAATTGTAAGTTTTTCACTACCAACAACTTAAAAAATTATTAATTTTGTTTCCATTAACTGATGTTTTCTTTAGCAATTTATGAGAATGATAGCGCTCTATTGAAAAGTATTACTGATTGGCTCATGGGGAAGGCATCATTTATCAGAAATGATTGACATTAGAAATGGATTTAAGAGATGTAATATTTTATATAATGATGTCGTCGACAGTACTACAAACGAATATTACTGCCTTTTAACCCTCTCGTGGTCAGAACGTCCGAATCAACCCCACTCCCTTTCATGACCAAAATGCTTGAATCAACTCGAGTATAGAGGCACATTTAAATTGCGTACTGCATGATGAAGTTCATTGGGAACCATTTTATAATGCAGGCTATTTTCGTGGCTATACTGCATCAACTGCCATGCGGTTTTGTAATCGAACTCAGCGCTGAACTCCATTTCCGGTACTGCTTGTCATGATCGTCTTGCAGTGAATATATTTTCAGCCAATCAGATTAAATTTTAACATTTGCTGGCACCACTGCCATTTTAATGTGCATTGATAAAGATTTATTATTATTATGTGCATGTGTATGTGCGCTGGCCTCACTTTTGATGCGCCCGTCTGAATGCGGGCTTTCCCCTTGACGAGTGTCGCGGCGATTTGTAGGATGACCGACTCGAGACTGTAGGCACTGCTCCAACCCTGCTTTGTCAACAACTCCATACAGATGGCACCACCGCCCAGTACGTAGCCACCTGTGATGATCGGGTAGATGACTCGCACAAACGGGGGATCAAATGGGAATGTGTCCTGAAACGGCAACGGTGGACACGATACGTCAATGACAATTGTAACTACAATTTACAATTATATTATAGATTAGTCTTGTATTTCATTACGATTAACGTTTACATACTGTTTTAATAATTAATTTATCTGTATTTTTATACTTCTCTACTCCTGTATTTTATATATTTTTATGACAAACGCTGCAAAATTAATTTCCCGGTCTGGGTCAATAACGTTTTTCTGCACTGCACTGCACTGCACTGCACTGCACTGCACTGCACTGCACTGCACTGCACTGCACTGCACTGCACTGCACTGCACTGCACTGCACTGCACTGCACTGCACTGTTGTATGACATGCAACAGAGACTGACAATGTTTTTTTATATTTCTGTACGCTGTATTTGTTGCTATCTTCATAATTTAATAATGAATATTTTGTGAAATCTTATATCCATTATTAAAATACATTAAAGAAGTATGTTTCTGCTTTAAAATATTATTCTCATTACTAATATGCAAACTGTAGAAAATTGCCTATCCTTAGTTCCCAGATAGTGTCTTAAAGTGAGGCAATGTTGGATTGCTGTCGTCAATACATTAATTCCCTGGCAAAACATTAAATAAAACGTAACAATGGGTTTATGTGGGAAAATTAAGTGACTGGATTGCCCTTACCAGTGCATGGTCCTTGCCTTCTACACTTACCCTGTATGTGAAGTTTAGCACTATGTGGTCCTTGCCTTCTACACTTACCCTGTATGTGAAGTTGAGCAGTATGTGGTCCTTTATTCCTACACTTACCCTGTATGTGAAGTTTAGCAGTATGTGGTCCTTGCTTCCTACACTTACCCTGTATGTGAAGTTTAGCAGTATGTGGTCCTTGCCTTCTACACTTACCCTGTATGTGAAGTTTAGCAGTATGTGGTCCTTGCCTTCTACACTTACCCTGTATGTGAAGTTGAGCAGTATGTGGTCCTTGATTCCTACACTTACCCTGTATGTGAAGTTTAGCAGTATGTGGTCCTTGCTTCCTACACTTACCCTGTATGTGAAGTTTAGCAGTATGTGGTCCTTGCCTTCCTACACTTACCCTGTATGTGAAGTTTAGCAGTATGTGGTCCTTGCCTTCTACACTTACCCTGTATGTGAAGTTTAGCAGTATGTGGTCCTTGCTTCCTACACTTACCCTGTATGTGAAGTTTAGCAGTATGTGGTCCTTGCCTTCTACACTTACTCTGTATGTGAAGTTTAGCAGTATGTGGTCCTTGCTTTCTACACTTACTCTGTATGTGAAGTTTAGCAGTATGTGGTCCTTGCCTTCTACACTTACCCTGTATGTGAAGTTTAGCAGTATGTGGTCCTTGCTTCCTACACTTACCCTGTATGTGAAGTTTAGCAGTATGTGGTCCTTGCCTTCCTACACTTACCCTGTATGTGAAGTTTAGCAGTATGTGGTCCTTGCCTTCTACACTTACTCTGTATGTGAAGTTTAGCAGTATGTGGTCCTTGCCTTCTACACTTACCCTGTATGTGAAGTTTAGCAGTATGTGGTCCTTGCCTTCCTACACTTACTCTGTATGTGAAGTTTAGCAGTATGTGGTCCTTGCCTTCTACACTTACCCTGTATGTGAAGTTTAGCAGTATGTGGTCCTTGCCTTCTACACTTACTCTGTATGTGAAGTTTAGCAGTATGTGGTCCTTGCTTCCTACACTTACCCTGTATGTGAAGTTTAGCAGTATGTGGTCCTTGCTTCCTACACTTACCCTGTATGTGAAGTTTAGCAGTATGTGGTCCTTGCCTTCTACACTTACCCTGTATGTGAAGTTTAGCAGTATGTGGTCCTTGCTTCCTACACTTACCCTGTATGTGAAGTTTAGCAGTATGTGGTCCTTGCCTTCTACACTTACCCTGTATGTGAAGTTTAGCAGTATGTGGTCCTTGCCTTCCTTCTCCTTATACGTGACAAGGTCGCTGTGTAGTGCACTGTCGGGGTCGACCCTGATCAACACAAACGCCAACTCTTGAACAAACACATTAACGGGATCCGTACACATATTTGTCACAACAATTGAGTCAAAACAATATTTTATTGACCACAATTAAATTTCAAGACTTTTCAAGACTACTTTGTAAAATTCAAGGATTTCAAGGCCTTGAATTTAGTCCAATGAAATTCAAGGCTTTTCAAGACTCCGTAGTAGGCTCTGTATTAAGAAACTGAGGTAATGATCCAACACATTTCCTTCAACAAGCTCTCACACCAGTAACATTACATTACCTGCCAGGCCTGTTACTGACACAGAGTAACTCTACAATGCCACACACCTAACTTCAACAACAAAACACAACAAAGGGTCCGACAGATTCAGATGTGTGCTGATTACTTTTCTAAGTTTGACAGATTTTATTACTAGGCAACCGGTGATGGTTTGGATGCGTTATATCTTCAAATGCATCTTAACATTGCTGAAAAGGCCTGTGGCAACACATAGCACATACATTCTCGATAAAAATGAACCTAAATGTCTGTTGAGGCTGCAATTGTTTCTAGTTATAATAACACATGACATCTGCAGCCAAATAAAAAAGTACACATTTCACAGGATTTTTTTTATTTACAGTCACTTGTTTGATTGACAATGAAAACAGTGATGACACAAACAATCACATGTCTATACTCCATGACTACATTGTTACATAAACAAACTACCATAGTGGACCAATCAACCCGTTCAATAGTGAAATCATATTTACTGCACTGAACACGACAGTTACAACACATACAGTAACAATAATGGAATGATTTTTTTAGTGCTAATATTCTCAAAAAATCCAACTTAGTGGCACAACAAATTCACACGATTAAGAATTTTCATTGTCGGAGTGTGCGTGTGTGTGTGTGTGTGTGTGCGTGCGCGTGTGTGTGTGTGCAAGCATGCATGCATGTATATCATCACCCACTAAGTACTGCCAACAGTTGTTTCCGTAGCATCAGAAATATGGTACGATATGCTACGATACTTACTTATAAAGTCGGACGTGCCACTCGTATAAACTGTCGTTGACTAGGTCGACCACATATGTTCCTGCAGTAAATAAACACCAGTGAAAACGTCACAGCAAGGCAAACAAATAACACTGAGTGATCATTCTTTATGATTAGATGATGAAACAGGCCAGACATACAACACCAATTTATTTATTAATGCTATTTATCATGTTTTTATCATTGGTACAATTCTAATTTAAAAATTGTAATATTAATTTTATTCACTATATTTTAACTGTATTACAAAATTTATTTATCAATTTATTACATTATGTTCTATGTACAGTTGCATTAGCAATCACGACATTTGGGAATAATGTTATTTCTTGAGGTTATCATGAATAAATAATGATTATTATTACTATAAATAGGATAAAAGAAAATCATATATAAGGCACAATTGTTATGGTGGTGGAGTGCACGTACCCTGTTTAAAGCTGTCCGACCGGTAGATCTCTCTGAGTTCTTTCATCAGTCGATCAGTCGCTTGCACCGACCCTGATATAGACCCCTACAAGGTCAAGCAATGCTTTTATACAGCTGAGTATTCAATCCTGATGATTGCCCATAAGGCTTCACACTTTAATCCTGTGGAAAACCTATCACCATACTGCAATTAATGCATGAAGACAATTTGTATGCAATTATCCACCACTGCAATAGCAAGGTACTCATTCATACCGCTGAGTGAATTTGAGCAAGACAGTGGCCGAAGCTGCCCAAGGTTTGAAAAAGGCAGCACCGGATTCAAACATGGGTTCTCTAACCACTGAGCCACAGTACTCCCTGTAACACACATCCATCACTGTACATTGATGCTTCATACTTGTATTTACTAGCAACTATGTACTCACAACAGATGATACTGCAAAGAATGCACACCAAATGTTTAATGCAAAGACATAACTTCAAACAGACGTTACCAATGCTACGCATTTCTACGACTGTTCCAACTTATCATTCGGGAATTTAACATAACTATGAAGAATCGTAGTTTGATTGCTCCTAGAAAGAGTAACAGTGGGTGAATTTCAAGAGACAGCAGATGCGTTAGATTTCTTTTGTCAGGTTGTGAATGCTGGTGAACAGATGAGGCCAGGTGCCTGCACTGCAATGAGCTTACAATTACATTAATTCAGTTATGGTGGTGTGTTGTAATATGAACTACAGACAGCCTGCTGTACCGTGTAAATGCCTGCTATGCCTACCTTGAGGTAATCCTGGCGCTGGGTTCGTTTTAACCTCTCCAGTGTGATCAGGTTTGCCATGTCTATACCGTCAGCTTCCTCCTTGCCTTTCTTCGCACTGTATCAACACACAGCAACTATGTGAAAGAACCTTCTTCAAAAAGGCAAAACTTAATAAAGTTAGCAACTTTAAAAACATTTGTTCAACTCTTATAACCATTACAAACTTTATTTTTAATACACTTTTTTTGTGTTTGGTATATTTTAATTTGATAATAACTTATACTGCTTTTTAAGTGAAAACTAACTGATACTGTGGGAAGCTTTATATATTTACTTTAACACGGGCTTCAACAACAACAAAATTTGTTTACAGCGTAATGGTGAAAATACAAAAAAGCGCACTTTACTGAGTTAGTCTAACATTTGATTGCAACTCCAAATATGTATTTAACTGACCACATGTGGCTATGTTTAAACACATTTATTTGTCTAATATAGTTTCATAGTTCTAAAGTCATTGGTATTCTTATTTGCTCTATCCGCATTATCCTTCAGAGATTGGTCAACTGCTGTAAACACTGAGCAGAGTTTTGCTTTTGATAAATAAATATAGTTCGCGTCAGAGTTATTAAAGGGGCACTGTATGGGATTGAACCTTCCACTCATAACGGCAAAATTTGGCCGACCCGCGAGAGGCAGAACCGTCAGTACCTAAAAATATCTTGTTGACGTTTGAATAAAACACACGCCTCTCTTTTCCAATCTATTACAGATGTTTCCACAACTGCACTGTCCAGGATCACTTTTAAAAGCCATGAGTTAAAAATAGCAACAACAGTTATCATGCGGCATGCTTGTCTTGTCAGTTGTCGCAGTTTTGTCGATATGGTTTGTTTTAGGTACTGACAGTGCTGCCTCTCGCGGGTCGGCCAAATTTTGCCGTTACGAGTGGAAGGTTCAATCCCATACAGTGCCCCTTTAATAATTACAGATGTTATTATCACACAACTTACTTCTGGTCGTCCTCCAGCATCTCGTAGTGGAAGTCTTCTTCCATGTCATCATCTTCTTCCTCCGAACTCTCCTGCTCATTCGGCTGCATCCCATCTCCCTAGAAAGGACAAATGAGCATTTCCCTTCAAGCCCTGGGAACCATTTCACTAAGATAAAGAGCTCTTACGAAAAATTCACTATTAAACAAAATTGGTTGTTACATTAAATGAATTCTTCAATCAAAACACAAACATCCATTTCGTATTACTGAGGACAGTATTTCCATGACACACCAGTGACAATGTCTCACTGGCATCAGTGGCATGTCGTGGTGTTGACAGTTTTCAAGTATTTAAGATCAATGTTAAGGATAAAAAGTGATTTTAAAGTGCAAAATAATCAGTGAAAATGTTCCCTAGTTCTTTGTAATCACCTAGCAAAAGGAGAGGGAAAATAAACCTTCTCCCCTCAGCCCAGCAGGAGAGGTATAAAATGGTTGGGAAAGAGAAAGCAACAATCTTAAGCTGAATATCTAGTCTGAAATGATAAGCCAAAATACACTATGTATGCAGCAAGATTAGATCCTGAAACCAGTTTTATACATTTATTAGATTTCAAGCATGTAACAGGTAAGATGCCATGTTATTGTGTGTCCCAAAAAACCATCGTAATAACTGTATAAGTTACACTACACTTGTACATTAAATTCTGATGGCAACCAACTTGATTACACAATGCATCAACTTTCAAGGTGGTCAAATCACTACTGACAGATCACTCCTCTTTCATGATCATTTCCCAGTTTTCAGTTAGTCTTAAGTGATAGTTCCTCAGTATTCAAATCAAAGTCACTTCACCAAGCACCCTTGCGTTAACCAGCGCCCTACCTTTACGGCGAGATATCTGTCAATTTCCCGCAGTTCATCAGGCTCAGGCAGAGCATGGAGAGCACATAACTGACACACCAACAGATGAATCTGTTTACAGATCTGAAACAGCAAACTCTTTTATTAGCAGTAATTCCATCCTAACTAACTTTATTGTCTTGTTTTGAGAAAATCTTAATCTATTTTATACACACCCACTTGAGCTCTTAAATTTTAATTTATTATTTTATCATTATGCGATATATTAAATGGTTGTTTGCACTGATAACTGTGAAAAGGGTGACAATCTGAAAGCCACTGTCTGAAGAACATCTACCTTTCGTATCATTAAATGTCTAATTCTATCAACTTATCAAATTCAAAGTATGTCTACAAAATCAGCAATGTTGTAATATTACAGAATACCCCAGGGTAACAGAGTGTATTCAACATAAGAAAGTACATAAAGCAGGATATTAAAAATAGCATTAATAATGGTCTTCTTTGCTTTGAGATCAATATTATCTTATATTTTTCATCTTTTATTTTATTTTGTAGCAACTGTTTCTAGGTCTATTTGCATTTTACAACACACTTTACACTGAACCTACATATTTATTACTTATTAATTTATTACATTTCCTAATCAAACGATATTACTGTCATAATTTACCTACATATTTATTACTTATTGATTGATTACAATTCCCAATCAAACCATATTACTGTCATAATCTTTCGGTGTTAAAATGATCCCAAATGTATTTGTATATGTAAGTGTATTTTAAGTATAACAACACAATTCTGTGACACAGACAATAAAATTATATTGTACAAAGAAAATCACTATTCATTTCATATTAACATATTTCTGTTGATCGCTAAATAGATATTACCTCCTGTAACTCATAAAGCCTTAAAGGCTATTTCTATCATTTTAGTACTTGCATGCCTGCATAATTTGTGGCATATTTTGTCCAGTATTTCATTTATAGTGCTGATGATAATTCCTTTCTATTGAAGAGCCATGAGCAATGCCCCTGGCCTCCACGCTAACACATTTCTAGGATATTTCTAGGAAGCATCATATGGCTTGATGCCATCCATGGGAGGTTGATCCATGCAAAAATGTTTGGCATCTTTCTGACACTCCTAATGAAATGTGAGTGTTATGTCGCATGTGTTTAGTAATCAACATGCTCCTGGGAGCATCCCAAAGAAAACTGTGATAAAACTGACACTGTGCAGAGCAGGGCAATATTTTCATTGTAAAGACAAAATTAAACTGAAACTGTCACATAAAGACACCAAACTGTTATATATAGTTAAATATGTACCATGTAATGAAATTACGTTAATTAATTATAAGACAAGAACATTTTAAAGCAAAAAACCTCAGTGAAACATAATAAACAAATATTAATATCACCAATATGCAGCAACAGACTGCTTGGACATCAACCTGACAAAACTCTCAATGACTTTATTTTTGTGCAACTATATATTTACTACATTCATGGTTTTTATTTAACTGACCCTACCTCATGACTGAACTCTACGAAGAGACAACAGGGGTCTTGGGTGACCAATCAGCCTGGGTTGTAGACCCTAGTTGCTGCGTACTACTCAGTACTCACATTGTAGTTGTCTGGCGTGGTCTCACACAGTTTCTCTATGGCGGCTGACACAATCGCATCATCTGACTCGGCAAACCAGATTGGTGACGTGTGGGGGTAGGTCTCCTGCAATACAACCAGAGACAGTGAGTGGAAGTCTCACTCACTCGCACAGTTCAACCCACAGACCTGTCAGTGCTTTATGCAGGATACAATTATTGCCAGTCACACATGTTTTTGTGGACACATGGATGTTAACTGTTAAGCTAGTTTACAAACTTTCAGATGTGCTTGATGACCTGAAATGGGCTACAAACACACATATGACACCATTTACACTCACTTTCTAGGCATAACTAACAATATCTATGGTTTTGGAAGACCTTTTTTTCTGCTCCTACATTTTTTTACCCGTCCACCACCCGTCCACCCATATTTCTGCCCGTCCATATTCGTTTTACCCGTCCTAATGACGAGTGGACGGGTCTCTACATAAAGCTATGAGACCTGTCCACCTATCGTTTGGATGGGCAAAGTTTGTTGTAGACAAATGCAAACTTGATCTCACACAAAGGCCTGGCCACTTGGTAGACAATTTGGAACACCACCACTGAAGAATGTCTAAACCTACAGGGTAGAAGTCTAGGAGTTCAATTCAGTACAATACCTCAACGCATGTGTTTTAATGTTCACGTTTTACTGTTAGCAGTGTTTACGCTGTCCCACTAAATATCACATACATGTCATGCAAAATGAAATATTATTTAAGGTCCAGAACAAGCATTCAGCTATTTAATTAACAGTTGAGTATTTTGTTATAATTATTATGAACGTACTGGTATAATTATCTTAAAACAATACTAATAAGAATATATTTAAATTATAAAATAATAACTATTCTAACATACAGTGTGAGTGTTAATAGCCAGTCAAAGTCATTCTACCGAAAGTGTTCTACCGGAGCAAATAAGCCAGGCGACTTGGAGCTTATCTCGTCTCCCTTCTCAGTGGACAAGGTTTATTACACAGATTCACCAAGGCCACCTGCCTGCTAACCCCCGTTGTCTGGGACAAGTGGACTCCTCCATCACAGTGGACTCTTCCACCACTGGAAAGACCAAGCCCAGATGTTTAGCTTTATGCAGTTCTGTGCACTTTCTAATTCTCCATAAGGCAAACAATTGTCTCTTTGACATCTTGTATGATGATGGATGCTCACTGCTCTATGAAAAAAAATTAATGAACTGGTGGCAGCATTTTGCACTAATTGACATTTGAATAGCCAGTTTTAATCAACTTTTTATCGTTGTTCACTAAAACCAAAAGTTATACTATTACAGTGTATAGGCAAGAAACGCAGGATCAGTACAGATCAGACATCATTTCACAGGAACACAATCTTCACATTATGAATTTGTCATTATGATTAAGTAATCTGTAAAACTTGCACGGATTACAAAATTACTCCTCTACAAATGCACACATTCATGCATTTAATTATTTTAAATTTAATATTTTATACCCCAGTAGATATATATATATATCAAGAAGTATAACTGATATTATATAATATATATAATTATATGCATACACAAATTATTGTTAAGGTTGGGTGCATGTGTGCGTGTGTGCGTGCGTGCGTGTGTGTGTATTAGTCTCTATTAGATAACTGTCATGCATGTGTAGGTGTATACAGTACAGTACTTAAAAGTACTTAAGTAACTTAACTACATTTACATGTACTTGACCCCCCAGCTCCAATCTGAAGATGTGGCAATTTAGTAGATATTGAGTACCCGGTAGAATGTCAAATAATACCATCAGATTGTCAATCGTTTTGATGTGAGTTCAATTACCTTGCTGCTGTTGGACAAATGATCAAATGTGTTCAATGTTGGTTCAGTTCACTTGGGTGCCTGAGTACCAGGAGTGATCGATATTGGTGAAATTGTGTGAATAAACACATTTCACGCGGTGTGGCTACTAATTACCCATGAAGCAAATTTTGGTTTCATTGAATAGAAGGATCAGATGGGGAAATAAAAGTAAAATGAAACGTACTGGGTTACAACAATTTAAGTCTGTAGATTAGAACTAGAAATTTCTTAAATCAGTCATGCATGACGAGTGTGCATCCGGTAAATGATACAAAAGTGTAACTACCGGTAATGTAAATAGCAAGCCGCTGTCAACATGCCTGTTACTTTCTCAATGCACTGTTTGAATAAATCATAACTACCCGAATAAACATGAAACAATTGAGTTGTATTTCTTGCCACATTTAGCAAATCAACCAAAATAAAGTTATTTTAATCACTGACACTTGCAATCACTTGAGGATTATACGCTGGACCAGTCCCCTGTGATTGACCAGACATCTTAATAGGGTCAGGTAGCTTATAATCTGATTATAATCAAATCAATGCAGGACTATATACCAATAATGCTCAGCATTATACAACAAAATAATGATTTATTCTGCTGTAAAATTAATTGCTGGTCAGCCAACTTAACGACTAAGAGCAAATGTGCATGTAATAAATCCACTTCTCTAAAGCCACACAGGTGACAACCAGTAAGTTGATGAAGAAATAATTATAATTACAGTTACATGTTCTGATGATAGTGACAAGCAGTTTCTATGGTGTGTGATTCCAGTGGGCAGTTGCTTGCAGGCCATGTTTATTTACACAAAATATCCAGTTTCTACTTGAAATCACATATTAATCACTGTCAAAACAAAATCAGCTGGAGACCAATGTATGCAACAAAACACAACAATGGCTGAACATGGTGGCACTGGTTTAGACACTAGATAGAACCAGTACATGTGCTGACTACTGACACTGCTGTCGTAGACACAACAACAACAAACATACACAATGTGGTATTCTGAGCTTATTGTCTTCACCACAGATGCAACTGATCAAATGCATCTTCAGCCAAAGCAAACGCTCCGATGTTTATTTTATGAACAACAAGTTTTTCCTTTGCTGCCGAGCAGCATAGCTTTATCTAGAGACGCGTCCACCCGTCATTTGGACGGGCAAAAACGAATATGGACGGGTAGAAATATGGAGGACGGGTTGTGGACGGGCAAAAAAATGAAGGAGCAAAAAAAAAAAGTCTTCAAAAACCATAGATATTGTTAGTTATGCCTTGAAAGTGAGTGTAAATGGTGTCACATGTGTGTTTGTAGCCCATTTAAGGTCATCAGGCACAATTTGAAAGTTTATAAACTAGCTAAACCGTTAACATCAACGTGTCCACCAAAACATGTGACTGGCAAACCAAAACATGTGACTGGCAATAACTTGATCCTGCATAAAGCCCTGCAGAGCAGTAAATAATAACAACGTTGTATGACTGAGTTGTTCTAGAGTGAATACAGAAGCAACTCTCAACATTGTTTACACTCTATGTATTCCTAGCATAACAATAAAAGAAAGCATATGCCAGTTAACATTATGTGTACCATAATTAGTGACAATGAATGAAGCTGTCATCTGCGGTTCTAGTAACCAGCCGAGTTTGTGATATGTTGTATTTAAAGCCACAGAGATAATAACCACAGCACTGATCTGCAACAGTAATTAGTTGGAAATCTTGATAGCATAAAACAATTACAATAGGAGCTATTGTTGATAAGCATGACGTGTTCAGCTGTTGTTTGGGCTGACAGTTGGGTTACCTAACTCCAAGTGAGGCAATGGGTTTCAACAACCTGACCTGTTGACATGCTTGAAGGCAGATGGGCATTTGGGAGCTATTGTTTTTGTTCCTATATAAACTGCTGCACTGCTACATGTTACTCTGAGCATGTCAAATCAATGAGTTATGCCCCCTTGAGTGGTGAGACTTACAACTATACCAATCATCGAATGTCTGCAAACACCCTCAATGCAAGTCACACTTGTAAGTGAATCGCAACAAAATTACAACAATACAAATTTGAGTGTACAAAACTAGGCATACTTGGTCAGAGTTTGACTTAATTAAGTGACCAATGGTCAACTGTCAAGACCAGCATTAGCCAGGGATTCTATCCAACAATGGCTGTTAACTACCTAACACAGCCTGCATGAGTGGTCACTGGTCACTCATGCAGGCTGTGTTAGGTAGTTAACAGCCATTGTTGGATAGAATCCCTGGCTAATGCTGGTCTTGACAGTTGACCATTGGTCACTTAATTAAGTCAAACTCTGACCAAGTATGCCTAGTTTTGTACACTCAAATTTGTATTGTTGTAATTTTGTTGCGATTCACTTACAAGTGTGACTGGTCAGTTCTGGCCATCATGACAAAAACATATAAAACACCTTGTTTGGATCATTTTTCTTTTGTAATAAATATCAGTACATCATAAATGATAAATATAAGGTCTATATTAAATGATGCTGACATTATTGGCCTGCTGATAAATAGGGATAGAAACATATACTGCATATGAAGCTTATGATGTTGTAAAACAGTGGTCAGACACGTTCACAGATTTTCTCTCTTCTCTCTGACTTAAATTATTTTCTGCAGACATGTACATTCCTAGGAAAGAGTGATAGTGTGATACTAGAGTACTCCAGTGGCTATAAATACGCTGTACGTCACTGTAAAACAACCAGCATTAGTCAAGTCTTGTTCTGGTTAGCTTTAGTCGGATGAAACATCCTCAATTAGCTGAGTTAGGTAAAGCTGATAATTTCTATTCATGGAGAGTGGATCTACCTAACTAACACTGACTACAAGCACTTGAGTACCATATTGACTGTACATTGTACAATTCAGGCACCCTAAAAATCTACAGCCATAATTCATTTTACTGTCTTTTTTGAGAGCTCAGTTAAATGAAACAGATTCAGCGATTGTGACATATGAAAAATTACACCTGGGAGCAATCAATGTGTTTAATCAACTTTATAAATGTATCAGACAGCAAATAATTTAACAGTCATTGCAACTCTGGTCAATTGATCCCAAGACAAACATCTCACACCCTGAAGACCAGACACCTTCAGTTGACAGACAATGATAAAACTGTGAGTTATATAACAAAGGACCATGTACTTCCAAGTGTCAACACACAAGGAACTCAACAACTCACCCGGACAACAGAGAGAATGAGATTACAGCAGGCACCAGGCAGCACTTTGCATGAACTGACCATGTTTACTTTAGCAAATGTGTGGCAAAGCAGATGTACCTATAGGTTTAGGAAAAGCCTTTAATGAGATGTTTCCCTATTGATTGTGATCGCCTGAACCAAAGATGTTATTGATGCACCAATTTCCATTTAAGGCATGTCCTATGTTTTCAGTGCTCATAAAATGCAGATGGATAATATCTGTTACTGGTTCATGCTTACGTTCGCAGTGACCTTCACAACCAACCCGTTAAAAATAAATGCAACAAATTAAAGACTTATTAGTTAGTGCCGCATTTGTGAATAAGGAAAGCAATGTCAAAGTATTTCTGCACTTTCTGTCACAGAAATTACGGCATATAAACAAATGTTTATGAATTGTCGTTGAACACGCTCCCCTCTAAAAATAACACTGAGCACTGAGTATCCAGTAAGTATGTCCAGTCCATTTCCAGATTTCTACACAGTTTTCTATCAACAGACACCCACTCTGTTCATATAATTAGGAGTTCTGTACTTCTTCAACAGATATAAGAACAATTACATTCTGCACTCAAATGAGGTTTCAAGACCACTTGACCAGGTTCTGACAGGTCTGTGTTTAAATTTAATTTAAGCTACCAATCAGAATCGGTTGCCTCCATTCAATCAATAACCCACAACGACCCAAGTCAGAAGTGAGGCCAGTGCTGGTGCATCAAGCTCACAACTATTTCTGAAGCAGGTACAGCCACTCAGTACAGCCCAGAGCTGACTCAAGATAGCTGTCTGACAGTCCATAATTATGCACATGTTACTATTGTTAGAACAATGAATTCAGCCAGTTTAACTAGAGAACAAAGCCAAAGGACTGCTTTTAACTGTTTAGTTATTATGATTTTGGACTCTGGAGGGTGGAAAAGGGAGTCATGGATGCCAGCAAAATTCAAAGCACGGTAAATTAATAAATAAACTGAGAGACAGAAGCACGGTTTACTGGATGAGATAGATATCACATACAGAAATGCAGTTATTATTATTATTGAAAACGTTTTCTTTTCGCTTCCTAAATTCATCATTGATTCCCTTCATCAGAGACCCTATACAGCCACTTTTGATTTACTGACGGGTTGGCCTTAGAAGAAGGGGACTACCGGTACACATACTGTATTGATTTTTTTCAGTGGACATTTTGACCTGTCAGTCATTCTCAAGGTGGCACAACTGTCACATCATGTTGATATCTGCTCTGTATGATACAACTTGTAACTACAAAAATTAAGAGGTCCTGTGTTTTCATTGCAGGGAAATCTCTAGGGAGGATACACTATATACACCCGCAATTAAGTGTACAGCCCTGAATGTAGGGACACCCAGCAGTGTCCCAGGAATTCCCTGGTCTGCGGCCATCAACATCTCTATAATATAGTTATTTTTATCCAAGAACCAAACATCCAGGAGAGAGCAGCTAATCTCACCTGATGCACATGTCTGGGGTCACCAACCTATCACTCAGTCTGGCTCCTCAGACTGGCCACTTTTATGTTTCAACCAGGCGAGTTAACCAGCGATACTTCGGGGAAAATGCGGCCATCATCGCTTAGACATTTTAAATGATGTTGGAAGAAGCCTCACGCTCATGTGCAAGATACAACAAAATTGCACCCCAAGCACTTCAATGGGCCTATTAGATTGCAAAACTTAGCTTGATAGTTGATACATACAAAACTTACAGAGACGTGAATCCACATATATACAGAAAACACTGTTTTATAACATAGAAAACAAACATTTATTTTCCCAAAAGGAACATTTTCTGTCAAAACTATTGTGCAATTTTTGCACGTAGGCCATCATAAACAAACTGCCAACATGAAGCAATTTTTTTGGATTGACACCAATTCTTTACTGTTGTCCTTTGCCGTTGACAAATGACACATTTTGATCACAAAGTGTAGTTTTTTGCTGAAACGCTATTTAAATGTCAGACAGCATGTTTAATCAGTCAGAAAGAAACCATGACAATCCACTGTTGCCATTATAATTAAGAATTTTCTTCATGCTGATCAACTGGTATAGTGGAAATTTTGGAAAACTTCAAAATATGAACAATAAGAGGATTACAGGATAAACCCACAAGAACAACATGAATAGGGTGAAGTTCAGATCGACATCAAGTATACATCAGTGGAATCATAACTTTTACATAACTTGCCAAAATGCATACATGTCGACTGATTTCACTTGATTTTATTTATCTGTACCCAGCTATCATGTAGTGTTTTGTGGAATTTTCCCCACTTTGTTCTAACATGGAAAATGTTAATGTGGCTTCTGGAGGGAAAATTAACTGTGTTATGTGCCCTGAGGGAAAATTAACTGTGTTTTCTCCCCTAGTCAAACCAGACTATTCAACTCTCAGTCATATCTATAAATAAGGCAATAAAATAGTCACATCATATATTCTACACTATGTGTGCACAAAAGTGTGAATATGTTAAGTATAGACCAGATGAGACAGAGCTGTGTTGGCTAACCACACCACTTGAATGAGATCAGCAATACGAGATGTTGTTAAACTGAACTGACTCACAGTCTCCTTTCACAACCTGCTCCAGCCAGCCACCAAGGCTACTGATACATGTAAACAGGCAGGCAGATAAAAAGGCCTGTGTTGAGGTGACCGTGAGCCAAGGAACAAGATCGGGGTCAGTCGGATCCCCGTGGAAAGGCTGGATGTCACATAATGACACGACTCTCTTCCTGATTAGATTGTTAGGACGCCCGGATTGTGCTTGACAGATTGCCTGTGACCCACATCACCACAATGGCATTTCAGAAATCGAATCCGATGACCATCAAATCATCAGGGTAGATCAGGGAATTCACTTACAAGCCACTGTCAGAGCCGCTGGTGCAATTCTTGATAACTGACCCCAACCCTAGGGGCTTTCCACCTGAGTTCACCCATAAAACTGCATGACAAAGAATTGTCCCAGTCAAGGGACTGATTTGAAACAGATAAAGAATACAGTACTTTGGCGACATGCACACGATATGGATATTGGATATCATGAAAACAATCTGTATGGGTGTCGCTGGCATAAACTCAGTCATCATCTTGATTACAACATCGTGGTTACATGTGGATTATAATAACTCACATGCAACAAAGCAGGAAAGCTTAAAGTCTGTTTTAACAAAACGTGAAAGTATCAGTTTTAATTTATGTGTGATGTTGAATTTATACAAAACAAATTCATTACCACCTGAGTTCAAGCTTACAAAAAATTTAATTTTAATATTATCATCTTGAAAGTGTCTTTGTCTGAACGATATGATTTGACACATAAACACCCTCTTTCATGTGGTCTGTGTCAAAAGTAGAATTCTTCACGGGGGGGGGGGGGCAGTTAACTACCAACACTCACAGTAATACGTTATTACTAAATTGAAACGCTGCTGTTTACCATAATAAAAACCTGTATTGTCAAAACGTACCTTAAAGTGTAAACCTTTCTGACATATCATGTTAATTGTATATTCAATAATGCCACTTATGTAAATAAAACAATGGTGAATGCACTTCTTAAGCATAATTTGTAGATAACCATAAGATAATTTGTTTAAATAATTAAATGGTAGCATAGTAATTCAGAAGTTTATTGCTATACCAAAACATACCGGGGTACCCCATCAGTGACAAGACTACACAAAATCACCCACAACCACGTATACAATTCAACAGTAATCTTGTTTAGTAAAATACTAAATACATATTTAGCCAAGACTTACTTACATGTACAAAATAAACTGTAGTTGACAAGCTTTATGAAACAGTGTAATCATAACTGTTTTATTCAAATACAATAATTGTAAGCACATTAAATTGTTAAAATGTTCTCATTATAATTAACCTTTGAAGTAGCATGACAGTCTACTCAGGATGACCACCATTGTCATTCTGCATGTGACAGATGGTGATAGATTATATGGGTGACAAGGCTTCATCTACACAAACCTACATGCTGACAATGAAATGAACCACAATCTTCTGGGTCGTAGGCAGGGCAATGGGCACCACCGTGTCTGGCTTAGTGGTTAGTTTTGGTTACTAGACAAAGGCCAGTGATGGTCAAATCAGCGAGACAATGTCCAGAAACATGTGGGCAACACATCATTTCAAACATGTACAGTGGCAGTTAGGGCATCTATTATGCAATTAGTAACTACAGCTGCTGGAGATAGGAAACTTGGATACCTTTGTAAGTCATGAAACAGGGGCTTAAAGCCAGAGATATGACTGCCAGTATTAAAGCCAAGATGGGTAATTACAACTGCTACGGCAGGTGGGAATTTAGAGGGAACTAGTTGGCCAGTTGACTAACAATTCTAAGTCTAAAGACCACATTAATGATCACCATTTACTTAAATGATAGCAGGGGTAGTTAATTTATAAAGTGAAATAAATCAAATGGCTCAATATTAGTCACAAAAATCTAATTAATAATAGATGTTCACGTTAATGCTTCCATATTCATGCGGTAAAGGTATACTTTTGATCACTGCAACACTATGAAAAAATAGTGCTGGGTATATGCCTGTACGGCACCTATCAAGTAAATATTGCTGTTGGGTAAGTGAAGTCTACAAAGTCCTGAAAAATTTAAAGAATCACTAGTTTGGGTGATGGGTTAGTCATGTTAACACCACATATAAATTATGGGAAAATACATGTTTGTACATTAGTGACACCTGTTGAGTGTTAACCAGATGCAATGATGCGATATCAGAACCACACAGGGCTTTATGCAGGATAACATTTTTGCCAAGTCAGAATTTTTGGCAGACACGTCCATGTTAACTGACATACATACAAACCAGTTCAGGTGTGTAAATAATTATGACCTAAGATAAACTACAAACGCACATGTGATACCCATTTTGAAAGCATTACTTCAATTTTTTTATCCATTACTTAAAAAAAAGTTTTGCTCCTTATTTGTTTACCAGTCCAGTGATATTTCTACACACACAGTTGGTTTTATCCGTTCAAATGACTGGTGGACCGGTCTTTATATGAAGTGTGGAACTGAGCAATAATATTGTAGTAAACATGTCAAATCAATTGATGCTTTTGTGCATCAGCAGTGGATGAATGGATCACTAAAATTGTAGTCCTATTATTAGCATTTTATTGGCAAGGGTGGGTGGTGGCTTGAAGTATAAACAAGCATAAAAAGCATTTTCTAGATTTCTCTAGACTTTGTGAAGTTATGACATCCCCTTAAAATTGTAAACTGGAACTAGTTTTCTTTTTACTGATGTCACCGATGTAATATTGATATAAAACAGGAACAACAGATATAGAGAGCACAGAGCCACACAAATACATGTTTGACCAAAATGCACATAATATGAACCAGTATACATACAACTGACATTATTGGTTATAAATAGATCTACAGATACATGTGTTCTTTCTTACTTTACATATATGTATGTATATACAAAGTTTTGTAAATGTCTGTTATGTCACATAATGTCAGTCAAATGCAGAAACTAATCTGATCTAGATAATGTCACTATGATTGTCAATATTTCAAACAGCTTGCGTAATTCAAAAGTTTTGCTCAATTATCTTTTTTAAATAAGTCTCACAACAAATGAATGTGCAATCAATATATTGTTGAGGCACATGTACTGAAAAAAAACTGCCTTGGAAAAACTGTATATATAGTTTTATATATGATATACACACATGAAACAGAAATGTTGAGGTATTAAATGAAATTTAGGATATCTATCCACCAATAAACAGTGTACAGACCGTTCGTAAGGAACGGAAGTGACAGGGTGACAGCTGAGCTGCACGCATTATATCACGACTCTTGACTCAGATGTCAAGACAAAGCACAAACAATTTGTAAACGAATTTCCTCAATTTCAAAAACTACGATTATTAACTGGTATAGCAGTTTCAATTAACATATCATCATGGTGTGTTACGTGTTACATTTGTGTCATTTGCCGTTTTAGGTTGTATCACCGTGTCTTACTTTACATGACATTGAATAGGAAGAGCCAGGGCCTAGGCATTAAATCGGACTCGGATTTACAAAATTACGTGCAATTCTAAACTGGCTTATACATTAAAACTAGGCATTCAACAACTCAATCATAATAGTATGTACTGTCAAACTATAGACAAACCTTCCACTTTCATATATAAGGTATTGTTGAATCGTTACTTACCGTGATGTTAGCATTTATGATCACCGATTCTCCATTCTTTCCAATGAATCGACATGCAACCTCGTCGACGGACGCAGAAACTATCTGAAAATGACCTGCTTTCTTTGAAAACGTATTCTCTAAGAATTTTATGTCTTCCTTCAGACGCAAGAGACACGCCATTCTGTCACCTCAGACGCATTTGTATGCTTCTGTATTGTCGCATAAAGGAAATTCTCTAGGAAATGTCGAAGTCAACAAACTTATTTATTTTTCAATATGGCGATTCATGTCAATGTGCGCATGTGCGGCGGAGTACCTGTCCCCAGTCTATCCTGCTTCCGTCAAGCCGGGCTATTTATACACTGTTTTATTTGTAAACAATAACATTTACACGTCTACGTCACATTATGTTTTTACTCAAATAGCGTATGTTCATTTGAATCCCTCTTCTGATAATTTGCAACCCAGTTATGACTCGGGTTGTCACCTTCAACACCAAAAGCCAGGGCCCTGGAATGGCTTGGCCCAAGCCATGCCTTGGCCCAAGCCAAGCCATGCTTGGCCTTGGTCCTTTGCCCTTGCACTTGTATAAAGGATGCGATATTGTTCTTTTACTTAATTACGCGATGTGTCTGTGTGTCTCCATGTGTTAAAAGAAACTTCAATGCATACATCATTACATGTGTGTTTGACAGAATCTGTGCAACATTTGTATATGCCTGTTATATATACTTGCGTCTGGGGCGTCTGTACAAAACTATACATGCACATATCTACAAGCATACACATATGCACGCTTACACACATGCATGCTCACTCGCTCGCACAAATACATGTATGCAGGCAATAACGCATAGATCTATGCAAAAGTATGTACATGACTAACAACAATTTAGGTGTCAAAATTGTATGCATGTATATGGTGAATTTGGGTTGTGTTACCAGAAACCAGTTATTTTTTCTCCAAGGCAAATAAATATTGACTGCTTGTTATCTGACATCTCATCGGGTGATAGCCTTTGAGTGTTGTGGCCCAAAAAATGAATGTTGTCGATGGACAGGGCCAGGGTGCACATTTTTGCATTAACTGACTTTTGGAAGAGACACACAATGTCTTTGGCCCTTTCTATTTGGTGTCTATAAGAAGTAAAATAACCCAATAACATTAAAATATAAACTGTGGTCTGTTTCTGCTTTATGGGTAAATGTAGGCCTAGATATATATATATATATATATATATATATATATATATATATATATATATATATATATAATGACAAATATCAACTGTATTACCAAAGACTGGGCTGTTTTTATTTTCTTAAGCATTTGATGTCAAATCAGAGGATATACTGATCACTCGAAACAATTGTGATTATGCAAGTGGTGTGAAATTAGTGCATGCATGATTATTTCAACTATCTGATCACACAGCTAGTGGTCTGTTCACTCTGATCACACAGCTAGTGGTCTGTTCACTCTGATCACACAGCTAGTGGTCTGTTCACTCTGATCACACAGCTAGTGATCTGTTCACTCTGATAACACAGTGATATGTTCACTCTGATCACACAGTGGTCTGTTCACTCTGATCACACAGTGATCTGTTCACTCTGATCACAGTGATCTGTTCACTCTGATTGTACAGTGATCTGTTCACTCTGATCACACAGTGACCAACACCGCCAGTGAGATCCTTGGCACACATCGCCCAGTCAAGAAGCCCTGGGTCACAGCTGACTTACTTGATCTGTGCGACAAACGAAGGGAGTTGAAGAAGAAGAAGAAAGATGCAGAAGGAATAAGGCAGTACAGGGCAGTTAACCAAGAAATCAAGAAAGGCATGAAAAAAGCAAAGATGGACTGGATTGAAGAGCAGTGCCAGGACATCGAAAATAACATGAAGAAAAATAACAGCAAGAAAACTTACCAGCTGGTGAAAGACCTGACCAGCACAAAACAAGGACGAACCACCACCATACAGGACAAGGATGAAAAATGTCTGACTGAAGAACAGGACATCCTAAAGAGATGGACCGAGTACTGCTCCGAGCTGTACAACTACAGAGCCACAGGAGACCCAGAAGTACTAAACGTCCCTCCAGCAACCGACAACGACAACTACCCCATCCTTCGCGAAGAAGTGGAAGCAGTGGTGAAATCGCTCAAGAAGGGGAAGTCAGCAGGAGCGGACAACGTCCCAGCAGAGCTGGTGCAGGCAGGGGGAGAAGCCATGATAAGCGCCCTACTGACTATCTGCAACAAGATCTGGCAGACAGGGGAGTGGCCCACGCCGTGGACCCAATCTCTCATCATCACCCTCCCCAAGAAAGGCAACCTACAGCTATGCCAGAATTATCGTACCATCAGCCTCATCAGCCACCCGAGCAAAGTTATGCTGAAAATCTTGCTGAACCGACTGAAGCCGCAAGCGGAAAAGATCATTGCCGAGGAACAAGCTGGCTTCAGACCAGGACGCAGCACAACAGAGCAGATCTTCAACCTTAGGGTATTGTGCGAGAAGTACCTCCAACACCAGCAAGACCTCTATCACGTCTTCATTGACTTCAAGAAGGCATTCGACAGGGTATGGCATGCAGCACTATGGGCCACCATGAAGCATTTCAACATCAACGCCAACCTGATCAGAATGATACAGAACCTCTATGAAAAGGCCACCAGCGCAGTCTACCTTAACAACAGCATAGGGGACTGGTTCAGAACTACCGTCGGAGTAAGACAAGGCTGTGTGCTCTCCCCCACCCTCTTCAACATCTTCTTGGAGAGAATTATGACTGACGCACTGAATGACCATGAAGGGACAGTCAGCATTGGTGGCAGAAATATCACAAACTTGCGTTTTGCCGACGACATAGACGGCCTGGCAGGAAGGGAAGACGAGCTAGCTGAATTGGTGGAGCGCATTGATAAGACTTCTACAGCCTTCGGCATGCAGATCAATGCAGAAAAGACCAAACTGATGACCAACAACACCAATGGCTTCAGCACTGACATCAGGGTCAACGGCGAGAAACTAGATTGCGTCAACCGATTCAAATATCTGGGAGCAATCATTACAGATGAAGGATCTAAACCTGAAATTCTCGCCAGGATCGCCCAGGCCACAGCAGCACTCGCCAAACTCAAGACCATTTGGAATGACAGGAATATAGCGCTCAGCTCAAAGATCAGACTGATGCGCTCCCTAGTCATGTCCATATTCCTGTACGCCTGTGAGTCTTGGACATTAACAGCAGAAACCGAGAAAAGGATACAGGCCATGGAGATGAGATGCCTCAGAAAACTCCTCGGCATCACGTACAGAGAACACATCACCAACGAAGAGGTCCGAAACAGAACCCGTCAAGCCATTGGACCGCACGAAGACCTCCTGACCACAGTTAAACAACGAAAACTGAGATGGTACGGCCACATTACAAGATCAACAGGGCTTGCCAAGACGGTCATGCAAGGTACGGTCCAAGGAGGGAGAAGACGAGGCAGGCAGAGAAAGAGATGGGAAGACAACATCCCGGAATGGACGGGCTTGACACTGGGCGCCGCCATGAGGAAAGCCGAGAGACGAGAGGAGTGGAGGGAGCTGGTTGCCAAGTCATCTGTGGTGCCCCAACGGTCCACTGAGACTACGGGATAGGCAAGGCAAGGCAAGATCACACAGTGGTCTGTTCACTCTGATCACACAGTGGTCTGTTCACTCTGATCACACAGTGATCTGTTCACTCTGATCACAGTGATCTGTTCACTCTGATTGTACAGTGATCTGTTCACTCTGATCACACAGTGGTCTGTTCACTCTGATCACACAGTGGTCTGTTCACTCTGATCACACAGTGATCTGTTCACTCTGATCACACAGTGGTCTGTTCACTCTGATCACACAGTGGTCTGTTCACTCTGATCACACAGTGATCTGTTCACTCTGATCACACAGTGGTCTGTTCACTCTGATCACACAGTGGTCTGTTCACTCTGATCACATAGTGGTCTGTTCACTCTGATCACACAGTGATCTGTTCACTCTGATCGCACAGTGATCTGTTCACTCTGATCACACAGTGGTCTGTTCACTCTGATCACACAGTGATCTGTTCACTCTGATCACAGTGATCTGTTCACTCTGATCACAGTGATCTGTTCACTCTGATCAGTGTTCTGTTCACCCTGATCACACAGTGATCTGTTCACTCTGATCACAGTGATCTGTTCACTCTGATCATACAGTGGTCTCTTCACTCTGATCACACAGTGATCTGTTCACTCTGATCACAGTGATCTGTTCACTCTGATCGCACAGTGATCTGTTCACTCTGATATATATAATATAATGTCAACAACACTCAGATTGAGAACATTAAAGCTATATCTACCTGAAAAAGAAACATCTGGGTAAGAGAAAAGATTGAATAAATCAGAAGACGGAAGTGGACCCGGGCAGTCCAGCAAACAAGGACTCGTGATTTCACATGTTCTGTAAGTGAATTAATGAGTTCAACTGGTTCAATTCGCGTACATTCACCGGATTCTGTGAACAAATTTGGTGTGTCAATACATGTTTCCCGTGAAATCACGAGTTTTTCACGTGCCACGTACCAGTGAAACCATAACAGTTCTGACCCAGTACGACTCGTGTCAAACTCAATTCAAAACTCCGGCAAGATGGTGGAGAGACGAACTAGATGACTACTGAAAGGGTCCCATGTGGCAGAGGATAGTGCAAGATAGGCAGATGTGGAAGCCTTTGCCCAACCACACTATGGCAACACAATGATGTATGATGATATATACTTATGGAGAGGGGGGGGGAGAGAGAGACAGAGAGAAAGAGAGACACAGAAAGAGACAGACAGAGGCAGAGAGACAAACAAAGAGATATACAGACAGACAGACAGACAGACAGACAGACAGACAGACAGACAGACAGACAGACAGAGGCAGACAGACAGAGGCAGAGAGACAAACAAAGAGACAGACAGACAGACAGACAGACAGACAGAGAGAGAGAGAGAGGAGAGACAGAGAGATGGGGACAGACAGAGACAGGATTATGTGACTGATTTGATAAGCATGAAGCCATGGTATATTTTAAATAATTGTTCATACTTGGATATCTTTGACTACTAGGCACTGTTATATTACAATATATATATATACATATATAATTTTTTTGTATCTAGGTCAATCACCAGTAAAGGGACAAATTGATGTCGCCAATAGTTTTGTTGCGTTCAATAGATAATTGTTTGCAAAATGTGTATATTTTGGATAATCAAACTAATCTACACATTCAAATTAATAAATTCATGTGGGAAAAATGATAAATGTATTTTATTGTTTGTCTTAATTTATCCCTCTACCTTGAAAGGGAGCCTACATTGTGGCATGTTACCAAATAAATATTGTAACTTACATCTTGTAAGCATTATTTTTATGTTCGATGTTCAATATTTGATTGAACAATTTGTATTAGATAAATTTCATACAATGCCCATTAGTTCATCAACTTCTTTCATAAAGTTACATTTTACATTTTGTTTTTGTGTCACTGCCAAAAGACTATTCAAAGCATCATCTAGGGATAATATATAATATATATATATATATATATATATTATAGCAGTATGTTACAAAAAACTGTCATGTGCTTACTTCCTGCCAAATAAACACCATATCACGAAAATAAATTAATTTCATAATGTTTCTTAAAATTACAAAAAAATGTGGCGAGACAAAACTAATTCAATGTCAATATGGATGTTTGATGTTCCGGTAGGAAGAAAATGTGTAATGATTATTACGTGTTGTCTTGGATATCCTGTAGACATTTTATTGTAGGATGCCGCCTGAAAGACAGGGATTGCTGATAAAGAGGGGGGCTTCAGGGGGTGTCTGTAAAATCATGGCAGTCCTGTAAATATCATTCCCACAATAATTATCATTTACCCCGGGGTATATAGAATAATTTATTCAACCATAAATTACATATTATATACGGCAAATAAATATAAAGGAATGTGTGGTCAGTGAGACATGTTGATCAGAACAATGTCTTTGTTATACAGCACTGTATATATATATATATATATATATATATATATACATACATACATATTATATATTTATATATACACATATGGAATATATTGTTCATGGTTCCAAGATTTTTAAATTTTTGTAAGAAATTCACTTACCTGGTACATAACTTAAATGTTTCAAGAGTTATGCTCCAAGGTAAGTGAATTTCTTACAAAATATACACATGTATTAAACAAACAGGGTACTTATTACTTACATAAAAATGACCAGTAGTGTCATTTTCCAAACAGAAATACACACCGTTGATGCAGCATTGCACCATCTATTAATAACAACTAAAGGAACTTCCAAGATGCGACTCAGTTTTTACTCTCCTGTCAAGTTGCCAACATGAACATGCAATGTCTCTCCTGAGCAACTATAAATAACAATGTTTTTGTGCGTTGTTGCTAAATAGTAGAACACAATTATATATCTAATGTATGCATACTAAACTGTGTATGTTGACCCTACTTTGATTTACGTATACATACAAGTATATAATTAGTTATATGTAATGTTACGATCAAACAAATGATTCCGACTTTATTTACAGAATGACCTCATATTCATGTACATAAATGATAATGGTTACCGGTATATCAGATTGGATTTTATTACTGTAACAAATGAACGCCTCTAGCATATTTTTATTTTTAATAAAAATGTATAAATGCAATATCAATAATAATATTATGAACACTTTGTTACTGTCATTGTCAGCAGCATTGTTTTTGCTAGTACTCATTTGACCAGACTGAGAGAAAATTATGGAATGCTTATGAATTGCCATTCCAGTGCAGTGGAATATAACAATGTGCATGCGTAACAACTATGTTGTATCAAAACTGTCAACAAATATTTAGCCCCATTTCTCATTTAAATGGCCAACTAAATGAAGACATGAATCACATAACCACTTCAGTTACTAACCGAATTACTGACTGCCTAGTACTACCTACACACAGTATATCAGTTGGGTTATTAGTTGTTTTGTAATTAGTTATTACATTGGAAAGATATTAGTTACTACACTAACAATGTACCCAAAAACATACTCACAGATATTCAAGGAATTCACTCTGCTCAACGAAGCTTAGACATGTTAATATAAAATTGTAATCAATTTGGATTTTCTTTCAGTAATAATACAGTATCCGTGATTCATATCATCATAATGATAAACAAATTGTATTGTGATATTTAGTATAATGTGAATGGTTTTAATTATTATGGCTGTTATACAGTGAAGTTGTCAAGCGTTTCCTTGGTGATAGGAGTAAATAAAAACAAAGTTAGCAGGTAATGTTCTTGTAAAACATTAAAATAATCACATCTTGATTCATTCACTCAAAGTGAAGTACAACATCAGTTTTAAATATTTGTGCAACATATCAATATGTAATGCGAGCATCAATATTAACATAGTATTGCAGGTTGTATATGGCAATATATTGACTCATCAATAAGTTGCTACAACACTAGCCCCATTACAAACAGCGTCACTCCTTAAACAGCAGAAACATCTTAATGACATCTGGCAGTGGGAACTGCATGATACGACTGTAGATACTGGTGCCGCGGGCCACGTCAATCAAATGACTTCTGATGGCGATTCTACAGTGACTGGACAAAGAGCGTGTGTTTGTTTGGATGGACTGCAGAAACTCTGCAAACTGTCGTTTCTCCGTGTCCGTGCTGGGCACATTGAACGCACTATAGTGCAGACCGTCGCCACTCAGTAGTTCCCGGCACCACTCGTCTACAGGAATGCGATAGCCTGTGTCAACAGCCAGCTTCGTCATCTCAAAGTCACACAGTCTCACCATCGCCCAGCTGAATGCGCTGCGACTGTGTGGGTTCGATAGGTCGCTGCCGTACTGTATCAGACAGTGCAACATGGAGCGGTTCTGACACAGCATGAAGTTGTTCAGGTGTAACGCAACAGGGGTGTTGCCATGACGATCGCAAACGTTGACCATTGAGCCATGGTCAAGCAGGAGCTGAGCCATGTCGTGACTCGGACGGACACTGGCCGCAGCGATGTGCAGGGGAATTCTGAAGTCCGAGTCTTGCTGGTTGACAAGGGCGCCGTTGTCGAGGAACAACTTGGCGAGAGCATGGCTGTTGACTCGCACGGCGACGAACAAGGGTGTGTTCAACATGTCGTCAACCGCGTTTACGTCGGCACCGTTCCGCAGCAACATGCCAGCGATCGGGATGTTTCCTGTTCTTGCCGCCAGATGGAGCATCGTCGAGTGTGGCTGCAACACAACGTTTGTGTTTGTGCCGTGCTCCAGTAGCTCTCGCACCAGACCAACATTCTGGTGCTGGACGGCCCAGAACAGGGCACAGTGGCTCGCCCGATCTACAAAGTTTGTATCAGCACCATGGTCAAGCAACAGTCTGACTATTGATGTGGCGTTATGACGTGTAGCCTCCATGAGAGCAGTGCTGCCACCTCGTCCTGTTGCGTTTACGTTGGCTCCGTGCATCAGAAGTACCCGCACTATATTCAAGTACTGCCGTCTGGCTGCCGTCACAAGAGGGGGTTCGTCAAAGCGACTAGTGTGACTCAATTCGTTCACGTCGTGGCCACATTTCAATAGTTTCAACACAGCGATTTCATTACATGACTCGACGGCAGCTGTCAAGTGGGTCATGTGACGTTTCTTGCTGACAACTGTCTCGCCCGTTGACATCATTGTTACTGACTTGTACATCTACTGACAGCGTCTCATCATTCTTTCCTGGAAAGTAAACAATTCAGATTGGTAAAGTGGTAAAATTAAACAGACTAGTATAAATTTGCTTTCTCTGAATACAATAGGTGGTGTTACACATTTATACGCACAAATACATTAAGACTATAGACTCTTAAATAGCATTTCATGATGATAACTTGAACAAGTTTCTTATGTTGATGCAAGCTACATGCTACCAAGCTACTAGCATGGGACATAACCGATAGGCACTTTCATTGGTTTACATTTTTATTGCAAAATCTTGTCTTGTTGGTGTACTGGCCAACATTCCTGGTGGAGTCAAATGGTCAGGGTTGGGTCACTTGGGTGTGCATGCTTGTTGGGTTATTATTCATGTATCAAAGCTTGCCTAAAATGTTGTGGTTCAGGAATGGTAGGGAATTCAAATCTCATTTTGTTCCAGGGAAATATGAAAATTTATGGCAGTTCTTACTGGTGTGGATTATGTTGAATGCTTTATTGTTTAGATGCCTTGATATGCATTGTACAGGTTGGAGGAGGTTATTGACCTGGGTAAGAATAGGTGTCCATAGATGTGGAGTATGGTGAAGCGTCTGTTTGTTCGTCTGGTTATTAGTTGTTGTAGGTGTAATTGTTTTAGCATTTCTGACATACAGCCCACTTCTCTAGATGTGTAGTCGTTAAGACAGAAATGGTGGAGTGGATATTGTCAGATAAATCATTGAGATGTATATCAGGGAGAGAAGTGGTCTAGTACCATGCCTTGTGGTACACCAGATGGGTCCAAGGAGAGTGACCACCACTCATGTCAGGAATTTAGAGATCCACGCATGTATTTCGTTGTTGATGCCATATCTCTTCAGTTTGTTTAGGAGCCTATTATGGCGGACAGTATCGAATGCTTTTAAGAAGACCATTATGACCATGTCTACGTGTGATTTATTATTTAGACTTTAGAGATTGATTTGGATAGGTCATGTGTTGTGAGTTTTAACCGGGTTTCAATCGAGTGCTTACTGCGGAAGCCATGTTGTTTGTCAGGTAAAACAGTGTTGGTCAAGATGGTCCATTATATTATAGTAGATAATGTGTTCAAAGAGTTTGCAGCGTATTGAAGTTAGGGAGAAATCATCACAACATTGATGTTGGCTGATCAATAGAAGAAGATGGGACGGTAATTTGATGGAAGATTTCGGTCGTGTTATACTCAGATATAGAGCATATAACTTCATTATAAGTATCTGTATAAGCATGATCATAGCCACAGGCTACACAGTGACTGCCCAAATATGTTTTTTAACAAAGGCGAAAGAATATTTGTTCGTGCCCCGCAGTGGGCGAAGTTTCATATGCGACATGTCGACATTACGCTGTCATGGCGCAGATCAAACGTTTATCGATCGCCATCGATGATGTAACTGGAGTTTTAAAATGTCAATGAAATGTCATTACATATATATGGATATAAATATATACCGATATTCTGGATTGCTTACAACTTTAGATCTCACGGGCCCTGTGTCTGAATAACAACCGTATCCACTGCATCCATCTCAGATTCTGTAGAAATTACATTTTGCCAAATTAGTGTGTTTGACAGCCGGTTCGTCAAGATGGCGCGCATGTAAACAACCACTAAAAGCGCGCGAAACCAAAATCCCTCCCAATACAACTCAAACAAAAGCGCGTTTCTTCCACAAATGTGAACAAAATAATCACAAACTAAAATTATATGCACATATAATCTTAAAATATAACATATGCCTGCAAGTACCAATAACAACTAAATCACGTCCACATCAAATACAAATAATAACCTTTCTATATACTAGCAGACCAATTCGTCAGACGCCTTTATTCCCATGCAGTGCTTCCCAGTCCCAATTTTCCTCTTGCAATGCACTAACTCCTCGATAAATTGTGTCAAACGGTACTGCAGCCTATACAGTTTTGACTCACTGCATGCATAGGGATCACAATTATCGATAACTAACAAAAACAGCAGCCAGCGGCCGCCATTCTCTTATCATCCAGCAGCGCACAGCAATGTTCCAAGGATTCCTGCATGTTTGTAATTTCGATTTATGTCATACTAATTCTCTATTTTGTGAGCTACGCATGCTTAAGATCAATAATTTATATTGAAATTTTCAAAGCCCAAAATAAAATGTTGCCGCATAACGTTCAATAATTCCTTAATTACTCACCATGTCCACGTTTCAATTCATTTGATACCACAAAATAAAAATGGAAACAAGTATATTTTTGCATAACCTTACAATCAACATATTACCAAATGCCAGAGAATACCAACAATAAAATAAAATTATTATTGTAATTTGTATATATAGGTGTTTTTTTCGACCACCCATATAAATGATTGGTTGATCTATATAATGCCTACCATATCATCATCATCATCATCATCATCATCATCATCATCATCATCATCATCATCATCATCATCATCATCATCATCATCATCATCATCATCATCATCATCATCATCATCATCATCATCATCATCATCATCATCATCATCATCATCATCATCATCATGCTGTCGGTCGCGATGCGACACAGACTGCTTCTATTCACTTGTCGTATTGCTCTCCATTTATCTCTCTGCTGTGAGAGTGATGCCCAGGAGCCGATCTTTATGTCTCTCAGCTTCAGGTTTCTCTTGATGGTATCCTTGAACAGCAGACGAGGGCGCCCTCTCATTCTGTGACCAGAAGACAGTTGGGAGTAGAGAACCTGCTTTGGTAGCCTGTCTGGTGACATCTCCATGAGGTGTCCAGCCCACCGGATATTCTTTCTGTTCAGAAGATCTTCCATAGATGGCAGCCCTGTCCGTTCGAGCTTTCTCACCTGTCGTCTGTACACTGTCCAGGACTCGGCTCCGTATAGGAGGGTGGACAGCACGATTGCACGGTATACCTTGCCTTTAACCCGCATGGACACATGGTGGTTGTTTCAGAGTCTCTGGCGTTCTCGACCGAAAGAAGCGCTAGCCTAGTTTGGCCATTCTCCTCTGTATTAAATTTCATCGTCAACGCATCCATTACTTGATATAGTACTAGTGCTTCCGAGGTAGGTGAATTCCAGAACAGAGTTCATCATGTTTCCATCAACCATGATATCCTCCTCTCGGATTCTTATAGAATTGGGTTGGTATAGCACCTCGGTCTTCTTTATGTTAATCTTCAGGCCGAACTTCTTTGACGCATCAGAGAAAGCATCCACCATTTTATGCATTTCTTCATCAGAGTGGGCAACCACTGTCATCTGCGAATAGCAGCTCTATCATCAGTATCCGAGTAATTTTGGTCTTCGCTCTGAAGTGTGCGACGTTGAATAAGTCAGCGCTCTGTCTGGACTGTATGTAGACGCCATCCCCCATGTCTCGGAAAGTCTCATCGAGCATTGCTGATAGGAAGATGGAAAAGAACGTGAGGGCCATTACGTGGGGGCCTTGCTTGACCCCATTTGTAACACTGAACGATTCCGAGACTTCCCCTCCAACACTAACATTCGCCATTATTCCGGTACGTAGAGCCTCGATCATAGTTGTGAACTTCTCTGGACATCTATACTTCTTCAGTAGCTGCCATAGCCCAGACCTCCCAACTGTATTGAACGCCTTACTGAAGTCGACAAATACCATGTACATGCAGTGGTCTGTCCTGCTCAATGCACTTTTCTTGTAGCTGTCGGAGGTAAAATATCACACCCACGGTGCTCCGGTTACCTCTGAAGCCACATTGTGTCTCCGGAATTACCTCTGGTGTTATGTGGGTAGATAGTCTGTTGAGAAGGATCCTCGTGAAGATTTTGCGTGCTGTGGAAAGAACAAGAGATTCCTCTATTGTTCTCACAGTTTGTTCAATCACCTTTCTTGTAGATGGTTACAATGCTGCATCCTTCCATGATTGTGGTACAGAACCCACCTCCCAGGCATTGCACGGTGATTAGTTGGTGCAGCCTACTGAACAGATTGTCTCCTCCTTGCTTCCATACTTCAGCAGGAATCACATCTCCCCAAGTGCTTTGCCATGTTTCAAGCCGGCGATTGTTCTAACCATCTCAGCCATGGTTGGAACCTCATCAAGGCTTGTGTTGGTAATGCGCTGCGTGATATTGTCCAGAGCTTCGTGATCTATGTCGCCAGGGACGTTGAGTAGCTTCTGGAAGTGTTCATTCCATCTTGCCACAACTTTCTTGCTATCAGAGAAGGTCTCCATTCCATCTGTTGATTTCAGGTGAACAGGTCCCTTCTTCTTGGGTCTCCATACTTCCTTCAGTCCATTGTAGAA
Organism: Oasisia sp. SBJ-2009; assembly: GCA_964017155.1. NCBI lineage: Eukaryota > Metazoa > Annelida > Polychaeta > Sabellida > Siboglinidae > Oasisia > Oasisia sp. SBJ-2009. The sequence goes on from OZ024866.1 coordinate 24,598,943, forward strand.
GCCCTTCATGTCGTTTCTGTCAGCAGCTCTTTGCAGCTCCACTGCCTTTCTTTGTCACCAGTCTGACATCAGTGCACGGGTGCGTTTTTGTAGCAGTCTGTATGCATTTTTGAATTCCTACCGCACGCACGCACGCACGCACTCACGCGCGCGCACGCACGCACTCACACAAACACACACAAACACACACACACACACACACACACACACACACACACACACACACACACACACAATTTGAGCGGAATATAGTGGCCCCCGGCAGCTTTAGCGTAACATGTGGCCTCAAAGTACAAACAAAATTATCTGTTTAAAAAAAAAAATATATATATATGAACCGAGATTCCGTGGTCATGGATTCTAATGTAATTGCAATGCTTCTCGAAGTTATTCAGCTACTTAAAGAATGGGAACAACTTTTTTGCTATTATACAATTCGTGTCATTATAAGTTGATTTTTGTTTAGCAAAACAGTTATAATCAAGATGGTGTGCATGAATAAACTGTGTGACAATCGATTTGACCTATACGTCTATTGAATTAATGCATTCACAATCTAAGCTAAATTATGATTAAAGCTAAACATGTGTCATTTAACAAAATAATAAAATTATTATGATTATGTGGGTAGATTACATTTATTATAGCAATCTTTATAAGTATAAATTATACACATTCACGACTATAGTCGCACACGCGCACGCGCACGCAGTAAACTGTTCGTGTATGTAGCCTAATGAATATTTTGGTCTATTAATTTTGTTTCCTCTACTGATCGTGCGTTTCAACACTACAAAAGTCAAAATCTATCAAATATTTCAGCAACCAAATATTTCGCTTAATCTCGATAATAATACTACATGTGTCTTCCGCCGTCGTGGCAGCCAGGCTGCGGGACCGCTTACACCGCTTCTCTAGAATTATTTTGTGTAATGTACGCCATCCAGTTATGTATACTGCGACTTGGCGCAGCTTTTCCAAGTCAGCCCCGGTCTTTAGGCGCATTGCGATCTACTGCAAGTCGGTGTCAAGCGTCTTAGGGGGCTGGTTCTGGGTCGGCCGCGATGTCCTTGAGTTGAAGTCTCTCGCCTAACTAATGAAATATTTGGTTATCTACTTCCGCTTGTGCACTTACGATTTATGCACCGATCAGACACAAGTTTAAAAAAAAAACGATCAAATATTTCAACAACCAAAATGTTTCGTCATGCGCGAATCCTTGTTAAAGTGGTCCGCCCGATCCTCCGGATCACTGTCCGCCTTTTAGCAAGCGCCCGAAATACCCAGTTATCGCTCACTGAGACGATGTTTGGGTCCGTGAAAAATTCTACAATGAATAGTTGACATTAAATATTTCTAAGCCATCTGTTTTAATTGTCAACGTGCGGTATGTTGTAGGATGATATTATAGTTTTTGAGATAATTGTAATCGAGTTATAGTTAGGTGTAAGCTAACGTTATAAGTATTTCATGTTGAAGTTCGCAGTCCTTTCACACTTTTTTTACTATTAATTGAGTGAGTTTATTTGGTAAAACATTATAATACATGCAAATAATAAAATTTTATTCAGTGCATAGGCAAATAACGAAATAAGCATATATATAATATTTACCGAAGATTCTGATTCTGATTCTGTTTAGTGCAAAACCCCTACTGGGGCATCACGCACTAGATAGACACATTAAAGCACACAATAGCACACGTCACTTGTTTCCAATGTGGTCATCCACAAAAAATACTAAGAATGAATTTAAGAAAAAATACAAATAAATAAACACAGTAATACAATAATTAAAATGTAAATATTTTCAAATAAAGTATTTGTATGGTTCTTGAAGTGCTCTGCAACGTCCCATTAATTTTGTTGTTTCACAGTCCTTAGCTGTGGACGTGGTCTGTGCCATTTTGTTACATGCTGAAACAATGCGGTGTGATTTTTAAATGTATTAGTGTGCGGCTGCCTTTTCCACCTAGCGTCGATGGGTAACTCTGCTAGTAAATATACTAATTTTAAGCTCATTGTGTCTGTGTCCACGTCATATTCCAGCAAATGATGCATGATCCTGTTTTCCCCATAATACTTTAATTTATTAATAGTCACCATGTGCATGAGCTATATCAATGCAATTGTTAGGTACATTTCATTTTCTGTTTTGATGTCATGTTCCAGATATTTAGTGGACACAAGTAATAAGACAGGAGGCCAATCGATCACTGTCACTCGACACAAGTCACAAGACATTGACAATGGACACAAGTGACAAGCCAAAGGACCAGTCACCGACAGTGGACACAAGTGACAAACCAAAGGGTCAGTCACCGACAGTGGACACAAGTGACAAACCAAAGGGTCAGTCACCGACAGTGGACACAAGTGACAAACCAAAGGGTCAGTCACCGACAGTGGACACAAGTGACAAGACAAGAGACCATTCGTCAAGAGGGGAGACTGCGGCTTCCGTGGTGGTGGCAGTCGGATTTATTTTCATTTTATACCAAGCTGTGTTGGCAGGGCTGCCACAACTGCTTTTAGGTTTGTTTTCATTTACTTAATTCCAGTTGACCATTGCCGTGAGGTGTCAGTTCATCCAGTGACAGGCCGGCGTCTAGTTCCAGCTAAGATTGTCCCATGCAGCTATAAGTGATTCAATTAATACTTTCAGCAAACATGCATTCTAGGCAAGGCTGTTTTGGCTCAAAGCCATAAAAAAACAGACAAATATATTAGCCATCAACATATCATATTACATAATTTACTAAAAATATTTAAATTTACTTATACATCAGATTATTCTAATGTAGTTCACAATGAATTGACATGATAACTTTAAGTCTACTGAGTTGAACTGTTACTGTTACACATCCAATTTCACTGGACATCTTCTGTCAAGCTCTGATCTGTGTGATGTACGTCTTGCAGCATTGAAGAATAACATTTGTGTTATTGTGTCCAAAGGTGTTGTCGCTGTGAGTGTCATCTTTAGTGTTTGGGTTGAACAGTCGCCAGCTCAATCTGCTGTTTTAAAAGTCCATTGGCAATGGATTCTACGGTATGTATGTATATCAGTTGATTTACTTATTCATGCACACACACACACACACACACACACACACACACACACACACACACACACACACACACACACACACACACACACACACACACACACACACACACACACACACACACACACACACTCCGACAATGAAAATGCTTAATCGTGTGGATTTGTTGTGCCACTAAGTTGGATTTTTTTAGAATATTAGCACTAAAAAATCATTCCATTATTGTTACTGTATGTGTTGTTTTAGGGAGAACTGTGGAAAAGGAGTCTGGTGCTGCCTCCTGGTGCCTACTGCTGTAATTGTGTCTTGTTTTAAGAAATCCTCCATAGGTGAGTACCATTGAGTGAACTGTTGTAAAACCTGTTTATTTTACCAGTTCATCAACACGTAAATGTTTGACTATAGGCAATGATTAGGCATACAAAGAAGAGTTCAGTAGTCACTGTGGTAACACGTTTTGATAGATATGATTGAGATGTTATAAAATCTAATTGATGCTAGTGCACTACACACTGTTTATAGGCCACGGACAATGAAAATTGTTTTTACAAAACATCGTACTTTGGTGCATCGTTAAACAGTCCCAGACCATTTTGGTCATTCGCGCCAATTTATGTGGTAGGGCTTTGTTGAGACGTCATATGATAGCCTGGTGTCTATCTCAGGCACAGGTCGTTTAGTTCCCAAGCTTGTGACATCACACCAGACAGTCTCCTGCAACCAGCAATGTGCTTAATTACTTACTGAGTTGTTAGTTGGCCACAGTAAATTGTTCTTCAAATCCAAAATACCTGTCATATCTATATGCAGAAATTAAACATTTCAGGTGAGCAATACATATGTATGTTCTTTAATTCCTAAGGTTTTTGGTCAGATAAACAAAACATGTGGATTAATGAGGCACATTATTATACATGGTTTTTACACAAACTTGCAACAAAAACATACATTGTCCATATTAAAACATGTCACACAAACTGAAGCTGTGATGTCATTCTACAAACATAGAGAAGCAATTATTTTGATATGAGCATTTTTTAACTTCCATTAAACATTTTCAAATGCTATATATACTGTGCTAATAAATATTTAACCATGAGTTAAGATGTTGTTAATTTAAACGTAATTTTATATAATTGCTCCACGATCTAGCTGCGCCTAATAGACTCACTGGAACTTTTTAAGTCCAACTTAAAAACACATCTTTTTAAGGCCGCATTTGTAAATTACTTGTAGGTATTTTATAATGAATTTATTTTAACTGTAACTATAGTTTTTTTACTTACTTTATTATTAAGTTATTAATATATTTTATTATTTATTAATTATTTTATCCATTTATTGCTGATAAGTGTAGCTTATGAATTAGGACTTTTAGAAGCTTTATTTATATTATCTATTATTATCATTTAACATTCCGTCTTTACCTGCCAGTTTAACTGATTATGAATATTTTAAATATGTATGTGTTACAATGTATTTTATGTGCCTTTAAGTGGAAATATTTCCGGATATATGGTGCTTTAAAAATACAAATTATTATCATTATTGCATGCTACAAAGCTCTCTGATTAAATACTTGAGTTGATACCTGTGGTTGACAGATGACCGTGAGGCGATGCTGCTCATGTTTTGTGTGTCAATGATGGTCATGGGCCTGCTCACCTGTGAGACAGCAGCCAACAAACCCATGATGGATGAGTGTGAGGCTACGGAGGCTGACGCTGACGACGAGTGCATCTGTATCCCCGCCGTCACCCTGCTGGAGCGCAAATACCTCGTGCTTCTCATTGGGATCCTCGTTTTCTACGGCCTCATTGTCTTCAGACTCAGTAAGTTCTTTTCTTTCTTTGTCCCTCTTACCCTCGCTTTCCTTCTCGCCATCTCTCCCTCTCCCTCCCCCATCTCTCCCCCATCTCTCTCCCTTGCACACTCTTGCCCTCCCCCTCCCCCCTCCCCCCTCCCCCCCTCTCTCCCCCCCTCTCTCCCTCCCTCTCCCTCTCCCCCTCCCCCTCCCCCTCCCCCTCCCCCTCCCCCTCCCCCTCCCCCTCCCCCTCCCCCTCCCCCTCCCCCTCCCCCTCCCCCTCCCCCTCCCCCTCCCCCTCCCCCTCCCTCTCCCTCTCCCTCTCGCCCTCTCGCCCTCCCGCCCTCCCGCCCTCCCCCTCCTCTCCCTCTCTCCCTCTGGATTATGACTCCATGGAAATATTCCTACATCACAGACCACAAAGTAAGTATTTTAGAAATGTGTACTGTACCACAGAGCACAAGACGATTATGGCTCATTATAATGCACCAAGATATCACAAATTGGTTGTGACTCTGCAATTATTATACTGTGCCAGGATCACTCGGTGACTTGATGCTACCAGGGTGCATACACTAAACACTCTGTTTTATTATGACATTTGTTATAGCACTACAGTGACAGGGGTGTTGTTGCAGCCATGTGGCAGTACAGTGGGGTGTGTCTCTTCACCCTCCTGGTGGGTGGTCTTGTCATCCTAGCACCCCGCTGGTTCCCCCACAGCTTCACAATGGGGGAGAACGTCATCTGTACCCAAGCCCTCAGCCTCTTCCTGTTCTCCATCGCGCTCGGAGTGACTCCAGCCAAGGTTAGTGTCAAGTCGGCATCACTGATGATAATATATATATATATACACATACATACGTCTTGTATATATATTTATTAATATAATTATTATATATGTGTATGGTTGTATATATATATACATACATACACACACACTAACACACACCACATGCACACGCACACACGCACACACAAACCTGGATTATACACTCTGCTGGACATTGTTTAACTTTTGATATTATATTATGTTCATAAATGACATTTTTGGTGTGGTATACTGTCATCATTTATAAGAATGTGTTTGTAAAGTAAAGAACTGTTTAACAGTGGTTTTGTATGGTGTTAATGTAGTTAATAAAGTGTTTCTAATTGGCCTATGTTTGTAGTCTAAGTCAAACATTCAGGAGAAAACCACAGCACAAGTATTGGCGTTTATGCAGGTATGTATCTGTACAGAATAAGTCCAGTCCAGTCCAGTCCAGTCCAGTCCAGTCCAGTCCAGTCCAGTTCATTGTCCTAAGAAGGATATTTTCATACAACTCATGATGATTACAAGAAATGAAATATAATACATATTAGACGTGTCCAGTCCAGTCCAGTCCAGTCCAGTCCAGTCCAGTCCAGTCCAGTCCAGTCCAGTCCAGTCCAGTCCAGTCCATTGTCCTAAGAAGGTTATTTTCATACAACTCATGATGATTACAAGAAATGAAATATAATACATATTAGACGTGTCCAGTCCAGTCCAGTCCAGTCCAGTCCAGTCCAGTCCAGTCCAGTCCAGTCCAGTCCAGTCCAGTCCAGTCCAGTCCAGTCCAGTCCAGTCCAGTCCAGTCCAGTCCAGTCCAGTCCAGTCCAGTCCAGTCCAGTCCAGTCCAGTCCAGTCCAGTCCAGTCCAGTCCAGTCCAGTCCAGTCCAGTCCAGTCCAGTCCAGTCCAGTCCAGTCCAGTCCAGTCCAGTCCAGTCCAGTCCAGTCCAGTCCAGTCCAGTCCAGTCCAGTCCAGTCCAGTCCAGTCCAGTCCAGTCCAGTCCAGTCCAGTCCAGTCCAGTCCAGTCCAGTCCAGTCCAGTCCAGTCCAGTCCAGTCCAGTCCAGTCCAGTCCAGTCCAGTCCAGTCCAGTCCAGTCCAGTCCAGTCCAGTCCAGTCCAGTCCAGTCCAGTCCAGTCCAGTCCAGTCCAGTCCAGTCCAGTCCAGTCCAGCCCAGCCCAGCCCAGCCCAGCCCAGCCCAGCCCAGCCCAGCCCAGCCCAGCCCAGCCCAGTTCATTGTCCTAAGAAGGATATTTTCATACAACTCATGATGATTACAAGAAATGAAATATAATACATATTAGACGTGTATTTAAAAAAATTAAGATTGTCAAAGAAGAGAAATGAAATGTAAAATGCAAAAAAAATGAACCTAGTAAAGTGATATATTGCATTTACGCATTTCATGATTTATTCCACATAAAAAAGTGCATCTGTAAAGTTTACAAATTTATACTGGATGTGCGTAACGTGTTATAAGTAATCCTAATTAAATCTCTGTGTGATGTTCATTATACAATGTCAATAAAATATTTCAGGTCGCAGTATTATCCTGCCTCTTCGTTGCGGGGACGGTGGCCGTAGTCCCACGGTGTCGAGGCACCAAACAGTTTGTCTCCCTGTTGCTGTGTGTTGCCATGGCAATATCCTTGCCTCTGCTCTACTGGCATCTTGGACAAAACTTTGTCATATGGCTTGTCCACTACATACTGGACACTGTGGTCAAGGTAGGATTTTAAATGCCAACTACCTTATAAGCAGTAATTATTGTCTTTATTCATTGTGAATGTCAACTTGTCGTTTTGCTCAAATGGTTCTTGCAAATGATGAATGGGATTCTATCAATTATGATAGAGCAGTGACAGTTATTTCTTGAGAAATATAAATATACTATTACTCATAATGCTTGCAACACATCTAATCAAAACCACTGGTCTGGGTCATAAACCCCAGATGTTGGCGTGCATGATCAATATGCGCTATCACATTCCCAAGAATAATATTACAACCATAGTGTTTTAGATGCCCAAGTCTTGCAAGTTTAGTAACTTTAGTTGCATTATCCAAAACAACTATTTACTAACTTATACAAACACATAGACATATAATTGAAATTCATCTAGCATTAATTATCATGTTTGTAGTTGGATGACATTACAGTGTATATAAAGTTCTGAGCCCCCACCCCGCAAATAATAAATACACCATATAATACACATAATGAATGTACGTGTCTCTTGTGGAAATGTCAGAGATGTTTGTTGTTGAGAAAACATACAGACATGGGAATGAATGACAAACGCTTCCTGTTTGTTTTGGATGTAATAGTTCTAAACCTTCTGGATGAGGGCAAAAGCATGTATTTGTCATATATAATATAAGCACAACGTATTGTCATTTATAATTTGAATTTCTAACTCATGATAACTCAAACAACATATTTTCGTTTTCAGCAATGTCTGTTTGTGTTTTGGAGTGCCGGTTGCGTCGTCGCTGTAGCAATTGTCTACGTGAACTCGCAGAGAATCAAACGCTCAGTAGCTGCAGAAAAACGAAAACCTGACTTGAATCAAGGTGACAGTCCAGGCATACACAAACCTGCAGAGAAAACTGACGACAAGTCAGGTCACCACAGAACAATGTGGGAGACAGAGGAGAGACCAGGCTCGGAGGAATCGATGCAAAACAGAGACAGCGTTACAGCTGGCAGACAGAATGTGTCAATACTTGCAAGGAAACTGTTCCACGTGCTGATGCTGTGTGTGTTTGTGCCTGGACTTATGTTACATGCTGAGATGCTCGCGTTGGCGTCATCGTGTGCACTTGGCGTGTTTATTCTGGCTGGGGTAAGTGACGTCTCACAGAGGTTTTGGGTGGCAGTGTGCCCACTGGTGCCAGGTTTAAATTAATTAATACTGTTATTCCATGGGATGAGTTGGAATTTCAGGCGACATTAAATATTTTTGAAGTTGACCAAAACATTCGAGTTACACCCCTTGAGATTTGCCAAGAAACCCACATTAGAAGCTCTCAGAAAAAATCTACCTTCATTTGGAATGTGCATCTTCCCTAAATATTGGGAATCTAATCTAATTGGGAATCTAATTTAATCTATTTCTGGTACCTATGATGCAATTATTCGATAATATTTAGAGAGTTGTATGTGTGATTATATTGCTGTAGTGGCATGTTTGATAGTGTATAAAATATGCAGTGTTCACCTTTTCCCAAATATTAAAAAAAATTAGTTGTGCGGTGTGCGTGTGTATGCGTGCGTGCGCGTGTGTGTATATGTTACACATGAACCTAATATTGAATAAACTTCTAGAATAATTTATACTAGAAGTTTATTCAATATTTGTTATGTGGCATGCATGTTGATGGATGTAGCTAAAATGTATCAAAATTAGTGACATTTGAATCTTCTCACAGATTTATATATTCTCAAAAATTTCTCTCAACACTTAATTACTTATTTATGTAGGACTTGTAATATTGAGGAACAGATACTAATTCTTTTACTGCGATTTCAGTTAAGCACAGCCTAGTTAAACTACAGATTACATGTCATTTGTAATCCATTACAAGTGTGTAATTGACGTTACTGTTTACAGTGCACACACCTGTGGAGGATCCCACCTTTTGGGGATGTTCCGCATGAGTGGCTACAGGTGTTTGTGGACGACAGGGACAGGGGTGCCATCCTTCTCACCCCCTTGTACCTATTGGTTGGCCTTTCCCTGCCCCTTTGGCTCCACCCCATTGGCTCAGGTATTCATCAACCCCATTCGCTCAGGTAGCTGCTGGAAACAGATGCATTCACCCCACTATCCATACATGCTCATTTTATTTAGGTGAATAGTTTCAGATTTCGGCTATGCTAATTTTAGGACTGGTTTTGTGGACATGTTAATGAATCAATCATCCGTCCGTCCGTCCGTCCGTCCGTCACCCACCCACCCACCCACCCACCCACTCACTCACTCACTCACTCACTCACTCACTCACTCACTCACTCACTCACTCACTCACCCACTCACTCCTGCATAAGTGTTGCGATTTGTGTGTGTGTGTAAAACTGTGTATGAAGTCGCTGGATCAGCTGATAGGGATGTCTAGAAACTTAATCTAAACAGAGACAGTCACTGATCATGAGGGTGTATTTGAAAAAGGCTGTGGCATAATGCCAGTGGACAGAAGTAATCCAGGTGTTTTGTTGTTTTAGCAGTTGTATTATCGTATCAGTTGTATTGTTGTACCAGTTGCCAGTTTCAAAGGATTGGTGTTAAAAGGCAATTACCTTTCACAAACTACTATATTTAGTGACTAGAATAATTTCTTTATATCATTAAAATGTACACGCGCTGTGTTAAACAGAAGTGCTGCACACATTACTTACGCAATTAACACACTACACATCTGAGCATGCAAGAACTGGATTTGAAATGGGCAATCAAGCTGAAATTAGAATATATGTGATTGTTTTGTGTTTGAGTTAAACCACTCAAAAGCACAAGATTAACCCAAACTACTATTACCGTTAACAAACATTATGAAAATAAATAAAATAACTGGTTTATCATCTTGAATGAATGATTTTATTTATTGTCTTGATGATAGTGACCACAGTGCATACACAGTAGCAGATATCATCACGGGCAATGGTAGTAGGGAATCATTCTTGCAATCCCTTATTTAAATGTAATAATGTCTAAATTAATTAGATATTGATCGCCATCTTCAATTCTGTGGTTAGCTCAAGGATTCTTGGCGACTTTCAGTACGCTACTCGGGACACTTTCTGGGAGCTGTGGTGTAAAAATCTTATTTTTGTTTTTTACTTTGATGTTCAATGGAATTTTGGGCTAACTCGTAGACTGTGTTTTATTACAGGAGTAACCCTATGCGTCTACAGTGGTGTGCTGTCTACTGGATTAGGTGACATGGTGGCAGCTGTGATAGGGTCTAACTGGGGAAGTCACAGATGGCCAGGTAAGTGGTGTATAAGCTCTGTACCACCATTCATGTTGTGAGTTGTGTATGCCTTGTTATAAATGTTACTCTACTGTTTTATTTAGTATTATGGGGATGTCATACATTACACACATTTTTTTTCAAAATGTATTATAGAACAACTAAACTGCGTAAGTTGATTTCTTAATGCAGAGAAAATGTAAGATGTATATTATATTTTAAAGAAACCAGTACTGTGTTGCACAAATATATTTGTTGTAGGAACAAAGAAGACGATTGAAGGAACAACAGCGTCTGTTGTTGCTCAACTTCTGGCTGTGTACATCATATTCTACTTAGGTAATTTGTTACCTCCTACAAAACGCTGAAATCTTTATTAATTAATTTATATAATGAAATATTTTCATTTTATAGAATTTTTTTTAATATATTTTTATTTTATAGAATTTTTTAGACATTTTTGTGTGCATATAGAGCAGTGGCTCCCAAACCTTTTTTCCAGCATTGATCTGAGATGATCGTTGGGCTACCTCCTATCTTTTAAACATAAATTGTATAGATTCTATAAAAAAAAAACAGTAATCTACACCTTTCAACAATAACACGTGATTTATTAATGAGATAAACATAATTTTAATTTAGAATACAAAAATTGAAAAATTGAAGGCTCAAGTAGGCTTATTGAAATTGTTTTGGGAAACTGTTTTGGACAGGCATATCTGAAGAACACCAAGTCAAGCTCGAAGTTTGGCCTTCCTGCCAAACAACGTCAATAATCCGTGTTCGCATAAATAGCTGGACTGCAAATCAACAGTGTCTTTAATTTCTGATGGGCACATCATCTGGAGCTGGATATGTCACTTGAGAACACGATAATTTGGCCACATATATGGTGGAAATGTGGAATTAATCATGAAGTCCAAAGACCTAACTGTCTGCCGTCTACTCGGGGCACTGCACCTACCTTCATGCTGGACAGATCTCTTGAGCAAAACTGCATTTTTCGCATGCAGATCCGGAATTAGTTTGGAATACTCTGTTTGGCATTGTTGGTTGAGTCTGTTTAAGCATAAAGGTCATCCCACTCATCATAATTGCATACAATCCAGCCGTTAGTCAAATAACTCCATTGCCATGCCTAACCGGATGTTGGAGACCAAAATAGTTTACATTTCTAGGAGAAATAAATTTATATTTTCTGGTTGTAGGAGTGTGTCCACAGCTTGGATGGCTTCAGGTGACAGTGGCGGTAGTTCTGACGTCTCTGCTGGAGGCGTGGACGTCACAGATAGACAACCTTGTCTTGCCACTCTTTATGTACAGTCTGCTTGCCATATGACGTGTACCAATTATCTGTATGTTCAATGTATGCCGCTATTAGGCTAATTCTCTCAACCACTGCGCTGCTATTTGGCTAGATGTCCGAGTCACAAAATATTTTAGCTTTTCTGAGTTTAGCCTTTTTGCTATACTACATAAATAGATTTTCATATAAATAAATGTTGTAACTAATGCTATTTCTTGTGGTTGTCTGAGCACCATCTTGGATTTTAATGTCTACCAGTGAATGATCACATATCTTGCAAGCCTGGTAAAAGCTGTGTTTGTTGGTTAGACTTTCACGACTCGTCAGGATAACAGTAATGGCAGGAGTTATGCAAGACAACAAGGAAGGCTCTGGCTGTCTAGTGGACAAAGTGAACAAATGCCACAGGCAGAGCATAATCAAAGCAGAAACCCATAACAAGGATTTTGAGACCTTGAAATTGGATAGGTGTAATTCAGGGTTCTGTAGCTGGATGACTTCGGTTTTTGATATTTCCCAAAAGCATGTTGTCAAGTAAACTTCACAATGTATAGTGGAAAATACGTGACGTCAGAGCTGGTGGGGGTTAGATGATGATCTGCACTTTGTCTCTCACAGAACAAACACAACCTGGTAATCTAACAGCTATGATGCATTCATGCAATATATAATACAATATCACACTGGTATGAGAATAACCAGACTGTGATCTGCATTCAAGGTGAATAAAATTGTTCATTTTTTTGCATTGTACTTATATAAAGTTTGCACTGTTGGAAGCATGCGTAATTGTCACTATGAAAACATCCAACATAGGCAAGCTATCCCCTGGTAGGGGAAGGGGGCATTTCCATACATTTTTTTAAAGGGAAATGATGAAGTATGCTATCAGTGCATTGGATTTTTGTAACACGTGTTCATTCGAACATCCAGTAGTCTGTGAAGTAAAGGAAAGAAATAAACTGACACAACAGCCACCTGCACTGTCTTAAGAACTCATAATGGGCCAACCATCATAACAAATAATAATAGAGTGACGTGTACGGCATCAGTTTATTGCGAGAAGAATGTACATGAGGGTTCACTTGAGGGGGATGAACCTGGAGGAGTGGGTGGCTCCGATACCGGGGCGACCGTGCTTCACCGGCTTGTACGTAATGCTGAACTCTCCCAGGTAGTGGCCAATCATCTCCGGCTGAAAACAACACACACAACATGACATTGTTGACAGCATGGTCATAGTGTATATATATATATATATATATATATGCAGGATGGCTAGTTTTCACACATCAATAAGGCTTAGGTGGATGTATACTGCAGTGTAAGTGGAGGAGGCATGCCCCCAATTTTTACCTCAGTGGATGTGCAAAATGGACGTTTTAATGAGGATAAATTTTATCTGAGGCTTTTAGTGAACTTAAAGGACAAAAAAAGTTAACTGTTTTGTGGCATACACCTAATAGAGTTAATATAAAATAACAATTTCCACATATATTCAATTTTTAACGCCAGCGGTTTACCAGACATTTTTTTTTAACACCCAGCCATCCAAATACTATGCGCTACCCCATCTTAGACGAAGAATGACGTCATGACGGTGATCGAGGCGCTCTCCACGTAGATTCCCTGCATGAGGTTTGGCTTTTGTCATGAAATGGCTGCAACTCGGCAACGCGCGTAACATGCTGATGACGGTAAATATAAAGTTGTCTATTATTGTTATCGCTTAAATCATCCCATCAATTGATGATACATGTCTACATCAAAGCATTTCTCCTCAAAATGGACCGCGCAAAGTGAATTGTACTTGGACTGGAGGGATTCCAAACAGTACGCCCGCAAATCACCAATGTGAATCCATTGCTTCAATACTACCGGTTGTTTCAACTATTATTGCAACCGTATGCCGAACACGAAGGCATAATTACTAAAGTTTACCACAGATTTAGATATACGTCTATAAGCAGCTGCTAGATTTCACGCCAACTGAACGAACTGTCGAAGTTGTTGACCCTTAACAACGTCGCCGGAAGCTGACAGAGATATAGAATGCCGCGCGCTGAATGGCCAAGCCAAGTTAACCCTTCACCTATGGCGGCGTCTAGACCATCGTGGATTTCGTCAGAATTTTTGACTTTAAAGTCACATTCTGAGTAAACCGCTGACGTTAAAAAATTGAGTATATGTGGAAATTGTTACTTTGTATAAACTCTATTAGGTGTATGACACGAAATCGTAGCCTTTTTTGGTCCTTTAAAATCATAGTTTTACCATCCCTACTGTTTTGTCTATGATACAAAATGATGAATATTTCTCATGATTACATCTCCAGGTCAACTGATATAATTATATATTTCTGCAAAAGCAAAACTATTTTTATATTTAAAACAATTTATTAAATAATTACAACTAAGGTGTACTTGAATTTGTCGTAACATGTATGAATTTAATAATACTAAACATCAACCATACACTACATAGAAATATTGTTAACCCTTTAAACAGACCTCAAGCTGGCCAAAACCACACGTGGATTCATTTACATTGACACCTCAAGATACTTACACCGGCCTTGCCTAAAACAACCATGCAGAGCTGTATCTTGCAGTGGTGCCATACAATCAACAGAACCGTTTGAATGTATGGATCTCGTTTAAAAAACAAAATAAAAACCGTCTAGACAGCTAAGAGGAATCTTCGAAGGGCAACACAATCGCTAAGAAAATGTTTGATGCTAATATGTTGCGGGGAAACTGCAGAACAAGTGTATAAAGGTCTGTAGTTTAGAGATCAGTGCAGACCAAGTGATATGGCCCTCGCCATGCATACGATTGAGGGAAAGAGGTCGGTTGTCCACACACCTTGATTTCAACCTGGTTGGCTGTCTTGCCATTGTAGATTCCAATGACGCTGCCAATCATCTCAGGTACAATGATCATGTCACGCAGATGAGTCTTTACGCACTATAACATGACGTGAGATGGTTAGACACCACTGACAACCCAATATCACATGCATAAGAAACTTGAAATTCAATAATCAAGGCTGATCTAATTTAATTTGACCAAAGTGTGAATGAATAGTTATCAACATGACTAGTAAGTAACCTTCCAAAAAAAATAAATCACTTGAAGTTCTAAACACAGTGCGATGCATAATTTTTATGTACTGTGCACTTTTTGATAGTTGCCATCTTTCAAAATTGTGGATGTGAACAAAGCCCAGTTACACATTTGAGACTGTTATACCAGAACATAACTATTTTTTATTCACTATCACAGCAGCTCTGAATGATGTTTATTTTCAATTCACACAGAAGTCTAGTTACTATTCCAAAATAAATTGGGACTTTTACACTATGTATATGTGACACATCTCCAACTATGGATAAATCATATTTTACACGAATACAAACATGTCATATCACAGGCTTATTATTTGTGTAATATGCTTTGTGTACATACTAAATATTATGCAGACTGACATAGACAAAAGTTATATTATGCTAATTATTTTTCCCCACCACAAATCTTTGTGCGAGTCCAAATTAGAAGGGAAAGATTAGTCCACTACTTTCACTAGGTTTTATGATTTCACCTTCCCTACCTGTGATTTCACCTGTGAATCTCGGCCCTCTGTGAATTTCACTTGGGATGTTATTAACATTTACACACCGTAACTGTGTGTGATGGTTGCATGGCTAAAGGGGATTTGTTTGATATTGGTTATTGTTATAGCTATCTTATTCACATAATTCTGACCTCAGGTTTCTCCATGGGAGGTGCTTCCTTCTTGGCCTTGCGCAGGCGTTTCATCAGAGCCAAGGGCTTTCTCTTCAGCCCGTGGCCGATGCGTCGACGAGCACGGCACTTGAACAACTCCATCAGCTGCTCACTGAAACAAGCGTTGAAATGTTACTTATACCGTTACGTTTTTACCAACATCTCAACAACTCTCACACAAACTAGATCCGAGTAATTTGCCAAACAAATGGAATGGGCATGTTTAATTTCTAGATTGCAATTAAATACTGGACACGTTTCAATACAAGGCTTTATATATTTACACAGAACATTGTATATAACAAGGATGTTTTCAATTCATCTATTTGGTATGGTTTATTTCCAGCCTCCACAGGCTTGGGTACTAAGGTCTATTTCAGAGTGCCCCATCAGTATGCCAGACAACTTGGCCCAGGCTGAGTTGTCTCGAGAAAACTGCCCCATCCTTGCACACCAGGGGTCGTTGAGCTGTTATTACGCATGGCCAATCATCTCCCTAAAGCTGGGGACTGAATGGAGTTCAACTATACAATCACAACTGACTTTGCCAGTTGTAACTGTGTCAGCTGTGGGAACAGTGCAAATACCTGCCCCAATTTAAAGACCGATACACGACTGGTGGGAATACCAATATAACTCATTGGTCGGACGATGGATGATTACATTGGCTAACGTCAAGACAAGTTTTTGAAAGGGATGTGCCAGGTGTATAAAAAAGCTTGTACTGACAATCAGCTGCAGCAACCTCTGGCACACGAGGATGCAGTGCCCACCTCTACAGCAGGGTTCGAAATAGTGGTAGCCCGGTAGCCCGAGGCTACCAGAATTGCTGTCGGGCTACTACAATTGGAGACAACAGTAGCCCGGTGGTCTACCACAAAATCTGGGTCACTGATGGCCTAATCATCAGTGCAGGTCAAGTGTCTGAGACGACTCACTGGCTTCCATTGGGTTGAAACAATTGTATCCAATTAACCACTTCAAAGACATCGCTGGTGCAATGGGGCCAGTGTCAATAAACCACCCAATAAACTTACTACACACCCTTAAGAGACCCCCCTAGAAGCCATGTGTTATTTTGGCTCTATGATTGGATTACGTAATATACCGACCTAGTGAAAGGATGAGGTAGTTTAAAACATTGTTGCAGGTGGATCGGCTGCACTTCCAAGTACTGGGAGGTCAATTTCTGAGAAATCCACTAGTCTTGTATTAAATATGGGAAAGTTGTTTCTTTTGTACACAACATGTTTGTGTAATGCATCCAAGCCAGGGCAATTTGAAGCACTGCTTAAAGAAAATATAATGTTAAAACATGTTAAAGTATGTAAGCCTAGTATCTATATTATAATAAACAATAATACATGTGCAATTTATACAGCACATTTGAATTTTGAGTATATTAAATTAATTAACTGAATAATGCAAAATATAGGCACTGCTAAATAATTAGATTTTATGTTTTATAATAATAACTTTATCAATGTTGTATTCAAATGTCAAAAAGGGGAACTACCTTTGAAAAATATTCTTTTTGAATATACAGTGTTATATAAGTTAATGTTATTATTATGCAATTTGGATATGGCCATATGCCACATTATTTTAGTGGGAAACTTAACAAATACGGATACCTTTCATCAACACAATATTTGTAAACTCACAAATACATGTTAAATATACGTAGCAAAATATTTGCATTGTTTTACTAAATATAGTAGAACTTTTGTACTTAAAAAATAAAAATAGTTTTTACAAAGCAAAACAACTGACCAAAAAATCAGATTTCTGATCAGTTTTCATTCATCCATGATTCCACAAAACAAGTGCTGCAGTTGACTTAGTTTCTACTTTAGCCAGTTATTGCATACTAAACGGTGATTCATGCTAAACTGATATTTACTCAAACAAAACTAGTGCAACAGAGGTCCCCACAAGAGAGCGATTCGTCGGCTGTTACCATTGCTGATATGTAGAGGAGTATAGTTGATATGGTAAATCGTTCTAATTAACTATCTGTTTTTTAAATGCATTGCATGAATGTAGAAAGAGGCATGTGGACCTCAACGTTTCAACAAAAATACCACTCTCCACACAAGTTTAGTCAGCGAGTTATATACCGAGTAATTTATTAAGACATTTTGGGCTACCAGATATGGGTGTGGGCTACCAGAAATTTCAAGCTGGTAGCCTGGATGGCTACCTAGATTTTGGAGTTATTTCTACCCCTGCTCTACAGTAGGGTAAAGAGAAGTAAATCTCAGAGCCCACAATTTGCCTTCCATGATTAGGATATTTTACATCCCCTGGCAACTGATACAGCTGGGTGAACGAAACTGCTAAAGTTATGAAATGATGAGTTAGAATCAACCATCAGTTCTCTCTATCATGATATTGACAATCAGTCAGGTGTTGTTCAAATTTAGGTAATCTACCTGGACATGTCCAACAACTGGTCAAGATCAACCCCGCGGTACATGTACTTGCGCAAGGTGCGCCTCTTCTTCTTCTCCATCGCTTCGACGGGGTCTGTTGTCTCAACCTGCCACAAAAACTTCAATAAAGCCTTGCACGAGGCTGCATATATATCAGTGCTTCACGTTAGAAATCACAGGCGAGTGATAAATCACTCACCTAAATACATGAAATAATTTAAGCGAGCGATTTTTACTTTTGCTTTTATCCACCAGGTGGCGTTATGTTATCCATGTAGCAGCGCCACTGTATAATCGTGTCATGTAGCTGGTTTTGCAAAGCGATTGTTTTATTGTGCGGTTACTTAGTTAGTATCTTGCGTTTGCGTAAACATCTAAACACGTTATTTACTATGTTAGTCATCTTATTATGTGATCTGGTGACGGGAGTGATTATCGATCGTAATTAGTACTGCCACTGGACAAATGGCTCGCCTTAAAGATGAAGCACTGGTATATTGTAGTTACAATTTCATGGTTTATGTAAGAGATTTTATTGAACTAGTCCCACTTTTTCTTAACATTTTCGCAACGGCCAACGCCGATTGATCACATTTTTTTACTGATCTCTGGATCAGCCAAGTGTCACTTTCTGAATGACGTTCACAACTTTACGTGTGCGACCATCCGGAATAGGGCAAGGCATGACTATGGTAACTTTCTTGCAATGTTGCGTTACTTTTAAAATACGTACAAATAACCTTGTACGTACCAGAAACCCATTTAGGCATACATCAACACTGAGTACAAATCACGGTGGTACTGTAACAAATCCATACAACGCCAGCTTGTTGTAATGAAGAGCACACAATTAATCAGCATACGTGACATATATTAAAAGGGGATATATTACGAAACATTCATTGACAATTTGTTGCTCAATGTTGGAGATGTTGATAGATTTTTAAACCAATGTGGTAATACACACCATCTTGCCGACGTTTGATTAGCAAAGAGGAAGTGCCGGAAATGCGAATAGCGCATGCGCATTATGACCGGTGCGCGGCAGCGAAGTTTCTTTCAACAGTTTTGTGGAGTTTAGCAGTGTTTGTTTTTAAGAGTTTTAAACTGGATTATTTCTATGGCAAGATTAAACGGCGAGAGTGTGTTTGTCGAGTATGACACGAATAAGTCTCTTAGACGTGTTTTATGTGGTGTAACCCATTTTTATAGTGAATGTTGACAAGTATTCTGGTGACAAAACTTCGCCCGGATTGGCTTCACTGCAGCCTACACAATACACAACTTCACAAACGACAACACATTTTGTGGTTGTCGTGAGTTGACGTTGGATCGCCCGTAGACGACGATGTTGGTTTTATCGAGACTTTTGCCTCGGCTGTTCAGATCGGATACGCAGAAATCTGCTGCCACAGACACCGAACGTTCATCACAAAGATGGGACAAATCGAAGTCGAAGTCAAAATATTTTATATGTCGGATTCTACTACTGGATGATACCCAGGTCACTTTAAATGTCAAGGTAAGTAAATTAGTAACCACTACATGTATAATATAACGGAGTCCATAATATAATACATCTCTGGATCTCTAGTTTCCATCACTTGGCAATGTTCTATTTTAAGTGAATGATCTCTATTAAACTATTGCAGGTATTTTATGAAGTGTATATTGCACCTAAACTAAGGCGGTACGGTAACTGGCACTATTGCACTGACAGTTTCGACATGCATGCACATCACAGTGCTATGTCATGCACCATTCACCACATGAAACAGACAAGGTGTTTCGAGTCGGGACAACTTTCCGAATTGCAGAATGCTTTTAAATGCACTTTTGAACCCGATTCACATCTAATAAGTTTTACGTGATAGACGCCCTAACACAGAATGGCTGAGAATGCAGATAGGATGATGCCAGCAACTCGTCATCAGTGGCTTTGCACTGTGATTACCATAATATTGCCATTATTGGTATTGTGGCGAGGCATCAATTGTTAGCAGTGTAGGGTTAAGATAACCACATATTTGTTCAGCTCATATAGCATTGCTGGGATACAACACCGACATTACAGTAATCAACAATTAAAAAAGATCAGCCAATTCTAAGACGTGGTGGAAGTGTTCATCTGACATTGAAAGAGCCTGATGTAAATGAGCTGATGTCGCAGTTAGTCAGCTACATATAGGTATCGCATCCCGGATACTTCAGAACAACAAAGACACTTTCTGCCAATTTTACAGCCATATCCTCAAACATCAGGTGGTCATTTAGTCTTTGTAATGCAGATTTCTATTTTTTTTTTTATGTTTACATACATCATGATACATGTGACTAAATAATATTATTGATTTTTTTTATTTCATGTTCACTGTACACTTTTGTGGTTATCAGTCCTCAGAGGCTCTTGGATGCATATTTATAAAATTGTAATGTTTCAGTTTTGGTAATGGAATTACATTTTCAACATCAGTTTCTAACAAATATGACAAATCGTCTGAAATATATAATTTACCAAGGTCTAATGCTGACAGTGACAGCTAGTGTTAACAGATGGACTTATAACTTGACCTTGTTTTTGATAGGGTTGTTATGATTTATGTGCCATTATTTTACAGTGAACAGGTTTTGGTCGGTACTGGAATTACTATGTGCTATGGTAAGTGGTAACAGAGTTATGAGTTTGCCTATTTTGGACAGAAAACATCAAATAATAATTGTTATTCTTCTGCAAGTTTACAGAACACTCTATCTCAATGTTCTAATTCATAAATGCAGTTGCACTGGCCAATAATTCTAAACACAGTAGAATGATGTATTTCATATTTAATCCAAGATCAGTCAAAAGCAATTGTTTCACTCCTGTCCATCTGTGTCTCATGAAGGTTGTTAACTAAACATCACAAAGCAATCTTGATCAGTAGAGGCTCTTCAAAGAATGTGTCATCTGGGGAAATATATTTGTATTTTTCACAACCATTTTTTTGGCGAGGTTTCTACTATATTCGCAATGTTGATTGCTCTGTTCGCTTCCATACTATTGTCTTCTTCGTCACCTTCATTGCTTCGTTAGAATCATTATGTAACTCGTAACCTTTGAAGACGTTCCTAACACACAAACAGTGTAATCAACTGTGTTGCACAGCACAAAAGTAAATTAGCTAATAGGGGTGTTATGATGGGAAGGGTTTCTGTTGGTCCTTGTTTTTCATTAGCTTTATTATAAAAATACAGTCCATGAGTCATATTTATAATTAACATTTTCAAAACTGTGACAGACAACGTAACTTTTACTTGTGTTTTACATCTGTGGTAAAATGTTTGCACTGTTTCAACAAGATTTATTTCTAGCAGTCTGGGCTCCAGTATTTGACTGGGGAACCTACAGAACTAATAAACCAGGTTGTGTCATTGGGCCTTGTGCCGTCAACTGCCAGCATCTCGTTAGGCTACATTCATTCATAACACAAGTAGATATGCCTTATATTCAGGGTTGCCACTGGTCAGGGAAAAGTCAGGGAAATTCAATTCATTCAGGGAAAAGTCAGGGAAATTTGTGCTGGGCCAGGGAAATTGAGATTTTGAGAAAAGTCGGAAATATAGGAAAATCCCTTGAAAGTCAGGGAAATTCTCACGTCATACGCGTAATGCCGCGAACTCGAATTCATTATGCGTAACGATCCTGTGAAACAATATTGATTCCACAAACATATATGCTTTTAAAAATGTGGATACCATACGTTCTTCAGTTGGCTATTGTAATAATGCCATAACTGTTCTTTTGGCAATTTTAAACATATATATATATATATATAGGTTTAAGTGTGCAGCAAGACATTTAGTGTTAAATGGTTAAGGCAATCTTCTGTGATAAATAAGTACATCGCGCATACATTTTCATGATTATTCAGTCAGCATGGTCAGGGAAAATTAAACTTTGAGTCAGGGAAAATTCAGGGAATTTTGAAAGCTTGCATGAGTGGCAACCCTGATATTATATATCAACAAAACTTGGAGTGTAAAATAATTCATTCAGAGATGAACTGAAAAAGGAAATAAACAGCACGCATGCACACACATTGCGAATACATCACAGACCTGAGATGTGTATCAGCATCCCCAAGTTATCCTGTAGGTTCACATTTGGGTTCCACACATGGCCTGGTAAAATATGTGTGGTCACTAAAATGCAACTAGGTATTAAAATGTACTGTGAAGAAGATGTACATAAATAAATGGTATAAATATATGGTAAAATAGTAAAACATGGAAATGGCTTGGTAAACACCAGAGTTGTGAAACTAATACCAAATCTGATAACAGAAGCCAAACGTGATAATGAATTTATGAAGTTGGTCTGCCGGCAGTTTAATGTTATGAAATCTGATATGACTAGACATTGACACGCACAGTGACTGATTCACAAGAAATTATGATGCATATACATGATTATGGGCTTTCCATTGAAGTGCAGTTAGTGGCACATTGCATTGTTTACAGGAATCTTTATCACAAGTATCAGCATTAACACCACAGTAGCCTATGTGATGGGAAAGTGCACTAACAAAGATAAATGTTTATGATTGCATCTCTTGTGAAATTATAATGTGAACTGTGGTTGTGAGAGGAACACAATGTGTAACCCCCGCAGGCCATCTCGAAATAAACAGCCTGAAAATAGTGAATAAAAAGTCTGCCTTTTCATATAAATGGCATTGTTGGTTGAAACTTGAAATAACAGTCTTTCTGGGCAGTAATACAACACATTCACTCGCCGCAGACTGCCTTAAGCAATGTTTAACAGGTCAGTTAGTAGCTACAAAGAGCCCACCTGATGTTCTCACGATAGATAAACATCCTCAGTTATCATTCAAACAAACTGAGCAAAGGAGCCTAAGGTGGCACCATGAATGTTCCCCATTTGCTGAACCGAACGGTTAATGATTGTCATAAACCAAGCCTGGCAGGGGTGATAACGGTTCATAAAATAGATAGGCCTATGCATAAAATACCGAGAGAGTGTAATGTAATCATTCACTACAACAGAAACAATGCAATACAAACCAGATGGTTGTGAAATGTAATTATATATAATGGGATCACACGTGTTGTGTTGTTTGCAGAATGTGTGAACAGGCTGGGTACAGAGATGAAAACCTTGCACATTATGAAAAATCAGTTCAATAAAGTTCCTCACAAATCCCATTAATCCCCATTAAGCAAAGCTATTTATTCTAAATGCCTATATTTATAAACCCATCCAATCTTCCACCCATCTTTTGGATGAGCTGAGTTAATTTTTGGACTGGTGACAATTTGTTATCCCTATGAGTTAGACAACAACAGCATGTTCTTGTTTTTATGCAGAAATTGATGAAGTAAATCCAATAAAATTGTAAATTTACATTGAGGAACAGCTGAAACTAAATGAAGCTTGATAGCGTCCAGTAGTCAATGCTTGAAAAAATATTTAACACATGATTACACATCATGGATACATGCTCATCAAATCGTGGTCACATATCATCTAATCTTCGATGTTCATATGTTTAGGCAATGGTTATTCAAGTGTTTCAGCCTCCGTATATAATGTCAAGGCCTGATATTATAATGTTCCTTAAAATGACTGATCGTATTGCAATAACTACCACCAGTATCACAAAAAAATTGATGAAGCCACATTAATTGCATAATCATCATTCATGATATAATTAAATCTCAATAAAACGGCCCCTGGACTAGTTGAACTGAGTACTAAATCATATTAAATTGTATTTTCAAGGTAGCATTACACACAGGTTAACAGATGTCCTAGAAGTTAACAGGTGGTCTGTAGGACCAGGCGGCCTATAACAATCACAGTCATTATGTCGAGGACAATCCAGCTATTTACAAATGCATAAATCACCAGGAAAACCTGACCCTAACTGTGCTACCACATACTACACCACAAAGGTCCCTACATGAGTAGGCATACTGGGGCAATAAACACTTCCTTCAAAGTAAATTGGTTTCCTGCAGATGTGTGTGGGGGGGGGGCATGTATGCATGTGTGTATAGACATTTTAGCTTGTAGGGATTCCCTTAGCATGCAGCTGGAAGGGAATGAGAAGGTAAAAAGGCAAGTTCTTATATAGTGCAGTATCCAGTCCTCAGGACCATTCAAAGCGCTTTACACTTTACTTCCCTGACATACCTGTTCACTCAGACACCATCTCGGCTTCTCTGGGAAGCATCCAGCCATATGCTACAATTAATGCGCGAAGGCTACTCGTACACATATCCACCACTGTCTATAGCCAGGTACTCATTTATTCAGGTGAGTGAACTGGAGCAATGTAGAGTGAAAAAACTTGCCCAAGGTTTTAACACCGCAGCCAGGATTCGAACCCGGGTTCTCGTAGTCGAGAGTCTGAAGCTCTACCCCTGAGCCACTGTGCTCTACAAATGAGGCATGGACAACTAAAATGCTGTGTTTATTGTATAATTTAACTTACTTTGGAGCATAAATTGGTCGATGATTACAACATTTCGAGCTACGGGTCTTGTTCACATACTGGTGTCTCGTGTGTTGGCTCGGATTTCGGCAAATGTATGCGCCAAAGTAAGTTAAATCATACAATAAACCATTCTTGGAGCCATGAACAATATATTCAATAAAATGCTGTGTTCTTTCCTTTCCGAATACTGCAGTCATAGCTTTATACAGAGACCCATCTACCCATCATTTGGACAGGTCTACCCGTCAATTGGACGGGTAAAACCTGCTTTGGACGGGTAGAAAAATGGGTGGAATGGGTAAAAAAAGAACAAAATCCTAGATATTGTCAATTATGTTAGAAATGAGTGTAAATGGTGTCACATGTATGTTTATATGCCATGTCAGGTTAAAAAAAAAACATGTAAAGTTTGTAAACTGGCTGAACAGATGGTATCCAATTGTGTCCACCAAAACATGTGTGACTCGCAAAAATGATCATGCATAAAGCCCTAACTGCAGCTGCTGCTGGGTTGTGACTGTGAAGTAGACTGAGGTACACACACCCACTTTGTGTTGTCTGCTAGGGTGTGACTGTGAGGTAGATTGAGGTACACACACACACTTTGTGTTGTCTGCTAGAGTGTGACTGAGAGGTAGATTGAGGTACACATACACTTTGTGTTGTCTGCTAGAGTGTGACTGTGAGGTAGATTGAGGTACACACACACTTTGTGTTGTCTGCTAGAGTGTGACTGTGAGGTAGATTGAGGTACACACACTTTGTGTTGTCTGCTAGAGTGTGACTGTGAGGTAGATTGAGGTACACACACTTTGTGTTGTCTGTTAGGGCGTGACTGTGAGGTAGACTGAGGTACACACACACTTTGTGTTGTCTGCTAGAGTGCGCCATAGTCACAATACACTTGCTATATTTCACTAGGTGACTGGATTGAATCTTGTGGGTGTGTTGTAATTTTGAAATAAGTCTGTGGACATTTATTTCTGCGTGTATGCTCTGGTAGGCCGTTCGGGCTGCCTGGCATTAGTGTCAAGTCTGGGTCGATGCAAGACATATTCCAAAGACCATTGAACACAAACATGGCATATAAACCCCAGCAACATTGCTTGACAGGGCTCATAACGGGCAGTGAGTGAGTAGTTGGGCTTTCACTGAAACTAAGTCTGACAGTGACTGAATGTGCCAGTGAATAGGCCATGGCAGAGTGGTTGCAGTCGGCCTTAGCATCTCCAGGCCTTTGGTTCAATCTATGCATGCACTTTATCAGATTAAAAGATATGAAACATTTCTTTTGTCTTTCGATATTTCTATTGTACAAAGCTTAAAATACAGTGTATTGAGTATTGTGTGAAGTGCACATTTGATTATCCAAGATAAATCGATACTTAGAGCAACCCAATCCCAATACAATTTGCAAAGTATCTAAACAAGACTCTTGACACATATCTTAATGGGGGGCACGGGTTTGTTGAAACATTAATTAGCACCCGCAAGACTAATTTTAGTAATGAGGAAATGCTCCATTGACTATTATTGTAATATAATGGATAGTTCACTTCAAAGTTTTCAATCTTAACTGCGACCAAACTGGCATCAGTGCATGGAACACAATTGTGGAACACCAGAATCTAAGCAGTCATTTAAGTGCATTTCATTGGTGTTTGCATTTCATTGGTGTTTGAGGAATAATCGATGATGTGTTACAGCTCTTTTAGCAATTTACAAATTATGTTTACATGATCACCGCTCAAGTAAATACAGGCTGGTAGGTACCAGAAGATCAAACTTTTCAATGTAAGACAAATTTATATAATTTATAAATGACAGAAGAAATTAAATGCAACAATTTATTATCTGTGACAGACTGACAGTGAGTTGTAGATATCAGTGTTTCTCCTGCTACATGATGACTGAGCGAGGTGGGCCACCTCGTGTTTTCCCTAAACTACCTCAGCCAAAATATACGGAAATTGTCAGTTTGCCACCTTGTGGCTTGTTGTATTTCCTGTGTCCCTGATGATTTTTTACAGGTAATTCTGTAAACGTTTACATGCTAATTTGTGAGTCTGTCCAAGCAATAGGTTACAATACTCTTCATTATGCACCATTCATTTTGAAGCTAGTGTTTAAATAGTTCCTCAGAGTGAGACCCATGTCGCATTGCACCTTTGGCAGTCAATCAGCTCATCCTACCACCTCGCACATAATGTTACCCACAGGAACACTGGGTATCATGATCGAGCTGTGTACCTTCCTACCTTCATATAGTCCATTTCAGGCCCTGGCATTAAGTGTTTCAACTTGCCCATGGGTTCAGTAGTTTTGAAAAGTTACTGGCGTGATTATTGTAAATATAGATTGCTTTTCAAGACCAAAGTACGACCGGAGCGATGTCATACAGACTTCTCCAAAGCTCATATATTGCATATATATTTACAAAAGTTTAGTTTGGGTGTATAAGAAGAGAAGATGCAAAGTTAAATGAAGACTTAATCGTGGTACCATTTTCCTATTATTGCCACATTTTAGGTGTCATTTGCACTACATAATTTTAGCACAATTTATTATTAGACTTTATTACATGAATTACTATATATATAGCTTTAATTGTAGGCCATTTGATAGACTCTGACATTATAAAAAAACATATTTTTTTTATGAATACTGACAATTGACTCACTCATTGGCACTTTTCAGTAATATCTTATTTGGTACAATTGCACTAAGACTATTTATATAAAGGAAAGTTAGTGAAGACTGAGCTCATGACATTGACATGTTTTGACAGGTATTACACAGTTTACACTGAAGGTGGGGCTAAGACTGTTACTGCCAGGATTATGCAATATGCATACATGATACCGTGATATATTTACTAGTTGATTGCAGATACCACGCATGGATTTAATAACTGGCTAGTCTGTAAACAATGTGTCGTGTCGGTATGTGAAAACCCATGGTGTGTAAACGGCTGTGTGTGACAGTGTGAATGCTGTCCAAAATACTTGCTCACTTTCAGTCTTTCCTCCAAGTTGTACATGTATATTAACAAATCCACCACAGAAGCAATGGTCTTGGTGCCAAATATTTGACAGTATAACAAATTGCCTTGATGATTTGTCATTACGGAATGTGCATTATGAGCATTTTAACATGTTGCCTGCCACCCTTAGCCCACGTTTAAAAAAAATCACCCAAGGAATGCATACCCAAGGGTCAGGTCCTCAATGTCTCTGTGTGTCACCCACAGAGTGATTAACACTTGTTGTGTGTGACACAAAAGAAGTGTGCTTGATTTAGCCCTGTTCCCAGGCAGAGGTTAGGCAGCAGGGTGATTGTCTGGTGCAGTCAACCATGTTAGTTGTAATGAATGAGCAGTGCCCCTGTAACTGCACCTGGATACATGCGTTACAGCTGTGGTTCTATAACAGTCCATGAACACCTGCATTGTTTACAGCTGTGGCCCTGTAACAGTCAACGAACACCTGCATTGTTTACAGCTGTGGTCCTGTAACAGTCCATGAACACCTGCATTGTTTACAGCTGTGGTTCTATAATAGTCCATGAACACCTGTATTGTTTACTGCTGTGGTTCTATAATAGTCCATGAACACCTGTATTGTTTACTGCTGTGGTTCTATAATAGCCCATGAACATTTGAACACCTGCATTGTTTACAGCTGTGGCCCTGTAACAGTCCATGAACATCTGCATTGTTTACAGCTGTGGCCCTGTAACAGTCCATGAACACCTGTATTGTTCACAGCTGTGGCCCTGTAACAGTCCATGAACACCTGTATTGTTCACAGCTGTGGCCCTGTAACAGTCTATGAACACCTGCATTGTTTACAGCTGTGGTTCTATAATAGTCCATGAACACCTGCATTGTTTACTGCTGTAGTTCTATAATAGCCCATGAACACCTGCATTGTTTACTGCTGTGGTTCTATAATAGCCCATAACTCCTGTATTGTTCACAGCTGTGACCCTGTAACAGTCCATGAACATCTGTATTGTTTACAGCTGTGGCCCTGTAACAGTCCATGAACACCTGCATTGTTTACAGCTGTGGCCCTGTAACAGTCCATGAACACCTGCATTGTTTACAGCTGTGGCCCTGTAACAGTCCACGAACACCTGCATTGTTTACAGCTGTGGCCCTGTAACAGTCCATGAACACCTGCATTGTTTACAGCTGTGGCCCTGTAACAGTCCATGAACACCTGCATTGTTTACAGCTGTGGCCCTGTAACAGTCCATGAACACCTGCATTGTTTACAGCTGTGGCCCCGTAACAGTCCGTGAACACCTGCGTTGTTTACAGCTGTGGCCCTGTATCAGTCCATGAACATCTGCATTGTTCACAGCTGTAGCCATGTAACAGCCAATGAACATCTGCATTCTTTACAGCTGTGGCTATGTAACAGCCCACAAACACCTGCACTATTTAAAGACCTATTGTAATTGTAATTAGGCCATGACAGAGTAAAATAAAGGGGAGAACTTTATGGGATCACTTACAAAGTACTTGTGTAAGTCAAATAGAAATAAACACTCATATAAAACACAGCAGGTGCAATATTTATTGTAATAAAATGACAGGAAATGTATAATCAAAATATATATCACTCTTTACTTTCCCCAAACCAACACACCTTCCTGAGACTTATCAGCATTGAGCCTTGGTCATGTGACGCTCCCTGCTATGCCCTCTGTCATCTTTATGACAGCCCTACCATAGCATTCACTGACCCCCTCATTGTTGAGGTAGTGACCTGACTGACCTCTAACTGTACAGGGATCGAAATAGTGGTAGTCCGGTAGTCCGAGGACTACCAGAAACTTGGTTGGCCTACCAAAAATGATGACAGCAGTACTCCAATAGACTACCAAAACATTTGGGAATATTTTTCAATTTGTTTGTTTGCCATGTTATTTTTCTTTTAAATCTGGGCCACATGACTACCACATATATCTGAGGACTACCAGATTTCCCAACTAAGTAGTCCTGCTGACTACCAGAAATGTTGGAGTTATTTCTATCCCTGACTGTGTGACACTTTCTTTTCCAGGCGTCATCCAAGGGCCGGGAGTTGCAGCAGAAAGTCTTTGACCACCTGAATCTGCTGGAGAAAGACTACTTTGGCCTGCGCTTCCTTGACCAGTCCAATCAGACGGTACGTGTCACTAGTCACTACCCACTGGTCACTACTCTCGCCATCTTAACTGGTGTCCACATGCATATTCTGAAAGAAAATGGACACATACACCATGTGGTTAGACTTACTTGTTTAATAAAAGGTTAGCTGAGTTACCCAGAGATACTTGGTTGGAAAGTAATGTGTTTGATAAAATGTTCAGCTTGTCCCAGAAATACATGTAGTTCACATGCTTATATGCATGATGTAACAAGTGCTGATGTGAGACAGGCAAAGGTAGTGCCAATCATTTTAAAAGTAAGCAGACTTTTTCTGTGGTTAGATTGAACTCTATGTATAGCCTTTTGAGTTTTATTAAATATTGAGCTTCCAGACTCCCAAGTTCCCCAACACACAGGACACATTTTTTTTAAATCTTAAATTCACAAACCATCCCAGTGGACCCCATATATCACATACATAATTACAGTCCTGATACATAATAAACATTGGTGGAAATTTATATATGAATTGTCTGCATGCATTAATTGCAATATGGCAGGATGCTTCCCAGAGAAGTCTAAATGATGTTCGATTGGGGTCTGCCAAAGTGTAAAACATCTTGAGCGGTCCTGAAGACCGGATACTGTGCTATTTAAAAAAAAACATTGGCACCTAAGATATATATATATATATATATATATATATATATATTAAACTGGATGAAATTGATTAACTGTACATCTACAAACTATCAAAATGGTCCCATTATTATGCATACAAAATGTCACTCCTGTAAAAAAAAATTCAAAATGTGCACAGACAATACATACATAGAGAAAGCAGAAATCCACAGTGTGTTTCATAATTCATACGAGGCACAGGCAGGGTCTTGGATTAAGTTATTTAAATAAAGATGATGATGGAGATTGTTATGAAAGCAGACACGTAAATGAAGTGCTAGATGCAGTGAATGTTTGTGTTGCCACCAATGTCTGCCGTGATCCAAGTGACCGCCCGCCCCAGCAACTTGTACAGTTGTCTTCATCTGTTTACAGCACTGGCTGGACACGTCAAAGTCTCTGAGTTCACAGCTCAAAAGTAAGTCGTTACTAACCGGTGTGGTGTTCCCAGATTTGGCTGGTCTCAGATTCAGGTGGTCTCAGATTCGGCTAAACACATACCTTGCATGCGTGTGCAGTGCAAGCGCAGTCCCGCTTTTATCTGCTCTGACATAGTGTTGACATATGTCAACCCGGGCCGAGTTTCCTAAAAACGCATAATGTGCAGGCATTTGTATTTAAGATTTGCGAATAACAGTCATGTTGGAATACTAGATGTATTCTAATGGAAACTGTCACTAAAATCAGACAATCCTGGCCCGCTACTGTACTGGTTCCAGATTCGGCAGATTCGAGGCCTTTTTAAGCCGAATCTGGGCCCGGCTGAATCTGGGACCACGACACCGATATAACAAAGAAAAATGAACAGTGATACTAAAGAGATTCTTTTCAAGTTTATATATAATATTATAATATATTAATTTTTGCATAAGTACTTTCTCTGCTGGTTTTGTCTTGCAAATCTATACATAACTTCACATCTGACATAACAGTACAAGCTGTGGCTAAAGTGTAAATTTAACACATCCGTATGTGTAATTGGTCTTTACATCTGATATGACAGTAAAGTTATGGTTAAATTTAAGTTCAACATATGTGTATGTATACTTGGTATTTGCATCTGATATGACAATAAAAGTTATGGTTAAACTTTAGTTTAACACATATGTATGTATGTATGTATAATTTGTATTTACATCTAATATGACAGTAAAAGTTGTGGTTAAACTGTAAGTATGTTGTATACATGTCTAATTGTTATTTCTCTGTCAGCTGCCCCACCCCACACGTTCTACTTTGGAGTGAAGTTCTATGCTGTGGACCCGTGCAAGCTGCGAGAAGAGATCACCAGGTGAGAGGTGTCAGTGTACTTGGGCACCAGACTATCCACAGAGTCTGTTTGTCCAGTAATGTAATATATATATACATATACATATACATATACATATACATATACATATACATATACATATACATATACATATACATATACATATACATATACATATACATATACATATACATATACATATACATATACATATACATATACATATATATTACATTGCTGGTTTTTCGTTGTAATGTTGCTGATACTTCAGGGCCATTTGGCCCAATTTTCCTTCATCATGTTGGAATTTTTGTTTGTGTCATCTAGTTGAAATATGTCACCTCATTTTTCTTTCATCTGCCTCGAGCCTGTCAGTTTTCCTGCATCTCTCAGCAATGTGTTGCCATCCATCAACTGTGTACTTCACCATTTGATTGGAAGTTACTAGAAGAAAATTTTAATTATGAATAAGATAAGAGTCCAAATAAGGAAACTGACACAAAGAATATATTTAACTCAGACATTAGAAGGTAGCATGCTTGCCCACAAAAATATGCCAAAATTTCCATAATATTCCCTAGCTGCTGTTCAGAATGCATTGGTACATTACTCAAATGTAACTTGCAAAATGTTCATTTGCCCACACACCATAGACCACTTTGATTTATACACATTTGTTTCTTGCAGGTATCAATTCTTCCTGCAAGTGAAACGTGATATTCTCCAGGGTCGTCTCCCGGTGCCCTTTGACCTTGCTTCTGAACTTTGCGCCTATGCTGTCCAATGTAAGTGGTGGAGATCTTTGTAAGTAAATAACGTCGGTGATAATTGAATTTACCGACAGAGGTAAACCTGTAACTAATAGCGGCAGTATATTATGTCATTATGCTAATTGTAAGTAACGTTTTTGTCATGATTATGAAATTAAAATACATTCTAGCTACATTACTTATTGAGTATTCAACTTTCAGAATATATAAATGTGACATGTTGTAACGAAATGAGTCGTATGTCAGCGAACTTGATTTTGAGAAAACGCCACGTAAACATGCATTGATGATTTCCGACAATTTTGACTTTGTCACCAAAGTATAAAAAAAGCAATTTCTTATATAGCGCAGTATCCAGTCCAGTTTAAAGCGCTTTACACTTTACTTCCCCGACAGACCTGTTCACTCAGAAACCATCTCGGCTTCTCTGGGAAGCATCCAGCCACATGCTACAATTAATGCGCGAAGGCTGCTCGTACACATATCCACCACTGTCTATAGCTAGGTACTCATTTATACAGCTGAATGAACTGGAACAATGTAGAGTGAAACAACTTGCGGTTTTAACACCGCAGCACAGGATTCGAACCCGGGTTCTCGTAGTTGAGAGTCTGAAGCTCTACCCCTGAGCCATTGCGCTATTCTATAAATTTATATCTTTTCAATTGGCAATGCAGGTTGCTGCTAGAAAACATTGCTAAATACTCAGGTTATGTTGTAATAATTTCAGTAAACTGTTAGCATGATATATCTTCGACAACGAACATGGCTAGTGAGTTTATTTCGAAAGCATCAAATGGAGTAATAGAACCAAAACGGATAATTTTGGAACGACAATGTACTTAAGTGACCGCGAACTTCAAAAGTGTTTTTCTCCGCTTGAAACCCAGGCATGTTCAGCATCCAATAACTTTGGCTATGTGTGAGATATGTCCATAATTTTTACACAGTTGGAATTTTATTTTACATACGACTCATTTCGTTAGAACATATATATCATGTTCCTATTGAAAAACAATTATTGCAGCTAAAATCTTGAGTTGAAGTGATGCAGTTGTTTTCATGTCAACTGACTTGGAATGCAGTAATCAGTAATCACAGCATATGAGGGTTGTAGCACTAAAATGGTTAAAACAACTAAGAATTTACAGTCACCTTCAGTGTTAACTGCCATCAACAACCATTATTAAGAACTGGTTTTGTTGAAAGTGTAAGTTATTGTGTCCTAGACTGTTTTAAAATGTTTTTCTTGTCACAGCTGAGCTGGGAGACTATGACCCGGCCCGCCACACGTACGGCTACGTGTCAGAGTTCCGCTTCCTTCCCAACCAGACGGAGGAACTGGAGACACGCATCATGCAGATACACAAGGCTCTCGTGTTAGTAGCAACTCCTAGTGCCTTTTCTCATCCTCATGCATAGTTATATATAGCATATATATATAGTTATATATAGTTTATATATAGCAACATTTAAGACACTGCCAAAGACATGTCTCTTTCACAGAGCATTTACAACACTCAGGGGTAGAAATAACTCAAATAGTTCTGGTAGTCAGCAGGACTACCTAGCTGAGAAATTTAGTAGTCCTAAGGTTTAAGGCCCAGATTTAAGCAAAATAACACAACAAATGCAAAATTTGAAAATATTCCAAAATCTTGTGGTAGTGCATCGGACTACTGCTGTCAGCAGCTTTGGTAGTCCGACTGAATTTCTGGTAGTCCTTGGACTACCGGACTACCCCTATTTCGACCCTTGACACCAGGTGGCTAGTTGAAGTGACATTTAAATGAAGTTGACTAATTAGGTCTTTATCTATGTTAATAATATATTTTATAGTTTGCTTGTCTTAATCTTTATGCATGTCTAATTTTACAAAGTAAATTTAGTATTGTATTTAACTTATCACTTATGAGCTTTTTATAAATGTTTCCAAATAAATAATAAAATTAACCTCGGATAAATCAGATTCATTAGGATAAAAGATTTAATCTGAGCAAAAATCCGACTTAAATCTTAAATCTAACACAAATCTGAAGCTATAAAGCGGTGACAGACAAACAACGTTATGAAAGAACGTCTTCTAAATAATGATAGATTATTTATAAATATATCATATATCAATTGAAATTGACAACGAGGAAGAGACGGATATATGGATTAGCTACACCCACCACAGACAGAGACAGTGGAGTGCACTGGTTGACCCCTGACCTTTGACCTTTTCAGTGGTCAGGTTCCATCAATGACTGAGTATAAGTATCTGGACCGAGTGAAGTGGCTGGAGATGTATGGGGTGGACCTACATCCTGTCCGGGTAAGTCAATTATTCCCATGGTCAGTTAAGTGGTCAGAAGTTCAGCGTTAAACGATTTCCCCCTTTAATAACAATGGCAACATTTCCCATTGTTCAGATGACCCTACATGATGCAGTGGTGGTATTCAGGAGTATTTATATGTGACATTTAAAGGAATACTCCAGTCAGTGAGAGGTTCAGAGTATTTACTTACATATATATTATATATTGGTTGTGTATAGTAATTGTGCTCAAATGTTGTTTTACCCACATATGTAAATAGAACGCATGAAATGATTAATGACCTAACTCTATGGTTTTACCCTTGTAGGGTGAGGGGAATGTGGAATACTTTCTTGGACTGACACCAACTGGTATAGTTGTGTACCGGAACAAGTCCAAAGTGAGCTGCTACTTCTGGTGAGTCCAACTTCTGTCTACCAGTGTCTTCTCTTGTCTCATCCATGTCTAACTGTTGTCACTCTCCGCCATAGCTTTATGCACAGACCCATCCACCTGTCATTTGGACGGGTAAAAACTGTTGTGGACGGGTAGAAATATGGGTAGATGGATACAAAAATGAAGGCGCAAAAAGAAATCTTCCAAAACCATAGATATTGACAGTTATGCCTTAGAAGTGAGTGTAAATGGTGTCACGTGTGTTTGTAGTCCATTTCAGGTTATCAGACACATTTTAAAGTTTGTAAACTGGTTTAGCAGTTAACACCCATGGGCCAGTTTCATAGCGGCTACTTACGACGTCGTAGCGGGCGATAACCCGTCGTAAGCCTAAGACGTCGTCAAGTTACACTAGTTGCGTTTCATGAGTCTGCTCCATAGTTGCACTTAGCTGCACCATGTATTTAGTAGGTGTAACTTTACGCTGGTTGAAATATTTACGGTATGCTCCCAAAGTAGAAAATGTACGGTATGCTCCCGACACGCCCACTCTCAACATTATTATTTTTTATGTATACACTGGATATCCTTTACATTCATCATAGCTTCCCATTTGCTATACGAACGACAAAGGCACAGCTAGAATGAAAAAAGGATATTCAGACACAGCACAAAGACAGGGATTCCCCACCGCGACGTGAGGGGGTCAATGCTACAGCGACTTAGTGGCGCGAATGCTAAATTGGTCTCATGAAACCGGCTGTACGCTGCATTGTCTATTCACTGTTAACTACGACCAGTAGACCGCATAATTGCACGTAAAGTTACACGGCTTCATGAAACTGGGCCCATGTGTCCACCAAAACATGTGTGACTGGCAATAATTTGATCCTGCATAAAGCCCTGCTCTCTGCCATTACATTTTTGGCTCATCTTATTTCAAATTCTTTTTTTATTGTTGAAATAAGCCCATCCACTAAGTATCCATAGTAACATGCTAGTTTATACGTGGAACTTTTTGTGCGTAGTAAGATTATTTCACAAACTGGTAACTATTTTATTCTGGACCTAGGCTCAGTTCTGTCATTCTAAAAAATTTAATCTTCACATGAATGTAAAATATGGATGTGCACCAACTGAGAAGTGCATATCCATATTGGTGCGTGTGAGTTAGTGGACACGTTGTATGTGTACTGGTTATGAATCAACTAATCATCAACAGAATCAGTTGCTCGGGAAATGAGTAACGTGGGATCCTAATTGAACACCCAATAAACCCTCCCCAAGGGTGTCTTCTCGCCAGAACTAGGGTATATTCCACATCACTGATTCTCATTGCTGTAGATTTCTTACTCAAAGCGGCACAGTTTATAATGATTTACCCTCAAGGCACTTCCAAGTCAAAGTTCTGATTTCACGCCAACGGATTCCACCCAGGGTAATTGTGATTAATTTTCACATTTACTATTTCAAATTCTGTCTACAAGTCCAATTTTGGAATAAGTCTTCAGTCCCAGAATCAGAATCTACATCTGTGAAACGTCTGAAAGAATTGTATTTGTTGTCAACTTGTCAAATTGTCTTTGGTAGGCCACGGATCACAAAGCTCCACTTCAAGGTGAAGATGTTTATGGTGAAAGTGAGGGACAAGAATGTAAGTGGAATATCAAGGACATACTTATGTGCCCGGGTATGTTTCCAAACTCACAAAAT
Source organism: Oasisia sp. SBJ-2009 (assembly GCA_964017155.1). NCBI lineage: Eukaryota > Metazoa > Annelida > Polychaeta > Sabellida > Siboglinidae > Oasisia > Oasisia sp. SBJ-2009. The sequence goes on from OZ024866.1 coordinate 24,635,894, forward strand.
ACATTAAGCATTACGTAAGACTCTGTAAGTGTTGATGACATAAATTCATGATGTCCTAAAACACAATATTTTATGTCAGGTGGTTTGATCATTATATACCGCAGACAAAGTAAATCACGCCCATGGAGTCCAACATATACTAACATATGTGGATGCTTGTTGCTATCAAAACCAGGCTGTGTGGTGTGTAACATATTGACAATGATGTCAGTTTTAATGCTGGCTTGATGTCAGTTTTAATGCTGGCTTGATGTTAGTTTTAATGCTGCTCTTCCTTTGCCAGCCATTCAAGTATAATGATAAATATCACACCACAGTTTGAACTGAAACAGGACACTAACTTTTGTTCGTACGTACTCACAAAGCTGTTCCCATGTGGGAGGAATGTTATTGTCTGTGCTGTTTTGCAGAACTCTGAGAATGTGTACGCGTTTGAGTGCATGTCCAAGGAAGCCGGCAGACACTTGTGGAAGTGTTGTGTGGAACACCACGCGTTCTTCAGGTACGACACATTAGTGTAGATGACGTGATCTTCAGGTACGACACATTAGTGTAGATGACGCGTTCTTCAGGTACGACACATTAGTGTAGATGACGTGATCTTCAGGTACGACACATTAGTGTAGATGACGTGATCTTCAGGTCCTAAACATTAGTGTAGATGACGTGATCTTCAGGTCCAACACATTAATGTAGATGATGTGATCTTCAGGTACGACACATTAGTTTAGATGACGTGATCTTCAGGTACGACACATTAGTGTAGATGATGTGATCTTCAGGTACAACACATTAATGTAGACGCGTCATTCAGTGACTCCCTTTAATGAATATAACCAGTACAGGTGGTTCTTGTAATAAGCCATGTGAGGTATCCAGAGAAACTCCGGAGTTACTCCACAATTTAATTAAGGTTTTCCCACTATTATATATATTCAATTTATGTAATCAGATGAAAAAAGGTGATCTCTGCTTTTAATTGTTTGTAATAAATTTTCTGAAAAATTAGTTGTTTTTAATATTTTACATATGTACATTTTATGCATAAATTATCAGGGTTAACATTTTAGGAAGCGATCTGACAATGTCATGTGTGGACCTGAATGAATAACCTGTTTTATATTTGTCATGTGACAGGTTGACAGCAGCCAATGAGAGTTACAGTAACACAGAGAAGGTGTTCAGGTTCAGCTCCAGATACAGAAACAGGTAAGATCTTGTTTCTTCCTTCTGCTGTGCAGAAATTCCAAGACATTCCACTTAGGCCATTTTGGCATCGTACACCTGCAAACTCATTAAGTCTCTGCGTTATAAATGTTCTGATTATGATTATATAAAAACTTACCTTTTTGGACTGGGTTGAAATACCATCAATTTACGGGGTGCATTATTTCACAGCGGCCGGACGGAAAAGAAACAGCCACCTGCGAAGCCGACTAAACGCCCTTCACCCCGGGTGGTGAGGGTGCCAAGCAAGCGCTACCAGAGGAGGGCTTCAGTTGCTGGCAGTACGTATCAGGTTTCACTCCTTGAGAGGTGTATTTAAAATAACTCATAACTTGAAAATTCCCTTTTCTATCTTCAACCTTGACCTCGTAGGGTGCAGTGGTGTAGTGGATGGAACAACAGCCTCAGTTGAGTCGTGCTGCCTTTTTGAACCTTGAGCAATTTCATTCACTGTACATTGCTCAAGTTCACCTAGCTGTATGAATAAATACATGGCTGTAGGTGTGTTCTGGTGAATGTGTGTGTGTACAAATACTCTTTGTGCAGTTATTGCAGCATAGCTGAATGGTTTCTTTAGAAATAGAGATCATATGCAGTTGAACAGGTCTGCTGGGTAATAAAAGAGCAAAATTGCTTTGGTCGTTCCTAACGACTGGCTACTATGCTATATAAGAACTTACTTTTTAGTCCTTTGTACCAAAATGACGTTGATTTGTTTGGGTGTTATTAATTAGCTATGTCCTCGTGCTTGCTCATGTAACACCAGTTCTATGCAAGCTGTAGTGACTTGACAGCAGTAAAACCATGTACACACGCTGCACTATAATATTTTGTTCAAATGTTCTACCTCAAAAAATTATCATCTATTGTGTTAAAAACTTGTGTTGATTGGATTCGATTTAACACTGAATTTTCTTCCATCGACATTGCACTTGCAGTGGTGTTCTGACCACTGATGTGAGACTGTTGTTGTATTTCAGCCCCTGCCCCTGAGAGTCTGGCGCCAATAGAGATCTACACACCAGAGCCAGTGGCTACGTATGTCTTGGGAAATAATTCTCATCACTTGTAGTCACTGACAATGTTTGGATAATCAGACATAACTGGTTTATGTTAGAGCAGCAAACCACAGCCCTCAGTTGTCACTATTACAAGACACAGAACACTGTTGACTTTCCCACTGCTGGGCATGTTATTAATGTTTTGTCAGATTATAAGGAAACTACCCGACAGAATTCTGAAATTTCTACACAGTCACTGCAATCATGTCTCTGATATGCTGCTAAAATTTGGTAAAAATCACACCACTGGCTTGTTTAAAATGCAATCAAACCAACCACGTTTTTCTGCATCAGCAGGGTCATGTCAGCAAAAATGGCAAAAAGCACTATGCTAACTACACTCTGCCTAGCATGCGTCATTACACTATAGATACATATTAGCAATGAATCTCCTAGTATTCCTGCTCTATTGTATTCATTTCATGTACAAATAGTCTACAAATTTCAAATAACACAAGTCTTATGGTACTACATTCATATGGCTCAGACAAGGAAGTGTAACATTGCTATGAGCCCTACAGTATTTTGAACATAAACTTGTGTCTGTGCATTCCAATGGTGCGACCTGGTGAATGGCATGAAAACTATAGCTTTCAGTGTCTGAAATAAATATATTAATATGTAGATAATTCATGATTAATGCTCAAAGACTAAGTGAAAATTCTATTCTCAATCTGAATAAAATCTATGTTAAAATAGTTTCCTGCTGTTCAACTAATACTCAAAATGTATAGTGTCCTGCTATTCTAATTTAACCCTCTCCATCACCCTTTCCAAGGCCATGTTGTTGAGGTTACATTTTTGTTTCAGTCATCGCCATAGAGACGGCTACCAGTCAGCTCCTGAGGCACCCTGGGAAGGCAGGAACCCGAAACAGGGGTACAAATAGTTTATTACATAAATAAATAAATAATACCACATTAATTATTTTTGATCTTATGTTGTATTATACTGTTTACATTGTAAAACAAAATGTTAAAACATATTTACATTTACTTAAATATAGAATTTTAACCTAAACTTAGTGTATTCCTCCTTGATATTGTGTTAAAAAATGTGAATGTTAATACATCATGGGAGAATTTTAGTAATGCTATCACAGAATACTCCAAAGTTTGTAATGGCAATATTCTTTGTTTTATTGAACAAAGAAATTATTTTAAAGCATGTGAAACGATGCTTCTAATGGTTATGTGTGGTTCACAGTGGCTTATATACATCGGGTCGAGACTCACCGATGTCCCTCCACTCAGAACGCATGCTGTTTCCACGGCGACCACAATCGGGCGCAGAAAATGAAAGTGCATATAATCGCCGCAGGTATGTGTTATGTCACATTGTGTGAAGGGAGTGATTCTTGAAAGTGAAAGCAGGAAACTGTTGCCTACGCATGGTAGAAAATGAATGGTCCCTCAGGATAATTTCTGTGAAGGACTATCATTTTTTTGAACAAACAGCCTTCCCGCATTAATTGTAGCATATGGCTGGATGCTTCCCAGAGAAGCCGAGATGGTTTCTGATTGAACAGGTCTGTCAGGGAAGTATAGTGTAAAAGTGCTTTGAGCAGTCCTGAGGACTGGATACTGCGCTATATAAGAAATTATCTTTATGGCAAAACAGAAGCGAAACACAGAAGAAACAATGAACTCAGCAATGTACCCCATTCTAGATTCATTTTACAGTTACACTTCGGCATTCAACTTCTTGTGAGTCAACACAGTGATTTCAAGATTCACCTGTTCAAGAAAACTCCATAAAACAAGTGACGGTTATTACAGCGTTATTGTCAGCCATAACACTCATTTTCCCCTGGCGGCAGAAATCCACGGCTCACGATTGACGTTATGTCAAATCCGTGTTATAACAAGGCGCATTTTGACAAGATATCTTATAACCAGGCATATTATAACAAGGTACAACTGTAAATATATATATATATATATATATATATCTTTGATGATAGTAAAATGTTAATGTGTGGTTCGTGTTTGTGCCACCAGGGGCGGGTGTGTAGAGAGCGGGAACGAATCGGAAGCAAGTCAACGACAGAGACGGCATCGACGGTCGGAAGAGAGCCTCACGTACACGGAATCTCAGTGGAGGGAGATGAACCCGCGTGTCCATGGGGGCAACTACTCCGGGTATGTGACTTAGTGAGCGATGATCCTGTTGCATCCAGGCCTCATAAACGTGTTGAAGTAATTCTGCTTGTTTTTTGTGTGTGATAAAATCATCAGACAAAGTGTCAATTGTACCCAGAAATTAATTTTAGATCACCCATTAATTGTATCAGCACTGTTGGAAAGGCAAAGCTTGGTGGAACTACACACTAATTTTTATTAATTATATCTGATCCAGTGTTATTATTTCGAAGCAGCAACTAATATAATTCAGCTAGGGTTAGAACTGGTTGTATGGAAGAAGTCAAACTGAGTCGGAAGTCACCAGAAAATAACATCATACCTCACACTAATGCATTGCTTCTTACACCAAGTGTAATTGTAACCATGTCAATATAATAATATTAGATTGTGGTGCAATCATTGTATTGTATTCTATTTCCGCAGTAGAAAAAGGTTGAAGTGACAAAAACAATGTGTAATGTTAACACTTTGAATAGTTTTCTGTTGTGAAAATATGTTAATGCGAGGGTGTGTTACGTTCTTATGACTACAACATGCATGTTGAAGGTTTACTGCCTGCCAGTTTGTGTTTAGTTTATTAAGCTCAGAACAATGTTTGCAGTTTGAATTTTTTGCCTGCAACACGTTCAAATGGTAAACAAAACATCCAGTTTCAAAACAAAATTGATTGGCAATAATGCCGGGGCGAGCAGAGTTAACTGCAAGACCCTTTGATGTTTACTTTCCCATGTTCTTGTTACAAATTACTGCTCGTCCAATTCTGGACAGAGGAGCTGCCACCCTCCCTTTAAGAGTTTGTAGATGTGATGATGTGTTACATTTTTGGTCAAACTGAATGTTCCTTGTGTTCCTGCAGTCCATTTCAGCTGAGGGCCAACGGGTAAGTGCTCTCTGTGCATGCCACCAGATACAAACACTGGTGTACACTGTAGCTGGCAGATACAAACACTGGTGTACACTGTAGCTGGCAGATACAAACACTGGTGTACACTGTAGCTGGCAGATACAAACACTAGTGTACACTGTAGCTGGCAGATACATACACTGGTGTACACTGTAGCTGGCAGATACAACCACTGGTGTACACTGTAGCTGGCACATACAAACACTAGTGTACACTGTAGCTGGCACATACAAACACTGGTGTACACTGTAGCTGGCACATACAAACACTAGTGTACACTGTAACTGGCAGATACAAACACTAGTGTACACTGTAGCTGGCAGATACAACTACTAGTGTACACTGTAGCTGACAGATACAAACACTAGTGTACACTGTAGCTGGCAGATACAAACACTAGTGTACACTGTGGCTGGCAGATACAAACACTAGTGTACACTGTAGCTGGCAGATACAAACACTGGTGTACACTGTAGCTGGCAGATACAAACACTAGTGTACACTGTAGCTGGCAGATACAAACACTAGTGTACACTGTAGCTGGCAGATACAAACACTAGTGTACACTGTAGCTGGCAGATACAAACACTAGTGTACACTGTAGCTGTCAGATACAAACACTAGGGTACACTGTAGCTGGCAGATACAAACACTGGTGTACACCGTAGCTGGCAGATACAAACACTGGCGTACACTGTAGCTGGCAGATACAAACACTGGCGTACACTGTAGCTGGCAGATACAAACACTAGTGTACACCGTAGCTGGCAGATACAAATACTGGCGTACACTATAGTTGGCAGATACAAACACTGGTGTACACTGTAGCTGGCAGATACAAACACTGGTGTACACTGTAGCTGGCAGATACAAACACTGATGTACACTGTAGCTGGCAGCTACAAACACTAGTGTACACTGTAGCTGGCAGATACAAACACTAGTGTACACTGTAGCTGGCAGATACAAACACTAGTGTACACTGTAGCTGGCAGATACAAACACTAGTGTACACTGTAGATGGCGATACGTAGGAGCACCGGGTATACACTGAAGTATTGTACAAGCTGGTGGGTTTGTGTATTTGTACAAGCCAGTGGCATGTTGTATGGCAAGGTTGTACACAACGTGCTACAACTGGTTGTATGAAAGGGTTGTGGGTGGAGTTGGTGCCATTAGTAGCATGCTGCCAGGGTTCACACTAAAACCTTTCTATTGCGGACACCTTAAGACAATGCACAGATGTTGAAATGACAATGACACAGCCACCCTTTTTTTACCTTCAACTTGTAGTTAATGTTTTTTGCAAACATATGTCATGTTTCAATGCCGGGAAAGACCAGACTTCTAACTGTCCAACAAATCCATTCTAGAATTTCAGTGATATTTAATGGTCATTTAATTGTTTTTCCAAAACTGGATTTGGTTAACTTTTTCACACCTTCCCACCATTAACAACACACGTACACACGCACGCGCGCGCACACACGCACGCACACACACACACACACACATGCCCTATGTAATTGAGAGGTGTCTGTTATACAAAGGTTTTTTCATAGATCATGGCCTGCCACAGCAAGATTGTTTTCATTAGCACTACAACACAATTGTGGGGTTTTGGTTAAAACAACCTTATCTGTTTTTGTGTGTAAATTATTGCTTTTTTTACATGAGCATGTGTATTGAAGGTATATCGCTTGCTAAAATTTCTTTCACAAGCTTGAAGCTTGTTAATAGTTTCAACATTTCACCCATGAAACATTCATACTGTGTATAGACTTTAAAAAAAATTGAAATCCCATTTTATGTTGTCACGTCCACTTGGTTGCTATTTTTGGTATCAGTGATTACATTTATTATCTCATATATACTATTATAGTGCATGGGTATAGTGGTATTTCATAGCACTCTGCTACTGGGCATGCCCGCATGCACACACTGCCTGTTGTTGTGAGGAAGCATGGTGGATGTTATCTTGTACTTGTCATTCTTTGCTGACTGTCATTACAATTCCATTACAATAAGATGAACATAACTATTATAAATTTGACATATAATCATGTAGATAACAGTTGGTTAAAGGTTCTCAGTATGTTGTATGAAGACAAGCTACTGTGTTGCAACATCTGTGAAAGATGCTTCTAAAATACTTTTGACAAACATATTATAGTTCAAATACTTGTATACTTGTTTTATTTTCCCAGGTCGCTTTCTTCCATGGCTTCTGAGGCGAGTCATGCTCAACAGAGACGGCGACGGAGGTATGCTGTAGCACCTCCTTGGTGGATGTTTGTCTTTCTTTGTATATAGCAGTGTGTCTAGTGTGTGTCTGTGGTCCTTCAGGGGAAAGTAATGACTGTTTTTCTGTTCTGGTTAATTTTAAGATTTGTACTGGACATACGTGGATATAAATTAATTGTACATAATATATTTCATGTTATTGTTAATTTCCGAGATGTGCCAATTAGTTGGTACATGTAGGGTGCTGTGCATGGGCATGAGCTTGTATGTGAAATTGTAAATGTATGATAATGGGTATGTGTGCTGTGTGTTCTGTGTGTGTGTTCTGTGTGTGTGTACGTGCATGCGTGTGTTGTGTGACTGAATGTCTGTGTCTCAGTGTGGGTGTGTATCCGTGTATGTCTGCGTGTGTTTGCGCGTGTCTGTGTGTTATGTGTGTTGTGACTCTCTCTTTGTGTATGTGTATGTATGTGTGTGTCTGTATATGTCTGTGTGTAGACATGTGTGTAGACATGTCTGTAGATGTGTAAGTGTCATGTGTCTGACATGTTGGTGTGTTACACAGAAGAAGTAGGTCTCCAGGCAACAAGAAGCCTCCGGAGGAACTGGCACAACATTTCAAGTGAGTCCTCTTTGTGACATGGCACATACACAAAAATGTACAATTCATCGTTTATTAAAAACCTAAGATATTTGTATATGCCAAAAAATCGTACTGTTTGTGGTTTATAAAATTCCAGCTATGTCTGATGATTTCTTTGGCAGAATGTTTATACAATAGATGTGATTGCTCCAACAATAGAATAAAACATTCATACAAATGCTGATAGCTCATGTTGGAAGCTGATAATGTTCACAGTTTGTGTTCATTGTGATGCTGATTAGTTGATGTTGGCAAGGCGGATACTTCTAATGTGACATTTAGTGTGTTGAGAATTCCCTATGAAGCTAGTCCACAAGTGTTGTCACTTGAACTTTGGCAATGTTCACCAGCAATAAAATGATGAGTTACACTGTACTTGCTTAGCTGTCTGTGTCCTTCTTGGTGATGTCTCAAGCAATACTGAAGCACCAGTCGTTGAGTATCTCGTATGCTGTTTTCCTTACTCGGGGTCAGGGCAGATTTAGTGTATGCCAAGTATCTTTCTCGCTTTCTTTCACATGTTCATGTGTGGTTGTCATGATAACTCTGTGTTGGTGGTAACACCCACTGTCACTCACTATCACTGTCACACACTGTCACTCACTGTCACTCACTCTCACTGTCACACACTGTCACTGTCACTCACTGTCACTGTCACTCACTCTCACTCAGAGTCTCACTCACTCACTGTCACTCACTCACTGTCACTGTCACTGTCACTGTCACTGTCACTGTCACTGTCACTGTCACTGTCACTGTCACTCTCACTCTCACTCTCACTCTCACTCTCACTCTCACTCTCACGCTCACTCTCACTCTCACTCTCACTCACTCTCACTCACTCTCACTCACTCACTCACTCACTCACTCACTCACTCACTCACTCACTGTCACTCACTCATTGTCACTCACTCACTGTCACTCACTGTCACTCTCACTTACTGTCAGTGTCACTCACTCTCACTCACTCTCACTCACTCTCACACACTGTCACTGTCACTCACTGTCACTCACTGTCACTGTCACTCACTCTCACTCAGAGTCTCACTCACTCACTGTCACTCACTCACTGTCACCGTCAACGTCACCGTCACCGTCACCGTCACCGTCACCCTCACCCTTACCCTCACCCTCACCCTCACCCTCACTCACTCACTCACTCACTCACTCACTCTCTCACTCTCTCTCACTCACTCACTCACTGTCACTCACTCACTGTCACTCACTCACTGTCACTCACTCACTGTCACTCACTCACTGTCACTCACTGTCACTCACTCACTGTCACTCACTGTCACTCTCACTTACTGTCAGTGTCACTCACTGTCAGTGTCACTCACTGTCACTCACTGTTGCTCACAATCACAGTCACTGTCACTGTTAATCACTCACTGTGGCTGTGACTGTCGTTGTTACTGTGGCTGTCACTGTCAATGTCACTGTCACCCAGGTGGTTCAGGTTCTGTGATCAGTCCCTGGCCCAGTGGCTGCACCATATAGTCAGTGGCCGTTTCCCTTCCACCTGGAACCTTCCTTGTTTAGACCTTGATGTGTTGTGGTTATCCCTTACTTAATATTACCTTTTGTGTGTGTTCCAGATATGTGGACCCTGAGGCTGAAGGCATGACCCAGGACCAGCTGAGAGATATCCCCTACACCACAGTCGAGTGAGTCACATGTCTCTCTCTGGTTCATATCTGTATCTGTAACTGGCAAAATGTCCTGGGGACACATCACGCCAGTGCGCATGGTGGGTCGTCTGACTTAATTGTTAAAATGTTGGATTAAATTATTTTGAAAATCCATTCTTTGATTGTTGTTGGGAAGAAGCTGTTTACACACTGTATGTAAGAGAATCTAAGAGAAGACTCTATTTTGGCAGCAAGATATACATATTGCATCAATGAGCAAGCTAAAAACTATCTAGCTGTACAACTATATCTTGGTAGTAAAATATACCTATTGCATCAATGAGCAAGCTAAAAACTATCTAGCTGTACAACTATATCTTGGTAGTAAAATATACATATTGCATCAATGAGCAAGCTAAAAACTATCTAGCTGTACAACTATATCTTGGTAGTAAAATATACATATTGCATCAATGAGCAAGCTAAAAACTATCTAGCTGTACAACTATATCTTGGTAGTAAAATATACATATTGCATCAATGAGCAAGCTAAAAACTATCTAGCTGAACAACTATATCTTGGTAGTAAAATATACATATTGCATCAATGAGCAAGCTAAAAACTATCTAGCTGTACAACTATATCTTGATAGTAAAATATACCTATTGCATCAATGAGCAAGCTAAAAACTATCTAGCTGTACAACTATATATTGGTAGTAAAATATACCTATTGCATCATTGAGCAAGGTAAAAACTATCTAGCTGTACAACTATATCTTGGTAGTAAAATATACCTATTGCATCAATGAGCAAGCTAAAAACTATCTAGCTGTACAACTATATCTTGGTAGTAAAATATACCTATTGCATCAATGAGCAAGCTAAAAACTATCTAGCTGTACAACTATATCTTGGTAGTAAAATATACCTATTGCATCAATGAGCAAGCTAAAAACTATCTAGCTGTACAACTATATCTTGGTAGTAAAATATACCTATTGCATCAATGAGCAAGCTAAAAACTATCTAGCTGTACAACTATATCTTGGTAGTAAAATATACCTATTGCATCAATGAGCAAGCTAAAAACTATCTAGCTGTACAACTATATCTTGGTAGTAAAATATACCTATTGCATCAATGAGCAAGCTAAAAACTATCTAGCTGTACAACTATATCTTGGTAGTAAAATATACCTATTGCATCAATGAGCAAGCTAAAAACTATCTAGCTGTACAACTATATATTGGTAATAAAATATACCTATTGCATCAATGAGCAAGCTAAAAACTATCTAGCTGTACAACTATATCTTGGTAGTAAAATATACCTATTGCATCATTGAACAAGCTAAAAACTATCTAGCTGTACAACTATATCTTGGTAGTAAAATATACCTATTGCATCAATGAGCAAGCTAAAAACTATCTAGCTGTACAACTATATCTTGGTAGTAAAATATACCTATTGCATCATTGAGCAAGCTAAAAACTATCTAGCTGTACAACTATATCTTGGTAGTAAAATATACCTATTGCATCAATGAGCAAGCTAAAAACTATCTAGCTGTACAACTATATCTTGGTAGTAAAATATACCTATTGCATCAATGAGCAAGCTAAAAACTATCTAGCTGTACAACTATATCTTGGTAGTAAAATATACCTATTGCATCAATGAGCAAGCTAAAAACTATCTAGCTGTACAACTATATCTTGGTAGTAAAATATACCTATTGCATCAATGAGCAAGCTAAAAACTATCTAGCTGTACAACTATATCTTGGTAGTAAAATATACCTATTGCATCAATGAGCAAGCTAAAAACTATCTAGCTGTACAACTATATCTTGGTAGTAAAATATACCTATTGCATCAATGAGCAAGCTAAAAACTATCTAGCTGTACAACTATATCTTGGTAGTAAAATATACCTATTGCATCAATGAGCAAGCTAAAAACTATCTAGCTGTACAACTATATCTTGGTAGTAAAATATACCTATTGCATCAATGAGCAAGCTAAAAACTATCTAGCTGTACAACTATATCTTGGTAGTAAAATATACCTATTGCATCATTGAGCAAGCTAAAAACTATCTAGCTGTACAACTATATCTTGGTAGTAAAATATACCTATTGCATCAATGAGCAAGCTAAAAACTATCTAGCTGTACAACTATATCTTGGTAGTAAAATATACCTATTGCATCAATGAGCAAGCTAAAAACTATCTAGCTGTACAACTATATCTTGGTAGTAAAATATACCTATTGCATCAATGAGCAAGCTAAAAACTATCTAGCTGTACAACTATATCTTGGTAGTAAAATATACCTATTGCATCAATGAGCAAGCTAAAAACTATCTAGCTGTACAACTATATCTTGGTAGTAAAATATACCTATTGCATCTAGGACTATAGCAAGCTAAAAACCCTCACAATTTTGAGTGGTGGTGCCTTTGACGGGGAGGAATAAATAAGGAGAGTACTTAACTCATGTTTGCTTTTGTACACAGAACGAGCGTGCAACCATTCCGTTCAAAGTCACCACATGCCCGGCACCGGCACCGCTCTCCAAAGCGGCGCAGCTGTGGGTAAGTAGGCGCAGAAACACTTTCATCATCATCATCATCATCGTTGTTTAACCCTGCAGGTGACCAAGAAAAATCCTCTGTGGCATACTGTTCCAATAAAAATCATAACTTCGCTAATGTTGGTCATAAAAATATGAATGATGCATCATTTTAACGCTAAAAGGTTGCTTTATTATAATAAAATTTTAATATATGTAGAACAAATGAAAATCATGCGGATATTTGTATTTGAAATTGAACTAAAAAAATTAAAAATAAACACCCATTTCATCCTGCTGCCAGAAAATGATCGTGTGGACGAATATACTTCACCATTTAGACAAATGTAGATTCATATATTAGCTGCGAAATAAAACAAAAATGAAACAAATCCGTTGAGAACTATGATATTTATGATATTTTCCGACATAAAAATATATATATATATATATATTTATATTTTCTTGTCCGTTCTTGTAGATGTATCACTAGTTACTTGATATACGGAAATAAATATAAAAGTACAAGCTTTCATCATGAAAACTGCAATATTGTATGACATCATTCATTGATCATAGAGAAATGTGTTGTTATAAATAAAAGTGAATCATTTCTTCCAGTTCTCAGTGGTGTTCTCCAGCAGACCTTTGTTGAACACAATAAATGACACGTTGTTGGGGTAAACAATTTTCTCAGGATTTAATTGTGACATTTCTTGTTTTTAAGTGACATTCCTGAGCAGCAGCCAGTGGCCCCCGCACCCCCGCCCCTGGACCCCCTCCTACAGCCAGAGGGTGAGGCACCCCCACCCTACACATCATTCATTGAAGAACCCCCTTCACACACCCCTGCTGGATACTCCCCCGCTCACAGTCGGATCTCTTACAGGCAAGTTGGTTTTTCATTTTCATTTTTCTTTCAAGTCCAAGTCTGTGATCGATAGAGGTACTTGATTGAGTTCTCTTCCCCTTTGCTGTTCTGGATTCTCTTCCCCTTTGCTGTTCTGGATCAACCTCCTTCCTCATCTCAACCAGTCATTCCCACCAAAGAGAGGGAGAGGGAGGCAGGGAGGGAGAAGGGGGAGAGAGAGGAGAGGGAGAGGGAGAGGGAGAGGGAGAGGGAGAGGGAGAGGGAGAGGGAGAGGGAGAGGGAGGAGAGGGAGGGAGGGAGGGAGGGAGGGAGGGAGGGAGGGAGGGAGGGAGGGAGGGAGGGAGGGAGGGAGGGAGGGAGGGAGGGAGGGAGGGAGGGAGGGAGGGAGGGAGGGAGGGAGGGAGGGAGGGAGGGAGGGAGGGAGGGAGGGAGGGAGGGAGGGAGGGAGGGAGGGAGGGAGGGAGGGAGGGAGGGAGGGAGGGAGGGAGGGAGGGAGGGAGGGAGGGAGGGAGGGAGGGAGGGAGGGAGGGAGGGAGGGAGGGAGGGAGGGAGGGAGGGAGGGAGGGAGGGAGGGAGGGAGGGAGGGAGGGAGGGAGGGAGGGAGGGAGGGAGGGAGGGAGGGAGGGAGGGAGGGAGGGAGGGAGGGAGGGAGGGAGGGAGGGAGGGAGGGAGGGAGGGAGGGAGGGAGGGAGGGAGGGAGGGAGGGAGGGAGGGAGGGAGGGAGGGAGGGAGGGAGGGAGGGAGGGAGGGAGGGAGGGAGGGAGGGAGGGAGGGAGGGAGGGAGGGAGGGAGGGAGGGAGGGAGGGAGGGAGGGAGGGAGGGAGGGAGAGACAGAGGGGGGGGGGGGGAGGGGGGGAGGGAGACAGAGAGACAGACAGACAGAGAGAGAGAGACAGACAGAGAGAGACAGACAGAGAGAGACAGACAGAGAGAGACAGACAGAGAGAGACAGAGAGAGACAGAGAGAGACAGAGAGAGACAGAGAGAGAGGTGTAATTACTAATGTTCTTAAGAATCAAGTTGCATGAGTGATGAATGCAAGCTGAACCAAACTGAAGATAAATATAACACATGTGAATTTTATATGTTGGGACTTGTTTCAGATCAGCACATGAGGTTCCTAACACACCTTATAGACCAACACAAGAGGGACCTAACACACCTTACAGACCATCACAAGAGGGACCTAACACACCTTACAGACCAACACACGAGGGACCTAACACACCCGACAGATTGACACAAGAGGGACCTAATACATCTTACCAACGACATTCCCACACACTTCAGACCGCTGTGTTTATACAGAGGAATGAAACACACGCGGCACCAATTGTCAAAACAAAGGTTTGTGTCACACTTCTTACAAAGGTCACAAGGAAACTTGTATGAAAAATGCCTAAATTCTCAGACACCCGAATTAAAATTGTAATGGATCATCATCATTCTATTTGGTGGCCACACAGTCATCACGTTGATTATTCTGCCGCACACTTGGCAGGAGATAGGAGTTGCATTTAACCAAGAGTTAGAGGTTCGGTATATAAGGAAGATTAAAATTATATAATTATAATAAAACCAAGCCCTGAGGAAAAATTCCTAATATATTAAGTAAGTAAGTAAATATAATCTAAAACATCTAATAAATAAATTATAAATATTTAAAAATAAATACTGCCACAGCTGTGTCAGGCAGTTCATTCCAGACTTTAGTGGTTGTTGGTAGGAAGGACTGGAGTCTGTATTTGGTTTTAAACTATCAGGTAGAGCTGCTGTGTGTGTTCACTTCTTTGTATTGTTGGAGATGTAAGATGAGAACAATTTATTGTAAAAAGCCGTGACGCTACATGGCGTTTTTATTCCTAACAAATGCAATCACCTTTTGTTCCTTATTTTCCAGCCTCAGGAAGTAGGGCCAGGGGTTGGGCAGTCGTCCACACCCTATAGCAACTGCAGGGTTAGTCGCCCTGGCAACGGCATCCCTGGCAACAGTTTTCCTTCCAACAGCCAGGTAAACGGGCGCACTACGTTTTGTGGTTGAAATTTGTATTTTGAACTTGTATAATATTTTCTTTGGTTACACAGGACTCAGAATGTGGTGCAAAATTATTAATAAAACTAACAATATCTTCGAAACTGACATCTTGCGGCAATTGGTTTAACCAGTAAGCATTGAGCTGTGATGTCGGTCATGAAAGCAGTGGTTAAGTTCTTGGGTTTAATTGACATTTATAAGCTGAATTAAAGTTTTGCATGCATGACATCTGCTAGAATGTGTACCATGGATTTTATGTAGAGCGCAATGGCTCAGGGGTAGAGCTTCGGACTCTTGACTAGGTTTCAATCCTGTGCTGCGGTGTTAAAACCTTGGGCAAATTTGTTCATTCTACATTGCTCCAGTTCACTCAGCTGTATAATTGAGAATCTGGCTCTAGACAGTGGTGGATATGTGTATGACCAGCCTTCGCAGATTAATTGTACCATATGGCTGGATGCTTCCCAGAGAGGCCGAGATGGTGTCTGAGTGAACAGGTCTGTCAGGGAAGTAAAGTGTAAAAACACTGAACAGTCCTAAGGGTTTGATACTGCGCTATATAAGAACGTACCTTTACCTTTTTAATGTTTTTATAAGTTGCAGCAACAAAGAATATTTTGATTTTTTGGATTAATACTTCTGTGGATATAGACACAAGCAATTGGTTTAAGGTACCCTTCAATGGTAATGTTGTTTTGTGTTGTCAGCCGTGGACGTCAGTTCCAAACGATGATCACGTGCGGGAAGATTCAGGCGTGGGGATAGAGCAGGAGAGTCTCCCTTCCTCCAGGTGGGAGCAGCCATTATTTGATAGTTATGGTTCTTAAGGGATAGTTGCATACATCTGCAGTGCCCAAAGAACACACTGCGTGGCATTGGTTTAGCCCCTCCCACCACCAGCATACCGTATGGGAGATGTCTTTTTTCTGAATCGAGAAGACCATTAGGTTAAATATTTGTATTAATGTGTTTCAGTCACTAGGTTACACCACTGCTGCAATTTATTTCCCCCTGCAATAACAGGCACAATTTTTAAAAAGTAATCTGTGTTAGTCGTACTCCTACTTTACACATATTTGGGAGTCTGCAGAAGAACATTTTGGACTCTATACTGGACTCTGAAATGCACTGAGATTTTGACCAATCACAAGTGAACACCTCCATGTATCCCATAATCCAAGATGGCTGCATGCTTGCTGAATCCGAATGCAGCAGTATTTTCAAGTATTTTTAAACTAATAGATGCGAGTATGAATGCTTATTACAGATTGACGACAATTTATTTAGTTTGACCAAAGGTTGCTTTAACAAAAACTACGTCATCTTTGAGCATATTATCAGGAAGAACATGCACACTGCAGGGTCGATAACATCTGCTGTGTGACTCACCAACACACATGTCGTCAATTCACCCTCTATCCTTCTCTCAGATATTACAACCCTGCCCCTTTGGGTCATGTCACGCGACTGGGGCCCCCTCCCATGGCCAATGGCTGGGGGGCGCGCACCCCCCAGTACGGGGCACCGCATGCCCCCCACAGGTAACCCTTGTCAACCGTCTGGTGGAGGCCTTGCTTGTGGTAGCGTGTCAAGTGCATGGACTCGTAGTTCTAGGTGTAAAACCATGTAACATAACATTTAGCAGATTTTAGTTACTGTATATTTATGTTTTTGTATCAGGGGGACATTTTAATGATACTATTTTATTATATTTATTTATCTGATTATTGATGTGTCGAAGCATATTTTACAAAACTGTACATCGAGGCGGCATCTGTAGAATGGCATAAGCGAAACACGTAAATTACATTGTTTCTGCACTGCGGAAGTGCTCATAATAATAATAATAAATTGTTAATTTCAGTGATGGCTAAAATGTAATTTCCAAATTGATTATGACTTTTTTAATGGAGGTCCAAATAAAATTTCATAATCATGTCGATACCTGATGTGTTTGATGTAAATCATAAGTATTATGTTCTCACATCAGTGTTATATAACCAAATATTTATTTATGGACTGCTTAGTTCAATATCATTTCTACATGAGAAATGTTTAGTTAAGCAGTACATGTAGTTTGACAATGCTACGGTATACTGCCTGCCAAAACCTGATCAGTAGTCACAATTTTAAAGTTCTGGTCACAAAACATTAAAATTGTGACTATAACAAAAAATTAGTAAATAGCTGTACTGTCATTATTGCTTTGGATTTGGCCCATTCCCACATACCTAACTAAACTGGGACTAAGTACAGTGATTCAGCAAACTCCTGCTAATGATTACAACATGGAACCAACAACCTCTTTGATTTGATCATGGTAATCCTGCTAATCCACAGATGCAACATCAATATGCATTGGAGGTGACACATATAGTCATGTGATCAGTGGAGGTGATAGACATAGTCATGTGATCAGTGGAGGTGATATACAGTCATGTGATCAGTGGAAGTGATAGACATAGTTGTGTGATCAGTGTCTGTGCATTGATTAAAGCGTTGTGTTTCTTCTCACAAGATCAGTGTCTGATAAGATTAATTGATATCACAATTTGTTGATATACTCCCAAACCTTCAATGCTAGGTTATTTTTACGTTGTTACATTTAATTTACAGCGAACATGTTTTGTCTGACAGATTACTCAAATCCGTTGATATCACATGCATATGAATGAGACACTAATGTTAAATTGTTGTGCAGTGAAAGGTTCCTTTCCATTGTTCCTGCAAGTTCCTCAATTCCTATCACTAATTTCACATTGTCAACCTAGTTCCTTTAGTCAGTTTCTTGGACTCCTCTGATTGTCGGTGTAGCAGGCATGTTAGTTTGGATTGACTGCACATTCAGTGTGTTAGATGGATTGAGTGCAAGTTTTGATTTGGTGGTTTGGAGTGATTATCTTTTTGGTGTATTACTTTCGAGTGTTTTGTGTGTTAGTTTGAATTGATTGCACATTTCGTACCGTATTCGTTTTATTAAGCATACAGCACGCTAAGAATTTTTAAAATTATATATGCTTTTTTGACAATGGCAAAATGGTGGTGTCAGTCGCACTGATGTAGTTTTACTGTTTCCACCAGCGTCATCCACCAGGTGGAGACACCAGATTTATTTATTCGTCCAGACATATGTGTGATTATGGAGTCAGGGGGTGCATAGATTGCAGAGACTGGTGAAACGTTGATGCTGTTGTCACTGGTTCGGTGGTTGACAAGGAAGGAACACAAAGATGATGGATCTGATAGGATACGTTTTTGTCATGGTAGACATAGATGTTTATGCAAATAAGGACACCTATGCCTAATAGAATGAATACGGTATGTTTGTTTGGAGTGATTGCACATTTCACGTTTGTTTGACTTGATGGCATCTTTCATGAGCTGGTTTAGATTGACGTGTTAGTTTGGAGTGAGTGCACATTTGGTGTGTTTTTAAGTGAGTGCACATTTGGTGTGTTTTTAAGTGAGTGCACATTTGGCATGTTTGGAGTGAGTAAACATGTAGAGAGTGTGTGTGCAAATGTGTGTTGTATGTGTGCGTGTGTTGTGTTAGGAATACGTACACTGAATGTGTAGTTTTTTACACTTCCCACAAGAAAACCTATCACTCATACTTTTAAATACTATGTAGTCAAGTAGTAATTCAGTAGTTTACAACTAAAAGAAAGTGCTGGGAGATGGTAGGACGAAGATGAACAGTTTGTATTTGTTCTTGAACAGTCATAACAATTACATGTTAGAAATACTGCATTTTTTTCAGAAACACTAAATAATAATGTATCCTTTATATCTCATTTTAGATCATGTTTTTTGTAATTATTATGTTTCATTTTCTCTAAGTGATCAATCTGCATTTACCTGTTACTTCTCATTTTAGACATAGTCATGCCTTGATCTCAGGAAATCATTGTAGAACATCGCAACAAAAACAAACTGTGGATTGACATTGAGAAATTAAAATGTCATAGAATTCCCACATTATATAAACTAACTTAAGTTCAGAGTTCATCAGCATCATCATTGTGCAGCCGTAGCATTGATTAATTTCCAAACTCTGTAGCAGTGATTATTAAAACAACTGTTCTTAACTTTCCACAATGAATCACCTTCTGCCGATCGATATTTTTGCCAGTGAAAGTGTATTCATGAAAACAAATCTTGTAAATGTTTTGATTGCATTTGTACCCATCTACAAGTGTTGACTGATATCTTGTAGGTGAATAATGAAAACACATCAGTCATGTTGATTCTGTATCACCATCCGCAGTTGTGCTCATTGTCTTCATTGAAGTATATGTGTTCATTGTAATCTGATGTGTTCATTGCAATATGTGTTCAGTGTGTGTGATCATTGTAATATGTGTGTTCATCATAATCTGATGTGTTCATTGTAGTCTGATGTATCCATGCGATATGTTCATTGTAATCTGATGTGTTCTATGTAATCAGATGGGTCTCCATCTATGCAGTGTTTCCAACCTGTCGTACACGTGTCTTTGTAGCTCTCCCGGCTACAGCAATCAGACGGTGGTGCCACCTGGTGTCAAGATGACCTATCAGCCACCACACATGTCACATGTAAGTCGAACTTTTCTCTCTTGCATATTTTGAGTTGATGCAAATTTCAGTGTATCTCCGACACTGGCTGGTTCACATATCTTTGTTTTCGTTTCACAGTACAGCACTCCAAGATAGTGTTGTGAAGTTATTATTAATTTGTTGTTTGTTATTGTGTGAAGTCAGTGGAGACTGATGCAAGTTAGAACCTTTGCACCATGAAGACGTCTAAAACACACTGTTGAATAACACTGTCACTGTGATTGAGCTAATGTGTGCGTGGTATATGTTCTTGTTTGGGGAATGTTAACATTTTACTACTGTAACATTTTAAAATCAATTAAAGTTTCTGTACAATGCATTAATTGATTGTTCATAATGTAAGCTCTATTTTCGGTGACTTGGGTTGTTTTACGTAATTTATGTCAATGAAAAAAATGTTTCAAATTGACATCACAATGAGCATCGCGGTAGATTGACTAAGGGAAATGAAACTGAAGATGTTGGTAATGTGAGGATGGACATTTGCTGCTGAAACGTCTGCAGTTTGTTTGATTGTAAACTGATATTCAACCACTCATCCGAGTATCAACTTCCATTTACAAATGCAGAGTGTCTACGTCTGTAAATTATCGTGACATGTAAGGCAATCATCAACAAATATGAAATGCATGCTAAATAAAGAATAGGACAATTTAAATATTTTGGTGTGCTTTATTTGGCTAGTTTTTGGGGTATATGTGTGTTTAATGCTAAAATATAGCAACTTAGCAGTGAGAATATGTTAAAATGAATAATTTTCAACATATGTCAATAATTTAAGAAAACAGAAATTTTCATAAAAGTAATTTTGACACATTTCAGACTTTTTTTGATGTATTGTTGCTGTTTATGATATTGACGATGGTCTTGTTGTCTTCCCAGCATGCCGTAGGGCCACCAGGACAGATGACACCAGTGAAGATGGCGTCAACCCCAAGTCCTGCCCACTGGAACATCCCTCCTTCCCACCGGTACAGCGGCACTGCCTACGCCAACAGTCCCCGGGGTCAAAGTTCATCAGGTCACAGTGCAGGAGGTCAGCCACGACATCGTAATCTCATGACGCAGTTATGATGTCACTGACCAGGTGTCATTTCTGTGGTCGTCGACACGGTGACGCGAGATGACAGTCGTGTCGTAGAACCGACGACGTGACACTTAGGCATTCCTGTGGTCAAGACAAACATTTTATAACGTAGCAATGAAAATGCAAAGTTGGTTTGGTCTACATCGCTGTTGACAGATGCTGCATCGATCAACATTAGGCCGTACTGAGATCACGCGCAGATGATCAAGACCTGAATTGCTAAATTGATGCATTTTGTCAGCTGTGCTGATTAACTTATTATGTAAACAATGTCAGGTTCAAGTAAATTTATTGGGGTAACATGCGTATGATGCATTTAACTTTATTAACTCAAAGAGCATGTGTATAAAAAATTTGGAGTCATTTGGTTATTCATCTTGTGCATGGCACAGTTTTATAATGGTGTTGCTGAGCATTATGTTTTATTCGGGTGATGTTTATGTGCATATACATCAAGCGTAATATTTGGTGCCAGTAGACCAGATGGTGACCAGTAATATCCAGTAGTCTAATAAGTTTTGGTTGTTGTCAAAACACAGTGTTTTAATAATGAGAGCATATCATTTGCGGTTTCAGATTTGTGATGAACCATAAAAGTGACGTCTTGTGACGTGTGTATGGAGAGGAACGTGTTTTATGACAGAAATGTTTTTGTCTACAGAAAGTATTTTATAACGTATGCACATACACGTCACTGAAATAAAATGTAACGCCCGCAACAACAGTTGTAGTTGGTAAAAAATTTACATTCCCCGGATGAAATTTTTTTGCAAGTGCAGAAACGACATCCGGATATTATTTAACACTTGGAAAATGTAAGCGTGAAAACAAGACATCCATTTATATTTGGAGAAATCTTGTTTTAAAATAGATCATGTGTTATAATAATTTATGTGAGATGACAGGTCAGTTTAGGCCTTATAGCGAGTGCCACAGTAAAATCAGTGAAAATGTGAGATGTATATATATGGTTATATAGTTGATGAAAAAAGTGAACTATATAGACTAAGAGTAATACTTTTGGTGAAAATATAATTTTAAATGTTGGTCTAAATGTTTTAAAAGGCTATTAAAAATTCACTTTTATCAAAAGTATTGCTCTTTCTGCAAAACCACTTTATTGTACACTTTGATATTATTTGTTAGACTAGATAACAGTTGACATATTTCAGTAAAATTCCCATGGGACGTTTAACAAGACGATCAAATTTCCTGGAAATATCTGGTCGACCAGATTCTTATGACCTACATATCTCTGTTTAAACAGAAAGTGAAACCACTGAGTTAGAACAACAGTAAATGAGAATATTATGAGAATTTGCTCTGTGTATGATATGCGATGTAGCTGGATGTAATTATATTTAAAAGTAGAAATATAATGAGTGTTCTGGGTATGGTTGTGAAATGAAATGGTATTACTTGAGGTGTACAAATAGAGTTCTTTAAGTTGCACATATCATCAAAGCCTCTGAAGTCACTGAAGGACAATATGTATCTTTTATATCAGATTTATACAAATGTATGTATGTACTGAATAGCAGTAAACTAATGTCATTTTATAATACATTGTTTGTTGTTTGACTGATTCTGCTACACGCCACGACAGTAGGAGCAGTTGTCGCGCGGTAGAGCGCCGGACTGTCAATCGAGGGGACGGTGGTTCAATCCCACCTACCGCCCTTTTTGAAACTTAGGCAATTTCTTTCACCCCACATTTGCCTGTGTCTTTCGGAAGAGACACTAAAAGCCGGTGGTCCCTTCTATCTGGTGTCTATGCCAGGGGACCACACACAGGGGGTAAATGTGTAACTTGTAGTGGACTCACAAAGTCTTGTTGGACTTTAAACGCCCTGCAAAGGGCCCCGTCCAGTATCTGAGAGAAGAAGACAGTCAAGTCAGCTGATGGGTGATTAGAAGATATGCTTACGCAGTCAGCAAAGTAAAAAAATACATTTTGAACGGATTATGTGTGGGTTGTCAGCACACATCAACAGATTATGTATGGGGGGGGGGGGACTGGGATAGAATACATCTGAGAAGATACAATGCTCTGTACAAATGGTGTACGATGGTGTTATCTAGCGACTCGAACTCACTCTAATGGAGATTTGGTTTTGGACTTTGTGAATGTGAGAGAACATCCTCAATTTGTCACTAAAAGCCAGTATGTTTTACACAATGTGTTACATAAACTTACACGTTATGCAACACAACCCGAAAGAAAGAAAAACGACGGTGGTACAGTGTAACTGATTTTTATTGTCTGCCTTTCGTCATCATCAAACTGGTGTACCCAGTACTGTTTATTTTAAACATGTGCTTCAACAAGAAAAGCCAAGAGTTCACATTAACCAGAATAACACTGTACACGTGCATTTAGATATAGCAATAGTAAAAATGTCATTAGAACGGGACGCACTGTGCAAAAAACATCTTCGTTACTTTCACTTTCATTATCAAATAAAACTGCACCTGCAACAATTTGGTTGTGCGACATGAGTGATTGTCCATCTGCTTCCCACATAAACTCAAAACATCTTTCACTGTACTCGTGAATGCTTTACTACAGCTGCAGCAACTGCACACTTGATAATATCTAAGCAGGAAACATCGTACAGCAATAAAATCCATGATTGAAATGTAAAATGCGAGCAAACAATTTGTACCAGTAGTTTCTAGCTGTGCATTTTGGAGGCTTTCTCTTCACAAAGTCGTGTTTTATAGAAGACATTCATTTGAGCAGCTCCTTTGTAGGTTTTGCTAGAGTGGATGCCATCCATAATATATAATTATACCTTTGACCAACAGAAACATTTCCAGTACCTTGACCGTCATAGTTCGATGGTTTTCCAAAGGTTGGATGTACATATGTACACAATGTTACAACTAAATTATTCATTTTTGTTGTAAGAATATCTAGGACTGGACTAGTTGCCATGAATAGGGCAGGTTATGTGCCTTATCAGATAATCATGATTACACATGGAAACATAAAATCCAGTGAGCATATTGCAGTGTGCAGCAAACTTCGGGATTCTGACAACTAGTGACTTCTGAACAGTTTCCTACTGTCATCTTTTGGGGTCTTATAAGTTTGCAAAGTCCAAACAATTCTGCATTTAAGATTTGACAATATAAACCGACCCCATCATCCACCAACAGGTTATGAGACACGTGACACATGCTAATTTCTAAACCTCGCATTTGATGTGACTTAGAAAATTTATGCGGTCTCCCGTTATAAACATCTACGACAGCTTGCAGCCACAAGTCAGGTGGTGACATCTACTGGACTGTCACACTCGACAGTGAAGGTATCTGACAGACCGGCCACACAGACAAGTGTCAAACAAATCAGACTGATCCTGTTGAACCGTACAGGTTGTGAGTGACCTCTTGTTACATACAGCGACCTCTCACTACATACAATGCCCTCTTTCTACATGCAATGACCTCTTGTTACATTCAGCGACCTCTCACTACATACAATGCCCTCTTGCTACATGCAATGGACCTCTTGTTACATTCAGCGACTTCTCACTACATGCTTGTTACTTTCAGCGACCTCTCACTATACGCAATGACCTCTTGTTACATACAGCGACCTCTCACTACATGCAATGACCTCTTGTTACATACAGCGACCTCTCACTACAGGCAATGACTTCTTGTTACATTCAGCGCAATCACTACAGGCAATGACCTCTTGTTACATACAGTGGCCTCTCATCAGAGAATTGACCTCTTGATACATACAGTGACCTCTTACTACAGGCAATGAATGACCTATTGCTACAAAAAGTGACCTCTCACTACATGCAATGACCTCTTCTCTTACTACATACGGTGACCTCTCACTACAGCCTGAGACCTTGTGTTACACACAGTGACCTCAAGCAACTTACAGTAACATCTTGTTACACAGGGTGACCGTATGTAACATACAGTAACCTGTCACTACAGACAATGGATGACCTCGAGCTACCAGTATACGTTGCGACCTCTTGTTACACAGATAACACAGTTGGCGACGACAACCTCTTTACATGGACAGTGTCCTCTGGTTACAGACTACAGATAGCAACCTCTCACTACAGTAAAGGTAGCAAAAGGGTCACAGCAAGTCTGCTATTAATAACCCTGGCTTGAGA
Source organism: Oasisia sp. SBJ-2009 (assembly GCA_964017155.1). Taxonomy (NCBI): domain Eukaryota; kingdom Metazoa; phylum Annelida; class Polychaeta; order Sabellida; family Siboglinidae; genus Oasisia; species Oasisia sp. SBJ-2009. Next base: position 24,661,068 of record OZ024866.1, read on the forward strand.
AGGTGAGGTTGGCTAGAGGCATAAACGAGGTTGCTTTAACAACTCGTTCTTGGACTGTTGTAGAGTCATCTACTCAGTTTCTGCCCCATCATGATTACTGCTTCATAATAATATCGCTGGATCTCATATTAAATAGTTTCATGAATCAGACACTGTTAGCAAACATTAAAAAAATTGCAAAAAAGTTAGTTGTATCGCAAATTAAAATGAGGCAAACAGATTTTTTAGACACATTTTGATATCAAACACAGATCACATATCTTCAGCATGGAATTGTAATCAACTCTTTACACTAATCACCACAGAAAGTTAACGGACAGCTCATGGTATAAGTACAGCTCATTGTGTTAATATCGTGAATATGTTTGATTTTTAAAAATGGCTGGCGAGGCAGAAACTGAGTGCTTCTGTTTGGGGTGTGAAGTGATTATTGTCATAACAATATTATAAGTATTCAACTAAAAACACTTTATTTGGTGCTGATTAATAATATTGACACATCGACATCGCTGAACGATTTCAATTTTTTGTCAAAACATGATATCGTGCTAACATAAGGCAGAAACCAAGTAGTCCAGTATAAGTACCTCGGACACAAGGAACTCTGGCCATAGAGAACAGCATGAAGCTCACTGTGTACAACTATATAACTTTATCATATCAATCACAGACAGTCACTAGATGACCCCACATTTCCCACTGAGCCGACTTCAAACAGAAACATTACATGCTGTGTGACAGTGTAGTGAGACTGCATAGTGTCATAGTGTAGTGTGACAGCATTGTGTGACAGTGTAGTGTGACAACATAGTGTCACTGTGTCCCTTGATATCATGTCGCAGTAACCTGGTGGACCAACCTGTCTACCAACTCCACTCACTCACTCACTCACGTCCCAACAGAATCAATGTACAAATCACACACGTTCAGGGAAGTCTTACGAATTGATTTAAAAAGTCCAGAACACAGTCATTCAACAATAGCTCAAACTCCCCACCTGTAATTCCACTCCACAATGGCTATTAGTGTCAATCTGCATGAATTATATGCACTTCACCGTATACTATAGATGTGTTCAAACTGATATGAGCAACAAAGTTGCAGTTTGCTTCCCTATGATTCACAGTGGCACACAGACCACCCTAGACTTTGTGTGGACCGTTACAATTACTAATACTAAATAGTCCCTTAATGCTACTGGCCGATGTACACATGTATCAATCTAACACTGAAGTCTCTTAACACTAGTGTGGCGAGTTACGATAGCGCTGCTATGGACATACACATGCGTCATTAGTCACAATCATTCAGTTCATCACTGCACTGGCTTCGTTGCACGTCGCCGGGAGTAAATGAACGCCATGCCATGCGTCCGCATGTGCACACGCTTTGCATTTTCGTCGTCGAACTGTTTATAGCACACAGTACATTCGAGGGGGTTGTCTGACGTGGGAGGGCTGACCACCATGGGTGCGGGGGGTGGCACAATCGGTCGCACGAATGTCCCTGTCCCAAATACCAGCTCATCATCCTCTTCCTCGTCTTTCACGTCCACCAAGGGCACGTCAAGGTCGACGCCAGCGTCCTTGTTATAGCGCTCGAAATCCCGCACACGATGCACCATGAACAAGTGGCGCCGCAGTGACGGTCGCGCCGTAAAACACAGTGCGCACTCGTGGCACTGCCAGGGACTGTCGCGAGTTCGATGCTTCGCGATATGCGCGACAAACGCCGCGCGATCGACGCCGCTGAAGTCGCACTTTGCGCACACAAACTTCGCGTCGACGTCGGTCTTCAGCCGCTTCACTGCCGTCGCTGCTTCAGTGGCGCCCTCTGTGCTGCTCGAGTCCGACAGCGACGATGACAAGCGCGCGAGGTCGATGTTGTTCTTGGGAATGCGGTGGACGGTGGCGAGGTGATTCACGAGCCCGCGGCGCTTCTTGAAGTGTCTGCTCACGGCGTCGTCATCGTCACACAGCCAGCAGGTGAAGGTCGGTTGCGACACGACCTTCTTCCCCTCGTGGACATCCGCGATGTGTCGTTTCGTGTCAGCGTCGTTCGCGTATGTCAACCCACACAGGTGACATGGGAACTGCGGTACGATCCCGTGCTTTACCTGCAGATGATGTGTCAATTCTGACTGTTCACTGTAGGTGTCACTGCACATGGAGCAACTGAATTCCAGCGTCGGCTCGACATACTCGCAGTTCGTTTCACTGTTCGCTTCGTCGGAACTTTTATCGTTGTCATGTGACTTGTGCAAACGCAACGCACGAATAGTTCCATTGTGAATGCGTTGATGTTTGAGCAGTTTCGCGGCAGACGGAAAACTCTGACTGCACTGGCTGCATTGCCATGGAAACGGTTCGTTGGTGTTGACGGCACGTGAATGTGGGTGACACTCGGATTTATGTGCTTCTAGCAACCTACCCGCCATCTCTTCGCCGCACATGTTACACATACTGAGCATGTATTTGAACGCATGCGTTGTCTCCATGTGCTTGATTAGGTCGTATTTTGTCGCTCGCACGTACTTGCACTGCGGACATTTAAAGACGTAGTGCATCAAACCACACAGTGCCGCCTCGTGGTTCTTTGTCATATGCGCGGTGAGATCCGCATGTCGCTGGTACACCGTGTCACAGTACCCGCACTTGATGATGTGTTGACTGACGGCGGTAGACGTGTGAACGGTCGTGTTGTGCTTCTCGAACGCGTCCTTGACACGGAATGCCATCGGACATGACAGGCATTTGTAATAGTTCGACGCGTGCTCCGCGACGACGTGATTGACGTAACCAGCCGACGTGTCGAAATGTCTGTTGCACTCGTGTTCCGTGCACGTGAACCGAACCGTCCTGGTGAAGTGTAGACAGCGCCACTTGACGTGTTTGAGGAACACAGCGTGATCGCCAGGGACAAGTTCCCCACACTCCGGACAAACATACGGCCGCTGCTTCATGTGCACGCGCACGTGCGCGCGATACCGACACGGGTTTCGCATCACCATCGTGCAGCGATCGCAATGATATAACCTCTGCCCGACTTTCACCGCCAGGTGGTGCTGCAGTTGCCCCTGTGACGTATACGCCGAGCGACACTCGGTGCATTGAAAACGAGTTTTCGGCGGCGCCGATTTTTCGCCGCACTCGTCGACAACGAGTAGTGGCTGTGAGGCTACATCTGCATGCGTTGCAACCGCGGCACTTTCGGTGGTTTGCGGTGTCACTGACGTCGGAAGTGACCGCGAGTCTTTGCTGCAGACTGACCAATAGACGGCCGGCATGAAGTGCTGTGGCAGTGGCGCCACCTTTGCTCGGTGCAGCCCGAACGTGTCGAGCGAGCCGGCTCGGTGCGAGTGCATGTGTAGGAGGAACGCGCAGTGGTTGTAGAAGAGCAGCTGTGTCCGACACGTGGTGCAGTGGATACGAATCGACACGCTCTTGCGGTTCAGGTGTTGGCGTAGGCTCCGCTCGTGCCAGAACGTGTCGAGGCATTCACAGCACGTGAACGTCTTTGGGGGGTCGCCGTCGAACAGCCCCGCCGGCGGCGCCGGGCATTTGTAGATGGGGACGGACTCAGGGCGTGATAACGCCTTGTTCACCCCGCCTGTCACGCACGACACCGTCACCTGCCTCATTCGCCCTCCACGGGGCGCTGATGACGCAGGCAGAATGGTGACCGTTTGAAGTTTGGCCGGTTGAGCCTGCGAGAACTGCGACTGGACGATGCTGGTCGGGGCGCTGGACACCAGCACATAGGGGCAGGCCACGGCGTTAAACGGCACCGCCGTCACGGCACTCGCCACCGCAATACTGCCAACAGATGGCGCCATGATCACACACGTATCCGATTTCGACCCAGCCGCCGTCTGCGCGTGCTTCCACATTGAATTCGCCGGATATGCCAGTCGTGCCGTGCCGCCGCTTACCATCGCACTGCCTCGCCCACCACCAGGTGGCAGCATCCGCAGTGTGACCGTCTTGACCGGTGGTCGGCCTGGCCTTGATCGGGATTCCTTCCCCGTTGTATTTTGCAACAGGTGTCGAGCCAGGTGTGGAGCTCGCACTGGGTTCACAGTCAGTGGCTGAGTCATCAGATTGTGTACACCTCTGCCCACCTGAGCCACACCTCTGTTCACCTGTCCATTGCTTCCAGCGGTTGCTGCATCGTAGCTCGTGTCCAGTTTCTCTCGTTTTACAACGATCGCTTCAGAACCGACGTGTTTCCGCTTGGTAATTTTTGAGCTAGATATAACGACGTCTGGGCCGTGTTGATCAGAGGTTAGACCCATCACACAGTTCCCAGATTCATCAGGAATGTTTCCCGCTGTTATCGCTACCGAGCCAGTGACATCAGCTCTGACGTCATCGTATGATGCTGGTGTAACATTTTGTGCGATTGTTCCATTAGCACTGTCAGACACTGGAGCGACCACGGTAATCATATTGGCACATGCTGGAGACACAGCAGGCAGACTCACAGGAGTGTCACAAATTGGCGTGATGACGTGTGTCACAGCTACGTTACCAGTGTCACCAGTATCCATTGGGACAGCAGTCTCCGTCACGTGTGAAGACACTGCATCTTCGGTGTCACTTTGTGACGATGCTGAAATGTTCTGTGCGATATGATTGTGGTAGTTGTCCTGTGACAAGCTGTCACCCACTGTGTTGAAACTGTCAACTTCAATGCTGACACTCTCGGTATTGATACTTTCAGATGTGACAATCTCACTGTCGACAGCCTCAGTGTTGACGTTGTCACTGTTGACACTGTCATGGTTGACACACTCCATGCTGGACTTGTCATGATCACAGTTCGGTGTCATGTTAACGTCATCACTACCCACAGAGTGAATGACACTGTCACCAGTCACACTAGTTTGGGGAACATGCGGGCTGTCATTTGCCGGTGACATGTCAACAGTGCCAGACGTTGTATTGACAATGTCATGTGTACATGATGACACAGAAGGAGTGTCTGGTGACTTGGTGACGCTGCACGTCAGAGTTGACACTGACGTAGTGACACTACTTGAATGTGAAGTTTGCAAAGCATCACCACTCTGAGTGATGACGACTTCGTTACATGACGACTCGACAACAGTGTCACACACTGACACGGCATCACTGTCAACAGTGACATTACACTCATCCTGAGATGTGACACTAACAATGACATTCCGATCAACTGAACCATCCTCTGTTTCACCCAGGCTTTTTCTCACCGACTCTGATTCCACACCCAGTGTCATTCTCAATTCTCTGTTCCCTGACGCAATGTCTGTCACTGACGATGACAAACCACACATGTCACCTGTGTCAGTAGTGACACGTCGCTCGGTGATTTGCTCAGTAAACGGTACCGCTACCTGTGGCGACACCTGTAGTGTGACACCATCAACAACAGGGGGAACTCTGTGGACTGACTTCAATGGCGGCCGTGTTAGTTCGTCAATGGGGCACATATTCTCATTTGACGTCTTCTCCAGATTCTCCGAGGCCTGATCATGCGGTGGTGACCTCTGGGGGGCATTCCCATTGCCATTCTGAAATTCGCTAACAGTTTGGAAAGACGAGGCATCGCCACAGTTGCTTCCTTCCTTGACCACCATGTCTGTCGTCTTGACCACCGCGTCTGTCGTCTTGACCACCGCGTCTGTCGTCTTGACCACCGCGTCTGTCGTCTTGACCACCGCATCTGTCGTCTTGACCACCATGTCTGTCGTCTTGACCACCGCGTCTGTTGTCTTGACCATCACATCTGTCGTCTTGACCACCACGTCTGTCGCTGGCTGCATGTCATCTTCACTGACCACCATGTCTGTTGCCTTGACAACCATGTCTGTCGATGGCGGCATGTGTCTAGTGGCTCCCCCTACATCACCGTCAGTCACACACACGTCCATAAGTCCATCATTACTTTCAACACAGTCCACCATAATTATGTTTTTCCGTGTGTTCACCCTGGCATCAACGATCAACTTGGCTAATAAATCTCCACTCCGGCGATGCTCAAATGTAGAATTCTGCTCGCTCTTTCCCATGTTTGCTACGACTACTGTCGTAAATTACGCCAAACTCTGCACTCCTTTCCGCATCTATTACGACACGATTCAACGCAACTGCTGAAATCTCCTCTCTGGTGTATTCCATCAAAACCATCGTCTACCATTTCCAACAGGTGTCACTACCAGTCTTCATGATGACACTGTGTGTGACCTTGTTTTGGATGGCCCGAGACCCTGCCTGAGAACATGACATGTTTTTGTCATAGCACCGACAACAGTGCTTTCATCCATAGTTCAGTCGCTCCAATGCAGACTGCAGTATTCGCCATTGTATCCAGATCCTGAAACAACATCGTTGTACCAAATCAACATGGCTCTGCTAATATCAAACATCACCTTATGGACAATTTTCCCCACAAAAATAGGCCACTATTCACAGGATGTGGTGATATCTACATGTACATTCTTGATTGCGACATTACACTGGCCCAAACAGATTTTTTAATGTTATGTGCCAGCTAGTCTCATTCATAATCATTGCTATAACGATCTAGGTAGATACCTGTACTTAGTATGCCATCTGTTGTAATACCACAATAAGGTGTTTGTCTGTTTGTCTTTCATCAGGTATTGACCTGATGAAAGAGTACTCAACAGACATGGAATTATGCAGTTGGTTTGAATTTCTGTGAGGATTTGCTCAGTGTTGAGTGAGTAGAAATGATGTATTTATGCAGTGTGGTATCAGAGCTGTCAAATTATGACAGATGTCAGCTGGTGTTTGTCTGTGCATGTCATTTTTATTGCTGATGCAACCCAGGCAAATCAGTGTCTGGTTTTAGTAGAAATTAAGGGGTGTCAGCTTAGATATTGGATTATGGGAAAATATGGTATTAGAATTTCAATATTCTAAATCCAAAATGTGGTATTAGAATTAGAATATCAACTGTACGAATGAAGGCTAATTAATGTTTGAATGTGAATACCTTAGTAGAAAAACATGGCAGACAATGAAAGAAATGTTATAACGGACGTCTGTGGGGAACTCGTCTGTTCTTACTTCATCTGACTGAACTCACATTGTATGCAAAATCTGTGGCTTCCCATTATTTGTGTATTTTAATTACTTTAACTGGATTGCATTTTTTTTCAGTACTCATCATAGTCATATAGTTAAATTGGGAATGGAAGTTTCAAACAGCATATGTCTAAGTACTTTACTTCGATAAATGGTAATAATATTAAATTATTAAAGGGGCACTGTATGGGATTGAACCTTCCACATGAAACGACAAAATTTGGCCGACCCGCGAGAGGCAGCACCGTCAGTACCTAAAAATATCTTGTTGATGTTGACGATGTTGCGCAGCCGAGCGGTGGACAAAACTGCGACAACTGACAAGACAAGCATGCTGCGTGATAACTGTTGTTGCTATTTTTAACTCATGGCTTTTAAAAGTGATCCTGGACAGTGCAGTTGTGGAAACATCTGTAATAGATTGGAAAAGAGAGGCGCGTGTCCGTGTTTGATTCAAATTCAACAAGATATTTTTAGGTACTGACGGTGCTGCCTCCTCGTGGGTCGGCCAAATTTTGCTGTTTCGCGTGGAAGGTTCAATCCCATACAGTGCCCCTTTAATAGTTAATAATACTGTACTTCTATGCACCTATACGCTCAGGAAACTGAGCTCAAAGAAACTACAAAACAACAGTCATTTTTACAGACCTGTACCTACCTATATTTATAACTAAGAATCATTAGGCATAATCACAAAAACGGACAAGCAAGAGTTACCATTACAGCTAGGCACTACTGACAAACCTGAACCAATAAGTCTTGGAATTTTTTAAGTAGGGTAGTTTTAGTTTCAGATGCATTTTGCGTATTATTTACATATGCAAATGCCATATACATCCATACACATACATCCACACATATCCATACACATGCATGCTCACTTCCATGGATTGAATTGAATGGCCAACCATTCTCCCAAGGCAAATAGAAATTCCTTGGGATTGTAGGTTTTGGCCTGCACTAATTTGTCGGGCGAGTAGGTATTTCGACTCATTTTATAACAATTTATTTGAGCACTACCGAGTTACACATGCATGCATAATTTATGGTATATACTGTTCATTTTATGTCTAACAATTGGAGCACTGCATATTGTTTTGGATCAGAAGTTGGTGACACAGAATTCATGTGACACGTGTCTTACAAGACAATCAATATCATAAAATGATGTCTTCGCTGTAACGTGAAGCACCTGTATCATAATTATGTGCTACGTGAGTAAACAGATTAGAGATGTGTAATACAGATAAACACACTTAACAAACAAGTGTCATGACCTGATTTAAATAGTTTAGTTTCGATTGTAAATGTGTAGGTGTGTTTGTTTTAATTGCTAAGGCACAATCTAAGTGAAGGATATGTATTAGTCTGTTTGGATTGTGTGCGACACAGCTATTATGCCACCTAAAAAGTTGAAATTAATCTCTGGCTTAAGCAACATACGAATTTCAAAAAAAAATCGCATTTTTACAATGTCCGACATAGTTGGGACTAGTGATTTTTCATGGGGACTGGTGTTGTTTAAGGCTACTAGACAGTCGTTAAATGTCTTAATTCTGACCCCTGCATAAATCTATGCCAGCCAGCAAGAATACATGTACACACGTATACCTATTGTCTGATAACTCTGGTTATATCCACACTAGCAATGATGTGCTAAGTACAATGTCTAAATTTAGACGAATGAGTAAGAATCGACACAACACCACACGAATCCAACATATGCCATGCAGTAGTAGGCCCGACACTAGTCAATTTCTCACATTTGTCTCCAGTGGTATTGAACCAACCCCTCTCATGCCACACCTAGTATTTCTGTATGCAATCGACCTAAATATGACCAAACCAGTTCCATGCAGTCCTGGCAATCATGGAATATGTTAGTGGCTAACTGTTGTATTTTGCAAAACCGGCACGCGTACAAAATGCTGTGTTGAACAGTTATAACCTGGTGTTGTACGTCATAAGCATAGATTCATACTCACACAGTTTCACTGATGGAACACCTAGCAATCTCCCACAATGCAAGAGAAATTCTTGCCAGACCAATTAATAGCCAGCTTGCTGCAGCACAATGTAACAGCTGACCTCGAAGCAGTATCTAGAATATCAGAGTGAGGAGAACTTAGATGCAATCATCACATCACATTCACTGAAAACTACCAACAACACACCGGTGATGACACACAGGAGTGTAGTGTCACAGAACGACACAGGCACTAATAGAGCATAACTGTATACTCCTGAATGTTGAGTCTTATATCACACAAAGGATAAATTAACATTTGCCTGATTAAACTGTTTAGACTATTTCTGTTTCCATGTCTATACCGGATATACCTGTTTATAAATAAAACATATCTTCAGTTTACTGGAAATGTCCTGATTTTAATATTAAATAACAAAGATGTATTATCTTTGTTGAAATTACCGAGAAATTGTGACCCAGATGGTGATAAACAGATCTGTTCATTAAAAATGTACTATGAATATAGAGAATGCATAAATAAATTCAAGCTTTCACAGACCCACATGTAGCCTACACTGTACATAAATCAATATACTCAAAATGACATTGTTCAGTACACATATCCATACAAGAAGGCAGTTAGGAGTCATTATATGGCTTGTTACACACCCCACTAGCCATGCAGGTAACTCACATTACACAACTCTGTTACATAAGAACAAAGGCAACAGCCTTATGGTTCTACAGAAGCCTCACAACACAGTGAGTGTCACTTCTGATGAAGCACTAGTTTGTTGACTGTAGGAAAAGGTGATCCAAGATGACTACGGCTAGTATGTTGTCAATTGTAAACACAAACCATGTTGACGCTGTTACTGAAATACAGCATGACAGATCCACTCAATGTATGCTTTTAAAATGACATTTGCACTTTCCACTTAATCCCATCCATCGCTTACAATGTATAGTAATTTACAGCACAGAACTATGATGCCTCAAATATAAAACAATGTTAAGTACTTTCCGGTCAAGGCTGCTTTTAAAATGACATTTGTACTTTCTACTTAATCTCATCCATCGCTTACAATGTATAGTAATTTACAGCACAGAACTATGATGCCTCAAATATAAAACAATGTTAAGTACTTTCCGGTCAAGGCTAGTTCTGTCAGACTAGAGAAATCCAATAACCAAAGGTGCTTAAGCCGGAGATTAATTTCAACTTTTAAGTAGCATAATAGCTGTGTCGCACACAATCCAAACAGACTAATACATATCCTTCACTTAGATTGTGCCTTAGCAATAAAAACAAACACACCTACGCATTTACAATCGAAACTAAACTATTTAAATCAGGTCATGACACACTTGCTAAGTGTGTTTACCTGTATTACACATCTCTAATCTGTTTACTCACGTAGCACATAATTATGATACAGGTGCATCAGGTTACAGCGAAGACATCATTTTATGATATTGATTGTCTTGTAAGACACGTGTCACGTGAATTCTGTGTCACCAACTTCTGATCCAAAACAATATTTTGTGCCATAAATGACTAGGACAAAAAGTCCATATGAAGGCACTAAAAATGCATGAAATTCTTAAGTGTTAAAACAGGTTTGTAGTTAAAGTTTGACGCCAAAAACGTGGCACATATAACTAATTATGCTGCATGATTTATGAATATATGATATGCAAACTAGTGGCAGGATCAGTGATAACATTAAGTATAACATGACAGATTGTAAATACGTTTTATTAGATATATACATATATTTACATGTCATTTAACCTTTGACCTCTTCTCTATTCTCTAATATACGTGAAGCGTGTGTCATTTAACCAATGCCCTCTTCTCAAAATTACATGAAACTAGTATGATTCAACCTCTAACTAATATTCCCTGTCTTTGGATTTGTATTCGAGGTGTTTCTAACTTGTACGTTTAAATTTGCTGTGATTAAAACAGTCACATCTGTTGCATTTATTCTGAGAATTGCTCACATCCATTTTACAAATGGATACCATTGCCAATCAAAAAACATTGCTAACATGGCAAGATTCTGTGCTCAACTGACTGTATTCACGACGAATATGAAAACCACAAAAATAATTCAATAACACAAAAATGTAACTTACAGTTTTGTAGGTCGGCGAATAATGTTTTCTCTATTATAAAAGTGTTTTCTTCTGTATATATATATATATATATATATATATATGTATATATATGTGTATATATATATGTATATATATATATATATATATTAACAATAATTGCTACGCAGAGCAATACATCCTTCTGACAAGTCCACGAAAGCCTTAGGTTTATCGAGAATCCAACATCTGTCGTATTTCACATATAAAATACTGTGTTAAACAGTCAAATTGTACATCATAAACACAGACTCATACAGTTTAACTAGCAGATCACAGAGTGTAGTGATTAAGTCATATTTTAATATGACCTTATCCCTAATCAAGAGACCACAATGCTGGTGTCACACAAACATTTATTATAAGTTATTAAGACCATGGTCTTCTAAATCATTTATTAAATGTACTACGTGGAACCATGGCCCTGTTATAAACAGGTTCAAGCATGCGGCACAAACAGCTAACCACTTATGCAGAATCTGTGTCATGACGACTGTATCTGTCATTCACTGGGCACAGCGTAGGTGAGGAGAATTTACACAGTGATCATCCACAGCCGCACAGCAAATGCCAAAGCGGACATTTTACAGTGACCTCAATAGAAATGTTAATCAGGTTTCTTCTTCCTTGCCTCTACCATATGCGTTACATTACACAATAGTTTGGCTTTAATTGATAGTAAAAAGAGAAAACTACACAATTCTTTCTACTCGGTAACCTGAAATGTGCCTAACTGTTAAATGTCTGTTTCCCTTGATGTGTTTAGTATTCAGTATGCAGTGAGCAGTGAGCACTATGCACTGTGCACAGACAACAGAAAACAGTCACAGTTCACAACACTGGACTACTTAGAATCCACACCGAGCCACATATACATTACATACTATTCTGCCTCCACTGATATCACAACTTTTTGATAACGTATACCAGACAAAACACCTATTTGTGTCATTTACTAAAATTAACATAGATCTACATGTTGCAAAAATGCATAATTTACATACATTAACATGAAAACTGCATATAATTACACATTTATTTTTCACTTGTTTCTATTATAAGTTTATGATATTCATGCACGTCACCAGAATATAACAACAAAATAAACGTTGTTCAACATAAAATTACAAAACTGCACTTAAATTTAATTTGAAATTTAAATATCCCTCAAATAAATACGTCAATGGTAGGCCCTATACTAGCCGCCAAATTTCATTAAAGGGAGGCTGCCAGCTCTTCTGCCTAGAATTGGCCGAGCAGTCATTTGTAATCGGAAGTCTGCTGTGTAGAATGTGGGAAAGTTAAACATCAAAAAATATTGCAGTTAACTCTGCTCTCCTCTGCCAATGATTTTTGTTTTTAAACTGGAAGTTTTGTTTACCATTTGGACAGGTTGCAGGCGGAATATTTCAAATTGTGAACATTGTTCTGAGCTTAATAAAGTAACTACCAATGTAAACACAAATTGACAGGCAGTTAACCTTCAACATACATGTTGTAGTTATAAGAACGTATCAAATAAAAAAATAAAACCTATCAGTTGGCACCCTCGTTTTAAGTAAACCCAAAACATTGTTTACAATTTGAACATGGCATTGAAATAAAAAGGGTAAGTAAGACAATACTAACTATGTTGATAGTACACTGTCACCCAACCTGTCAGGTAAACCTGAACATTGGTAAATAGCATGTTCAATTGGTAAACAAAGCGTCCAGTTACAAAACCAACTTTATTGGAAACCTTGACCTAACCACAATATCCTCTGATGTTAAACGATTTCCTATTTTCCTACACTCAATACAGCAGATATCTTGTCACAAATTACTCGACCAGCTAATTCAGGTAGAACTGGTTTATTGGGACCAGTTTATCAACAGACATTAGTGTGTGTTTGTTTGTTTGTTTCACAGACTGTGTAATCTAGAGGATAACATTATTTCCAATGACACATTCTTTTGTTGGACGTGTGGGTATTGACTCATACGCACACAAGCCAATTGAGATATTTCCGGTCCTGAAATAAACTACAAGTTGACGTGTGACATCTATTTTCAAGGCCTACTTATGATTTGTGAAGACTTTTTTGCGCCTTCATGGTTTTACCCATCCACTGACATTTCTACCTGTCTACATCAGGTTTTACCCGTCCAATGATATTTCTACCTGTCTACATCGGGTTTTACCCATCCAATAATCCGTAAAGCTATGAATGCGAGTCACGCAGAATTGGATAGCACAATATGAGTCACAAAACGTTTACAGCAGTTAGTTTTTCTTTTTTCTAAATGACAGTTGATCACTTAGTTGCAAAGACTTCATGTGAGACTGAGAGGCAGCATTAATATTAGTATATCCCATGCTCATTCTTATTTCTTGTTTGTTGATGGACATATTTCCTCACTCACAAAATGATTTTGAATCTGATGTCATCATCTTTTGTCAATATAGGACTGCTTAAAAATCTCTCTCAATGGATTCTCAATCGATCATGCAAATGGGCAGTGCACTGCCTCTGACTCATAGCTTTATGGAGAGACCCGTCCACCCGTCATCTGGACGGGTAAAACCCGATGTGGATGGGTAGAAATATGGATGGACGGGCAAAAAAATTGAGGAGCAAAAAAGGTCTTCCAAAACAATAGGTATTGTCAGTTATGCCTCAAAATAGAGTGTAAATGGTGTCACGTGTGTGGTTGTAGTCCATTTCAGGTCATCAGACACATTTAAAGTTTGTAAACTGCCTTAACAGTTAACATCCATATAGCCACCAACACATGTGTGACTGGCAATAATTTGGTGCTGCATAAAGCCCTGGTGTGACTGTTCCACAGGGCGCAGCAGCATCCATGCTGGTGCAGTGGTGTTTGAGGACCGTCGGTCAGTAAGAGCTGAGACCCTTCAGAAGCATGAGCAGTGATAGGTCAGAGCCGTGGTTCTTCTATCCCTGTTCTGTTACCTGCATGTCATGCCCACACTGTGTCACAGCTGCAAGACTGATGCCCTGTCCACACCATACCTCGCCAGAACGTAAATCGGAAGATATTTGCTCACATTTGACGTATACGGGCCTTGCGACCTGTGGAGGGCGGGTGTGGACGGCCTCGCAAACCTTATAAGTCAGTCTTGCGATATTTTGAAAATTATTCTGTCGAATCTTTGAAATCGCTAGTCGGTAATGTGGACAGGTTCGACGCAAGTCGCAAAACGTAAGTCGCCTCGAGGAATTACGCAAAATTACGCCAATCAGCGTGTGAGAATCGAATGACGTCTTGACGTATAACGTCACAATTGTTGTGGTTTTCCTTTGGTACACACCAGATGGTGTGTATGTTCACTCGCGATGAGAACGTAAATCTTTGCGGTGTGGACACGAAAATCGTAATTCACTCAGGACGTAGATCGCAGTTGCTTTTGTCTGCAATGCGGTGTGGACACCCTTCGTCGTACATCGGATCCAGTGTGGACCGAGCATGATTGACCTGATCAGCCATCGCCAGGCTCACTGAGATGGACTCTCATGCCAGACATCTATGACTGGTCACTCCTGCCCTTTCCAGGTGACACTTCATGCTGTCTTCCCATGTCAGCCCCTTGGTCTACCCCTTCTTCCTTTGCCCCCCCCCCGCCCCCCCCCCCCCCGCCCCCCCCCCCCCGCCACAACTATTTGCCATGTTCTTTTTTAGGGAGCCACATGATGCTCAATGAGTGATAAATTGCTCTGTGGATTAGCTTCAGAGAACAATCACTCTGCTAAATACTAACGTTCTGCTGCCTGAAAATACCATAATCTAATAATGGGCCAATCCATGTGAACACAACGACTAGTGCCAAATAAGGTACAAGTAAGGTAGGATGGCATTTTTCATTAAATAAATATAAGTGTACCGTTCATTAAACACACAGTGGTTCATGTCTGAAAAAAACCAGGTGATTGATAATTAAATTGCTTGACTAAATTGACACAAATTGACACAATTTAGGTAAAAAGTTACACAATTTATTGGTTTTCTTTTTTACACTAAGTGGCACCAGAGATTAATTTGGGACACCAACCTTGGGAAAACTTATTATTAAAAAAACACACCAGGTGATTGATAATTAAATTCCTTGCCTAAATTAACAAAATTAATTTAGGTGAAAACGGACACAATTTATGTGAGCAGTTTATTGGTTTTCTTTTTATCCGCTAAGTGGCACCAGAGGTTAATTTGGGCCACCAAGCTTGGGATAACTTGAAAAGTTACAAAAGCTTACATGCTGATAACAAAACTGAAACAGGAAATACTAGCGATGTTGTTACAGGGAATGACAGCTCAATAAAAATGCTGTTGATTAAGTTGTGTTCAACAGCCTCATGCCCAAGCATACCATCTCGCTGCAAACACCACGACACGGTTTGAATTTTATCGTAAGTCCCGAGATGTAACCTGTCCAATTCCCAAGCTTGCAGCAGATTAATAGGTTATGACTGGCAATGTTTAATGTTCAGCAACATCACAAGAATCCCATTCAGTGATACGCAAACTGATTATCTCCAAGTCATGGTTCGGGAAATACTGCACAGGTTTGATGAGCGATTCTCCCAATTAGCATGTTCGATACATTGCATGCTCCCTAGTTGAGTGACTCGTGGGGAGCGGTGGTCACGTGGTAGAGCATCGGACTGTCAATCAAGGGAACGGTGGTTCAATCCCAGCTACCGCCGTTTCAAAACGTACGCAATTTCATTCACCCCACATTTGCCTGTCTTTCAGAAGAGATAGGCAATACCTTAACCACAAAAATGTGAGCGATACAGAGTTCTGAGCTGTTATGTTAGCTAATGCACAGCCGGTGACTAAAACTAGAAGTTAATTATTGCTATTGTACAATACTATATCGTTTAGTTAAACAGTACGTTGCCAAAGTATGTCCATATTATATGTCCATATACTATATGGCATATGTCACAATTAATAAACTTATTTTGTTTAACATATTTTACAATTTACATGCCATTATATTACATCATTTAATTTAATTTTCGTTGCGAGAATATAGCTTTTCATGTTCAGTTTATTAATTATAAATAATATAATTATGATCACATATTGCATTGCGAGAATACAGCATTTTGTGTATTCAGTTTATTGCGACGGAGTCTTACATACATTTATGTTCAGTTTTGTGTTTGTACTATTCACTTGATCAATCTCAATACCTTGATTTAGCCTACAGTGGTGTTGTGTACTTTCTGCACTCCAACTTCCATGCATGTCTCACTCACTGAGAGAAGGCTGCATGGCCTCATTGTGGGTGTAAAATGTGCAACATTTATTGTACTTTTT
The DNA here is from genome assembly GCA_964017155.1 of Oasisia sp. SBJ-2009. Taxonomy (NCBI): domain Eukaryota; kingdom Metazoa; phylum Annelida; class Polychaeta; order Sabellida; family Siboglinidae; genus Oasisia; species Oasisia sp. SBJ-2009. The sequence continues at coordinate 24,677,616 of OZ024866.1, forward strand.
CACAGTAATGTGAGCCCTGTCACTGTTAAGGATTGTGCACATCTCGTCGCGATGTTGCCTGCTAATACTCACTCTTGTAGGCCGGACTCGTAGACGCAGAAGAGCAATTTTGGGTCAGGCTTTTCTAGTTTTGCACATGTTTGGTATTTAGGCGTGAAGAGCAAGGGCGTCACGTGACTTCACTTTACCCACAATCCTGTATAAAATGGCGTCGTCGTGTTAGTGTTTGTCACATCGTGGTTGCATCTTCGTGAATGCGCACAGTTACTGTGTTGCCTAACTACTGTTGCATTGCATATATTTATACGAAACAATTTCTGACGAACGGTCCAGTTGGCAATACAGAATACAATGGATGTCACAGTAATATTTGTCGTGTTGACAATGCTTGCCGGCTTTGACGTGGCAAGGGTCGGCGCCAAAGACGATTCGAATGCACTCCCTGCTGGACATTTAAAACCCTTCGGTGCTCATCGACCAACCGAGGGAGATGTTGACAGCCTAGATGCACTCCCAGATCCAAAAACGTTCTTCGAGAAATACTTGAAAATCGGAAAACCAGTGTTATTCAGGGGTGCAGCAAAGAAAATTCCAGCTTTCAAACTTTGGACTGATAAATATTTGGCGTAAGTATAAGAAGTACACTAACACTGTGTTTCTGTTTTTTTATTTCCTTTTCACTTCGGATCCTTAGTTATTGATATTAGTTATAATATAGGGCACTTATGTACAAGTCGGACCCACCTCAATTTTGCCATTATAACTGTATTTTTGCCAACATTTGATACTTGATTTGGTTAATTCAATCAATTATAATCATCTTGTGCATATTTATGTTTTATAAACAGCGCGTCTTAGCAGGCTTTTGAGGTCGAAAAGACAGTGCGGTCGGCATAGACAAACTGTTTATCGCTCATTCCATGTGCACAGCGCAGTAACACATGCACCGCTGCGCTTGCGACTGGCACAAATCGCGCTGTCTTTTCGACCTCAAAAGTATGCCAAGACGCGCTGTTTATAAAACATAAATATGCGCAAGATGATTATAATTGATTTAGTTAACCAAATCAAGTATCAAATGTTGGCAAAAATACAGGTATAATAGCAAAATTGAGGTGGGTCCGACTTGTACATAAGTGCCTAATATAGTAACAATTCCAAATTATATACAGATACATAAGAAAATTCAGCATCATTCAACTGTCACATTGATGTACGTCTGCTCTGCCATATGATATGGACAGTGTATACTGTTGGGTACATCCGTACGGTTTATGAATATGAATTAACATGACAATGGCAATGCCAGGCCGGGTTCCCCCTAGGCCTAGGTCCATGGCAACTCTGTGTCATGCCATCAACTGATTCAAATTAAAAATGTAACGTTTTTTTTCTTGGGGATGTGCGGTGAATCCCAGTGATCTCAAAAATTAAGTAATTAATTTGTAGTAAAGAACTCTGTTCTACGCATAATGTTGAAACATGTAAAAAAAAAAATCTTTTAGAAGCAACCAGCAGTTATAGTTAACGGTTGCGCTGGGCAAGAAACACTGTGGTAGGGAAAATAATATGCATAAGGACTGAAAGAAGCAATTGAAGGAGATTGGCATGAGATAGGGTTTCAGGGAGCTCGCCAATCAGCTGGATCGACACATGGAATAAATAGAAGGGGAACAGGCGATAAGGATTAAAGGAGAAAAGAAAGACCCTCATATAGAAGGGTGATTTGGTATGAACAGAGAGTTGCTGATATAGATCTGATATTGCAGAGTAGAGAGCAAGAGTGGATTATCAAAAAAATATGGAAAACAAAAACAGATGTCTTGAGAGTTCAGTTTGCCAGCCAGATAACATGATCCAAGAACCATAAATATGCGTAATGATAATAAAATAACGTTCTTTATTTCGAGCAGTGAGAAGTATGGCGATTTGATGATGGACGTTGAAAGTGGAAAGAAAGAGGACCGGTCACATGCCATGAAAAATGTCCCATTCAGAAAGTTCCTTGATACCTACAAAGAAGCTGATGTCTACATGGTGCAAGACATTCAGGACCCCATGAAAGGTGTTACCATAGTAACCATACATGTGCACCAGTTGGCACTAGTGAATCACTGCTGTATATGAGGATAATGTTGTGCAATGCTGTTGCGATGTTGTAGTAGTAGTAGTAGTAGTAGTAGTAGTAGTAGTAGTAGTCACAGTAGTAGTAGTAGTAGTAGTAGTAGTAGTAGTAGTAGTAGTAGTAGTAGTAGTAATGAGATGAAGTAAATTAACACAGTTACTCCAGATAAATCAAAATTCAACAACCTTTGTTTTCAATTTGTGATATGATTTTCTACATTGTATCACCGGTGATCAGTGACAATTCAGTGATTTCTGTGTTTCTCCAAATATATACTGACATGATTCAATGTCACTGAGCTAATATGCATCCATAATACCGCTGGCAACCAACACTACTGACTGTTCAATACTCTGTATTTATTACTCACAATATTCAAGTATCATGATACCGCAAAGTATCGGCATCAAACTTTCACAAGCAACACTTTTTTATATTGAGTATCAAACCAGCGCTTCAAAGAACAATTAAAATCACACCGTTGTCACCCTTTCTCAGTGTATCACGTGACTCATGTCCACTTCAGGATGAAACTAATTGAGGGCCATGAATCCACAATTCACAGTTGGGGAGGCAATCATTATATACCATGTGAAACTAGTGGAACATATTTTCCTTGTAAAACGTTAGATATCCAGAATCAGAATAATACAAATTGAACTTTGAAACGTTCAATGATAGTAGTATAAGTAACAAGATCATTCTGTGTTAAATCAATCACTCAAACAATTTACCAACTCCAATTTTTATTAAATATTGCACAGTTGGCTCACACGAGAACATAAAAAATGCAAATTGCTAAAATCTAGGTTAAGTATTATTGAAAATATAGATCACTGAACCAAGTTGCATACTGATTGTAAATATTAACATCCATAACTCTGCTTCAAATATAAACCAGAAAATTATGTAAGACATCGTTGGAGAGACAATAAATAGGTGCATATCTACATTATAAAATTACACATAAATATTTTTTTTTTAATTATTTAATCTCAGATACACAAAATGTATTCTCCGATTTTTAGTCCTTTGGGCTGCAGATTCATCAGACTTATGGCATCACTCTCAGAGTCGGACACTGCCTATCTTGTAATATAGCAACATGTGACTGTGTTGTTTTAGATGACCTGTCAATGCTAAAGCCAATCGTGTAAAATAGCAATCTGTAACTACCCGTCCCCGGTATGTTGTTTGTGGTGACTTATTAATGCTGAAGCCAATCATATAATATAGCAATGTGTGACTGTGTTGTTTTAGATGACCTGTCAATGCTGAAGCCACTGATGTGCGGGGGTTTTAACCTCGAGATTGCTGTCATGTGGTTTAGTAGCGGCAACACAAAGTCCGTCCTGCACACTGACGCCATAGAAAACATCAACTGCATTTTTGACGGTCACAAGGACATTGTGTTTGTTGACAAGGTAAGAGACACACCACATTGGAAGATACTTTTACCCAGTGGAGGGAGCAGTGAGTAAACCCAATCAACAACTTGTGATCACGACGAACAATAAATCACATTCATAATAGTTAGTTAGCAAGAATGTCCATGTGCAGACAAACCTGAAATCTGACACACAAGTAATGCATACATCGCCCTCCTTGCCTGGAGGGAGAGACAGCGCAGTTCAAAGCCATGATGTAAGAGAACAAATTTCCAAGACTTGTTAGCATTGTTTCGTTGACTGTTTTAGCTACCCACCATTAGCTGTGGCATTATTCTGCATCCACCATCCATCTGCCCTCTGTCGTTAGCTCCTATATCATTGAAACCATTCAGGATCTATTTTTGTTAATTTTGCATAGATGTTTCTTATAATACTGCCAATGCACATGAGAAATTTAAATTGGATTTATTCATATTTTTACTCATATTTTAATTTTATTTCCAGATGTATCATCACTGGCCTGAAATCTGTGCTAACAATGTCGTCATTTTACTATTTTAACAATGATTCACAAAAGATCACAACATAGTCCAAATGACTTCATGGCCTCTTGGCTTTTTTCTGTAACTGCTAACAGAAAAATAACTGAGGCACCTTTAGATGAGTGACACGTGGTCACGCCGTGTTTACCAACGATTTGCTGTGATGAAGTGATATTTACTTGACCTGGTATCATCCTGGCGTGAGCTGAATGGTGTTGACCAGTGCGTGAAGTTGTAATCTTCTCTCTGAGCAAGTCGGTTAAAGGCACCTCTTCACTTTGATCTTGTGTTCATCTTCTTTCAGTTTCAGTTTGTGGAAAATCAATATGCTGCCTAGATAGATGGGCTAGTATCGGGATTGGGTTTAAATATGTATTTGAATACAGAAATTTTGTGTATTTGTATTTAGTGTATAAAGTATTTGCAAATACAATTAAATATAGATATAAAAATTACCAATTAACGTTTTGAAAAGGATGTGCCAGGGGTAGACAAGAGTTGGTACGGATGCAACCACTCACGTGCGAGGCTGAAGAATAGTAAAAGACATGAGTTTGCCAGTCGGGATTCTGGATGTCAAATATACAGACGTGACAACCTTGGCTTGTGTGTTGTTTGTGCTGGTTATAATAATAATAATAATTTTGTCAGTGTACACCTAGGATTCTGGATGTAAAATATATATATATATATTTTCGTCTGACAGCTTTGGCTTGAAAACGTGTGTTGTTTGTGCTCGTACAGAAGTACAAAGAGTTGATGGAGCGCGTTGGCTGGAACATCGAAGGCTCGTTCAGTGACATGGACGTGGAGAAAGTTGACATGGAGCAGTACGGTCACCTTGCTGAAGTACCCTGGTGGAGAGCACGCATGGAGAAGGGCGACTGTCTCTACATACCCCTTCTGTGAGTACAGCCTCAACAGAAAGCTAATGTGTACGTTGGTTGGTGTCTTATCACTCATCTGTGACTACTTGGCAGTAAAGTACTTTTAATAATTAATAATATTTTTTATTTAATATAGCGCCACATCCAATTTCAAATTGTTATGTACAGTGTACATTAAAATCCTAAATACACACCAGAAGAAAAACACATAAATATACTAGTGACGTATATAAACAAACAACAAATTTATATCAGTATAAATATAATAACATGAATTATTTAAGCTGAATAAACATATATGTATTATAAATATATAAATAGGTTAAATAAAATATTGATAAAAGTACACAAACATTAAACTATGCTGCGAGAACAGTCAGAAGAAATGTGTCTTTAGGCGTGCCTTGAAGGTGGCTAAACAGGCAGACGTCTTAGTGTTATTAGGTAGAGTGTTCCATAAGGTCGCTGCTGCGACCACAAATGAGTTATCTCCAGCTTTCACGTGTGTCCACACAACCGTTAATATGTTATTGTTCGCAGAACGCAATGCTCTCGCTGGTTTGTAGAAGCAGGCCACTGAACACAGGGATGATTGTACATGAAAGTCATGGGTTAATTATCTTTTTGTCAATTAAACAAAATCACCTCTAATTTATCCTTGCCAAAAATATTACTTAGATATATGAGATCCTGCATGGCTTAGCCGGTTAGCCTCGGACTACCTCGACTGTGCAATAGTTCGCAGCGCCTACTCATACGTTGCAATGAGCGAGTGACGCAACACTTCTCTCGCAGTGACAGTGTCTAGGAGGACGGTCGGAAGGAGCAGCTTTGCTGTGGCAGGTTCAGTTATGTGGAGTAACTTGTCAAACTGGAACTGAACTCAGAAAACTTATCTATTTGGCCTGGCTTACACGCCTTGATGACATTGATTTCTATTTCATAGCATTGTTTGGTTTTAAATTGTTCTGTTTGAAACTGTATTTTTACACACTAATTTATTTTATTTGTCTTAACTTTATTTATTTATTTATTTAGTTTACTTAATTATTTAGCTTATTTATTTTATCTTAGCTTATATATTTAATTAATTTAGATTTAGTCAACAGTTCGTGTTAATTAGTGTGAAGTGTTTTGACTGGCATTTAATTACTTAAAAGCGCTAAATTAAGAAACATAATTATTAAGTTTGTTTCTCTGTGTGCAGCTGGTACCACACTGTGGCATCATCCAAGAGTCGCAACCTCGCATGCAACCTCTGGTTCAACCCGATGCTGAGGTTCAACGACTCCGACTGTGAGCAGCACAAGCAGCCACTGCCTGACTACAGCAGTCTCGCCAAGTACAAGTTCAGCAACGACCCCCTCACAAAGCAACTATACATAGACAACATCAGGTGAGTGAGTTAATTATAAATGGACGCCGCTCATTCTCCCATGCAGGACCAACTCTGTGGATCGCACTACCTGAGGATTTATGTTCCAGAGTGAACAAATTTAAAGCGCACCTTAAGAAGACGTTCTATTTAAAAATTGCTTTTAATGTCTAGTTCCTCTATACCTTTTACATTGATATTAATGTTTTAAGTGGATCAGCCAGCATATAATTTAAATTATTTATTGGTTTTAGATATACATATTTTTGGTTAACTTGTATTATATTTACTTTTTACAGTGTGAAAACTACTGAACAGAGCTTGTACTTTGGATTTTAGTGTATAAATAAAGTGTATTATTACAGTGTCCGTTGAAAGTCTTAAAAAGTCTTGAATTTTATTGGATCTAATTCAAAGCCTTGAAATCCTTGAATTTTACAAAGTAGTCTTGAAAAGTCTTAAATGTTATTGTGGTCATTTAAATAAATTTTCGATCCAACTGTCGTGATGAGCAATAGCCCTGGTTGAGCGGCCGGCAAGTTTTATGCTCAACGCAATGTCATAAAAAATTCTTTCTACTTATGCAATTTTTTTTCTCTCATTAATAGTACGTGTTATGTGCTGTGCTGTTTGCTTTTAATAACTGAAAGATGTCCCATCAATGAATTTTTAATTATATGTAAATTTCCCGACAGTTAGTCAGCTTTCTTTTTATGGGTAAACAATATTCTATTAAATTATACCGAGTGTGTATTTGCTTTATGTATGTTTATCATTCTTTTATGCTAATCGTGTTATAAATGTTTACTTAATTAAAATTGGGCATGTTGTCTTTTTGTGAATATTGCATAGTATTTTATATAATATTATGTCTTGTTTTGCATATTTATACTCAGTAATTGATGTAAAAAAATAGAAAATCTCATAAGAAATTTCTTATCTTTAGCCAAAATGGCTAAGCAGATTTTACGCCCAGCACTAGCCTTGCAGAGGGTAGGAGATCGAAAAAAATATTTGTTTTGAAGATGAGGAAAGACATGAGCCTAGGAAATAAAGAAATGAATTTGTCTAGATGTGGAAAGGAGTTTGTATAGGAGACAGAGGAAGGAATTTTAAGTAGAAGATGGGGAAAGGAATTTGCACGAGGAGGTGGAAAGGCATTTGTCTAGAAGATGGGGAAACGGAATTTAAAAAGTAAAGGGAAATGCAGTTCTTGTATAGTGCAATATCCAGTCCTCAGGACCGTTCAAAGCGCTTTACACTTTACTTCCCTGACAGACCTGTTCACTCAGACACCATCTCAGCTTCTCTGGGAAGCATCCAGCCATATGCTACAATTATTGCGCGAAGGCTGCTCGTACACATATCCACCACTGTCTATAGCCAGGTACTCATTTAATTCAGCTGAGTGAACTGGAGCAATGTAGAGTGAAAAAAACTTGCCCAAGGTTTTAACGCCGCAGCCAGGATTCGAACCCGGGTTCTCGTAGTCGAGAGTCCGAAGCTCTACCCCTGAGCCACTGCGCTCTAAACTTGACGTCAATCTAGATAAACACCTGAGGACACAGTCACATATGGGTAGCATGTCATCTAACTTGACGTCAATCTGAACAAACAAGGAGATGGTGAAAAGAAGATGAGGGGTTTTGGAATTTCCTCTGCAGGCGATGGGGAAATGAATTTGGACTAGGAGATATGGAAAGGAACATGTATTAGCAAATGGGGAATGAATTGTGGTTTTGCTGCCGTGCAATTAGTGGTGTGCACATTTTTTGCAGATATCATGCATTTGAGAGTTTAAAGGACATGGAAAAGATTCGACTGTCCGATGTGATACCTGTTTGGAAGTCGGAAGTCTTCACAGAGGCTGAAATAACTAAGGTAAGTGCCACAACCTGTGTGCTCTGTATTTCTTTGATGTTACATGTGCTGGAGTCCGACCATATTTGCATTTTCCATCGGCAACCATTATAACGTTTCCTTCATTTCCTACTAATCTTGATGAGCTCTGTTATTGACAATTTCGCAGCATATTTACCCTCCATAGACAGAAGTTCTGTGAAAAATTCGTGAACTTGTAATACCTCAGGCTCCCACAAACTTTTCAAACCTTACACCCCTCCATTTCTGCTTAAACCACCTACGGATTGCCTCTGATTACATCACCAAGCAAAATGACAACGGTATCAATACGCAGAAATGCACCGAATGACAACTGTCATAATTTGACAGCTGTGATCCCGTGCTGCACAAAAACATAATTTCTACTCACTCCACACTACATATATGCTCACAGAAATTCATACAACCTGCATATTGTTGCTTTTATAGGGTACTCTTTGGTCGGGTAATGGCGGTCGAGCACCTTATTGTGGTTTTACATCTGCTTTGTCATCAGTAACATGCAACAAGCTTTGATTTTCCCAGCGATACCCGCAGTAGGAGTCTTGAGCAGTTAGAAAACTTGTTGGTCTTCACTGCAAATCATGCATGAAACCGATGCCACCAGAGGAAGAAAAACGTTATGATGAGTTAAAGTGTAAATAATGTCATGTCGATTCACTCATGACATGTTATTGCACGAAAGGCGGAAAGTGCGGAAGTGCGGAAATTCTGTTTTGTATGACAATATCCTCAACCAGTCCTTGGCAGGAGTGTCACATGCCATGTCACTCTGTCTGCTTAGAACAGTTGTTTCATATCCTGCCTTTTCCCCCTTTTCCAGAACAGAATGTAAACATTACATCATTGTTATTGAATATATTGTTCATGGCTTCAAGAATGGTTTATTGTAGTGTAATTTAACTTACTTTGGAGCTTAATTGTTGATGATGAATAAAACATTTCAACCCGTCATCTATGGGCCTTGTTCACATACTGGTGTCACTACTGCCTTCTACAACCAAATTATTCCGCCAAAATCTGAGGCAACACATGTGACACCAGTATGTCAGAGGGGAATATCCCCCTCTTAAAGCAATATCAATTTGACACCAACTTAGATAATGCGTTGACCTTCCATTGTTCAAATGTGACATGACTGTGTCCTCATTTGTTTGTTCAGATTGACGTCAAGTTAGATGAAATGCTACCCACATGTGACTGTGTCATCAGGTGTTTGTCTAGATTGACGTCAAGTTAGATGACATGCTACCCACATGTGACTGTGTCATCAGGTGTTTGTCTAGATTGACGTCAAGTTAGATGACATGCTACCCACATGTGACTGTGTCATCAGGTGTTTCTCTAGATTGATGTCAAGTTAGATGACTTGCTACCCATATGTGACTGTGTCCTCAGGTTTTTCTCTAGATTGATGTCAAGTTAGATGACATGCTACCCATATGTGACTGTGTCCTCAGGTGTTTATCTAGATTGACGTCAAGTTAGATGACATGCTACCCATATGTGACTGTGTCCTCAGGTGTTTATCTAGATTGACGTCAAGTTAGATGACATGCTACCCATATGTGACTGTGTCCTCAGGTGTTTATCTAGATTGATGTCAAGTTAGAGATGACATGCTACCCATATGTGACTGTGTCCTCAGGTGTTTATCTAGATTGACGTCAAGTTAGATGACATGCTACCCATATGTGACTGTGTCCTCAGGTGTTCATCTAGATTGACGTCAAGTTAGATGACATGTTCTCAGGTGTTTATCTAGATTGACATCAACTCAAACTAGATGAATAAGGTGACATGCTACCCATATGTGACTGTGTCTTCAGGTGTTTCTCTAGATTGACGTCAAGTTAGATGACATGCTACCCATATGTGACTGTGTCCTCAGGTGTTCACGCAGATTGATGACAATGGAGACGGTGTGTTGAGCTGGGACGAGGTGATGAAGGCAGACATCATCGCCATTGTACGGCAGGTTCCTAATTTCCTGCATGACGCCAAGTCCCAGCATGGAGAAATTGAAGAGATCCTTGGATTGGCTGGAGACGAAGATAAGGAAGAAGGAGAGGAGGGAGGAGAGGAGGGAGGGGCCGGTGAAGGGGATGAGGAGGATGTGGAAGAAGACGGAGGGAGGGAGGCTGGGAAGGATGAGCTGTAAGCGGCTATGAGGTCTCACAAGGCTAAACATAGGAAGGAATTCCAATATCTGGCGAGGGGCGTACATTGTTTGTGCTGCATTCCATTGCACTGTGTAGTGTGTACATGAGGTCATAACCCACACCCAACATTTGTCAGTTCCCGCTACCATTTTAGTATTGACGAAATGGGGTAATTTAGGTCACGACCTTCAGTTTGTAGTTTTACATGTGTGTGTGTGCACTCTGTAAATTTTTCACACAAAACCTGGAGTGCGCTTCAAACTTATGATCGGAAGTGAACCGTATCACGTTCCTTTTTCGACATCAATGCCAAATAAATGTTGATTGTTATGTTTAGACGGACAGTGTAATGTTGCCATTAAAACGTGGATTTCATTTAGATGCATTTCAGCATGTTTACGTAGAAATATAATATATGGATATCAGTAGCCAACCATCTTGTACATGCCTGTATGTGTATCGTTATTTCAGTTCGTCACTCTGTATTGTATGTTGAAGGTTAATCCGCAGATAACGTTAATCATGTCCCAACAGTGTTTCACTGCAACTTGTGTTTGGTTCAAATTATGGAGAATGTTGACGTTAACTATGACCTTGTCACGTTACTCACGTAGGGATGATTACGTGACTTCGTTGTGTCCAAACAGCCCATGTGGGTGGCTTGGTCACTAGGAAAATCGGTGGCTCCACCTAGTAAATGAAATGTAATTATTACTGGATTGGTGACTAGTGGGGCCAGCCAAGTTGTTATTGATTGGTTGAGTTTGTGGGTGCTGGCAGTGGGTTTGGGAGCCAGCATATGTTGGTGGATTGGGGTTGGGGGTAGCCTCAATTACCCAGGCTCCATGAGGTGGCAGCACTTTTTAGCCCCTCAAATCCGCCTGGTAGATTTATGCTCTGCCAATTTTGCCACCAGGGCGGCCTAAGCTGGCTTTACCCCGTAATAGGGTAGTGATGCTGATTGGCTTTCGGATCAACTGTGAAATAAAAATTAAGTAAGGATATACTTTTATAAGATAATACTATACTAGTAAAAGCAGTCAACATTAAACTTATATTCACACAAAAATAAACACAAATTCAAATTTGCACTTGTGTATGAAGCAGGATTATGGCAGGATTAGCCTCGATTACCCAGGTTCCTTGAGGTGGCAGCAGTGTTTAGCCCCTCACATAACATACAAAAGCGGGCTAATTGACCAGACTGTCTTCTCAGCAAAGGTACACAAAAACTGTTACTGTTCATCTATGCAGCCTCGTGAAAACGAAGCCAAGGTTTTTACTATACTTTCTTTCGGATGCTGCTAAAAATGTGCTAGTCAGTGCATGACATAGCGTAATGTTTTCCCTCCAGAATTGAGGAAACTATTTCTGAATCAGGGTGCAGTTGTCCTACATGAATGTACAGACAAAGGTGTGTTCTTGTCGCATCCCGAGGCTTGGCGACCTTGTTATATAACAACACACCTTTTTGCTGGTGATAGTGATAATATTTGTGTTTTTCTTCTTTCATAAACTGGACTGGGCCCTTGCAGGGTGTTAAAAGTCCAATCAGGGTGCAGTTTCTTTTTGAAAGAGGAACAGGGAAAACTGGTTGTGCCAGTCGAGATTATTGATAACTCAACTGTGACTGTGTCACTTTGCCAAATTTTGGCTTTCCAGAACTGTATTTGCCATCAGAGTGTACAGGAAAACATTAACACTAAGAACATATTAGGAAACAAAACTCCAAGTGACTGTCAGCAAGTACTGAAATCTGTTATTATAGATTTCCAACCTGAAAGTTTCAACCTAATTGTTTTTGATAATCTTCTACCCTAAAATATCCCAGTGTTGTTAATCAAGTGCTTTACGTTAGAGAGCTTTGTGTTATTTGTCTATATTTTTATATACTGTTTTTCTCGAAGTCATTTCACCTGGCTGGGTGAATAGAGGGGAGAATCCCCAGGTGAAACTTATGTAAACACATGTTTTGTGGCATCATGTTTGGGTGTAAACCAGCACGTTGGATATGTGAGTAGCTTCTCATCGTAATGATAATGTTACATAGTGCTGGATAATCTATAAATTGCATATGCATAACACCAAATCAAACTGCATGAAATCAAATTGCAAGCAGTGTGCTTACATTCCATGCTAAATATCTGCACTTGTGTGTAGATTGAACGCAGCTACTGTTAAACAATCTCTGTGCTTGCATGTGTGATTTATAGATGGCCCATTAGTTGGCATAGCTGATTAACTGTTTTCTGTTAGTCACATTGAATTGTGATATCAAATGGTGCTTTTACATGAATTACATCAGAAATCTATCATGTTGATTCGAAACATGTTGATGTTTTTATGGCATGGTTTATGCAATGTTATATGAGTCTTTCTTGATCCTAATATTTGTAATTGCTTATACATTTTTTTTAAAGAAAACAAATGTTCAATAATTCTCTCTGTAGAAAATGGAAAGTATCAAGTGCTATATTTTAAGGAATTAGCCAAAATCAGTAGGCAAAGGAAACAGTATTTTGCGATATACAACTTTGTAATCATACACCTTTTAATTGTTGCAAAGTGTTGTTTATATTTTATTCTATTAACCTTTTACATGTTATCCAAGAATTGCTGAACATTTTCTGTGATATGGTTGCCAGCATACTGGTGTTGTTTACACAGTTGCTGAAATTTGAAATCCAGAAATGTGGTGCTTTGTTATACATTCCAGAATGGTGATGTAAAGGTTGGGCTGATGTGAGACCAAGTGGAATAAAGGTGGTGTTACTGTTGATGTGTTGCTGGTCTTGTCTGTCTGGTCCACCAATGAGTGGCCATCTTCCTCGCCCTCCAGGGGTCGTTGTACTGCACCCCTGGCTGATCATCTCTGAAAAACTTGGGAGTGACTATAAATTATGCCCCCATTGGAAGACAGAACCATGACAGGGGGGAGTCCCAATTTAATGACCCATTCACATGTAGAATATTGCTTGTGACTTAAATCACCCAAAGTTATATCACATAACTGGAGGCGGACCATACTCCTCATGGGCAATTGGGGGACGCTAAAAGAGGAGTTTTTCAAAGGAATGTGACGGGTAGAGTGGAGGATGGTACTGATGTAATCAGCTGCAGCGACCCCTGGTGACTGAGGATGTTGTTCATACAACATCAACAAAAACATAGATAATGTAGTTTCATTACGAATAATCCTCCACAGTTACCTGCTTTACATATACTCGGGTCATGATAAAAATACACCACAACAAAATAATTATTTATAAATAATTACACAATCTCAGTCTTGAAAGCTCTTGTAGGTATGGTTGGCCGACTATAAGCAAAGTAACAAATAAAGTTTGCTAAACAACAGTACTTGATAATGTTGCAAGTGTGTCAGTGACCGCTTGAAAGAGTTTAACTTGCTACACGTTTCAATAAAACTTATTCACTGGCACTGGGAGTCTCTGTCCTCCGTGTTTTAGAAGCTATATTACGGTGGGTAATACAATACAATACACAATGCATCATAGCATTTCCTCCTTCCTAGTTTCCAGTGACAGAAAGCAAACATGGCACGTCACTGGAAACTAGGAAGGAGGAAATGTTGTTCAAGTGACTATCTCACTTTGTATTCATAAATAAAAGACACTAGAATACATCACAGAAGAGGCTTGTCTAGTCAGATGGCCACAATAGCATCGATGTGCATTAATACTTCTTTCACTCAACAGGTGGCACCATCACCCCTACACAGGTTATGATGCGACACCATGGCGCTCTAAATGCAGAATCGCGTGTCCAGTTCTTAGTCATTCTAAACAAAATAAACAACTTCCTGGTGTAGAGCTACGTAAAAAAAAAAAACATTGACGCATGCGGAAACTTGTCTCTCGGGAGCTCCTCGTGAAACGTGCTCTGTTTCACATAGCCTCACACCAACTCACTGAGCCGTAACCGTTGCCTTGTAAGCGATCACAGATAACATCCATAATTCATAAAAGAAAGCGCGCGGTATATCATTATAGTCGACACTAGACGACACGTACAGGGAAGTTCAGCCCACTACCTCAATTCTACACAAACACAACACGTATCGGTTCATAGTTTCGCCATAAGGTAGCACCGAACTCTTCCCCCGAGAGTCATGTTAGCTCAAGCGGTCCTTGTCTGTGTGCTGCTGGCGTGGTCGGCGAGTGCGAAGGACGACGAACACCGAAGCGGAGACCCGCCCGGACACATGCAGCCCCTCGGAAGCCACCGGCCTGCTGAGGGACACGTCGACACGGTCGCCGGCTTCTTAGACCCGGAGCCGTTCTACAGAGACTACGTCGCTGGCAGCAAGCCGGTCGTCTTCAAGGGAGCGGCTAAGGGAATACCTGCGTACACGCGATGGACGGACGCGTACTTAAAGTATGTATAAGCCTAATTGTCAGACTGTTGTTGCTTATTGTAGTTCAACGTGGCCTTTTACAATTTAATTAGCAGTTGTTTATCTAGGCCGAAATGCGTAATGCAAACGCTGGCCTGGGCTGGTCGAACTTGGCCTGCTGACGGTTCCCAGTTGCATGGTCTATGTGTCCCACGCGTAAATAATAAAAACACGTGTGAAAACGAAAGTAAATGCTATTTTTATCATGCAGCTGTGCGTTATATGGGTGGCTATGGAGTGTTTCTGGCGATATATATATATATATATATATATATATATATATATATATATATATATATATATATATATATATATATATATATATATATATATAACCCAACACATTATACATATAAGTTTTATAACCATGTATTGTTCCATCCGCACCACTATATGTTACTCACACGAATAAGGTATATCAACTACAAAGGCAGGGGAAGGCTGGTACCCACAACTATAAACAGAGGGGAAGCTTTGATCGAGCCACCCCTTGTAACTTTGCTCATTGTTCGAGTTCTGTAGAAGCAAGTCATGCTTCGTTGAGTAATTTAATATTTCGCGTTTTTCTTTATACAACTAGCTATCATAAGCAAAGCAATGTTGTTGCTAATGGCGTATTTACAACGAGTGATACTTGTTCTGTAAATTTATGAAACCATTTTTGGCACATGCTCTTCTAGTTGTCGTTGCAAGTAAATAAATGTATGACCAGGCAGTCTATACTTAATTGACAGTCCAACGAGCCGGTTCTTGAATAGCCTTTATTACCGAGGCTCCGTGAGGTGGCAGCACGTTTGATCCCCTCACTAGTGCCTACTGGCACGCGCCACACACACCGCACGCATGCAGACACACACGCACGCACATACACTTACTCGCACATACACATGTACGACACACACACACACACACACACACACACACACACACACACACACACACACACACACACACACACACACACACACACACACACATGTACGACACACACACACACACACACACACACACACACACACACACACACACACACACACACACACACACACACACACACACACACACACACACACACACACACTGCATGCGCGCAAGAACGCACGCACGCATGCACGCACCCGCGCCCACACAATGAATGGAAGATCGCTGCGTTGAGACTTGACTTAATTGACTGGCAAAGCCAGTTAATTAACACTTGAGACATGACTGACATAAAATCATTGGCACGAGATCTGACCTGATTGTCAGATCATTAACTTGAGATTTGATGATTTTTGATCTAACATTTACTTACTGAAAAGTTGACTGTAAGGTCACTGAACACATATTTGACCTGATTGTCATATATGCAAAATTTACATTTACATTCAGTGTCAGATTATTGGCATGGCCCTTAACTATGGCCCTTAATTATATAGTTGACTGCCTGATCATTGACCCGACACTCAACGGCCCCATTGCAACAACTCCACTGGTTGCCCGTGAAGTACCGCATTGAATACAAGCTACTCGTCATTGTGGTTCGCGCTCTACACGATCGAACGCCGGCGTACATCGCCTCGTTAATCTCTGATGATAGCGCGTAATTAGCGGTTCCCGGTACAACTTTAAATGACATGGGCGCCGTTCTTTCTCTCGAGCAGAACCAAGCTGAGGATTTGCGTTCCCAACATCAGTGCATCAACAAGTTTAAAACACGTTCATAAGACTTATTATTTCAAGATTGCATTTAATGTCTAGTTTTTTTTACACCTTTCACCCTTTTATATTTATATTTATTTATTTTTAAATAGCTCAACTAGCATGTCATTTTAATTATTTATTAATGAATAGTTTACAAGTTAACATATATTTTATTTTTTATTATTAGTTACAACTTACACAAATATTGTATTGCTGTAGTCATTTATTAATAATTAACTACTATGTATATTATATATATATATATTATATATTTATTTATTCTGCTATGTCTGTTTCTCTCCAGTTTCCGTACAACATTGATTTATATATACGCACTCATATTTGTACTTGTACTGTTATTATATTTATATCTTTTAATGTCTTAATGTTGCCAACACTACTGAACAGCGTTTGTACGTGGGATTTTTAGTGTATAAATAAAGTGTATTATTATTAACTTTACTTTCAGAACATTGAGACTTGACGCTTGACTTGACTTTGTTGACAGATTATTATTATTATTGTATTAGTATTGCCAGCATGTCTGCTGTCCTAACGCGGCTCTGTCCGACGTTCATGCAGCCTGCGTGTGGTTGTTTCAGAGAGAAGTTCGGGGACATGGTAGTGCGAATCGAGACGAGAATGAAAGAGACACGGCCACAGGTCGAGAAGCGGATGACGTTTCGCGAGTACATTGAGGCGTACAAGACGGGTGTGGAGGGTTACTTAGTGCAGGACGTCACGCCGCAGATCCAGGGTAGGTATCACTAGGTAAAGTATTGCTAGGAATTGGTCAGCACAGGGTTGCGAACGCAGCCTCGGAACTAGTATGGTCTCTTACGCGGCTTTTCAGTAATATCCACGAGGGGCTCAAATGTGCTGGCACTTAACGGAGCCTGGGTAATCTAGGTTAATCCTGCTATAATCCCTGCTTCATAAACAAATAACACTAAACATTTGTATTTCTGTTTATTTTATGAGAATATACACGTGCATGTAAGTATAATGTCGATATTCCTTTAGTAGTATAATATTATCTTGTAAAATTATAATAATTTTTATTTCATAGTTGGCCATGACAGCCAGTCAGCGTCTCTACCCTATTTTGAGATAAGGTCCCCCCGAACTGCCAGTCTACGGCCTGAGTGTGTTGAGAGTGTGTTGGACGTTGTGTCGGTGTCTTGCTGCAGCCGACCTAGCCCTGCTGCGGCCGGCGATGTGTGGCGGCTGGGCCGACCAGATCGAGGACGCCATCGTGTGGATGAGTGCGGGCGGCACACAGTCGGTGCTGCACTCTGACGGCATGGAGAACATCAACTGTCTGCTCGACGGCGGCAAACAGCTCGTCATGATGGACAAGGTGCGGCGACTCTAGTCTAGGACGTTGTGGCACAATATGGAGAGCATCGAATTCGCACTAGCGAGCGAGCGAGCGCTCTCGCTCGCTCGTTCGCTCACCAAGGCACACACACACGCACGCACGCACGCACGCACGCACGCACGCACGCACGCGCACACACACACACACACACACACACACTCCCGTACTGGTGAGATGAACTGATGAGACGACCCCGTACTTGTGAGACAAACTGATGAGACGACCCCCGTACTTGTGAGACAAACTGATGAGACGACCCCCGTACTTGTGAAACAAACTGATGAGACGACCCCGTACATGTGAGACAAACTGATGAGACGACCCCGTACTTGTGAGACAAACTGATGAGACGACCCCCGTACTTGTGAGACAAACTGATGAGACGACCCCGTACTTGTGAGACAAACTGATGAGACGACCCCGTACTTGTGAAACAAACTGATGAGACGACCCCGTACATGTGAGACGAACTGATGAGACGACCCCCGTACTTGTGAGACAAACTGATGAGACGACCCCGTACTTGTGAGACAAACTGATGAGACGACCCCGTACTTGTGAGACAAACTGATGAGACGACCCCGTACTTGTGAAACAAACTGATGAGACGACCCCGTACATGTGAGACGAACTGATGAGACGACCCCCGTACTTGTGAGACAAACTGATGAGACGACCCCGTACTTGTGAGACAAACTGATGAGACGACCCCGTACTTGTGAAACAAACTGATGAGACGACCCCGTACATGTGAGACAAACTGATGAGACGACCCCGTACTTGTGAGACAAACTGATGAGACGACCCCCGTACTTGTGAGACAAACTGATGAGACGACCCCCGTACCTGTTGTGAGACGAACTGATGAGACGACCCCCGTACTTGTGAGACAAACTGATGAGACGACCCCGTACTTGTGAGACAAACTGATGAGACGACCCCGTACTTGTGAGACAAACTGATGAGACGACCCCGTACTTGTGAGACAAACTGATGAGACGACCCCCGTACTTGTGAGACAAACTGATGAGACGACCTCGTACTTATGAGACAAACTGATGAGACGACCCCCGTACTTGTGAGACAAACTGATGAGACGACCCCGTACTTGTGAAACAAACTGATGAGACGACCCCCGTACTTGTGAGACAAACTGATGAGACGACCCCGTACTTGTGAGACAAACTGATGAGACGACCCCGTACTTGTGAGACAAACTGATGAGACGACCCCGTACTTGTGAGACAAACTGATGAGACGACCCCCGTACTTGTGAGACAAACTGATGAGACGACCCCGTACTTGTGAGACAAACTGATGAGACGACCCCGTACTTGTGAGACAAACTGATGAGACGACCCCGTACTTGTGAAACAAACTGATGAGACGACCCCCGTACCTGTTGTGAGAAGAACTGATCAGACGACCGACCTGGCAAAACCATCTTTATCTGGTATGACCCATACGAATATAGTTCCTTTTTCAGAGATAATAAGCTATTTTATTCGCAAAACTCATAAAAACTAGCACGGTTTTAAACAAAAATACCACTGTTTCGTAATAATGAACAAACAAATTTGTTCCGTCCGTATGAGGGCGCCTCATGTACAATGTACAAGATGGCGCGGTCCGAAGTGAACCAGCTCTATGATTGACTAGCTCTGGTCTTACGTCAACAGCGCGAGAAGCAGCTCGTGGAGGCGGACGGCTGGTTGGATGACGGCACGTACAGTGAGGTCGACGTCAACGCCGTCGACCTGCATCGCTTCCCGTCCCTTGGACGCGTGCCGTGGTGGAGTGCCAACATGGAACGGGGAGACTGTCTGTACATCCCGCCTAGGTGTTTGAAACATTAGTTTATGTGAAATTATTTTATGTGAAATTAGTACACACTAATTGATTCAGTGCTGTGCTGTAACTGCAGTGTAATAACGCATGTTAGGATGAGTGTAGTTAGCGTAATGACATTTAGTCATTTTTGTTGACGTGACCCTACGGATGCAGATCAGCGTGGTTAGTTTGGTCAATATTGAAGGGCAGCGCATATTCTTGCAATTTAGAATAGCCAGAGGTATATATGATTTTTTGACGAAATTTGACGAGTCGCCAACATTACGCTCGAACTCCATTTGGCTTGATTCGCTCCAATCTACTCAACTGATTGACAATAATATCGATGCGAGCAGAGTTAACCGCAATACACTTTGATGTTTAACATTCCCACGTTCTAGACAGCAGACTTCCCGGTACAAATTTCTGCTCGGCCAGTTCTGGGCAGAGGAGTTTGCAGCTTCCCTTTAAAAAAACCGTGTGATTGCTTTGTGCTGATGCCTTGTTGTCTTGGCTTGTCTGGCGTGTAGATGGTATCACGCTGTGAAGTCATCCGGACCTCGCAATCTCGCCGCCAACCTCTGGTTTGTACCGCTTGTCTTCTTCAACACGTCAGACTGCGCCAGTCGGAAGGAACCACTGCCGGACTACGCCCCCTTGAGCAACTATCGATTCTTAGTGGCCGACAGGCTGAAGTATATCACAGCACTGTTCAGGTATGGTACATTACGTGTGCGGAGCGGTGGACTGTCAATCGAGGGAACGGTGGTTCAATCCCACCTGCCGACGTTTGCCTGTGTCTTTCGGAAGAGACACTAAAAGCATGTGGTCCCTTCTATCTAGTGTCTATGCCTGAGGAAATAAAAGATCCCACGCAGGGGGTAAATATGTAACCTGTAGTGGACTCAGTAATTTTAGAGAAGGACACCTATAAAAAAAACAATGACAATAAGGTCAGTAAGTTGACCGAGGTCATTTTAATGGAAGAAGAGGTGTCTGTCCAGTGGTGGAGAAACTGATGTTGGCATCACGTTGGGACTGATCAGATGGACATGGAAGTTAGCATGTCAGACTGTATTCATTTTTTTAAAACCAGTGCAAACGTAGTAGGCCTACTGACAGCTAAGGTTGCCCTTCAGCCGTTGTAGGCAAGTCATCTCGTTGCTTGCAGGATCGGCCTGTTTGAAGGATGCAGAGATTTTGAGAAAATCACGTTCGAAAACTTACTCGAAGCACACACGAAGAATCAAGAGATGAAAAGCACTGACCTCATGAAGGCAAGTACGGTCCGTCTTTTCCTTTTTCGTTTTCAAATTTGCGAACGAAAAATGAAAAACGAATTCCTTTTTCGTTTTCCGTTTTCAAATTTGCGAACGAAAAACAAATTCCGTTTTCGTTTTTCGTTTTCCTTACTTCACTTTTGAAAGCGGAAAAGGAATTCGTTTTTCGTTCGCAAATTTGAAAACGAAAGACGGACCAAGTACACATTTATCTCATATAACAGAACGGGGTAGGTGTCTGGTTCGCAGAATGGTAAGTAATTACGGTAGTCTCCACTAGTACACACGTAAAGTCTAGGGCGTCGGCAACGGAAGATTAATTGGTTCAGCCCCAATTTGTTGTGGGGCCTTATAGCACCCAATATGTAGAGAAGAGCTCGCAATTAGTTGTATAGGGCCTAACTGCATTTGCAGAAGGAATGGAGATTAAATTGACCTCCCATAATAATAAGTGAAGGGGTGCCTCTTTTTATAATACAACTCGCGCGTGTGTAGGACTGTATGTGTGCTTCCGTGCGTGCGTGCGTGCATGGGTAACGTTTGCGGCGAGGTTTTCACAGTTTATTACATAAAAACCCTCACAAAACTAAAGTATAATGTGCAGTCTGCTAAATATTATAACGCAAATACAGTATGGGAGTAACGTATAATAATAACGTTGTCAAGACGGTGACGCAGAAAACACGTGATCAAACAAAATAGGAGAGCTAATCCATCCGGGCTGGGGCTCTTAAACACACAGCGCCCTCACACAGATGGTATAAAAACTTAAAACAGATGCCGTACTAAACGACGAAACGTCCGAGATTAAGCGAGATCTGTGCACGTATGGTTCCACGGGGGGTGGTGGTGCCCCAACTCCTATCTAAAAGCTCTGAATATAGGTAAGATGATAGCGTTGTCATGACGTAACGTCGTGACGGTGACGGTGACGGTGACGGTGACGGTGACGGTGACGGTGACGGTGACGGTGACGGTGACGGTGACGGTGACGGTGACGGTGACGGTGACGGTGACGGTGACAACACGCAGTCAACCAATATAGGTGAAATGATAGCGTTGCCATGAGTCATGACGCTACGTCGTGACGATATTCACCAGATAGGTGCTGCTATATTTAACTTGCTCGGCGTGCTGACGCTTACGATTTATCCCAGTGAAACTAAATATATAGGTCTTCCGAGCGGAAAGCCCCCGTAGTTTGCAGTACGGTGACAGTATGTCTAACACAGGGCGCCTTGCAAAAGAGTACTGTCAGGAATGTCTCCTTTGTGGTCACCCAGAAGTCCCCCGGACATACTGTGACAAGGGCGCTCTTCTGAATATTCCTGGCAGGAATTACGCCTCTGCAAGCTTACCCCTGTAGTCACCGAATTCCCATAAATTCCCTATATTATTATGTATAGATTAATAGCTTAAGGACAGACGCTGGCCTTTGATGACATCCTCTTTCCCAGTCAGGGGCTCCTGGAAAGCCTGGCGGGGTGCCAGTGAACTTTTAAGGCTTGCAAACAGACGCCTATTCTGAATTAGAACCCTCCCCCTTCAAAAGTCAGATGGTTTATTAATAAATTGTATAAACATTTTCTTCCTTATGAAAATTCCCTATTTATTCAGTTTTTCCTAAGCGGGATAAACATACAGTTACATCACTATTTGCGTACATGACTTTAGGAGCTCTGGAAATATTTCGCATTTAGCGTAAATATATGTAATAATAATAATTAACATTCATGTAACACCGTAACTCTAGAGCTGTGAGTACATAGCTATATGCAAGAATATTAATACGTTACGTAAAATGTATTAATATTCTGTATATATATATATATACATATATACGTACGTGTGTGTGTGTGTGTGTGTGTGTGTGTGTGTGGTGTGTGTGTGTGTGTGTGTGTGTGTGTGTGTGTGTGTGTGTGTGTGTGTGTGTGTGTGTGTGTGTGTGTGTGTGTGTGTGTGTGTGTGTGTGTGTGTGTGTGTGTGTGTGTGTGTGTGTTCACTGCATCTGTTCTTGTGTGGAGTTTTATCCAAAGTTAATTGAATAATTCTACTTTGAGTTTTCCACAAGTATTGACACCACCCATCCTTAAGCAAACACACCGCTTTGCTAAGAAACTTACTGACGTCTTTAACATTGACAGCTGATGGTGGCAATGGACGCGAACGGCGACCAATCGCTCACATGGTCCGAGATCTTCGCTGTCGACCTCCCAGCTCTCATTCTAGAGATCAATCCCAGCCTGGACAACGGCTCAGCTGTTGGCGGTCTACTCGAGGAACTGCGCGAACTGGTCACCGCTAAGTCCGTGCCCAGGAGAGTGGCCATGGACAGTTCCTTCAGGCCACCGCAGGGAGGCGTTCCCCAGCGTCCCATGCCACCAGAGTTACAGACGATGATGAGGGAAGGAGACGCAAAGAAACTGGCGGAACTCTTGAAGGACGAAGCAAAAAACGAGGATGAAATCAAGAAGCTTGTGGGAGATGTGTTTCAGGCACCGAGAGATGAACTGTGAACGAATGTGAAGTTCATCGCCTAGCCTTTGTAACCTAGGTCTCAACATGGAACCATCGCACCAGCTATAGACTGACAGAATGGCACCCAGAATGTCTACACGATATACGACGTGGCCTTCGAATACGCTACGTGTTCACCATCAGTTGTTGGTGGCATGGTTCGCTGACCTAGTTGCTAAGTAACGGTCACGTGATGGATAGGTAGTCCATCCTTCACTCTATGGATTGTTCCCGTTGGATAGTGCCTACTTTCATTGGTCCATGTCTTAGTCTAGAAGTAGATTATTAAACAACTCATCCCGACCCAATTTACATTGCTTACAAAACCACCCGCCAATTGAAATGCTCCACGTCAACAGGGTGGAAACTACGACGGCGACTATATTATGTTTTTATATAGAAAACTCTCGCTTTTTACGACATGATTTTTACCATAGATTATATATTTAACCGCGTGCTTTTTGTTTGTTTTCATGTCTATTCAAATACATTATATTGTAGGTTTTATTTAGTTTTGTCACGACTATTTTGTGTTTTTTAGAAAAAAGATATGTCTATTAAATAGATTTAGCTATATGTGCGTTTGTCTACAGTGGAGACTGGTGCAAGGATCCAGCTAGCTAGAACGGTTTTATCAGGTTATTTGGAATTGTATTAAAATACAGTATTCACATACAATAAACACCTATCTCGTGTCTACAATCAGCAACATACTATAATAGTTGTTACCCGATAAAAAGATGTATGTATGCATATATATATATATATATATATATATATATATATATATATATATATATATTATATATACACACACACATATATATTATTGATTAAAACAATTTATTAACGAAACGGGTAGTCAAGTACATTGCTAAACGATAAACATAAACACAATCAATTATTTGCAACACCTCTCTTCTGCGGTTTTCTTTACAGCAGAGTATATATATATATATATATATATATATATATATATATATATACGATATGCCATAGAACTGCCATGTAATGAGGCACAGCGCAAGAGATCTCAGACAACGATCAGGCCGTATCCATGTCGCCAGCTCGAAGCAGGCGATTGGTGCGGCGTGTACGACCGAGTGGGGGAGTTCTACTCGGCTTTGAAGACTACGACGAAGAAGGAGATGTTCAACACAGCGAAGAAGATGAGGCAGATTCGGTCGGCGATGTTGGCAATGGAGCGCCACTCTGCCGCGATCACCTTCAGCGCGTTCGCCTTCGGCATGGCCAGCGCGTGACACTCGCGCAACTCGTCGAAGATCTCCAGAAGCACTTGGAATATGTCAGCAAACACGAGCAGCTCCATCGTCGGGACATACTGCGGCGAAAACACGACGAACGGTGCGTTTGTGAATGTGTGAGTGAGTTTATTTGGTAAAACATTATAATACATGCAAATAAGACAAGTTTGGATTGATTGCATAAGCAAATAACGAAATAAGCATATATATAATATTTACCGAGGATAGACACATTAAAGCACACAATAGCACACTTGTTTCCAATGTGGTCATCCAAAATAATGCTAAGAATGAATTTAAGAAACAAAATACGCAAATAAATAAACCCAGTAACACAATAATTAAAATGTAAATATTTTCAAAGACAGGTAAACAAATGTCACCAATAAGACAAGGTGCTAACATAAAAGGTGCTCTACTAAAATATAATAACATGATAGTACGCAGTTAGATTAAATTAACAAAAACGTATTTAAAAAGCCACTTTAAGATAGTAATTCGTCAGCCATCAATCTATTGTATAGTAGGGTCGTTAACTTTTTTTTCTTTCTAGAACTGCTTTTAACTTGACATTGCTTTATTTCGGTAGGCAATTTGTTCCAGTGGCATATGTGTTAATAATTGTGACTTTTCTCTAGCGCCTACGTCCTTGAAAATGCACTCATAGATAGATAAATACTGTATTTATTTCAGATGAATTGTGTACATAGTAATACAGTAGTTAGAATATCGTAAGCATACGCAATGGTTGATCTTTGGAGACCAGTACTAAGCATTATCGTATAGAAGTTTATCCTTACATGAATTATAATTCATAATTTCATTAGCAGAGCGGTTGTGAGGGGCTAAAAACTGCTGCCACCTGACGGAGCCTGTGTAATCGAGGCCACACAAGAACACCACTAACCTCACTGTCCATTTCCTCCCGCACGTTAGTTGCACTTGGAGTTGGAGTCACGTCAAGTGTGTTCATTGCACTTGGTTTCGATGGTGGCTGTTGTTGTGCATTTGATAGTGGCTGTTGTTGTGCATTTGGTGGTCGCTGTGGTGGCGCGGCCTCGAGTTCCTACGGCAAAAGGGTACACGTGACATTGTCACTAAAACCGAGCTAACATCGTAGGCCGACTTCGATTGAGCTACTCGAGTTACTCGCGTAGCCCCAACGTGGTATCCGGTTTATGATAATTTACAGTGCGCGCGCAGTACTACGCGCGTAATCAACTGAACACCGACGATCGTGATCACGGACATAAACCCCTTAATGCCTTATGTAAATAAATAAAATTAAGTAATCTGTTGTTTAGTTTGTAAATTGTGACGTTCATATTCTTGGACTTTAATTATAATTCATAGAATGTGTTGACTTTAATCCATATTTAAGTCCTTAAATGATTGTGTCATGTAATGTTTAATTAATTTCTTATGCAGTAGGGGACCTACGTAAGTTACTCGTCAAAAATGGTCACGTGCTCGAGTGATCTCGGCTGTTCGATTGGGACTCGGGTAGCCCTCGGGTTACGCGAGTTACTCGCGTAGCTCAATCGAAGTCGGCCATAATTGCACATTACGGTGTACGTGCCGTCTTACATAATGATAAACAACGCAGTTTAACTCCCAGATTGGCCACAAACGACAACGCACAAGCGTTGTCCAATTGCTTGAAGAACTCATTTGTGCCGTATGGACTGCATAATTGACAGTGCATGGACTTCCCTATTTACATTCGAACATCACTGGCTTTGAACTGTGAATCTGTTTAGCTATTTATTCAATTGACCTATTTTATACTATTTTAACGAGTTGTACTTTTTTGCTCATGTTGTATGTTCCATTTATGACACTAATGTTTGCTATTTTTTATTTGTTATGCTTTAATTTATCTAAATGTATATATTCATATTAGAGAACATTTCAGTTTTACTATCCGACATTTTTATCGTTTTAATTTACTGGACATTCTAATAATTAGTAACACTTTCTTATATTGTTATGCTTTCATAAATAGTTTTACTAATACACATTAATGAATTTGTTATCAACCATAATGTTCTTATTGTACTATTCAGCCGCTTTGGCGGCCAGTGAAGTGAATAAACTTTATTATTATTATTATTATTATTATGTGCCACTGAAAAATGGAATTACGTTTTAATAGCATGACGCGTTATTGGGACAAACACCCAATCAGTGTGATGCTCCCCTTACAAAAAAGTGCCAATGGTATACCATTGAATACCATTGAATACCATTGAATACCACTGAATACCATTGAGTACCATTGGACCATTCAATGATATTTCAGCAGGACTCAGTGGTACTCTCAACGGTAATTTAACATACCATTGAATGGTACACAGAATCCAAAATATCATTAAAAAACCATTCATATACCATTCAGATACCATTCAAATACCGTTGGCCATTATACTACCTAGTACCATTCAATGGTATTTGAATGGTATTTTTTTGTAAGGGTGTTTTAGTCAGTGCGGCGGGAGAAACCGGTGTAGCGCTTACATTTTTCCGACGTTATAAACGTTCCGATTGGCATTTCTGCGCATGCGCGATATATGTAAAATCATCAATGTGCAGCGAAAAGACAAAGCATTTATGGTATCAATTCTACGGATTCTTCGTTAGGATGTATATAACCTCTCAGCAAAGTTATTTGTCGCAAATTAACACGAGACAAACAAGTTTTAAGTTTTTGATAGCAAGCGTAAATCACGTGACTGTAGTGCGCCTTATCCGTCAGAGTAATAAACAAAAACCGTAATATTTTATTGCAGTGAACGATATTTTAAGAAACTCTTCACAGTAATCATCACAGGAGAGTTACCGAACAGCTCGTGGCATTTATACCGGAAATGCTTTGTTGTTTCCCTGGACATTGATGATTTTACATTTATTGTGTATGCGCAGAAGCGTCAACCGGAAGGTTTTTAACGACTGGAAAAATGTAAGCGCGACACCGCTACCAAGAATGTCGCGAATATATTTACATAATTCCAAACGATCATTACTGATGGCAGACCTGCCAATACTTATTATCAGCCGACGACATCTGCCTAGGGATTATAGAACTCGTGTTTAAAGGCTGTTAAAATTAGATTTTTGTTTTTTTAAATACCACAACAGTTTTTTTGGTTCAATTGTACTATAATTAATTGGTTATTAAAAATCTTTGTGCACAATTACTATGCACAATCAATATATTATACACATATAATATGAATCTCTCACTGACTGGAGTATCCCTTTAGGCAAATGGGGATATTTTACTTTATAGACTGGTGAAAGCGAGAATAGGCTAAAGTGGTATGTGCATCCCGTATACCCGTGTAAACACAGCACGTTACGAACAGCTAGTATAGTGTGTATGTAATCGTAATTATATGCGTGCTGAAATGAAGTTTGTAACATCTACTTAAGGTGCGTGCTCAATAAATCGTAAAGGTAAGTTCTTATATAGCGCCGTATCCAGTCCTCAGGACTGTTCAAAGCGCTTTACACTTTGCTTTCCTGGCAGACATGTTCAATCAAACACCATCTCAACTCTTCTGGGAAGCATACAACCACACTGCAACTAATGCGCGAACGCAGCTCGCGCAGATACCCACCAGGTATTCATTCGTACAGCTGAGTGAACTGGGGCAATGCAGAGAGAACAAAACTGCCGGAGGTTTCAAGAATACATGTGTATACGTATGTGTAACTCACTGCTGTACGTACGTACCGTCGCCGCTTCGCTCTGTATGTAAGACTCTGCTAAACTCTGGGCGTCGTCATAGTCATAGTCATAGTCATAGTCATAGTCATAGTCATAGTCATAGTCGTCGCCTTCGCCTTCGCCCTCGCCCTCGCCCTCGCCCTCGCCCTCGCCCTTGCCCTTGCCCTCGCCCTCACCCTCACCTTCGCCTCCAGCGCCGAAGTCATCCTGTAGCAGACGCACAAGACACGGGGGCTCATCATACATTTCAAAATGGCCTCTACACAGTTACGTGTAACGGTGCATGCAGTATAATAAACTGATCGCCGGTGTGTATCCGTAGTATAACTGATAATAATCATCATCTTTATTGCCCGAAGGAATTTTGTGTGTGTGTATGTATGTATGTGTATATATATATATATATATATATATATATATATATATATATATATATATATATATATATATATGTATGAATGGAGTATGTATGTATAAATGTATGTATGTATGTATGTATATATGTATATATATATATATATATATATATAAATATATGGAGTATGAATGTATGTATGTATGTATGTATGTATGTATGTATGTATGTATGTATGTATGTATGTATGTATGTATGTATGTATGTATGTATGTATGTATGTATGTATGTATGTATGTATGTATGTATGTATGTATGTATATATGTGTGTGTATGTATGTATGTATGTATGTATGTATGTATGTATGTATGTATGTATGTATGTATGTATGTATGTATGTATGTAATGTCTGTCTGTATGTATATATGTATGTATGTATGTAAGTATGTATGTATGTGTGTGTGTGTGTATGTGTGTGTGTGTGTGTGTGTGTATGTATGCATGCATGCATGCATGCATGCATGCATGCATGCATGTATGGAGTATGGTATATATGTATGTATGTATGTATGTATGTATGTATGTATGTATGTATGTATGTATGTATGTATGTATGTATGTATGTATGTATGTATGTATGTATGTATGTATGTACGTACGTACGTACGTACGTACGTACGTACGTACGTATGTATGTATGCATGCATGCATGTATGTATATGTGTGATGCACGCATGCTCGCACGCACGCACGCACGCACGCACGCACGCCCGCACGCACGCACACACACGCACACACACACGATACATTTCTCGCCGCTTCAAACGTATAATTAAAAGTATGAGATAAATTAAAAGTACACATTATGCATCGAGTTTTGCGATATGCTTGGAGACATGCAATCTATGGCAGAAACTGACTGTGGTTATGGAACGTTGTTCTGGACGTGTCTATGTAATTGCCGGAACGATCGTCGGAACGAATAGGAACGGACTTGAAATTTATCCATGTGTTTTGAGTGAAATTTATACTTCATAAATATACCTGTAAGGTATATTTATGAGCGACGGAACGACGATGGATCGGGGGTATGTTCAATGTGTGAAATGGCCATAACAAAGTTGCCGACTTAGGGCTATTGTGTGACATTTATTTTCCTGCGCACATACCCCCGTTCCACCATCGTCCCGTCGCTTATAAATATACATTATTCTAGATATTATGTCGTCATATTGACATATGTGTTACACTATACCACTACTAAACGATACACGAACCATAAGATTTCACTCGATGCACATAGACCGTCGTTAGCTGTTCCAGAGCTAGTCCTGCACAGACCGGCGCTCGTTCCGGTGTCGCGCTTACATTTTTCCGGTTGTATAAACGTTCCGATTGACGTTTCTGCGCATGCGCGATAAATGTAAAATCATCAGTGTGCATCGAAACGACAACGCATTTTTTGTATAAATGCCACGGGCTCTTCAATGACCCTCCTGTGATGATT
>OZ024866.1:24712965-24760465 GCA_964017155.1 Oasisia sp. SBJ-2009
AGTGCAGTCACGTGATTTGCACTTGTTATCAAAACATGCCTCAAAACGTGTTTTCCTCGTGTTATTTGCGACAACTAACTGCTGAAATGTTATACGCGTCGTTTTGCTCACAGTAGCCGATACATATCACGCTAAAGATGTATTTAATGATATTCAGCGGGAAGCGTTAACGTACTTAATAGTCTGACTCGCGCAAGCGCAGAAACGTTATTTGACGCCTGGACAAAATTAAGCGCTACACCGGTGCTCACTTCAAACGTGTTATAGTTCCAGGAGCCGAATGTCACGGGACATTTTTGTGTGTCGAACGGATATCTGGTCGGGTTGAACTTGCAGGAGCTCTTGAAGATGACAGGCACCGACCAGTAGACAAATCCGTTTTGTCTAACCGTCACCATGGTGTCATCGAACACTTCCTGAGCAGTGCGTTCGTGGTCGGCACTACATATATATATATATATATATATATATATATATATATATATATATATATATATATATATATATATATATATATATATATATATATATATATATATATATATATATATATATATATATATATATATATATATATATATATATATATATATATATATATATATATATATATATATATATATATATATATATATATATAATAGTATTATTGTATTATTGTATTTTTGTACTCTAACATGTCCATATTTTCAGGGGGTGTTCCAGTAAAAAAAACGAAATTTCCAAAATTACACCCCTCCCCAATTTCTATGGCCCAATAATGACGATTGACAAGGGATCACTGAAGAAAGACAGTAGGAACTCTGAAGCAAGATACACAACTTGGGTGGGTTTTTCAATCATGGTCTACCCAGAGAGCAGAACAGAGTCTTCGGAATAAGTTGTTTAAGCAATTGTTCGCCTTACTAGTGATAAATTATATAGGAAAATGGCGGCCAAGGGTTCAAATGACAATTTTTTTCGCGATACTAGATAATAATAATAATAGTAATAATAATAATAGGCAAAGTAGGCTTGATAAAAAGACTTGTATTTAAAAAAAATAGCAATATTATGATAGGCCTACATTAATTTGCGACATACAAGTACAAAGACGAAGACATATTTTGCCACCCGACTAAACAATAACGGAACTATTTCAAATAGTTTCTCATATTGGTATGACAAAGTTGGATGCCAATGGGGAACCTATATAACTAATTAACCAGATTAGATGGTGCCGTTAGGCTGCTCGGGCCTCATTACACCGTTATGCCGCGTTTATTATTTTCTATCCAGCATTTGTTAAAACACATTGTAGATATGCCTTAACTGTACATATTAATAACAGTTGGTGTCTAAAAGAACTCAACGATCAACTGATAAAATAGACAGCGCGCACGCGTAAAGAGAGCGAGTATATTTAAAAAGAAAAACTGAACTAAAAAGTATTGGCCGATAGGCGTACCTGTTGAAGAGTATCAGGTCGGGTGTCCATATCAGATCCGCTGGTATTGTTATCATGAGGGTGTCATTGTAAGTCGCCGGGTCCCATTGCAGGAACAGATCTCTCCACGACTGCAAACGTACGAAGAAATCTCACTAAACTCAAAGTATTTGTAAATGTAAATGCTTGTAAATGAGTATTGATCTATATAGCATCACATTTATGCAATCCTATTGTAATAATCATACTATGATGGTGTGCAATACAACGATATATATATGTATATGTATATATATATATGTATATATATATATATATATATATATATATGTGTGTGTGTGTGTATGTGTATGGGCGCGTGCGTACGTGTGTATGTGTATGGGCGTGTGCGTACGTGCGTACGTGCGTACGTGCGTACGTGCGTACATGCGTGCGTGCGTGTGCGTGCGCGTGCGTGTGTGTATGTGTATAGATCTCTTACCACCTGCACCCATGCATTCGCATGTAGGATCTGCGTTTTTGGATTCTGAAACAGAAGACCCGATCGTAAATGGATGTATGACTTTATAAATGTATCTGTATGTACGCATATGTATTTTAAATGAATTATGCATATACAATCATGATTTGTAATCGTTGGCTTTCAGTACCGTTTAACGTACGGCCTACGCTTTAAAGAAAAATAATATACTTATTATAATTGGGAAAGGCAGGGACCGTGAGCATATTTTATTAGTTATGTTTATTACGACAACTGCTGTCGCCTTTGGTAAGAATTAGCCCTGTTTTGTGGCTATATATCAAATCTGTGTTCTGTGATCTTACAGTCAACTCAACTGTTCAGTAAATGTTAGATCAAAAATCATCAAATCTCAAGACAATGATCTGACAATGCCAATTATTTTATGCCAGTCAAGTCTAAAGTCAATGGCTTGCCAGTCAATTAAGTCAAGTGTAAACTCAGCGGTCTTCCATTCATTGTGTGGGCGTGCGCGTGCGTGCATGCGTGTGCGTGTGTTGTACATGTGTGTAGCGTGTGTGTGTGTGTGTGTGTGTGTGTGTGTGTGTGTGTGTGTGTGTGTGTGTGTGTGTGTGTGTGTGTGTGTGTGTGTGTGTGTGTGTGTGTGTGTGTGTGTGTGTGTGTGTGTGTGTGTGTGTGTGTGTGTGTGTGTGTGTGTGTGTGTGTGTGTGTGTGTGTGTGTGTGTGTGTGTGTGTGTGTGTGTGTGTGTGTGTGTGTGTGTCTAAAGGCATCTTATGTCGACCAGTGCCTAGAGGACCAGCTTATGTAAACCAGGCATATTTTTTTATCAGGAAGGGTACGGCAGTACCCTTCCTAATATGAATGGAATTGAGTTTCACAAACACTAAGTCGATTTTTGATTTTCGTCCCTCAACTCGAGTTTTCGATGTTTCAAACTTTTTTTTTGACTTTCGCTGTGTCAACAAATGGACCTTTACTAAATACTAAGGTGAATCCGAATTGATCCAGCGATTGAGAATATATACAGCAAGCCTCAAATACGCAAAATCGTCGATTTTTGATTTTCGTCCCCTCAACTCGAGTTTTCGATGTTTCAAACTTTCGACTTTCGCTGTGTTTGCAAATGGTCACGACGCAATTATACGGGAGAGAGCGCCATCGTCTCTTCGTCTCACGGATTTGACGCCTTCTCTCCGCTATGTGGCGCCACCGTTCGTCGTCGCTCCCACTAGGAACACAATGTACCCGTTTGCAATAGACTGCGTGTCCAAATGTCGAGGCATCCTAAATCGCACTCCGGTCATAGTAGTGTCTAGCCACTGGCGAAATGACGCATGTACAGATGTTGGCTTCGCGGGTAAAGGGGGCGGCGGGGGCGGGGGGGGGGGGGGGGCTTGTCTCCTTACTTTAACTCGTGTGTCATACGTGTTTTAGCTGCGAATCATTTACCCTGTAGTAGTCCCACTCCCATTCATATTATCCCAGTCCTGCTTCATCCTTGAAGCATTTACCCACTAGTTTAATACATTTGCCAAAGATGTAAAACTGGAACATTATTTCTAACACTAATGTTTAACACATAATGAAAGTTCATCAACATATTTCAATAAATCAGGTATATGGAAAAATTCGGTCTACATAAATCCGCGTATGCACAGATGCTGATTTATGTAGACCGGAGCAACGCCGGAAGCTGCATATATTTATTTAGCCTCTTTTGCGGTTGACCGAGTCTAGTAAACAGTAAAACACTGTTGCGAAAAGTAAACTTAGTTGCCGAGTACCAACGGCAAAGCCAATATTCAAGGGATCAATCGGTTCGCAACAAAGATAAAATGCAGGTTTTACTCATCTACACATAATAATATAGTCTTTTGCACCAGTATGAAGCGTCTCATACACTGAACACAAAACTCCAACCCTTCGTTCAGTATATACCATAAATATAGAGTTATAAGAACTTTGACCCGGTACACATAACCCGGCACACATTATACTCAAAAATATGCACGGCGCTGGAAAAACATGTTCAAAATCAGTTAAGATGTTGGTCGTTTAAAAATTAATTATGCACAGTACTTCACTGGCATATGAACTGTGTGCACAAGCAATGACACTGATAAATTCAATTGTGTTAGTTGTAAACTAACACGTCGAATCTTTATGTAAACCAGTTTTGGTCTACATAAAACAGCGGCGTACATAAGCCGGTTCTATATGCATAATTGGTCGACATAAGCTGCCTTTAGGAGTATATATATATATATATATATATATATATATATATATATATATATATATACACACACACACACACACACACACACACACACACACACACACACACACACACACACATACATACATAAATATTACACATAGACGACCTCGTAATATAACTTGAACGAGAGAGGAAGTCATTGATTCATACCATATCTCGGATAAGATACACCGACAGCTGTAGGTCTACTTGCATTGTTTGGTTCTCGAATTGAACCGGTCTTACGTGGATGCTGTAGTTGGAACCTGTTATAGCCTTTAGCAGTTCTTGGTATCCCGATCCCGTGGTTGAACGTACGGCAACTGGGAAAAAGATCACAACGTTCCTAGAGATCAACCAACTAAACTAGAAACTGTTATTACATTTATCTCTTATGTAAGCTACACATTTGTAACCCCTGGTCGTATTATCATAGTGGAAAGAAGAAGCTTCCTCTGTGGTATTATAACTAGGTATTTTTAGTCACTCGCCAGGGGTCGCTAGTGTCTGTCACGCAATCATTGTCGGTTATCTCTGCTTGATTTTGTTATGGTGGTGTGTGATGTTGCGGCATTCAACGTAGATCATACTATATTATGTAATTAGCAGATGGCAACATTTATAGCTTAATGGTACTTTTTATACGTGTATTTCTTAATTTATATTATGTGCGTATATATATGTACAGCGCCCGAGAGTAATTTTCATTTGCGCGTGCCCTGTAGAGAATAAATACTGCATGTGGCTTAAGATAATATCTGAAGGATTGCATCTGATCAGTAGCACAGCTTGCAGTCAATATATTAGGGCTAGGCCGTCCAAGAAGGCGGGTTATCTTACCCTGGGCGTAGTCTAGGTCCTAGATTCGACGTAAACAACTTACCTTCACAGAATGCCAGCAAAAATAGCAATATGTGTATCTTAGGCGACATGGCATAAATTAACTGAACGTGATATTATTATATCACAAACCCGTTGCAACGAGTCAAATACTAAATAAAACTAATCGAATCTAAATGCAGTCATAGATTTAGCAACTCGTTGATTCCGTTTCGAACATCCCGCGCGAGTCTTGCGTCACTCGTGAAAGTTGGTCATGTGATCGGAGATAAATGACGTCATGATAGCTAGCGATTAGATGATGGTCGCCTGCGTAATGGTTTAAGCAAAATATATATTTTTGTAACTTGAGAGTTTACGCTGCCGGCCTCTTCTTGCTCTCTTCTGTCTGTCTGTCTGTCTGTCTGTCTGTCTGTCTGTCTGTCTGTCTGTCTGTCTGTCTGAAACCCTCCCTCCCTCCACGTCCCACGATTCTTCACGTCATCCCTCATACTTATGAAGTCCATGGCAAAGGCCCATTACATACGTGCATTCAAAATATAAATGTTGTAATTTTTTTTAAATAGATTATAATTAGATGACATACACGTAGGCCTAGAACATGTTATAAGTAACTGGATATATTATCGTTGCATAGACAATCACTGTTTGCGTTGTACGTTTTTCGCTTCGCGAATAATGCTTGGCCTACCTCTGTCGCATTCTACAGCGTATTGGTTTTCTGGTCCACATTCTACCATGTTAGCAGCGGTGTTACCTTCGATCGGAAACCCAGTAGGC
The DNA here is from genome assembly GCA_964017155.1 of Oasisia sp. SBJ-2009. Taxonomy (NCBI): domain Eukaryota; kingdom Metazoa; phylum Annelida; class Polychaeta; order Sabellida; family Siboglinidae; genus Oasisia; species Oasisia sp. SBJ-2009. The sequence goes on from OZ024866.1 coordinate 24,718,754, forward strand.
ATAAAAGTTGCAATTAACTATCCGCACTGTTCCGAATAAATAACGTCGCAAATAAACAACACCAACCTCCGTCATTAGCTTTGTGGCCATTCACATGGAACCATATATGAGGTCTCAAAACAGCCCAAACTTGGCCTAAGGAACGACTTTTTTGTGATGCTTCTTGTGCGTATGCGTTGGGGAGTGTATTTTACAGGCAATTTAGGTGATTGGATGTTGTGAAAGGGAGGTTGACGATTGCTGCTTGAAAGGTTATAAGGTTTTCTATTTCAGTAATATGTGGTGGGATCATATTAGTGTAGAAGGGGCACATACCCCCATCATCCCATGGACCCGCCTACAAGTATACAGGTATTCACAGTGAGAGAAATAAGGAACTAAGAAATAAATAAACATATCAACAAAACTTACTAAATACAGAACATCGACGACTCTTTTCAAAGTAACTGGAACAGACAATTTATATAACGGCAAAACAGACGACACGATCAGCATCCAGGTGACTCGAATGTTCACGTAACTAGATGTACATCAGCAAATGTTTATTGTCAGTTACCATAGCATCATACTGTTCATGTGTCCAATCACGATCGTAGACCATAAGAAATTAAATGTCCTGTTATCACGTCGAAAACACAAGTTCTGAGGATCGTTGTCCGACCGAAGCATATGCACATTGACCGGTGTAGGCCTACGTGGACTTCTCGCCCGGCGCTGGCCGGACGGAATGTGGCGTCGCGTAGTTCGGTTTGAGCGTTATCTAACCGAAAGCGCATGTAAACGCCTGGTATAAATTGTAGAAAAGGACATACATGGACACTATTTGCTACATACATGTAGGCAGATTGTATTTGAATGCCCCGATTTCATTAGCAGACCCTGATGACAAACATATCACGGAGTCTTCTATGCACTGGTGGAGTCTGATGTTCACTGCCTGAGATTTATAATAAATGGTGAGCACTAATTGCATAACGGGGCAGTTGAGGACATTTGGCCATTTAAATAAACCAATATGTATTGTTTATAATATAACGATATGATAGTATATGGTGTATGCTAACGAGACATGTGATAAGAACACACCAGAAGCCATCATCACACAACACAGGGTACAAGTCTTGGAACTGGTGGTGAAGAAATCAAGATATAGGCGAGCAGTAAGTGAGGCAAAGGTGCGTAGTGTGGCTGGTGAAAGCAGCAACTTTGGCGTGAAGGTTGGGTTACTCCACGGATATCTGTTCTTCAAATTGATGGACGTCTTGACAGAGAAGGTGATAAAAATGCATAAGAATTAATGATGTTCGCCGATGACATAACGCTGTGTGGAGGAACTGAAGTAGACATGACAAAGTATCTGGAGACCTGGAGGAAGGCAAGATATGAAAGAAGAATAAGGGTTAGTCGACCCAAAACCCAGTTCATGGATTTTAAGTTCGAACGGAATGAAGAGGTAGACAAACCTACGGTAAAGATACAAGGAGACGAGCTGGAAAAAGTGACACACTTAAAATATCTAGGGTCAGTCGTGGAAGAAAAATTAGGAGGCACGGAAATTGAGATCAAGCAGAGAGTGGGTGCAGCGTGTAGAAATGGGAAGAAATGCAGCAGAGTGTTGTGCAACAAGAAGATGCAAGGGAAGTTTAAGGGGTATATCTATAAAAAAAAAACAGTAGTCAGACCAGCATTGATATACAGAGCAGAGACGAGTGCAGCAACAGAAGGACAAGAAGCAAGGATGATGAGATGAGGATGTTGAGATGGACTTGTGGAGTAACAATTTAAAGAAGATAAGACCGAAAACTAATCTATTATAGGAACAACCAGAGTAACACAAGCATCCAAAAAGATACAAGAGAAACGACTGAAATGGTGTGGGCTTGCAGGAATGAAGACCACATAGCAACAAGGGTACTGATGACAAACTTAGCAGGAAGAAAAAGAAAGGACTACCAATGACCCGGTGGAGAAATGTCTATAATACCCCAGCCACAGTGTCACGTTTTGGCCGTTATGCCCCGTTTCTGACCGCCACGTTCTTGAATTTCAAATTTTTTTGGCAGCGTGCCACGTTGTGCCACGTTGTCGCCACGTGCTAGCCACGCTGTCGCCTTGATTGTCCCGCTGTTAAAATCAAAGTCGGATTATGCCTCGCTGCCGCCACGCTATAGCGTCGCTGTAACCACGTTGTGCCACGTTATGCCTCGCTGCCGCCACGCAGCATCGTGTCGTAATGTACCACAACGTAGCAGAAACGCAGCACAACGCAGTACACGCGTTCTGTTCACGTTTTGTCAGTAGACATAATTCTTGAGGTCTTTCTTATTTCCAATCTTGAAGATTATCACCATCTTAGCGTTCTTCCACGCTGTGGGTATTCGACTTTCTGACACGTATTTAGTGTATAGCTTAGCAAGTATCTTCGAGATGGTATATTCTCCTGCTTTCAATGTCTCGACGTTTATATGGTCATTGCCTGTTGCTGTCCCATTCTTCATATCTTATGCTGCTGCTTCAACCTCCCATGATGTGGTCGCTGGTACATCATTTGGATCAGTGTGGATTTTGGTACTCTGTTCGGTGTCATATAGCTCGGTGTAGAATTCATGTATTCTTTCTATGATCTTATCTTGATCGTGGATTTCTCTACCCTGCTTTTCTAGGGATGTTATCTGTCTAGTCTGTCTTGGCCTAGCTTCTGCGTTCTTCGGACTTTCCTCAGGCTCTCTGATGTCAGGATCGTTTCTCGTATAATCTCTTGTTTGCATTTCTTGATGTCCTCTCTTGCTTTCTCTTTGATGGTCTTGCATATTTCTGCGTACTCTATTCGAGGTGTATCTTCGCCGTTTCCAACCATTTCTCGTCGTTTCATCACCAGGGCTCTTATTGGTGACAATAATATTATCCTCGATATGCATGCATGTATGTATGTATGCATGTATGTATGTATGCATGTATGTATGTATACATGCATGCATGCATGCATGCATGTATGTATGTATGCATAGAATGCATGACGTAGACATAATTGTATGTAAATCCCCGCGCTATAATGACAGTTAGTATCTCGTTTTATATCAATGAATTATGCTAATGATAATCTACATATTCTACATATTACATTTAAATAGATAGGTTGGGCTCTCGATAAACAAGTGAGCTTTCTTGTCAATTAAACTGTCATTTATATAAGATTTTCTAGGGAGCAATCTTGTCAAATCTTGTTAAATAATATAACAAAAATAGCACGACATTGAGCGCATTCTCTAAATTGCTGTAAAACGTTGCTCAACAGAAACATATTACATCAAACATGCATTACAACTTTAAATACAACTTAAAATCCAGATGTTTTCTAAATGTATTTTCGTCGGTGTCAGTTTTTTGGCAGAGTATATATTCATTCAGTGGCACCATGCATTGTATATGTCCACTAGAGAGTTACAGCGCCTGCGTACTCTTGGAAACACAAGGAAAGTGCACCGGGTTAGCTGGTTGGAGTTGCATCCAGCAACACTGTATTCATGTGTTACATTTATAAATATGAACTATCACCTTCGCGAATTTGCATTTTTATTAAAAGAATAATCATTTCAAACTAGTCTTCTTGGACCAACTGCGGTGCTGCTACTGCTAGGTAGAGGTCGCTCTAACGATCGACGCACGGTAAAGCTACTTATATGACGGAAATTAACGAGTTTTGCCGACACAATTACGTATGTAAATTACTTCGAAACTCCGAGCAGACGATAGCGCAACGACATGGAGGCGTTTTGATTGTAAAAGTTATCGGGATTTCGTTTAAATTCCAACAGTTTGATTACATAGCTCGTAAGTATATATCTAACAACATTGACGAATACGGCTGTGTTGTTATTAAGACGAATTACACAATATAATGTAGACATTTGACTAAAAACATGTCGGCAACGCAGACGGGAAGACGGCGAAACACAAACACGCCACGTCGCTTGGATCCTTAGAAAACGTGATGACTCCATAGAATAGTGATAATGTATATTTCACTCAGTGTCAACTAGAGGTGACAAATTCGATTAGTCTGTGGTTAATTACATTTTAACGCGGATGGTCCAACTTATAATAGGTATTCATAGATGCTGTGATGGGGCACATATTTCAATTAAATTTGTATTCGATATTTTTTACTAACTAGACAATTGACTGTGTAATTACTAATTAGCTTGTAAACCTCAGTATACACTGTATATAATAACTGAAACAATTATTCACTCATATTAACAAATGTGTATACACAATTATGGCCCTAATTGGAAAGATTTTATATTCACTGATAAAATGTGATACATTATTTAATTGATTAAACCAGTTAGTTATGTCTGGAACTAAAGTCTAAACATACATAGTGAAGCAAGATTATCAGATCTTGTAGTTTCCCACACACATCTGCGCAGTGATTTTCTTACCAAAATAAGTTAAACATAAAATTACCAATACATGTTACTGAATTTCCTTTGTTTTCTAATTAATATACATGTAAAGTAATAATACTAATAAATAAATTATGTTTATTAGACACCTATCATTTAATTATTATAATAATTCATTATTATAAAATATAATTATTATAATTTATTTATATTTCTCCTATACTAGTCATCACTAGATTTTATAGTAGATCATTAATTCTTGTAGCCACAATTGGCAAAAGTAGCCAATATAATGGTGCTTCCATAACCAAATATGAATCATCTGAAGAAAGACAGCTCTCCCCTTTTGAACATGTCTAATTAAGCATCAGAAAATTCTTCACAAATATATATGTTTACAGAACAATTTGCCAATTTATTTAGTCTAGCCTAAATAACAATGATTCACATACACCAGCTTGTAGTTGAACAGCCACCCCATATGCAAAGGTATTTTGACCATATTTACTAAGTCATAGAATGTGGCCGCTGTGTGGGTGGACAGTGGACACCTAGCAAACAGCCTCCTATCCTCCATTAACAATAGTTTACAATAGTTTACAATAGTTTACAATAGTTTACAATAGTTTACAATAGTTTACAATAGTTTACAATAGGTTACAATACTTTACAATACTTTACAATATTTTACCAAAAAATCCAAATTTTACAAGATTTTACAAGATTGCCAAGTAGAGAATTAATTCTAGATGGCAGATCAACAAGCAAGCCCTTTGGCTTATTGAAGGTCTAAAGTATATATACATCGATCTTTTAGAAGTTTATCCAACCCTCCTTAGATGACATTATACAAGTAAATTATATATGGGGATAAGGACAGACAAACCAGTCTGAATCTACTAACACAGCACCAGACAGACTGCATGGCTCATGAGCATGACATTGACAAGCACCATGGAAAATAATATTGCATATAGACAGCTGGTTTTTTGACTGCCAAGTGACCATTGCAGAAAGCAAGATAAACATATATTGAAATGTGAGATGCTGGGTGGTTGGTGTCCACTCTGCATGGCTACTGAGATTAGCATAGTGATAATATTAATTGCAACACTGCTAGCCTTTATGCTTGACAATTGAAGCTCATAGGCACGACAGACAAAATCATTTGGTGTAATCATAAACAGGAACAGGCGAAAGTCAGCATTGGAGCACGGAACACCAAACATCTACATGGTGAAAAAGCAATTTAAAACAAATATGTTTTTTGAGGTTTTTTACGAAAGGAGGCTGTAGTTTCAGAAGGTTTAATTGGACTTGATTCCAGATTGTCGGAACAGCTACAGAGAAAGTGCATTTGCCAATATATTGCTAAGCTCTAGGAACAAAATGTTGTTTGGAAATGAATGATCTAAATACAGTGCTGATGAGGCCGCCATTAGGTTGTCAAAAGTTCCAGCGAACAAAACACAGGATTCAGCAGATAACTACACTTCCAAGTCAGAAATTACCGTTTTCTTATTTCCTTTGTCAGAAACACCTGTGACCATAAGTGCCAGCTTTAATTGCAGAAGCAATTTTTTTGTGGCAATTTTTTGTGGCAATATGTTGAACTGATACTACGTTTACTGACACTAGTACTTGTGAATTTTGTTTTCAGGCAAGCATGTCGGCGTTAGACAAAGCAAGGAAGTTTCTCGAAGTGGGGATGCAACAGGAACTGTGCAAGATGATGTCCTCAGGTAACTTTAACGAAACACTGTTTTTGAGACATAATACTAGTAAAGTATGTGAGTGCTTGATTGCATAGATGTCTCGAAAGCCATGTATTATTGCCATTTGATATCAATGACATTTTGTATAGTTTGTATAGATGCATTTGGAGTGGTCTTACAATTCTGGGATGAATATGTTCTGGTTGTTATCGTGCCCTGCAGGTTTAAAATATCGCCTCAATACAGTGATTGAGAATAACAAAAATAGCCATGGGATGACCAGGTGGTTGACAGTTATGACAGTAATATTGACCAAATATTAGAGAATGCACAACTTTGTTACATAAACACCATAATGCATTTGAAGATGGTTGTTTTTTCAAAATGACAAATGCCATTGATAGACCTTAGTCATGAGACTGTAAAATTGTCAAGTAATATTTGTATTTCTACACTATTGACATGAGGGTAGACAAGCATTATTGTAACAGTATCCTCTTCATTTTGCCAAGTCCATTACATAATGCAAATAATTTAAGTGATTGATTATGTTATATTTTACGAAATTACTTGTACATCAGGAATTTATGCAGCATCCAATTTTTTTACTTCTGTGACAATCCACAGAGTTTGTGAATGTAAACAAGCTGGAGGTGACCCCATTCATGGCTGTCATGCGCATGATCAAGCTGGAGTGTGGTGAGAACCGGCCGGAGTTGTACAAGATGCTGGTGACAATCCTGCATGACTACAACCCCCTTGGGGGCCCACAGCACAGACAATTGGTAGGACTTCTCCTTGTCTACCTGTATAGTCTGGGGTGGAGTTTCTCTTTCTTTCCCCTTATTTGTTCAACTCATTTAATTTTTATAAGTATCCCAAGTCAAATCATGTTTGGATTCATCCATGCTTGTCTCATATTTCTTACATATTTTTACTCATTTATTTCCTAAGTGGTTCAAACTTCTCATTGTCAGATCTCACCAGCAGCAGTAATAAACTGCGTATACACACACATGTATATTCATTTTTAATTGTACAAACTTGGTCATGACTAACATTTGCTTAATTTGATCTTGAAAATAGTTTTATTCTATTTTAGTTGTAAAACTATAAATGCATATACATTCTATATTACTATTATTATTTTAGGATGGCCAATGTTTTTTTCAGCCACGCACGTGCTAAAAAGATGAGGTTGGGTGAGAAAACAACTGTGTTAACATTTCAGAGAAAACCATTGAGAGGAAAAAACTGCGATTGCGTCGGGTGGCAGCCTTGAAGGTTCACCTTGCTAATCTGGGTCAAGAATGGTCACGTGATGAAGTGATTTTTTTTGTTTGATTGGTACTCACATTACTTGAGTTACTGGCACAGCTGAATCAAAGTCGGCCTAGGTTTCAGTTGTATTATTATTTTTAATGGTTTATGCCTGGTCTTGATTTATTTTCAGACAATCAAATACATAAATATTTTGCTTGATGGCCACCCTGAGTTAGCGGACTACTTGGTGAGCATTCTACCACCCGTGTCAGTGGCGAGCAGTTCCCAGCATGCACTGCACACAATGGCTGGTAATTCAACCCAGCAGGCAGAATACACTCTCAACAAAAGGTGGGTTAATTGTGGATGCAGACTCTTCATAAAAAAGCAAACTTTTATTTAATAACTTAAAGTGGGCTGAGATTGCTGAACAACCATTGCCAAAGCATAAGAACATAACATTTACAGGATACATGACCATGCTCTGATGAGCATGGAGCCACGGTATATTTGAAATAAGTGTCAAACTTTGACATATTTGGCACTGTGTGCCGTCATGATACTTGAGTTCGATTTGGTTTGATTCGCCCCAATCTAATCAAAGTAAATTTGTTTTATTTATTTATTTAAATAACAGACATTACTGGGTGAAAACAATATTTGCCGCAAATGTTGGTCTTCAATTTTCTGAAAATTGGAATTAAAAAGTCGTTAAAAGGTCTTATAATATAAGATTGATCACATATTATGTGATCAACTAACACATGCAAGAAACCTGCAAGTAGTCAAATGTACAGCATGCCTGCTGCACTGGTGATGACCGTTGACATAAGATGACGGTTCCTACTAACTCTCATATTCATGACAACATGAGAGTGCAGTGGTACATGGGTAAAGCTTTGGACTCTCGACTAAGAAAACATGGGTTCAAATCCTGTACTGCCATTTGAAACCTTGGGAAAGTTTTTCACTCTACATTGCCCCATTTCACTCAGCTGTATGAATAAGTACTTGGCTATAGACAGTGGAGGATATTTGTACAAGCAATCTTCGCACATTAATTGCAGCATGGTTAGATGCCTCCCAGAGAAGTTGAGACGATGTTTGACTGAACAAGTTTGCCAGGGAAGTAAAGTGTAACGCACTTTGATCAGTCCTGAGGACTGGATACTGCGCTATATAAGAACTTACGAGGGGTACCATACAGGTCATGGTCTAGGGGCATCTCGATGATGAGATCATGGCCGGGGATGCACAAAGTCATGGTAGAAAAAAGACAAATATTCTTTTTTAAATAAACAAAACTGAATTAGAAATGCTGCCATCAGCTTGTAGTTCTTCCTCTCTGTTGACAGGCCTCTGGAGCTGGTGGTCGACACCAGCAACATCCTGCCAGTGACCTCAAAGAAGTTGCGAAAGCAGGAGCCCGTGAAATTCTACAACTTCACGACGCCAGCCGTGAATGCATACGTGGCCTCGCAGGGCGTTCCCACCAAAATCACGTCTGGCCCACGCCCCTCCCCACCCCCCGTCCTGCCGATTGCCTCCTACATGTCGGGGACGACCAACGTTCTGCTGCCATCGATAGCCGAGTCAGGCAAGATGACGAAAGTGAACCTACCATCTCAGATCCAGGTGGCGCCAGTGATCAGCTCGGTCGTTGCTTTGGCAACGGAAGTGTGCGCCGCCACGGTGTCGGTGCAGAACTCGTTGTCGAAGACGTTCAAGCCGCAGCCCCAGAATGCACTGGGGGTGGCGATGGGCTCCCCGCATGAGATCGATCGGAACCAGAAGATGCTCAGCGAGCAGCGCCGTCTTGTGATGATTACCGACAGCTTCTGGAAGGACTGTCAGACGACAGATCTGTCGGTGGTTGGCATTAACAAGGTGCAGATGTGTACATCTCTAGGCACTGTCACCGCGTCAGTCGCCTCTCCTAAATGTGTCACCAACTCAAAGTCTGTGGACGGAAAAGGTTTCGGCCGGAAACTAGTGAAGAAGGAGCCAGGTTTATCATCAACCATACCTGCTAATGTCTTGACTCTCACTAAACCGGCCATTCCACTGCAGCCGGCAGCTAAGGTGTCAAATGGCGAGGCCAAGTCAACAGCAAAAAATGTCACGAAGCAGGGTAAGTCAATTGTGGCGGGTGTGACTGAAAGTGCAAAGGTCACCAGGAACCTGGCATCGTTCCCATACGGGCAGCAGATGTTGTTCTCCAATGGAAAGAAGCAGAGTATTGTGGTGAACTCGCCACATCAGTTGAGTTGGCCGGCACAGATCTCTGACGGACAGACCGCGGACGACGGACCCAGGCACCCGACTGAGGCTCGGCCAATCAGACAGCTCCCTGTTTTCGCTGCGGGAGCACAGCCACAGCAGGAGTCTTCTCTTGTGACGGTTACATTACCAGCAAGAACCCCACTTCAGTGCTTGCAGCAGATGGTGGAAAACACAGGTAAGGTCTCCTGTTTAACTACCGGTGGTCATTAGTTTTGTGCATATTCTGGAATGTTATTATAGCAACTGACTTCGCCAGTCGCTACTGTGTAAGCCATGGGAACAGCGCAAACATCCGCCCTAATTTGAAGTTGGATACACTGGTGGGAATCCCAGTATCATGACCCATTCGCATCCTGTACATAGCATGTAACTCGAGCTGAAATCACCAGAAATTATATGACATGCCCGGAGGCGACCATACTCCTCATGGGCGATTTCATTGGCTGATGCTAAAAGTTGAGTTTTTCAAAATGATGTGCCAGAGGTAGTGAAAACTGGTACTGATATAAATCTGCTGCAGTGACCCCTGGTGTACAAGGATGACGCAGAGTAGATTTTCTTCATGTATTATGTCAGGAACTTTACTATTGCATCATGGGTGATGACAATTGTGAGTAAAGTCCACAAATTTACATTTGCACATCATCCTGGATATATAATTTGTAATAATAGGAAATAATAGCAGTTGATAGCCACAATAGTTATTTTATATAATTTGAACTCGTATCAAAACTATAACCCTAACTGTCACTTATCACGTAATGCTGTGAAGCCCTGTTAGCTAATTTGTCACCCGCCTGAGGACTTGTCTTTATGCTGCTAGGTAAGGACAGGGACATGGGCTACGTTGACAGGATACGCGATCAGCTGATGAACTCAATCAACGACATAGACGACACTGACACAGATGTGTCGAGCACAACAGAACCTGTCAACAGTGTCACCAGTGTCACCAAAATTGTCACCACGTCGCCCGAGTCGGGTCACGTCACCGTGACAGTCAGCCGGTCTGACATTGGTCCTCCGGAGAGGTCTGCTGGACCACTGATGGATGGTCTGTCGATGTGTGGACCAGGAGGGCAGACCAATGTGAGCAGGTCAGACTTGTTGGATACAAACAGTGAAGAAGACGTCATCGTGATGAGTCAGTATGACGGCACTTCTGACTGTGACAGCTCTGTTGACCCTGACACTCAGTCGGAGAGAAGCTCCCCCAAATTGTCCCCCCTTGATCTGCCAGCCGAATGGGGCTTTGAGCCACATGGTTACCTGGCCCGCCTGACTGACACGCCCTCGCCCCCCAGCTACACAGACCCCTGGGGGCGACAACAAGGTAAGGCCAAGGAGAAGAAACGTCCGTCTAAAAAGAAACGGCGAAAGTAGAAGAAAGTGCCATAACTAGAAGTTGTCTTTGTGAGGTTTTGTGTTGTTCTAGTTATGATTTTATTTTCATTTATTCTGCGTAACCTTGCAGAGATGTTGTGCAATTTAAACACAATTTTGTATGATTAATTTTGAGAATATATTGACTTTCGAGAATGTTGTATTGACTGGGTCGAGATTGGAATGTGCAAAGAAATGTTTCTTTCACATACTTTTAATTAGAACCGAGTGCTTTCTAAATAATTTTGTTGTCTAATTTGGAATAATTTGCAGTTTCATTTACAGTTTGAGAAAGTTTCATGGTTTCAGGTTGTAAAATAGAAAAATATACAATTTGTTCATTGAAATGGTTCTGAAATAAGTGAAAATTGAATAATCACCATCATATAGCTGACTGGCTGAATACCTGTTGTTTAATTACATCCGCCCGCTAATAAGTCTATCCTCTGAAATGTTTATATTATCAAAAACAGATGACGTAAATGAATTTTTTTACAACTTAAGACGTTAGTCTAGCAGCTATCTAAATTTCCTAGTAATGATTTGGGTCACACATAAATGGATTTACATTGGTGACGGTTTTGGTGCTGTGTCGATTCTGAAAGATGATTTAAATTAAAAGGTAGGAGAGGCGCCATCTAGTGATTTAATAGTTTTTAAGCCATAATATTAACTGATACAAAATTAGTCTTATTTCATTTTTATTATAAAGTTAGCATGATAGCCTGTCATCATGCGAGTTAATTGAAAAACAGTTCACACAAGTGGGTGAAAAATTGCTGCTTGGATAATCGAGGCTATTACTGTTCATGACTTATTAGCCATGCCAACAGCCATTATAATTAATTTGAAGTGTTGTTACAGCTCACTGAAAGTTACTTGAATTTTAAATGCAATGTGCTTTCAGCAAGGTAGGGCTTGTGGCTTTGTTGATATGAAACAAATACGCAAAAGCAAGAAAGTAAATTATATATTGTTTTTCAGTGATCACACAACCTAGGTTTGTGACTTCGCAGCCATTCAAAGCGTTGTATGGTTAGCCATGGAATTATGTTTAAGCAGTTGTGTGACTGAATGTTTTGCATGAAATTATGTTGTGATTTTTCACTGAATATTACTTGAATTGTTTGTTCAATATAAAAATAAACAACACGTAACTTTTTAATATATTGTTCATAGCTCCAAGAATGCTTTAATTGTATGATTTGACCAAACATTTGTCGATGAGTACGACATTTCGACCCGTCAGCTACAGGCATTGTTCATGTACTTGTTTCACGTACGTTGGCTCATCGACAAATTGTTGTTCCAAAGTAAGTCAAATCATATCAAATCATACAATAAACACACAAGTTGGCAACTTAATTTTTTTCACAATTGGGCAATAAGATCCTTTCTCAGTGTTAAAATATATCTCATGGTAATGTGGATTGTTTAAAATAGCAACTAAAAGCAAAGCATACCTTGTAGGAAACATCACCATGGTGTACTAGATGATAATGATTTAGACTTGCCAAGACGATGTAGCTATATGGTTTGGATTATTGTGTTTTGGATACTCCCAAAAATCCATATATTTTTGAAATAACCACAGGGTAATGTAAACAAACTGTATCAAAAATGTTGCAACGGAACATAGTTTTAAAGATTCAAAATAAAATATTTTTTTAATGCTAAACGTTTTATGCAGATTGTGGCGATCATAGCAATCCTATCAAGATAGCAACACATAATTTTTAGTTCTGGAATATTGTACTTTTAGATGTGGTATGAATAATGGCTGTTTTGTTTACCATGGATGTGGCTGATCAAGCAACATTGATTTTATTCAGCATAAAATTATGTTAATGGCATATTTTACAAATATCTTTTCTAGTTGCCATACCTACCTGTAACGGTCCAATTGTAATTGATTTGAAATGTTACAAGTGTAATTGTAATAGATGAAACAAATGGAAAGCATTTCTAACCAAATTTGTGCACAACTGGAGACAGCAATGTTTACAAAGTCTTCTATATTGTAAATATTTACACTGCTGGGTTACTTTTTGAATAAATTAACCAATACTGTTACTGCAATTAACTTGGTACAGTATACAGGCTCTGGTGTCAACACCGCCACCATTGTGTGAGCCCAGCATCTCTACCAACTATGCACACCAGGCAGTTGTGCATCCAAAACACAACTAGAAATATATGCCAAATTTGGATGCAAGATTTGCTTTTTTGAATAAATTTCCACAACTTTCCGTATATTAATGTCGTGCATTTTTACTTTAAATTACCACAATCTGTAGAATTTATCAATTTGTTTAATTAGTGTGGCTTTTGCATCCCTAAGCCATGGAGGTATATAATGATAGTAATACAAACATTATACTACAAGATTTAGACACAATAGTTTATCTAAAATTTAGATGTATATATTGCAGTTATACACTGGTAAGTTGGTAACTAATTAGACAAAGAAAAATGCAGTGGTATTGTCATTTTTATTATTATTTACATTTTCACATCATTTAATTAAGTTGACATTAAAAGAAGAGAACAGCACTGAATGTTCTAACTGTACAGGCGCGACCACGTAAGTTGTTTCATGGACTAGAACTGGGCCACATGTCACAACAGATACATCACATATGTCAACAAAAATATGCGACCCATTTACCAAAAAATTTGCAAATAACTGACTCCATATACATTACAAAATCCATCCAATTTAACAGGCATTTTTCAAGATGACCAACGATGACGCTACAGTACAATAATACAGTACAATAATTATTATTTGAATATACAGCTTGTACTGTGGCTCATCAAAACAGGTTTCAACTGTTGATATTTCAGAACATACACACAGCTGAACCACTATTTAAGGGCACCTCTGCAATGCAGCCCCCTGCAATTAAGGTCACCTTAAGGCTGTAAAAATAATTTTGTATAGTATCTGATTTTTAGTCCCACTAATATGGTCACCACGCCATTCCGACCTCCGTCCAGATCTACAGAAGTTTGTACTGTATAACACAATTGGCACAAGACAATTCGAACCTGGAATCTGTCAATACATAGTACAGTGTACACTGTGTTACTACATCCCACGTAAAGGAATGGAGTTGTAAACATGTCTCTCAGACGGGTGACTGAAGGGGGCTGCTAACTGGTGTCTACATCAGGAGAAGGACAAGAACCAATCTAGGGGTAAATACGTAGCCCGCCGTCAACTGCTGGCTGGCAGCTTCATATTAGAAACCAAATGATAAAATGTGACCATCGTCACTTATTAAACTTGAGGCTTTATGGAATGTCAAGAACACAGACAACAAAGACTGACCTGTTACGTTGAAATATAATATATATTCAGTTGAATTTTTTAACGTACACCATCAGAAGTCTTAAAGACTGTTCGCGGTTTATGAGCAACATTTGTATTGATTTGCCAACATCACACAATAACAATAAGTTGTATGTATGTCTAGACATTAAGTGTGTTTAGATGTGTCTAAACATAGACCTTGTCTTTTGCCACGCTCACTAATGCGATTTTTATCATGTAAAACAGTAATGTGGTGACAAAATAGACCATGGTAACTATAACTGTAACCATTCTACCGATGGGCATTTCTGCTTGTCAAAACTGTTGGACAACCTCTTAAATTTGCTTGAATCATTAATTTTTGAGTTATATTAATCTACGCTTTTTGAATTAGCTCGAATCATTCATTCATGCTTTGACGATGTTTCAATCATACCTTTCGTTCAGAATTTGATTGGTGAGGCTAAAAAATACAACAGGTTTTTGTAAGAAATACGAGTCTGATTAACAAATTACAATAGCAATTCTAAATTTTCAGTTATACAAGGGCACTTTGTTCACAATTTAAAATACCTGCCTAGTTTAATTCCCAGTGCGGTCACCACATGTGTTTATAAGTACAGATGAACAATATCAAACTTAATAACATCTCACATAAATATGCTCTACTATCACCAGCCATCTCTTCTCTGCAAGTAAAAGTGCATTTCTGGGGACCAATAAATTTTGCCACAATGTCACATGTTAAATTTACGTCACTCGGATGAAATTGTTTGAGTTGTTGTACTCAAAGGCTGTGACCTTGGTTGTCATAGCATCAAGCTGGTCAGTGGTCATTCCAAGTCCAGACAAATGTTGGAAGAATACTGGTTTCTCCACCTGAATGGTCAGATTCTGAACGCCGGCCTCTTTGAATAGCACAGTCACCTGGAAAAACATGGTCTACTGTTAGGGTCGGCTTCTTGACAAGTTGTTTATTTGAACTTTTTTGACATCAGAAATTGCATTAATATGAATATGATATAGCTGGGAATCCATGTACCACTATATTGGGTGATTCAGCAAGTGATCAACGAGGTTCATATTGCATAAACACAAGACTTAATGACGTTGCACCCACAAAACAGGAATGAATTTGGAGTGCTTGCACTGTGAACACCAATGAGACTGACTCACAGTGCAGACTATTGCTGTGAACACCAATGAGACTGACTCACGGTGCACACTATTGCTGTGAACACCAATGAGACTGACTCACGGTGCACACTATTGCTGTGAACACCAATGAGACTGACTCACGGTGCACACTATTGCTGTGAACACCAATGAGACTGACTCACGGTGCACACTATTGCTGTGAACACCAATGAGACTGACTCACGGTGCACACTATTGCTGTGAACACCAATGAGACTGACTCACGGTGCACACTATTGCTGTGAACACCAATGAGACTGACTCACGGTGCACACTATTGCTGTGAACACCAATGAGACTGACTCACGGTGCACACTATTGCTGTGAACACCAATGAGACTGACTCACGGTGCACACTATTGCTGTGAACACCAATGAGACTGACTCACGGTGCACACTATTGCTGTGAACACCAATGAGACTGACTCACGGTGCACACTATTGCTGTGAACACCAATGAGACTGACTCACGGTGCACACTATTGCTGTGAACACCAATGAGACTGACTCACGGTGCACACTATTGCTGTGAACACCAATGAGACTGACTCACCGTGCACACTATTGCTGTGAACACCAATGAGACTGACTCACGGTGCACACTATTGCTGTGAACACCAATGAGACTGACTCACGGTGCACACTATTGCTGTGAACACCAATGAGACTGACTCACGGTGCACACTATTGCTGTGAACACCAATGAGACTGACTCACGGTGCACACCATTGCTGTGAACACCAATGAGACTGACTCACGGTGCACACTATTGCTGTGAACACCAATGAGACTGACTCACGGTGCACACCATTGCTGTGAACACCAATGAGACTGACTCACGGTGCACACTATTGCTGTGAACACCAATGAGACTGACTCACGGTGCACACCATTGCTGTGAACACCAATGAGACTGACTCACGGTGCACACCATTGCTGTGAACACCAGTGAGAATGACTCACAGTGCACACCATTGCTGTGAACACCAATGAGACTGACTCACGGTGCACACTATTGCTGTGAACACCAGTGAGACTGACTCACAGTGCACACTATTGCTGTGAACACCAGTGAGACTGACTCACGGTGCACACTATTGCTGTGAACACCAGTGAGACTGACTCACGGTGCACACTATTGCTGTGAACACCAATGAGACTGACTAGACTGACTACTGTACTAGATTAGTGGACACCAGTTCCACGATGCCCCTGTCCCTGCCTCACCTGCGACACCACGGCCTGGTCACTGGCTTCTGTCTTCACCTGGACATGCAGAATACCCGCAACAACATTCGACGAGTGGCGCCAGAAATGCTCATTGCGAAAACTTACAACTCCCTCTATGGACGACAACTGGAACCAGAAAAGCAAAATACACATATTTGTAGTACATGAAAATTTGAATATGAACAATTAAGTTAATTACGGCCAAACCCTACATTTGTGCATGGTATATGATAACCCTAGAGTGAGTAGGATGTGAAACCCAATTTTTTACTAACTCGGAAAGCTGAGTAGTCCATTTCAGCAATAAATAATGGCCAATATGTTTTAAATGGGGTACAAAAATTGTTTAATAATCTTCCCAGTCATGCTATGTATTACATGACAAACTTGCCAAGAACTACGGTCACCCAGACTCAGACTGGTTCCATTGCTGATCGTCTCCACAAAAAGATAGAATCTTGCCATCTGCATGTTTACCCTGAGCCTCTCACCATTAGATAGGGTGGTGTGTGTTTATGACTTATAATATTAAGCATTACTTCCAAGCAGTTATGTTAATATCATTGGTTAATAATCAATGGCTGGTTAATGTTGTGGAAATGATTTTGTGGGCAGGTCATTTTTAGTACGAAAGTTGCAAGCATATCACTAAACTCAATCTGGTCAGTAGTAAAAACTTTATTTCATGATGGTAACCATGTCACGTGGTATCTTGTGATTTCCAATGGGCCGCCATCACCCAACACGCTCTTGCATACACACAATAAAGCTTAGATAAAATATATACTTCAGAGCAACACTAATAAAATAATATAAAAATATATAAGATTTAAAAAAATAAAAATGTAATTATAAAAATTAAATATACAATTATAAAAACAATATTAATTTTATAATAAATTACACTAATACTAAAATATTAAAACTAATAATAGTAAATTAATAAATGTATTTAATTTATAAAATACAACAATTATAAATAAGACAAATACACACAACGAATTATACTAAGTATTCGTCCTTCGTTTAAGTGGACATTAAAGTATATAACTGCATATTTATTG
Organism: Oasisia sp. SBJ-2009; assembly: GCA_964017155.1. NCBI lineage: Eukaryota > Metazoa > Annelida > Polychaeta > Sabellida > Siboglinidae > Oasisia > Oasisia sp. SBJ-2009. The sequence goes on from OZ024866.1 coordinate 24,736,614, forward strand.
CATATTTATTATACAATCACATCCTGTATATTGCTCATTATTTTATCTGTTTTTCTACTTACTGTTTCTATATCTAACTTATAACCTTACTTATTTTTTATGTATTCATTTTTAACATATTTGATCTTTTATAGGCTACTTAGATGTGCTAATGTATGTACCAATTGTATATGGGTTTATACCTGAAATAAATGTATTCGTATAACAATTAAACAGTTGTAACAATTTATTTGTATAACGTTATAAGTAGGAGCGATGAGATTACAGTATGGTCTTATCCAGCACTGTTGAGGGTGTTTACCTTCTGGAGGGCGAGGGCGAGTCCCTCCTCCTGTTCCTCCGGGGTCCGGAGCAACAGGATGTTGCAGGTGCGTTTGACAAGAGGGATGACACTGAGGAAGATGAGCGTGGCGATGAACAGGGAGCAGATCGGGTCGGCGATGTTCCAGCCAAACGCCTCAATGAGGAGGGTGGAGATGATCACCCCCACACTGCCCAGGGTGTCGGCCAGCACGTGCAGAAACACTCCTGCAACACACACCAAATACGACCACCTCTGTAATACAACCACCTCTGTAATACAACCACCGTGGTTGATATTTATGTAGCAGCGATGTACAGGAATGAGTCGAGCCAAGACGACCATCTCGCTGTTCACATAAGTTTTTTGCATCTCAAAAGTGAACTAAATCCCCAGAGATTCTGGCCCACAAGTGAAACAGTCGAATCATTAAGCATTCTGTCACAACAAGGTTTCACTGGAAACATGTTAACAAGAATGTCAATGTCTCTGAAAGTCATAAGCACTATCTTACTGTCCAACAAAATGACACACTTGGCATTGGTTCAACCTTATGTCTACAAACGTGTCGATTTCTACAATTCAAAATTTGCATTAAAATGTTGGGATCCCACCAATCACGTATCAGTCTTGAAATCGGGGTGGGTATTTGCACCCTTTCAACGGCTCATACAGTAGCGACTGGCAAAGTCAATTGTTATAATTGCATCGTTCAAATGCGCTCACTCCCCAGCTTTACAGAGATGATCTGCCAGCGGTAGTAGCGTAGTAATGTCGGTCTCACCCTCCATGTTTGTGTTCTTCGTGATGTCATTGTGTTCCTGACCACCACCGTGACTGTGGCCGTGACCACCGTGTGAGTGACCGTGACTAGACTGACTGGGACAGGGCTGACCACCGTGGGAGTGGGCGTGGCTGAACGAGAATATGCCAATGATGTTGACGAGGAAGCCGGCAACTGACACAGCCTGAAACAAAACAACACAACAGCCGTAAGATTCATCTGTGGTTGGGGTGAAATTTGTTTGATCAGGTAAATATCTTGGGTATATTATCACAGAAGATATATATATATGACAATGATGACATATCTAGGCAATACAAGAGAATTTATGTTCAGGGTAATGCCTTGATCCAAAAGTTTTACATGTGTACAGAATCTGTAAAATGTACTTTATTTAAATTTATATTGTACTTCATTATATACATGCCAGCTGTGATGTTGCCATAGAGCTGAGTCAATGAGAAAACTGTGTGTAGCACACAATAATGTGTTTAGATTGTTAGGCAATGAACCACAATATTGTAGTGTGAATTATATGTTTGTGCCAAAAGGCTTACCCACATGTAAAATGTTAATAAGAAAAAAATGGTATTGTTTTTGGACGTGTATAGTTAGATTGGGCAATGCAATACTACAGAGTATCATGAATAGTGATGCTCTGTATACTTCACCACTGGGTCGCCATTGGCGGAAAATGCTTTATAAATATAGTTATTAGTCATACTTTAGTTTACCTTTTTTATATGGATGTACATTCCGGAATAAACTTATTGAATTGAATTCCAAGTAGATGCACATTAAATAAGTCTTCAACACAAAAATGATCAACCACAGTCACAAGTATATAAGATTAAAAGGAGGGTGAAAGTTCCTCTGCCTTGTTAAATTGCCAGAGCAGTAATTTGTTATAGGAAGTGGACTGTCAAGAACATGGAAAAGTCCAACATCAAAGGATATTGCAGTTAACTCTGCTCACATAATTGCCAATCAATTTTGTTTTGAAACTGGATGTTTTGTTTACCATTTGAAAGCGTTGCAGGTGGAATCTTTCATATTGCGAACATTGTTTTGAGCTTAACAAAGTAACGAAACAAATTGGCAGGATGCAAACCTTCAACATGCATGGTTTAGTAACATCAATGTAATATTTAATTACAAAAAAATAGAAGCTGGCACCGTAGCATTAAGTACAAACAAAATAAACTTTTCAAGTACAATATCAAGTACAAGTACTTTATTGATATTAAAAATATATTAATGCTTATGCTTTTAAGAAATTATTTATAAAATGCCACATTGGTGACATGCTTTGAGTACACCGTACCAGGAGTCTCTCAGTGTGGATGTCCGGCGGGTCAAACAGACGGCCGAGTCCCGCGGTCAGCACAAAGAAGGAAATAACAACCAGGAAGAGAGCATTGATGAACCCAGAGAGAATCTCCACTCGGTCAAACCTGCAACATACGTTTTGGTTAAACTTACAACATATGATTCAGTCAAACCTACAATACACGTTTTGGTTAAACTTACAACATATGATTCAGTCAAACCTACAATATACGTTTTGGTTAAGCTTACAACATATGACTCAGTCAAACCTGCAACATACGACTTGGTCAAACCTACAATATAAACATTTAAGCTTGACAAGTGGAGCTGTCTGTCTTGCTGGCGTGAACATTGAGAGTAAATGTGAAGGTTGTTTACATGTATGGGACTGGTAGGTGATTGTGCATATTTTAAACATGATACGGAATTGCACGGGGAGCCAATGCAGTGATTGCAAGAGTGACACTAAGCATGCGAAATGAGGAGACTGGGAAACTACACTTGCCAAACAATGCTGGACATATTGAAGTTTAGAAATCTCTTTACTGGTAATACTATGAAGGAGGGAAATACATTAATCAACTCTACTACTAACAAGAGCTGTTGCGATAGTTCATTAATTATGTAAACTACTCTTCCACATACATTGGTGAAACCAAGAGAACACTCAGCCAGAGATTCGAAGAACATACAAACCTGGATAAACCAACAGGAGTAGGAAACCATTGCCGGGCCACAGGGCACTCAGTGTCCATGAAGAACACTTAAAGTACTGACCTGTGAATCTAACTGGCACATGAGAAAAGTGACGGAGGCCATATATATCAAACAGAGAGCCCCTACCATGAAGAGAGATCAGGGATACCATCTGCCAACCATCCACATACAAATTATCCGGCAGAAATCGGAGCCAACACAGTGTCACCAGTATATGAACAAGGCCCGTAGCTGACGGGTCGAAATGTCGTATTCATCGACAATTGTTTGCTCCAAAGTAAGTCAAATCATACAATAAACCATTCTTGGAGCCATGAACAATATATTCAATACTCTTCCACAGTCTTCTCCAATTTTAGCTGTGATATGCCTCCACTTCTAGCCTTGTCTGATTACAGCTGTACGCAGTGTGCAATACAGTAACACACGATCATTTCTCACCCGTATGAAAATATCCTGGTGGACTTCCAGTGAGTCATCACCGCGGCGTAGAGTCCCATCACCAGCGCGGAGCAGTCAAACAACATGTGGAAGCCGTCAGAGATGAGACCCAGACTGTTAGTCCACACTCCGTACGTCAGCTCAATCACAGCAAACACCTGAAACATTAGTGACACGTGTTTGAAGCCTCTCAACATGTTGTCCCCAGAGTTGGGTCCAAATACACATTTTGGAATCAAATACAACTCGGCCAAATGAAATTTCAATATGTTGCTTTTCCACATTTCAATTCAAATACAAATACATTTTTCCAATGCAAATACACTGCATTTTGTATTCAAATACTAATACATGCACTTTATGATTTTATTACACATTGGAGGAAACTTGGCTTCTTTTGCAAATATAACCCGAGAAGCCGGTTTTGTTTGTGGCAATTTCTCACAAATCAGTGCAAACATTTTACACATTAAATTTAAGTAAAAACGTTCGATGCGTGGAAATATCTGAACCATTAGAATGCATACAGAAATCTGATTAACACATTGAACATTTATCCAGAGATGTCATTACAAATGTAATTTAAAATGTAAACATTAAATTAATTTGTTAATGACATAATTATTGATAAAAATGAAATTTGTCATAGAAGTGATATTCAGCCTGGCAAACTCAAAATAATCAGAAATATTAGAAACACATATGCAGCAGTTAACATGAAAAAGAAATGGTTTCAATTGGAGAAACCCTCGGCACTTGAGAACATAGAAGAAACTCACCAGGTTAATGCAGAGGAAGTAGAAGATCTTCTTCGAGTTGGGATCCTCGAGGATCTGTTTGAGGCCATGCTTGGCGACCAGCATGAGGGACTGGGAGGTTTTCTGTAGGGCCTCGCCACTGAAGCTGTACAGAGGCAGGCCAGACGCAGAGAACCCAATGAAGCTGCCTCGACTGCCACGCACTGGACTAGTCAGGATGTATGTAGCTGGAACACAGTAGGGGTCAGGACTGTGTGTTTGTGTTTGTGTCATGGCTTTATGCAGAGACCCGTCCACCCGTCATTTGGATGGGTAAAAACGAATAAGGACGTGTAGTAATATGGGTGGACGGGTAAAAAAAGGAGCAAAGAAAGGTGTTCCAAAACCATAGATATTGTTAGTTATGCCTTGAAATTGAGCGTGTAAATGGTGTCACATGTGTGTTTGTAGTCCTTTTCAGGTAAAAAATACATTTAAAGTTTGTGAACTAGCTTAACAGTTAACATCCACATGTCCACCAAAACGTGTGACTGGCAATAATTTGATTTGGTGTGTGTGAGTGTGTGTGTGTGTGTGTGTGTGTGTGTGTGTGTGTGTGTGTGTGTGTGTGTGAGTGTGTGGGTGCATGTGTGTGTGTGAGTGTGTGTTACCAACCACAGCTAACACTGGGTACAAAGTTGCATTTTGTCATTGTGGCAGAAATACATATCTTTATTTATATAATGCCATCTTTTGAAGTAGATCACCACAGGAGTTTGTGTCCTGAGATATGTTAAAAGTCCAGGCAGCATAGGCAACATTTTTACATTTTGCTTTTTGGGGAGGCCCTGAGATGCCCTTAAAGAAAGACTAGTGAGCTACAAATTTCTTGTATACAATCGAGATGCTCTCAGATACATCTGTGGAAGATTACATGTAAAGGAAAAGCTACAGAAGTTTTTGAATAAAATAAAATTTAAAATGTACCAGTTTTAGGCCATAGAGAATGCTAGGAAGCTAAAAAAAAGTGTCAGTCAAATTGTTATGCTGAATGTAAGAAAACAAAACACAAATTGACATGAAGGAGTTCTGCGGTTATGCCTGATGATTACCGGTACTCCATCTCTGATTGCGAACAAAGCTAGTTGTGAAACTAATTGTTTTGGCTTGCCAAACATAATCTGGTGGGCGATATACTTTCAACATATTTATAGTCTACAAACATTAATTTTATTCTTAAAAACCGAGGAACTAATTAATGTTTGAAATGCATTTTTTCTTAGTTGATAGTTGTAGAGAAAAGGAACATTTCAGCGTCATAAACCATTATCATCCAAGTAAGCCTCACCAAACATGAAGAGTACAAAGCTGAAGACCGCGCCGCCAGAGAGGAGGTGATCTTCAACGACAATCACCCGCAGAGCCCTCAAGTTGGTCACATGACCAATAAATGGATGATCCCAGATGAAGCTGAGGAAAACCGCGACTGTGAAGGCGGCCATGGAGCCGAAGCGGGCGGTGTGCAAAACCTCGAGGCGAGTCACGCAGACGGCCTCGACGTAGTAGTCGATGACAAACATGAAGAGAATCACGATGAGTAGAGGGACCAACATGGCCGTCCACGACACAACCGCACTCTGAAACATAAGTAATTATACATCACATGTTAACCCTTTAAGCCACACAACACCTTAACACTTCAGCGTGACATTTTCCCCCGATGGCACCAACTCAAAAACATTTTTTATAACAAATACTTTTAGAGGAACGCAAAATACAAAGCCTTAAAAATACATTAACATTCAACTGCTCTGCAGATAAGATTCATGAAAACGGTTACTGCTGTTTGGGATGTGGAGGGTTAAACATGGTTAATCTAATGTGGTGTCACTGGAAGACGGCTTTTAGTCAAGTGACATCCATGCAATGCAACATGCTGACAATTGAAGATATACTTCAGTTTTGTTCTTGTACAGTACATGTGAAATAAAAGTTACTTACTGTAAATAAAGTCCACAGAGATTCTAAACAATTCTCAACCAAAAAGATGGAAATACAAAACTGTAGCAAAAATATCAAACAATGTCATTGTAAGCACGGATGACTTCCGCCCATATATAGTTCCACTATAACTATTATAATATATTACAAACCATGTCACTTACCTCTCTAGTGATGGAGATAAAGAACGCCCAGGGCAGCAAGAGCAGGGTTGAGATGAAAGTCGAGAGGGCGTTGAGACGTTTTGCCCCACCGATATCGACTGATAACTTCTTGGCAGCACTACTGTAGCCCGTTTGAAGACACAGGGTGATAAAGAGCAACACAACCCCACCCTGCAACAAAATAATTTATTACCATTAACCTTACATATACATTAATTTATCATAATTATTGCGATGGGATTATTTGCTAGACTGATTGTTATTATGTATTTATAACTAATAGGTAATTTATTGATTTATATCCTTCTTTATTTTTAGAAATGCTACCTTATTTTATACTGTATAAATTTTAGTTTTTTATATAGTACAGTATGTACACACATAGTATTTATTTTAAAACATTAGCATTCTTCTCGTTGTCTAAAATTATAATTTTTATGTATTTTAATAGTAATCTAAAACAGGGTCCGTACACATCGGGACATTTGAAATTCGACGCTATTCAAGAATTTTCAAGGCTATCTGAAAAAGAAATTCAAGACTGTTTTAATGACATATGTACATTTAAGCGCAGTAAATGAAGTTAACATTACATTTTTTATACTCTACTAAGAAAACAATGGCACCGACCACAAGAAAATACTGGATTGCCCAATGTGCACAAGAGTTATTTTTGTGCATAGGCTTTTCCTTTTCTGGCTGTTATTCATCACAACAATTGAGTCAAAACAATATTTTATTGACCACAATTAAATTCAAGACTTTTCAAGGCTACTTTGTAAAATTCAAGGATGTTAACTGATTAGCACTCAAGTCGGGGATTGACGGTCACCTCGAATCTCCTCAGGTCGGCCATAGCCGGCCAGCGAATACATCATAGGGTTTGAATTCGTTTTACGTGGTTGTATCTAGTGACCAAGAGATGCAATAAATGCGACACCTATCTAGACATATAACATTAAATTGTGACTATTTTGGATACTGCCGTTCTCAAAAATATTTACCGCGTTTTCGAAATTTAACAACAACAGTTTTTGTTTTTGAATATTTCAAAATGTCCTCCAGCCAGGAACTTGGCCACGTATACAGTTATAATGTGTAAAATTTTATAACAAGCTATATACCAGTGTGTAGATAATTTAATGTTCTTTTAAATAAACCCAACTTGCAGAAGTAGAAATCCCAGCATAAAAAAGTTACACCGCTATAAAAAGTTTAAGAATGTCAGTGTCAACCAAGAAATGGTCAACATATTTTAAGGCTATAACAACAGTTTTGACACCACTGTTTAGGTACTTTTATTATCTACAACATGCATACTATATGCAATTGCGAGAATTGAATAATAAAGGCGCTAGAGCAAAGACAATGGCGCAAGCAATAGTTTTAAACATCTAGGTCAAACAGTTGAGGATCCACAGGCTTCACGTTAAAATCGGCTGAGTGCTAATGGGTTAAGGCCTTAATTTGGTCTGATCAAATTCAAGGCTTTTCAAGACTCCGTACGGACCCTGCTAAAAGTTGTGCTGTGAAGCGCCATGGACAATTATGGATGTGGCGCTAGATGAAAATAAAATACGTTATTACAAGTCGACTGACCTTGTGATCAGAGAGTCCTGTCAGTGTGGTGATGTGATGGAGCAGGTGGGTGAGGAAGCTGATGTGTTGATGTTCTGGTGGCAAAAGTCAAGGACACAGCATCCTTGACGGAGTGCAGCTCATCACACATTTAATTCACACAATCATTCCATGTACAGTGCAATTAATTTCGTATATTTTCATGCATCGGTTGTCGAGTTATCCAAATTTTAATGCCAGCAACATGCAGTGTAATTCACAGATGGCTGCCATCTTAAAATTGTCTGCCCACAGCAGGGTGTAAAATAAGAAGGTTGCCTACCCAGTAAAGAGTTAATAAAAGCAGGTATTTCTTGATTGAGACTGAGGGTGACAAGGATAAAACATCACATTTTGCCCACCAGGTAGTTCAACTTGCAACTCAGTGTCAGGTTTTGTCTCTCTGAGACACCCAAGCTGGTAAAAGTGGAGTGATGAAGCTAAGTGAATTTTGTAATATATGTTTATCTTCAAGAAAATTAACTGACATTATCAACAATTTAATTACGGATAACATCAGTGTTATGTCACATCCCAGGCTTTGATTTGATTTTGTAGTGCTCATTTCAATAGATGAAGTCTCTAAGCAATTTTCTTAAACATTAGTGCAACAAAGCGTATTATATTACAAGGGTTTCCAACCAGACCATCCATCAAATTTGTGAATCCTCTGTTTCTGTTTCACTTGTTATCTGTCCGATCCAATGGGAATGGACCAACGACACCTGCTTAGTGCTTACCCTTCACTGTAGTAGCAATCTGTAGTATTACAATAGCATATCGATGGCGATATTCATTTTAAGAGCCATATGTACTTGTACTGGAGGTCGTTATTGTACACATGACATTAGTATTGTATTTATTTTTTAATAGTTTTTTTAATATTTATTTTTACAACTTATTTAATTAATTTCCTCATAATTTTTTATATTTAGATATTTTTTTACATTTTACACTTATATTTTTACGTTGATCACACCATTGCTTTGATTGTATTATATGTATTGTACTTTTCATATTTTTTAAATTGTATTTTTAAAATTGTATTTTTATTTTATTATTATATTATTATCATACGAAATAGTGTGGCATGTTGCAAAATCATGACCTTGCTCACCAATATTATAAAGGTCCAATGAACTGGAACATTAACCTTTATCTTATCAGAAATTACATTCAAATGTTCTACATTTAGATTAGAAAAACACCTGTGAAAATTGTTACTGTAGCTTCAAGTGCTTATTATGCATTAATTATGGTGTGTAACAAAAAAATTGCTTTTGGTTTCGCCTTTACTGCTAAATCACATAGTGGCAGGGATGGGTTGAAGGCAAGGTCAAAAACAATATGAATATGTTTTGTTTTTACTACAAAACCGCCTCCGATGTAAAGGCAAGTTCTTATATAGCACTGTATCCAGTCCTCAGGACTGTTCAAAGCGCTTTACACTTTACTTCCCTGACAGACCTGTTCACTCAGACACCATTTCAGCTTCTCTGGGAAGCATCCAGCCATATGCTACAATTAATGCACATATCCACCACTGTCTACAGCCAGGTACATTTATATAGCTGAGTGAACTGAAACAATGTAGAGTGAAAAAACTTGCCCAAAGTTTTAACACTGCAGCAGAGGATTCGAACCCGGGTTCTTGTAGTCGAGGGTCCGAAGTTCTACCCCTAAGCCATTGTGCTCTACTGAACAAACGTGCTACGGGCACAGTAAAGGATATGATTTGTGCCGACGTGACCTCGTAGGTGGTCGTGGTCAAACAGAAGGATGCCCATGACAGCCACCATGAAGAACACAGCTCCACGGAACTACAACAAAACACAACACACTAGTTTCATTTCTTCTTCTTCTTATGGTTAGCTCATCACTCTATTTCAGCCACATGTTTGTGACTAGAGTATTGTCGAGCTTGGTTTTCAGAGTTGTCCTTCTCTAGAATTAGTGAGTCCACTACAGGTTACACATTTGCCCCCATGTGGGATCTTTTACTTCCCCTGGCATAGACACTAGATAGAAGGGACCATCGTTTTTTTTTATCTTCTGAAAGACACAGGCAACGTGAGGTGAACGAAATTGCGTAAGTTTCAAAACGGCGGTAGGTTGAATTGAACCACCGTCTCATCGATAGACAGTCCGGTGCTCTACTACGCAACCACTGCTCCTCACGTTTTTGAATTATTTTGGGGTCAACAACAAACAGTTCACTTAATCCCTACTTAATTCTACAACTGAAAATAAATGGCTATCACCCTATAAATGACCTTGTACAGACCAATCACTTTGATATCATGTAATCAAATAAACAATCATTAAGTAATCTTTGATGGCCACTCTTTTTAAAAACTTTTTAACAAATTTGACATTTAGGAAAAGGATATCAATGGGAATAACAACACCATTATGTCTACCTCCTCTCAAATGCCACAATTCACGTTCTTTACTAATTTGTTTCTTTGTGCCATTGCCCTCTGACCTGCCAACTGGCGGTATATTGAATAACAACAAACTTTAATTCTTAATGGTATTTCTCGTGAGCAGATAACTGAACTACCCAGGTACTTTTAGTTGTCTTAATAAATAGTCAAATTACAGCAAGACATCCTCGCTGACAACTACTGATGACACGAGACTGACTGACTCACTCACCCGGGCAGGTGTGCTGGTGTGAGTGAAGAGGGCACTCATGCAGGCAATGACAACAACACTGCTGTGTTCGTACAGGAGGAGTGTACGCAGTGGTCCACACAGTGTCAGCCCGTACAGCCACAGGATGTTGATGACACAACCCACCAGTGCATGGCGGCAGATTCTAAACCACTGCAACAAATCGTAAATACACTCTTCTGTTTATTGTTGCATAAATTAAAGAAACCATTAAAAATAGATCCTAATTAAAAAATACACTTTACTGTAAGAGCTGTCAGATAAAAAAAAATCTATAATATGTAAAAGCTGAAAGAATGTGCCTATTAAAGCCCTATTTACGATGGCATATATTTATTAGATAATTTAAAAAGAGCTGTGTTTTAAATTCATCACATGATCTGTAAAACCTACATGTAAAATAAAAATATCTTTACGTATCCGTCATGGGGAAATTCCTTGTGATATTTGAGATATAAAAAATATTAATAAACAAAGTATCTTATACAAGAGAGAACAGTAAAAAGAAGTTTTAAGAATTATATATGATCGAAAATACAATATATAAAACTATTGCTAAGAATATAAACCGTGCATCATAAAGCAGTTCCTTGTCTCATACCTAAGGGACTCCAATGTCAGCAATACCATCGGTGTCCAGACATGCACTGGGGAAAGATAGGGAAGGAAGGCAGAAGCTTAGAATATGGACAGAGGCAGAGATGAAGGAATGTTGAGTCTCAGGTGAGGCAACTGAAAAACGACGGCGAGATGGTAACATATTGTAACACTGATTTAGGGAGTGGCTGGGATCCAGTGACATGTCAGTGTCCTTTCTCACCTGGTTCTTGCTGACGGCCTTTTCTTGAGAGAATGGCTTCTGCAGTACAAGCAGCAGCACCGAGCTCCTGCAAACCAGGTCATACATAAATACAGGAGCCATACAAAGACAAGAAGAGTGCACATCAGGGCTTTATACTCTTTATGATTTACTTTACACAATCTTGTAGCAAGAACAAGGGCAAGAGCAAGAACTAACAGTGGTTCTGTGTATTACTTCATATCAATCTAACAATAAAAGAAGGGCGTTCCAAAGAGTTGGTACAGTGATAGAAGAACCCAGGGTTCCTATGTTACTATTGACTTGAGGAACAAAAAGTATATCTGCATGAGATGATTGTAGATGAATAACTACTCTCTTCGTAACACTCGCGCGTACAGTGTTCCTCGCTGCAAGACCAATCGCTTCAAGAACTCATTTGTGCCATATGGACTGTGTAATTGGCAGTGAATCGACTTCCCTATTTACATACGAACATTACTGGCTTTGAACTGTGATCTTTTAGCTATTTATTCAATTGATCTATTTTATACTATTTTAATGAGTTGTAATTTTTAGTCATGTTTGTATGTTCCATTTATAATAATCTATTTTGCTAAATATTTTTTTTATTATTTTATTTACCTAAATATATATTCATATTACTGAACAATCACAGTTTTACTATCCGATATTTTTATTGCTTTAATTTTACTAGACATTCTAATTAGTAACACGTTCATATATTGTTATGCTTTCATAAATAGTTTTACTAATATACATTAATGAATTTGTGATCAACTATATATGAATATGTTCTTATTGTACTATTCAGCCGCTTTGGCTGCCAGTGAAGTGAATAAACTTTTAAACGTTAGAATAGGAGTAAGCAATGAATGTAAAATATATATGTTGGCTGTTACTTGAAAGAGCCTGGTATGTAATAGTATTATAACATATACCTTAACAAGTATGTATATATCACAGGCTATGTATTTATATATGCAATAACTGGTATATTTAAATAAAATGATATCCCCTGAACCCCACAATGTTGGTGTTGATGTGACACTGAACACTGCCTGACTGACAGAGCTCACATAAAACTCACCCTGCCTTGATAAGGAAGAGAAATTGCACAACATGGATAAGCTTCAGAAGGTCGTATGAGAGAAACACTCCAAAGCTGCGAAAGAACTTTGCGGCGACCAACAGTGCTATGTAGGGTAGAAACCTAAAACAGAGCAAATATTCTATCACAAGGTATCATCACATATTATATAATGATGTACGGTAAACTTACTGGGGTATATAACACAGGAAGGAGGCCTTGAAATGTAGATTATGCATGACTGCATAAGCATAACCCGTCCACAGATTAGAGCATGATGTCCAACTTATGGGTGTATTCACAGGATCTGTGCCAGTTCATATGGCTTACTGAATGTGTGGGTGTCATACGCAGTAGTGTGTGACAAGATAGAATGCAAATTCTCATGATTAACGCAAAAGCAGATTGGATTTTGAAGTCATACTTTATCATGTCAACTTATGAAAACATAAAATCGTGATTTTGCTGTCATAAAAAAGGTGAATAAAATTGGGGTATTTACATCCACACTCCCCAACATTTTGCCATTGTAAAGCCCGCATTTCATACTTCACTGCATTCATTTACGCAGCCTACCTTATCCCTCATTCCAAATGTAAAATTGTACCACTTGTATTCTTTTTGCCCAACTACCATTCAAACTTTGTCCCTCTGTTAATATATTATAAATCAAAACAGCCTGTTTTAACTTTAAGAACAATATCCAGACTTTGACTATTAACTTTTTAGACATAAGCAGTTCTTTTGCACATATAACTGTTTACATGCATTAATTACTGTTCTTACATATTGCACCCTAAATACAATTTGTTTCCCTGTTCGTCTGCCATGTCCTTCTGCCTGTATCCTCAGCAAGTTGAGGTTAGGTGTGTACAGGAAGAAGATTAGAACAATTGAGGCAAAAAGATATGGTGCGGTCAGCATAAACAAACTGTTTATTACTCATTTCAAGAGCACAGTGCTGTATGGGAACCCCTACAATGCTGCACTGCTGCCTTTGTGCCAGGCACAAATTTGAGTGCTATTTAGGCCTCAAAATGTGTCTAAGGCGAAATATATGTACAAACAAAATTATTTTTCACATTACCTTTAACTCAAAAAGTAATTTTCCTATTTATTCTTGATTTTGACGTGTTGGGTCAAAACTATTATTATGATTTATGTGGGAAGATGGTGAATCACTGAATTAATCATGCAATGAAGATTGAAGTTGGTATCAAATGTAGGCAAAGATACTGTTATAACAGTAACATTGAAATGGGTCCGGATTCTACATAAGCGCCGAAACTGCGAACATGTACAATTAAATTGTATAACAAATGCTCGTATATGACCCCCAGCTGTGCATTATTAAACTCCGTTTTTTTGCCGGTGTTTGACGAAGTTCTTATATTATCGCCCTACCTGCCACCTGGAATAGCTTTACAACCCACCTTGACGGATAAATGGCCATGGACTGGAAGCTGCTTCCGATGTGACGCTCTACCATTGTGGCTGCTGTCTACGACTGATCAATACTAGCATAGTTAACACATACAAATTATTCTACATTCCGACATCATAAATTGTTGTCGTTCAAGCGAAACTTCCGGAAGAGAAGAAAAACAAATCGTTCACGTTTTCGCTTGGGGCCACGTCACCATGATGTTATTGTTAGTTGATCACCGAAGGTGGGGGTGCTGATGTACACTCAACTTCGTGTCCGTCTGCTTCGGTTTAATATCTATACAAAGAAATAATCTAACGGTCGAACAATTTTATTACCAGAATGAAATATTAACGAGGTCTTTTCCTGTTTTCCGCATCCTTAAAAGGGAGACATCCTTTTTACATGTGAAATAGGGATAGGTCATTATTCGTAGGCAATAAGCCAGTTCGGAATACCGTCTAGTCTAGTCGGAAGGCTGGCCGGGGTCGCCTGCACCCCCGGATATATACTTTGGTATACCTATACTTTTAATCAGTGTCAGCTGATCGGAATAAATAGGTAGACAACGGTTTGCTATGTTAGCAAAATGTCCCATGCATACACGTATCATTTTTATGCAAATTAATGACGTCATTATAATTTTTTTTATATACTGCACATACTACATAGCTGTACCTACAAGTAAGGTGTTCAGACCCATGTTTTCAGGGTCACAGATTATTAGAAGACCATTCCTGCATTAACTACATATGCGTCCTTGACATGTTATGGAAATTCTAGAGTGGTGAAAATGGGACTTTTCGCTGCATCTCAGGCAATATTGCAGGTAAAATAAGGTTTTCTGAGGGCATTAATTAGCTTAAGAAATCATATTTTACGAACACATTTTTAAGGTGTTAAAACATTACTAATTAAATATATGAAAATATAATAAATAAACCATTATGGTAAGAATTAAAAGAAAACCATTTCCTTTTGATGTATATAACAACTTGTGAAAGAAGTATATGTGACCCTCACTATGTTTTGTACAAGAAACTATATTTTCTTGCATCTATGAACACAATACCAAATAATGTGGACCCCCACTGTTAGGCGCAGTGGATTTCCCATAACTATAATAAGGAATCTAAATATAATGAGCAACTGCTTATATATAGTTAAGAGGAACAACTGTGAAATCCTAATTCTGGCTTGAACAATATCATACTACTATAGACAAAAGGAACACTAGCTGGATATACCGAAGTAGTAGACACAGTCCCAGTTTCAGAAACAATGTTGTATTATTTTATTTTTGTGATATCATCTCATCAATATACATTTCAAGTGAGCGGTAACACACAATTGTTCACACCAATATCACTCTTTGGGTTGGAACCAATGACATGAAGTCTTTATGCGAAATATCCATTATTTGGATCATAATCTCGTCCATGCGTCATTGTAGCTTTTTTCTGAAAATAAAAGGTCAGACACAATCACTTGTATATGTACGTTATAATTTTGTATTGATAATAACATATGCATAACCCATATATTAATGAGGATCTAATCAGAGTTATTTCGGAACTACAAGAAATACTTTCTTATAAAAATAGACTGGCAGATTCAAAACCGTGTATTTTAAAATAAATATCCTTCCAAAGACCGTATCCAGAACATAGTTCCAATTTTAGGTCATGAGTGTACATTTTTAATTAGAAATAAAAAAAATGATTCCCACTCACAGTTACTGTATAAGTGCTAGTGGCAGCGTCATTCACTCATTGATAACGTGTGTTCAGACGAGCACTGTTTTATGGGTTGAAATGTTTAAACTAAAAATATTGTGGAAACTAAAGAGCAGTTAATCGAGTTATCAATACTAATTTCACGATGTCGCTGTCTAATGACTAATCACTCGATGCCGACGCCAACGGCAACGTGACCGTCAACGATATTATTATCGGCGTTGCTACCGAATTTCTGTGATATATTCCTCCATTTTTTTTGAAAATTGCTTCGAGAGGCATCATCGAGAACTTGCAGGCCATTCGCAATTGGATGCTTCTGTCTTTGGAACGTGGGTTCGCACCATTCAATGGCAAATTTTTCATTGTTAAGTTCACGTGAGTTTTGCCAAAATAATCAGTATCTGCCATTTTTAAGAAGGTCGAAGTTCGACCAACTTAATGCTGTCATCTCATTGGTTGTCATTTCATCGAGTCACTCGTACGAGTGACTCGGGCGACATTATACACGTACGATTTTACATCCGATTTCGCGACACACGCATGAATCGGAAGGTTTCATCCGAGTCACTCGTACTAGTCTATTGTACGGGTATCATCCAATTAAGCAATGAACATCACGTGCGCTCAAGTTATTTACAATAAGTATTTGTGCGTGCGTGCGTGCGTGCGTGCGTGCGTGCGTCCGCCCGCGAGCGTCCGTCTACTAATCACGTGATGTTATGATTAAAATGAAGACATCACGTAATTAATAGACGTAAAACTATGACGTCATAAACCAAGACTTCTGGAACTATGTAGATGAAACGAATCGCTGCTGTTTGGAGATTGTCATTCACAGTACCAGTGTTGTGACGGTGTATCATTCACAGTGCCAGTGTTGTGACGGTGTATCATTCACAGTACCAGTGTTGTGACGGTGTATCATTCACAGTGCCAGTGTTGTGACGGTGTATCATTCACAGTACCAGTGTTGTGACGGTGTATCATTCACAGTGCCAGTGTTGTGACGGTGTATCATTCACAGTACCAGTGTTGTGACGGTGTATCATTCACAGTACCAGTGTTGTGACGGTGGATTTGTTTGGACTTAAGAATGTAGTCTGAGGGCAGTCGACGTACAAGGCCGTGTGTGGAACTCGCGATTGAGCTCACCGAGACAAACTTAACTATAAATACAACATAGGCGTTATTTTATAGTTTGTCACCGTTTTATTTATTGGAACGAAGCATAGTGATATTCGTAATCATGATAATGTTCGCTGTTTTTTTTATTTGTGCAGTTCGTCGTTCCGTATTTTACTCGTCCGTAATAACGAGAGTTCGGTTGCGAATGACGCTTTCTCTCTTCGGAGCGTTCTCTCCTCGGACGATTTGGTGACTTTCAGCTTCCTCCGTAAATCGAACAAAACACAGTACATACACATAACAGACACGTAAGTCGAACAGACAAGCAACATTTGTCCCGTCCACAAACCACCACAAGCAGCAGGTCTGGATACACAACAGGCGAATCCAACCAACAGTGCGAACTTTTTCAGAACGCTCAGTCATTGGGCCTGTTTCTCATCCGGCGATTGCAACGGTCCCCCGTAGCAAACACCTCGTCACAAAACTAAACAACACTGAACATAGAATCGGGCGTTGACACTAATACGTCGTAGTGGCCCACAGAGAAAGAGACTAGACACGGACAGGACGTACGGGGCGGAAGCTATACCAGACTTCAGCGACTGATCGTGGCGTTCCCGGTAGCGACCGTGGCGTTGCCGGTAGCGGCCGTGGCGTTGCCGGTAGCAGTCGTAGCGTTGCCGGTAGCGGCCGTGGCGTCGCCGGAAGCGGTGTATCCGATAGCGGAGGCGGCGAAGCGTTGCCGATAGTGGTCGAGGCGTTGCCGTTAGCGGTGGCGGCGGAGCGTTGCTGGTAGCGGTCCTGGCGTTGCCGGTAGCGGTGGCAGCGATGTATTGTCGACAGCAGTGGTAGCGCTTTGCCGATGATAGTTACGGCGGCGATACATTGCCGGTTGAAGTCGTGGTGCCGATGTGTTACCGGTAACGAATTCGACGCGATGAGATTGTAGCGCTTTTAGGCCCGGTGGTTGACACGATATCGAGTATTTACCATGCCAAGATAAGCTCGGTAGACGAAACGATAGCAGTCTCTGGCGACGCCGCGATGTACCGGGTAGTTGCCCGATGGCTGTGAGCGATGCCGTGAGCGTGATTGGCCCGGTACTACCGGTAGTCGAATGCTGAGAGAGGCCCGGTGCGGTAGTCGAGACGATGGTTGATCAACGCAGTTGGCCCGGTAGTCGACAAACGATGCAATGTAGCGAAAAAGTCCGACGGTAAAGACGTCCGTTTTGCTTTTTCGCAGCCTTTTTGTGTTGGCTTCTCAAGTTGAGCTGTACCGAGCTGTTTCTGAGCGTGTAGTTTGCTCGGTATAGTGCGCTCAACTGGTTTCCTCAACGGTCAAACCAACGTATAACGTTACTCAGTCGAAGGATTTCATTGGCTAAACGTAGAGTCTGTTCTCTAGCCAATCAGAATAGTTCCCGCCACTTCCTAGAAGAACGTTCTCGAACAAAAGACTGTTCTACGGACCAATGAGAACAATTGTTTAAAAAACGGTGGACGTAGCCTAGCCAGTGGGTGGGCAGATTATTTCCCGCCACGCACGTCATCGGCATTTATAGCAACGCGACGTTTTTGAATGTAAAACTAATCGTTTCTCAGCAATTTTGTTTTGTAATTGAAATAGGGGTAACATAGCGTTTGGACGGTATTTGCGCTTGTGGGTGCTTCAATCGGCGTGAGCGTTTTTAAACCCTATTGTGATCAATGGACTGGTCCATTAAGGGGCCGAACGCGCATGCGTTTAAAAAACAGTGGACGTAGCCCAAACAATGGGTGGGCAGATTATTTCCCGCCACGCACGTCATCAGCATTTATAGCAACGCGACGTTTTTGAATGTAAAACTAATCGTTTCTCAGCAATTTTGTTTTGTAATTGAAATAGGGGTAACATAGCGTTTGGACGGTATTTGCGCTTGTGGGTGCTTCAATCGGCGTGAGCGTTTTTAAACCCTATTGTGATCAATGGACTGGTCCATTAAGGGTCCGAACGCGCATGCGTTTAAAAAACAGTGGACGTAGCCCAAACAATGGGTGGCCAGATTATTTCCCGCCACGCACGTCATCGGCATTTATAACAACGCGATGTTTTTTAATATAAAACTACTCTTTCTATGTAATTTATTTTGCGTTGTAGTTGAAATAAAATTAACATAGAGTTTGGCGGTGTTGAGCTTGTGATTGCTTCAACCGGCGTGAAAGTGTTTCCCCTATCGTGATCAGTGGACTGGTCCATGAGAATCATAACGTGCATGCGTTTGATTACGTATGCGCTGCCGTGTTTGCTACCAGTTATGCAACGCGGGAAAAGCGACCACCCTCAATGCCGACAAAACGCGGGGCCATGGACATAACATATTATTCGACCGTGCTTCCTCCGTAATACTTAACACTCCGCCGCTAAGAAGTACTTAGACATGTATAGGCCTAACATATTTCTACATAAATAAAAAGGATGTTAGCCTGTAGATGAAGCAAAATATGCACCTTGCGGCCCTGCCTATCTGTCTGTCAATCGCAGTCTTACTGGTTCCCCTCTCTCTCTTCCTCCAGACATCAATTCCTGACCATGAAGCAAAATGGTCGCCCAGTCGATGAATTAAATATCTGATGGCTCTAAACAAGCAAGTCAGAGAATGCACATTTGGTGGTTTTTCAGATGACATGGTGCTATACGCATTAACCCATGGTCTCGACCAGGATAGACAGAGGAGGAGGTTGTTTGAGACAGATAGTCTCACGCTTGAGAAAGCGATATGTATGTGTAGACTGGCCAAAGATACGGAGGCCGGTGGTGATGCAGTGCGAGGTGAGCACGCAAGGGCTAGGAGTAATATTCGACCAGTACATCTACGGGCATTTAGATGTTATACTCGATAGCCACCATAAACCTCTAGAAGCAATCTTCCGAAAGTTGCTGCTGGATGCACCGAGGCGTTTACAACGGATAATGCTCACACTACAACGGCACAACCTGAGAGTGGTCTCTAAACCAGGCTTGGAACAGCTGGTAGCAGACATGTTGTCATGAGCTCCTTCGTCCAGTCCTCCAGTCAAGATGTCGCAAGAACAGATCTTCCAGTGTGCCACCCAAGATGACACGGCAGAAGATATCGAGCCTGTGGATCCGCGAATATACGTCAGTGTCGGAGAGCTCAGAATCGCACAAATTTGACAAGCGTCAGCTACTGATAATAATTTTCATATTACAACGATTGTTGACGACAGTTATGTCAGGCTGGCCAGAGCACAAGCACCAACTACCATATACACTGAAGTCATATTACACATTTCGAGAGAACATTCGAGATGGATCCTGTACAAAGGGCAACGAATGATATTCCCGAAGATTTGCCAGAGAGACCTGATAAAACGACTATTCAGCAGTCATCAAAGGCATTGAAGCGACTCAATGGAGAGCGAGAGACAGTATCTAATGGACTGACGGGGGATACCAAGCAGTTGGTCGGCAGCTGTCTAACGTGCGCCAATGAAATACCGTCCTAACAGAAAGAGACACTGCGAAGTCATGAAATCCCAGCAAAACCGTGGGCCAAGACTGGCGTAGACTTGTTTATGCATAATCACGAGACATACATAATCGTATTGGATTACTACTAAGATTTCTTTTTAGTTCGCAAAGCTTGTAGATCAGCGAGCGTACACTATCATCAAAGCTTGCAAGGAGCAGTTTGCGCGATAAGGGGTCCCAAATATTGTGCAGGGGGCCAAAAATTGTGCAGTCCGATGGAGGCCCTCAATTTTGTGAGGACAGAGTTTCAGGCGTTTGGAAAAACGCGGGAATTCAAACACAATATTGTCGCTGTATCATGCTTAATTAAACGGGAAGGTGGAAGCGGATGTGAAATTAGTGAAAAGTCTGTTAAAGAAGTCGAAAGATCCAATGAGAGCGCTGCTAGAGTGGCGAAACATTCCAACAGCCGGTGTCCACTGCAGCCCGGTACAACGTCAGATGCAACGACGCACCCGAGCGACAGCGCCTCAAGCGGAACATCTCATCATGAGACCAGTCGTACAAAATGCAACTCAGACGAGGAAGCGCAAGTCCAGAAAACAGAGTCAGTCAGCATTATTATAATAACATCCACGCTCGCGCCTTGTTAGCAGTCCGAAAAGGAACACCGGTCTTTGTGCAGTCTTTGAAGAAGTACGACCCTGTCAAATGGTCCCGGGGATAGATCATACGTTGTGGAGAGCGACGGTAGACTACTTCGAAGCAATCTTAGTTCTTAGGTGGTTTCCTCCAAACAGCCCAAACGTGGGCTAACGCAGGAGTTCTTCTCTAGAATTAGTGAATCCACTACAGGTTACACATTTACCCCCTGTGTGGGATCTTTTACTTTCCCTTGCATAGACACCAGATAGAAGGGACCACCGGCTTTTAGTGTCTCTTCCGAAAGGCAAATGTGGGGTAAATGAAATTGCCTAAGTTTCGAAACGGCGGTAGGTGGGATTGGTTGACAGTCCAGCGCTCTACCGCGCGACCACCGCTCTCCACAATAAACGGTATCTGCGAGTAGATCACACGGCGCGTCATATACCGGAAACCGCCACACGTTCAGACAGTGTCGGACGGAAGTGCGACTATGGGCGAAGGCCACTCTTTCACTGTTTCACCGAGGTGTTGGCGGGGGTTACCGCGATACGATGTTTTCATTGGCTATTGGATTATTCGTGTCTACAAGATAAAAGAAGCTTTATTTAACGTCGGTTTACATGTGAATTTGATAACATTAGCTCATCTGAGGTATTTTCCGACAAACAAGTGTAAAGCAATGAGACATAAAAAGCATACAGAGTATTTAAAATGATATCAATAAAACATATAAAATACGGGTAATGCGAACAAAGTAAAGTAAATAAAATAACACATGCTTGTATAAACTGAAAGCTATATTCATTATATTGGCATGGCGACAAACATGTTAGCTATTTAGCTTCATATAGAGCAAGTGCATGATGGGCCATCCCAGTTCCGGATCAGTCTGTGAAACTCGCCGTAGCTTACTGTTTTTCGCATTTCATTTGGCAGTTTGTTCCAGATTCGGGGCCCATCATGAATAAATGATTTTTATGTCCATATTTAGACGTGTTTGCATGCCTTAGGCACAACTGCAGTGTTATCCTTTCGCATGGAATACTGGGAACATTTAAGCATGATGGTATTTCGAATAAAACTTGAAGCAATATTATTTACAATTTTGAATACTTCGCATGCCATTTCTTTTATGCCCTGACTATTGCCAGAGCTGCTCTGGCAATAAGCGCGAAAAAATCTTATTGCGAGAGCAGCTCTGGCAATACGAATTTTTTTCGCGCTTATTGCCAGAGCAGCTCTGGCAATAGTCTGGGCGTAATTATTTATATAAACAATCTGTAGTTGAATATTTATTTTATTGTATTTACATAATCAACCTCATTCAGCAGTTAGCCATGACAGCCTGGATCAACCGGATCTGTCGCAAAAAGGGGTCTCATTAATGGACCGTGTCGCGGTGACTTAGGCCTAGCTAAGTTGTGAGTCAACCTTTCGTCAAGGTTAGTCAGCATGTTTTACGTAACGATGTCGCTGTTTAACACTGGAAAGCATAGACCGCTAGAAGCGTCTATCAGATTGCACTTCAGGACGTATATCAGATCGAGTACTGGCTTAGTCGAAAAAATAAATGATCATAGAAATTGAGACATTTGTAATTATTCATGTGCAATATTAAAGATTTTAATTGCATTCATATCCACAATTTAATTGTCATTTCTAGAAACTAATATTTATTGTCATGTGTAAAAATGTATTGTCTACGGATATGCCATGTAATTTTCTTCATGTCAATGATTTACATATGAACTCTCATTATAAAACAGTTAACCTGCATATCCCATTGGGACGTTCAAATGCACACACCGCTTGAAACGTCCAACTGCAACCGTTTGAGAAGTCCACTTTCACACCCCTCCACACACCCAACTGCTCATCCCCTTGAAATATACAGCTTCATACCCTAGATACAGCCAACTGCACACACCCTTGATACACCCAGCTGCACACACCCTTGATACACTCAGCTGCATACACCCTTGATACACCCAACTGTACACACCCTTGATACATTCAACTGCACACACCCTAGATACATTCACCTATACACACACTTGATACACCCAATTATGCACACCCTTGATACGCCCAACTGCACACACCCTTGATACATATAACTCCACACACCCTTGATACGCCCATCTGCCTCTACTGTTTCCGTTGACTGCCATTCGGTATTACGTCAGCTCCTGAAATCTTCATGCGGAAATTGTCTCAGTTGTTCGAAGGGGTAGAAGGCGTGTTCTGCTACATGGATGATATCATGTCTTTGGAAAGACCAGACGGAGAAGGACCGCCGCCTAGAGACTGTCATAAAAGTTGTCGAGATGTCTGGTCTCAGCCTGAACAAAGACAAGTGTTTGTTCAGATAAACAGAACTCAAATTCTTGGGCCACAGATTTACCGCTGACGGAATCGTTGCTGATTCAGAAAAGGTCGCTGCCATTCTGGACATGCCAGCACCAACAGTGCCACTGTTACGACAAGTCATGGGAATGATCCACTTCCTAGGTTCATACCTACCAGACCTAGACAGCGTCACACGTCCTCTGAATGACCTTCTTCTAAATGACACAGTTTGGGCATGGGGACCTGCTCAAGAAGAAGTATTTGTTAAGATGAAGATGTTGGCGGCATTTGTAGGGGAAGGTCGCACAAAGTGGGCCTCTCAACCAAAGTGGACCCCGCCCGTTTGTCGTTATTTTCAGTCGTACGATTAGTCGCCAGAGAACACCTTTAAAGAACAATCGAAAAGCCAGTGAC
>OZ024866.1:24765465-24767965 GCA_964017155.1 Oasisia sp. SBJ-2009
TTGCAGCTGAGTTTTCACGATGTTTTATATATATATATATATATATATATATATATATATATATATACACACATATATATGTAATTATATATATATATATATATATATATATATATATATATATATAATTATATATATATATATATAATTATGCACTGTAGATATATATATATATATATATATATATATATATATATATATATAATTTATATTAAAATTATATATATATATATATATATATATATATATATATATATATATATATATATATATATATATATATATAATTACGCATTTGCGTTATCCAATGTATTATATATTAATATATCCCGATACAGATGTGTTGCCGAAATACAATTGTGCGGCCGGTAGATTAGCGACTTACTCGATTTTCCCAATCAACGTTGGACAAGAAGCGCGAGATGTCGAGGATGCGTTCGACTTGGTCGCCGAATTCCGTGAGAGACATTTCATCATTGCATGTGAGATGAGCTGCATTAGGGAAGTGTTCCATCAGGTAATTTGAATTACTTGCCTACGGTTAGCACCAATGACCGTATATGATGCTTCATATAACTGTGAAGTGGCCAGTGTTTATATCGTATAGTCTTCAGCATATGAACCCACACTTAGTTGTGTATGTTGTATATGTAAATTGACTAAGTGACAAACTAAGTCCTACAACGCTACAACATAAATCGAACAACCAGAATGAATGATAATACTCTTATTGTCATTCGCTGAATCGTTATAGAAATGAGTTTCTAATGGTCCAGTTCTCAGACCTACTTCCAGTTCTCAGACACCTACTTCCGGTTCTCAAACACCTACGTCCAGTTCTCAGACAACTACTTTCAGTTCTCAGACATCTACTTTCAGTTCTCAAACACCTACTTCCAGTTCTCAAAGACTACATGAGCGCAGTGGCTCAGGGGTAGAGCTTCGGACTCTCGACTACGAGAACCCGGGTTCGAATCCTGGCTGCGGTGTTAAAACCTTGGGCAAGTTTTTTCACTCTACATTGCTCCAGTTTACTCACCTGAATAAATGAGTACCTGGCTATAGACAGTGGTGGATATGTGTACGAGCAGCCTTCGAGCATTAATTGTACCATATGGCTGGATGCTTCCCAGAGAAGCCGAGATGGTGTCTGAGTGAACAAGTCTGTCAGGGAAGTAAAGTGTAAAGCGCTTTGAGCGGTCCTGAGGACTGGATACTGCGCTATATAAGAACTGCCTTTACTTTACATCCAGTCTCAAACACCTACTTCCAGTTCTCAAATAACACCTACTTTCCTTTCTCAGAGCGTTGCCGTAATTATAGAGGTTGGTAAGGTCAGACGAAAATCTAATGTTCACACGTTATAAGCATTACGTTCCTTGTATATTAAGTCGTCAACAGTTTTCGTTCACCTCGTTCTGTTTACGTTGAACAGGCCAACACATTTGACACACGCAGAAACCAACAGGGATTCTTCACCTACTTACACAAGTGGATCATTGTCGCGAAACATCAAAGTCAACTCGATGACATCGAATATTTCCTTGGCAACATTTCTAATGTTGTGGCTGTAGTATTACGCAATACTGCACATCCGATTCAGCAGGTATGTATTAATGTAACGTTTAAAGGTTTATTTTACAGTTAAATGGTATCATTCAAGAATTCAGTTGAGACTTACGTACTCAGGTAAATAGACAATCTTACTAACAATAGTGTTACTGTACAATTCAAATACAATTCAAATGTAATATATCGCAGGCACTTAATGTTGAATTTCAGATTGTGTTTGCGTAGATTAAGCATATATATATATATATATATATATATATATATATATATATATATGTGCAGATAACAACACCAACAAAAATGATCTTACATTAAGGGAAAATATACTTAAATAAAATGTACTGGTAAATATAACTGTATTTTATTTCGGGATATCTCCGATAAGAGTAAAGTGAAAAACCACTATAATTTCGAGAAGAATACATTTTTTTGTTACCCCAGTGGAACAACTTTGTGCACCGACAGGGCATAAAAGAACAAAAATAAAACAAGTACCTCAAAATACTCCAATAGTAACGTTGCCTTCAAATAAGAACACGTGTTAATAATATTTTCAGCACAAAATATGCGTCCAATTCTATGCAATTCACTTTATTATCCTAAAGAGAACATTCGTCATACAACTCATGATATCATGTACAAAAATTGAAATATAGTACATAATATACGTATATTTGAAATGAAATGCAGAATGCAAACAAATGCGATGCAGGAGTTTACAGTTGTAAATAAAATGAATTACCTCTCAAGAATGTTTGTTTTTGTTTTTCCGTATATGTTAGCTGTCTCTCACAGCCTTCTTCAACGGACTGATTGTGCCGGTTGTGTCACATGACTTGCATCATGTGACCCATGCTGTAGCATGACCGGCAGGAGTTCCTGACCAATGTCTCTGTTTAATATACGGAAAAACAAAACAAGTTTCTTG
>OZ024866.1:24770465-24837965 GCA_964017155.1 Oasisia sp. SBJ-2009
GAGAATTCGTTTGACATGTATAGCAATGTTCCTTCCTTAAATCTCGTGCCGGGTGATGTTTACACATGTGGGACGGTCGGCGGCCCTCCAATCGGCTTCCTCAACTTGATGTTCTCCGGCCAGCGACTACCACGGCGGCCTCGGGATATTTTCCACCAGGCGTTGGAAGAGGTGGATTTATATACATGGGAACCGGGGTACTTAGGGATGCTCTTATATTGGGGTTCCTCTTAAACCCTTCCATTCAGAAGGTTGGCTTGCGACGCCTGGGTGTCTTCGTGTGCGTCAAATCGTTAACATATTGTACAGTGATTACGCTATTTAGTTATGCGTGGATTTAGTTATAAACCACATGGGTTTCTATATAATCTACTTGTTGAAAGTGTAGTATTGTTAATAGTTGTAATAATATTGTACCAAGTTTCGTGGTGCTGCCTATTCTTGATATCTCATAGCGCTGCATCGAACAACAATTGAATGATCTCTGGTAGCCCTTTCGGGTCTACGGGAATTCTGGCATTCTTTTCATTGGCGTATTGTTCTATGTATATTCCTCTATCCCCGCCATGATCTAATTGTGATCATGGATTTCTCTTCTCTCTCTTAAATTGTAGGCAGGCTGTCTTGACCTATCTGATGCACATGTTCAAAGTGGCACGCTGTTAAAAATTGTACTTTCTTTGACATTTTACTGCTAAACGCATAGCTTGTATATATCATATATACATGGAGTGTGTTGATTAGAAACAAAAACATGTTGACACTTGTTGCCAAATGTTCCAGTGGGGTCCGTTCATGAAGAAGACGATGATTAACGGCGAAGCGACGTACGTGGGCTTGTGTTATGACATGTTGAAAGAATTGGCAGCCACAATGAATTTCAGGTAACATTTCAATGTCCGTAGCGGGCATCGTCGGTATTTGCGGATATATACGTGAAGGTGAGATTACCGCTATGGATATGTCGTGGTTGATCATGTAGACTGGCCTGGTCTGGCCATTCTGGACTTTAACAGGAGTCCAGTCATGATGTACATTATGTACGTTAGCTGTTATGAACAGGTTTTCACAAAACAAAACATCGCGTTAACACACTGTTGCTAGTAAATAAATGAACCATGTATTTCTGTGTCGACAACGGGTGCTTTATATGTGATATACGCTTTATCATCAGGGTTGAATTTACACATGACAGAAGTATGCGTTCACTGCCCGATAAAAAAAATCCATCTTTCGTGGAATGATGTCGGTTCCTCATTTAGTAATTATGTATTCAAATAGATATACTGAAAAAGTTATGTTTAATTCGCTCGAAACAGATTCGCTATATGACAAATGCACCCGCAAACGTTTATATGTTTAGGGTAAAAAGTAACACTCAAATAATAAACAGCCGCCAATGCATGTTACTGCCATTTATTTCAAGAAACACGCATCTCTCCTCAAGCATAGGTGAGAAGTAGGACTTACCCACACAGAAAGCTGCCAGCGTAGCACCACAATGCAAAGAAACAGATAAACCAAAGCAACAGACACACTCAACTCACCAACATTTAAAAACGGTACAAAACGGGAACAACATTACGAGATTACACCGTCAGATGGATACTGGAAATACCGAATTGCCAAGGGAATGGATAATCTAAGTTTACTGAACATTTCTCAAGATAGTTTTGTTTTCATATCCAAATCGATATGTTTCTTTTAACTGTAAACATCTTTGTTGGACGCTACGTGTCCACTTTCTTAGTACTAATAACGAAGTGACAAAGTAACGACTCAAAACCACACCATAGACTGGGAGGGAGCGAAAATCGTTGACAAAGAGCAAAACAGAAGAACCCGGCAGATAAAGTCGGTGAGTGAGTGGGTGGGTGGGTACGTGATATGGGTGGGTACGTGATATGGGTGGGAACGTGATATGGGTGGGTACGTGTGTATGGGTAGATACGTGTGTATGAGTGGGTACATGTGTATGGGTAGGTATGTGTGTATGGGTGGGTACGTGTATGGGTGGGTACGTGTGTGTATGTGTGTGTATGTGTAGGTATGTGTGTGTATGCGTGTGTATGTGTATGTGTGTATGTATGTGTGTTTGTTTGTATGTATGTGTGTGTATGTGTGTGTATGTATGTATGTATGTATGTATGTATGTGTGTGTGTGTGTGTGTGTGTGTGTGTGTGTGTGTGTGTGTGTGTGTGTGTGTATGTGTGTGTGTGTGTGTGTGTGTGTGTGTGTGTGTGTGTGTGTGTGTGCATGCGCTGTTGTGTGTATTGGCGTGCGCGCATATAATGTGTATGTAAGAGTGTGTGTGTGCCCGTGTGTGTGGAAAGTGTACACTATACACATATGAATCAATTTCTCTTAAGTAGATGACCAGCAATTACTTGTCTGTATCACGCATGTAATTTATGGGTCAGTAAAATAGACGCAAGACATTTTGATAGCTAGAGAGTTTGCAGTGTAATTGAAAGCGACGTTTGTCTAATACATGTGACGCTTATCGACATGCAAGTGCTACTTGTTAAGATTGGCAATATGTGTTGTTGAGATGTTGACACGGACTGTCCTAGTGACACTAGTAT
Source organism: Oasisia sp. SBJ-2009 (assembly GCA_964017155.1). Taxonomy (NCBI): domain Eukaryota; kingdom Metazoa; phylum Annelida; class Polychaeta; order Sabellida; family Siboglinidae; genus Oasisia; species Oasisia sp. SBJ-2009. The sequence goes on from OZ024866.1 coordinate 24,773,052, forward strand.
TCGTTCCCACGCAGGAGGCTGACATGGTCACAGCCGCCTTAGCTCGCCAGTGGCAACGCGAAATATACATGGATTTCGCTGAGGTTCCGTATTACCTCGAGGGTTCGGCGGTCGCCCTACGTGAGCCGGATCCAGACGACAACACGGTCGGTCTGTTCTTCCAACCGTTCAAGCTCGAGGTGTGGGGATTCATACTGGCCGTCATACCTATCTCTGGTGTCGCCCTAGTGTTGTATGTGCGGGCCTACAAAGTCGCATTGCCGCAAAGACAGAAGGAGACGAAACTTCACAACGCGATCGACGCGCTGTGGTACAGTATTGGAGCTATACTTCAGCAAGGCAAGACTTTCGTTCGTAAGAGAATTGGCTAAATGCACTAACAACTTGCATGTGTTTTCTAAGATCATCCACTGTTGACATCGATCTCGTGGCGGTAGCAATGGCGAACATCACAAACGATTTTACTAACTGATTGGTTTAGCGTGGCAAAGCGAGGAATATAGAAAAACGCAAAGGTATAGTCAAACATAGAGACAACATTATTGGATATTTCACCATGAAGGGCATAACAATTAAAATAGTCAGCGGTTTTAAATACCTTGAAGCGACCACGTCTACGTATAGCTGCTACACAGCAAACCCCTGTATTCGGATCGTCTCAACAACGGCAACCTTGGCAAGGTTGGTGAGGATCTGAAGAAGTAATCTTCACAAAGCCGTTGTTCAGATCACATGTGACGTGATAGCCACCTTTCTATATGGCGTTGAAACCTCGACCCTTAATGTTTATACGGCGGAACGACATAAATACCTTTCAGGCCATTTGCTTGATGTATCTCCTACATGAAGCACCGAATATGAGCAGAGCAAGGTCTAGTCTCCGGCCGACTCATGGAACCTCTTTTGGCATTTGTCAAGAGAAGACAACTGACATGTGTTGGGTCCAAAACCCAACACGTCAGCGTCCTGCATGTGATCCTAGTCAAACGTACAGACAATATTATTGGATATTTCACCAGAAGGGCATAACAATTAAAATAATCAGTGGTTTTAAATACCTTGAAGCGACCTCGTCTACAGATAGTTGCTCCATAGCCAGCCCCTGTATTAGGATCGTCTCAGCAACGGCAACCTTGGCAAGGCTGGAGAGGATCTGAAGAAGTAGTAACGTAACCTTCACGACGGCGTTGTTCAGATCACTTGTTACGTGATATCCAACTTTGTGTATGGCGTTGAAACCTCGACACTTAATGTTTTACGGCGAAATGACATAAATGCCTTTCAGGCCATTTGCTTTATGCATCTCCTACATGAAGCACCGAATATGAGCAGAGCAAGGTAACGTCTCCGGACGGCTCATGGAACCTGTATTGGCGTTTGTCAAGAGAAGACAGCTGGCATGTTTTGAGCCCATAACACAACACGTCAGCGTCCAGAATGTGATCCTGAAGAGCAGCTTTGAGGATAGACGGATATCACGGGAAGAGTTGATGAACACCCTTAAGACGTCGCCACAGCCAATGACAGCAGCAGTATCACTGGTGTCCTCCCACGATGACCAATTATGCGAATAAAGTCACAACTATAAATGTAAAATTTCAAAGTTGTAAGGTTTACGAAATACGCCATTTTATATCGAACAGTAATCAGAGACTGAGACTTGACAAACGCATTTTCAGTAATCATTTTCTATCCACAGAACTGCGTAAATCACACACTGATTGCATTGTCGTATGATTTAGCTTACAGTGGAGCATCAATTTGTCGACGAGTACGAAGTTTTGACCCGTCAACTACGGGCCTTGTTCACGTACTGGTGTCACGTATGTTGGCTCATTGACAAATTTATGCTCCAACGTAAGTTAAATCATACAATAAATCATTATTGGAGCCATGAACAATATATTCAATATGATTGCATTGTTATTGTTTGAATTACTGTTTTCCTATTTCGAAACTGTGGCTGCCTTTGTTCATCGTCCATGTGTCTTCAGGCTGTGAGCACAGACCGGGCAGTCTGGCAGTGCGGTTCGTGTTCGGCGGCTGGTGGCTCTTCTGTATCATCATCGTCGCCACGTACGGAGCCAACCTCGTCGCCTTTCTCGCCGTCACACAACGAACACTGCCGTTCAACAGTCTCGACGAAATGAGCGAACAGACCGAGTATAAGATGGGCGTTCAAGGAGGCACTGCATACGTGGCAGCCTTTAAGGTAACTTAAATGTTTTCTACCTCGTCTCATATCCTATTTTGTTCGCTCCAATGATTTAAAAATTACATTCGTGGAGCGACGTGGCACAGTGATCAAATAAGCGGGTTCTCAGCCCAGATAACCCGGATGCGACTCCTATACTGTCATGTCGAGCCTTCGTCAAGTTCAAGCATTCTCTATTGCTTCAGCTCACCTGGTTGCACGAACGAGTATTTGGCTGTACAAAACGTCGCGATCGATTGAACAGGTCTGCCAGAAAGTACAGTGTAAAAGGCTTCGACCAGATTGAACTGGACTGAACTGGATATGACGCGTTATTTACGAGCTTACCTTTAACCTGTACCAGCAGGCCTATTATTACACACACACACACACACACACACACACACACACACACACACACACACACACACACACACACACACACACACACACACACACACACACACACACACACACACACACACACACACACACACACTCACTCACTCACTCACTCACACACACACACACACACACACACACACACACACACACACACACACACACACGAGCGTGTTCGTGAGACACAATGTGCGTATATACGTGTATTTGAATACATGTGTGCAACATTAACTTGGATACATGCGGAACTTTGTGTAACGTATCGATAAAATGGCTCCGATCCCCACTTTTCATGTTTAGTCACTTTTCTTGTCTAGTCACTTTTCATGTCTAGTCACTTTTCTTGTCTAGTCACTTTTCATGTCTAGTCACCTTTCATGTCTAGTCACTTTTCATGTCTAGTCACTTTTCATGTCTAGTCACTTTTCATGTCTAGTCACTTTTCATGTCTAGTCACTTTTCATGTCTAGTCACTTTTCTTGTCTAGTCACTTTTCATGTCTAGTCACTTTTCTTGTCTAGTCACTTTTCATGTCTAGTCACTTTTCATGTCAAGTCACTTTTCTTGTCTAGTCACTTTTCCTGTCTAGTCACTTTTCTTGTCTAGTCACTTTCATGTCTAGTCACTTTTCTTGTCTAGTCACTTTTCATATCTAGTCACTTTTCTTGTCTAGTCACTTTTCATATCTAGTCACTTTTCTTGTCTAGTCACTTTTCATGTCTGTTCACTTTTCATGTCTAGTAACTTTTCATGTCTAGTCACTGTTCTTGTCTAGTCACTTTTCATGTCTAGTCAATTTTATTGTCTAGTCACTTTTCATGTCTAGTCACTTTTCTTGTCTAGGCACTTTTCTTGTCTAGTCACTTTTCATATCTAGTCTCTTTTCTTGTCTAGTCACGTTTCTTGTCTAGTCACTTTTCATGTCTAGTCACTTTTCTTGTCTAGTTACTTTTCATGTCTAGTCACTGTTCTTGTCTAGTCACTTTTCATGTCTAGTCAATTTTCTTGTCTAATCACTTTTCATGTCTAGTCACTTTTCTTGTCTAGTCACTTTTCATGTCTAGTCACCTTTCATGTCTAATCAACCATTAGTTGATAAAGCAAATTTAAAAATGTCATGTTATCTTTCTCGACAAGACATTTATCGCACCCATCCCCCCACCCCCACCCGCCAATAGCCTAGGTAATGCCGAAGTGAAGCGGTCTTAACTCGAATGAAACCGGAAAGACCCGACGGGAAGCAGTGTAAATAGGTAAACTAACCGTCGACACGCGGCTTGCTTTTGGGGAGCAGGCAACATGTCATGCGTATAAATACAAGTGGAAACACGCTGTACTGACATGATCAAGCTCATTGCTGAAATGTCAATAGTTATCGTTGTGATATATGTACAGAAACACATTTATTCCCATAGGCATTATATTTACTGACATTGTAACACATGACTTGTCACAAGCACTGTGGTAAGAGTGAAATGTATATTATATATATATATATACATATATATATATATATATATATATATATATATATATATATATATATATATATATATATATCGCGCCAGTCAGAGTAATTCTATTGCATTAATAAAGGGCCTCAAACACGTCAACCGTTAGTTAATGAAGCGAAGATGAGTTGACAGAAGCCGTATCATTCTAGCAATGAAAACGCTTAAATCCATTTTTACAGGATTCCTCTGTACCGGTCTACAAAGATACATGGAATGCGATGATGCGAATTGTGACACGTGACCCAGACATCCTGTCCACCAATCACACTCTTCACCTGCATAAAGTGCTCCACGAGCGGTACGCCTATATCGGAGATAGGACAAGCGTTGTAGCCGAGATGGCGGTGAATTGTCACATGACCATGATCAAACTTCGGTTTCTCGTGATGCCGTACAGCGTCGGCTTTCAGAACAACACTGCCTACAAGCCCATGGTGAACGACGCGTAAGTGTCCGCAGAAAGTTGAATTTCGGATGGAAAAGGATCGAGATTCTATCAAAAACACTACAGCGTTTTATCCATGCAATCATACCCACACATTCATTAGGTAAAATTACCATCCACATTGTTCTGTCCCATTAACAAATACCTTACAGACGGTTAACACATAGTTTCGATCAACGTCAGTTAAAATTACAAATTAACACAATTTCCAATCTATGTATTTACTTGCCAGTGGAAATAAACTTATGTCTAACCTGTTGTAAAACAAATGTCTGCCAATATGGCCATGGCTTCCATTTGTACCACAGTCACCGACATCTTCCAGGCTTAAGTCTGAGATGATCCTGGGGCCAAGTATTTGTCTTGGTGTATAGTCTAAGTGTGTGCCAAGTGTACGAATATGTTTCATATCGTCGGAAACAATAGCTATGCACTGTAATAGTTGTGGTTTGGTTTCTTCAGACTTGGCTGGTTGTTCGCGGCGGGATTATTTGGACGTTGGAGAGAAAAGTACTGGCCGAAGCCGGCACAATGCGCCACCGAAGAAGGCCCTAAGGCCCTGGGCCTGTACCAACTGCAAGGAGCCTTCTACATCACGTTTGGCTTCATCTTCGCCTCTTGTCTGGTCTTGGTCGCTGAGGTGGCATTCTCAGCTGTCATGGCGTCGTGCAAGAAGCAACGCAATGAGACCGTCTCACAAGGTTGATGACGCACATATGCCATGTTTAGTACTCATCGTATAAGGCAGTGTTGTAGTTAGCGTTTTGTTTAGTTATATTTTGTAGTGCAAACGTTAACAAAAACAAACGTTATTTGTAATTGTTTTTAATATACGTAGATGCGTACGTTTTACATTCATGTATACATACACAAGTGAGAGAGTGAGTGAATGAGTGAGTGGGTGGGTGGTTGGGTGGGGGGGGGGGCGGGCGGGCGGGCGGGTGGGTGGGTGGGTGTGTGAGTGAGTGAGAAAAAGAGTGGGTGAGTGAGTGAGTGAGTGGGTGAGTGAGTGAGTGAGTGAGTGAGTGAGTGGGTGAGTGGGTGAGTGAGTGCGTTAATGAATGAGATAGTGAGTGAGTGAGTGAGTGAGTGAGTGAGTTAGTTGGTTAGTGAATGGGTGAGTGAATTATTGAGTGAATTACTGAGTGGCGGAGAGTGAAGGAGAGAGTCACAGAGCAGGAAAGTGTGACAGAGTAGGAGAGATGAAAGAGAGAGAGAGACGGAGACGGAGAGACAGAGAGAGAAAGAGCGAGAGAGAGAGAGAGAGAGAGAGAGAGAGAGAGAGAGAGAGAGAGAGAGAGAGAGAATGACAGAAGACAGACAGAGACAGCGAGAGAGATTACAGTATTTGCGGTAATTATAGCTAAGTTTACATTATTTCAGAGTCCGAAGTCAGCCACATGCAGATGGACTATTTGCTCGCTGGCCCGGCGACAACCTGCCACTCGCCCACTGTCGGCCGGCGCTACGTACAGCCGTCGATCTACCTCACTCGGGCCTTGATCGCCTGCTCGGCTCGTACGGCTGACACTCGCAGTGATCGTTAGTTAGACTTTGCCACACGCACCTCTGTTTGAGGAAATTTAATGCCATATGTTTAGTTTTATCAACATAGAAGGTGTTTCAGGTTATTGTTTTACTAATAACGCACCTTTTACAGTAGCGGTTACAAAATAGGTCATAAGCCACACCCCGAAATTTCGCGGAATGGGTATATTTTAGGGACGAATGCTCATAGTGATTTTTAGATAGATCTACATCCCTAGAGATGTAAAACATATGTGACATATTAAGATCTGTATGATATAATTATGATACATGACATGCATGACATATCCTGTGCACATTTCGTCAATCTGGGACAGTTAATAATGATTTTATAATGGGCTGTGTGTGATCACCCCTTCATTAATTTCCATAGAAAAACAGTTTGCCGGAAATGGGAAAAGGGTTAACATGAGTAATTTCATAGAGAATGCTGTGAGCTTTGCACTGCTCTCACCCAATTTCTATATGTGGCAACATATGCGAACATTCTGATGCACTAACCACAATGACAAATGATATACGAGATTATTTTGTTGATGAAATCCCGAATTGCTTAGATTGCAGTTTACACTGTGGTAGATACAATGTTATAACATCCGCATTTCTCAATGTATTAAACTAAATTTAATATGGCTATGAAGCAGAAACACTCGCCCACATTATGTGAAATTGTTTTACACCTGAGTTGTGTACTCACTATTTTATAATGGCTTGTTTTAGGCCACACCTTTAGCAATTTCACTGAATATTTGTGGTCGTGCAAATGGGGTTAGTGCTAAAACCAGTTATTTATCACAGAAAGCTGTTAGTCCTGCAATGCTATCACATATTATCCCATCTCTATGGATGTAGACCCATCAAAACATTTCTACGAACATTCGTTCATTAAAATGTACCGACACACCGTCTGGCGCATGGCCTATAACTTGTACGATTCCCAACACTCTGTTACAATAGTTGATCATGCTTAATGTTTATTTTAGATATTTATAATTTGTTTATTTTCATATACATTTCAGCTTAGTATTGATCTTTACATATATAAATTTAATCCTGTCTGTTCACAGCAAACCGCCCTGACACTCCGTCAGGTTTGCAACAAATAAAAGTAGCACAGGGTTGTGGGTGAACTTGTAAAGACTTGCATTGTTTTAATGTCATGCAAATGTTATACCACACATAGTAAACATATATTCAAACAACAGCCACATAGCAATGCAAACTCCCAGAACACACCCAAACCCTGGTAGAGTGTACTACTGTATATATTTCCCTAGAGTTATTGCAAGATGCTTCCGCATATCCCAGGAGGGGTTTATGTAAATCTCGTAGGCATTACTAGCCCAGGGACCCTGTGTCTTAATGACCTCTGATAGAAGCCCACATTCCAAGGCAAACGATGCTCCCCCTCGTCTAAAACTATGCCCTGAATAACCCGAGGGCTTTAAATTCAAGTTTCCCAAGTATTATGCAGCTTATCCTGGAAGACCTGCATTGTCAAAGGGAGCCAGCCAGTGCGCGTGGGGTATGTGAAAAGTGGGGCTGATGGCGGAGCGTTATACAGCCTTAAGGCGAGGATAAGCGTCTGTGCAGGGCACAGGGGGGAGCCTGGGATGCGAGGAAGGGGGATGTGCAGTACGCGCTGCCGGTACTGGATAGTCTTCGACCACCGCACAGCTAAGCTTACTCCGTCCTCAGAAAAGGTAGCATCCCCCCGACATCAATGTAAATTTGAGTCAAAGGATGTAATGCTTCTAACCAAAAGGTTAGGTTTCCGAAAAAAGGAGAAAAACGCTACTAAGCATGCTGCCCAAAAGGTCACTTCTAGTGTCAAGGTGAAGTCTATCAGCTTAAATAACTGACGAAGGATAGCTGGTGTTATGGGCAGCTTTTGTTTATGTGAAACACCTAATACTCTTTTCGTACCTTTAAGCAAAATGTCTATGTACCAAGAGCCCTGAAAGGGGTTGGTATGACCTGCCTCTAGATGCATTATACGAACCACGTTTATGTATTGCTTAATTGAAGTGTAATTAAGCCAATTTTTAGACAAAAATGCTATATATCGACAAGCGTTTTCCTGTGGCAGAGGTACTGGGTTAATGTCCCCGAATACACAGAAGTGCTGATACAGCTTACGTTGCGAAGCATATGTAAGACGCGTAATAGGTGCAAAGACCTGTTCTTGCAGCCAACGGACTTTGTCATCTAGTGAGTCCAGGAACCCAGGACCTGTCCACAATATATAGAAACCCATTATAGGACATGTGCCATGATAACGGCGACAGTGCTAACAATACATTCAGATACTGCCTAGCATTGGGTTCATGTAGCCGAGAAATTCTATCTGCTAAGACATTGTCTTCCCCCGGAACATGGACCGCTTTCAAGCGGAAGTTAAATATAATAGCAATTCACACTACCCGTCTTGTCTTCCGATATGAGTAAGGGCCGACAGCGAAAATGTAAACATCGCCGCAATTTTCTTTAATAATACCCCGCAATTGTTACCCTTCCTCGCCATTCCGATTTCGCGTCGTGAAGACGCTTCGGCTCAGTCCACACAATTTCAAGTGAAAGTTACTTGTAAATTGTATGTATGTAGTTCACTTCTTATATAGCCATCCCTTCAGCAAACCCAAAGTAACCTTGTAAGGCAGATTGCATCTGATGAGGGGAACCATCGATAACTGCCCGTTTCAAGGCAAACTGGCCCCTACTACACACATACGTTGTCAACATCCGAGACATCTAACATTGCAACAATACCGTCTATGTGATGTTTTGCCAAGAACGACGAGTGTGTATGTTAGGCCTTCTTAATTAGCTTTTGACTTGTTAAAGATTGCAGTTGTTGATTTGCGATTGGCTGAAGAGGTGAAGATTCGTCATCCAACCCTGGTCATTGCCCACGTTAGCCGGGTGGCCGCTGGTGAGAGGAGTTTGTATTAAACAATGCTATTGCAATGAAAATGTGGCCGTATAATCCGGGTGGCCGGTGGCGAAGGGGCCGTATAAGAAGGCGACTACTGTATATGCGTCAAGTTGCAGAGTGTATAAAATAATTGCAAAGTTCAATATGTATACATCGCGCTGTGTATTCGTATATATATATATATATATATATATATATATAAATATATAAAATTATATATATATATATACATATATATATATATATATATATATGTATATGTATATGTATATATATATATATATATATATATATATATATATATATATATATATATATATATATATATATATATATATATATATGTATATATATATATGTATATGTATATATGTATATATGTATATATATATATATATATATATATATATATATATATATATATATATATAATATTCATGGTTATATCAGCGTTCGGCGTGTTTGTAAACACGATCCTGTTGCCCGATGATATTCCCTGGGTCAGCACTTCGAGGTGTGAATAGGTGCGGCCGGCCGAAACTAGCTGTCGCTCCCGTACCTATTGCGTAATTTTGTACCGGGCGACGTTCGTGGGACGTGGCAGCGACTGGCTGTCCGAGCACGCGTGGCTGTCCGTCGAACGATTATGGGATATGGCGAATATGTTGCGCCCAGCAAGTCAAACTAAAAAGAATCGCATTGAACATGTTCTCAGCTGAGAAAGAAATGATCTTACTAATAACATTGAAAGTCGTCAAAATGGCATTGGTTGAAGGCTTGTCTCTTCAACTAGATTACCCGGACGTGAACCAGCACCATGACATTTAAGGTGGGTAAAGACTGAATAGAACTAGATGCTCTTTGAGGTGTATACCCAACCAATACACTGCTAAGAAGGTCCACCTTGCGTTATGCTCTTAATTAATTGCAAAACTTTTTTTGACAAATACAGATTCTATTTTAGTTCTAAGATCTATTAAGACCTCCGTCCGCAAATGTGTTTAATAGTGATTTTCTTTTCAAAGAGTCGGGTTTACTGTTCCAAAGATATGGAAATGCCAATTTGTAACCACCTTGTTTGGTACTGAGGTAAGACTCCCTATGTGCCAAATGGAACTGCACAGCACAGATTGCATGGTGATACTTTCCCCCTAAATGATAATTCCATCCTGCTATATAGTTCACAATGTTTTTGAAATTAGAAATACATTTCCCCGGTCTTTTTATCGGCTTCTTTTGTACCTGTATAAACGCCGTATTTTTTTGGGGGAAATCACTAGTTAATTTTTTATCATCAGGTTCAACAAAGAGGACCCAGGTTGGAATCCTGTGCTGCGGTGTTAAAACCTTGGGCAATTTATTACATTCTACATTGCTCACGTTCACTCAGCTGTATACATGAATACCTGGCAATAGACAAGTGATTGATATGTGTGTGAGTAGCCTTCGCGCATTATTTGCAGCATATGTCTGCATGCTTCCCAGAGATGTGTCAGTGTCTGATTGAATAGGACTGCCAGGCAAGTAAAGTGTAAAGCGCTTTGAGAAGTCCTTGTCTAAATTCCAGCTGTTCTTCTCCGATTTACATTTACGCTTTATTGCTGTTATTCTGCAATCCAGATTCTTTCCAGCGACTTCAACTTATGGCTTAGCAACGTAGTGCCTCAATGTTTTCCCGGATCATGCACATCTGCCTTTCTTTTCTATTTTCGGACACATAGCCCCGTTCTTTATTCCTCTGTGAACTTCCCGTCTCTCTTGCAGGTGTTCAGTAATTTCTTTTGTCAATCAAATCATCTTCCAACTCGCTCAGCCACCGGCACCGCCAGCATCTCTACTCGCACTTCACCAATGCCTGTTTATCTTTCCAAACAAGCGTACACGAAAAAACCGTACGAATTGCCGGGCTGTGACAGGTTTCACAAAGCTTACATTACTTTCCACCACTGTGTGTGTGTGTGTGTGTGTGTGCGTGTGCGTGTGCGTGTGCGTGTGCTTGTGTGTGTGCGTGTGCGTGTGCGTGTGCGTGTGCGTGTGTGTGTGTGCGTGCACGTTCGCTTGTGCACGGATGTCCGGGGATGAGGGTGTGTGTATGTGGGCTTGTGTGCGCGCGCGTATGTATGTGTGTGTGTGTGTGTGTGTGTGTGTGTGTGTGTGTGTGTGTGTGTGTGTGTGTGTGTGTGTGTGTGTGTGTGTGTATAGAATACCATTATAAAGAAGTGCATTAGTGATTTCGCTCAGCAGCACCTCGACTGTAGATAGAATTACCTGTGAACATTCTTGCATCCGGGACATTATGTATGTTTAGAAAGTATTTAAAACATATCTTTTTATTAGACATTTCAATTAATTCAAATTGTTTTGAAATGACGGACATTGCATTAGAATTTCTTTTTAGTGTCATACACGTTTTAATCAGTGTTTATGTTTTAGATTAATTTATAGATTTATATAAATATATATTTACGTACACAGTTTTAGTAAAGGTTTTAATTTTAATTTGATATATATATATATATATATATATATATATATATATATATATATATATATATATATATATGTATATATATAATTAACATACCAAGTTTTAGTACTATACATCTTAAAAGCAGTGTTTAATTTATTTTAAAATAATTTATATAATTTACATACAAAGGGGTTTACTAGTACATCTTAAAACCAAAACATTTCATGACTTATATTAATTTATATAATTTACATTTCGATTTATTAATATACACTCAGTATATTTCTTGTGCAGCGCATGGATCCGCTATGCGGGAATTAGCGCTATATAAAACCGTTATTATTATTATTATTATTTAAAACGTCCAGTGTCCATTTTTTAGCAAATAGATGAATGAAACGCAGAAATGAGTAGCGCTGCAATCCTTTTTCGTTCTGATGCACAATGTGTCAGAGTGAATAAGTTTGTGAGGTTGTCTCACTTTATCCGTCTCCCTTCTGATTTACCTCTCCCCATCCCTTCCTTTAAAAATACTCAACATGTTCTCCCTTCCTCCCTGCTTGGAGGCCCCTCGCCCTCTCCTTCTCCCACTCCCTCACTTTCTTTATCCTCTACTGTTTCCCTTCTCACTGTCCCTCTACACCCCTCTTCCTCCATACGTTCATCCACCAATCCTTTTTCAATCCTCCTGTCATTTTAATTTAAGCCGCAATTCGGTACGGTCATGGACAATTGCACATTTGACAACAAGAACGAAGTTACTTGTGCTATTCAAGGCGTGTGTAATACCTGTCATGTTTCATTGTCAGTTTAACACAGACAATGCAATGCTTCACTGCCGTGGACATTCTTAGACTGACATGCGGCCTCCGACAATGGTATGCTCTTAGTCCCGCGCAAGAACGCATTGATTGACAACGTATAATTAGCAGCCTCTTTCGCGTTGAACATGACAGCTGCTACAAACAAATGACTTAAGCGTTCGCTCGAAAGCATGCATTTGTCGAAATGCAGTTGTAATCGAAATGCAGTTCTCCCGGTTTTCAGTACAAGACCAACTTCGCGTGTTTATGGATGTTTCGTGTGCGGTCGGGTGCAGCGTATTGCATGCTATTCGGCAAACAATACACATTTGACGCTCTACGTGGTTTGACAGTTGGACTCGAATGAGCTGCACATATTGCAGTGTGGCAGTCATCAGACATTGGGATATACAACTAGACGCCAAAAAAGAGAGCGACGATTGCTACAGACAGTTGCTTTAAGGTAGGCTATGTGTGTAATGGTGTTGTGTTATTTAGAACGGCAACTGCAACTGGTGGTAGTACACTGCATATATTGCCATGTGGTACAGTGTCGACATTATGTATTGCTAACTTGCATAGTCAAACCTGCAAGGCATTACCATCATTATGCATAACTGTTAGCGTCGTTCTACTGTGAATATAATTGCACAGATAATCCATTTCTCATTAATCAAAACATTATTTGGCAACATATTTGATATGTAATGAATGGATCCACTTGCTTATTTTCGTCGATATAAATGTTAGGTAAGCATTGTATTTATTAATACAATAAAATAGCAAATAACAAATGTTTTAATCCACCTCGGTTTATTATCTTAAATTATGAATTATCGTATATCAATGCGAGTTATATTATTCAGTGTAGGATGCACTGCATTATGTATCTGCGTTTAGAAATAATGTCTTGTTTAATTTTATGACGGAAAAACGACGGCGATGTGTGCGCCATATTGTTGCCAAACTTCCGCTTCCGAACCATAAATCTGCATAAGTCAACATTAATAATTATAGTTATGTATGTTAACATGTTTGATGTATCATGTGATAGAGCATGACATATAAGCGATATTTTAATGTAATGTTACAACATAAATAACATCAGATATATCAGCTTACGTGTCTTACAAGTTGACACCAGAATTTCACCAGATAAGGCTCGACATGGGTTTATAAGCAAATAAAATGGCTACCTCCATTGCAACTGAGTGTTTCCGACCGCACGTGGCGGAAGGGGTTACCAGTGACGCTCATCCTATGGAGGTCACAACCTGTCTGGCGAACAGGGGTTTGGGCCAGGTAATTTCCTCCCATAGGAACACTCCCGGCGGAAGTCGGTCAGTTGTGAGGGAGTAAGGATTGTGACCAACCGTGCCAGGGAACGTTATGAGTAGCAACCGATGAGGTATCTCTGGCCGTACTAGTTACATTAGATTGTACTACAGGCTATGTACACAGTGTCTACCACTTCCTCATTCCCTCTTTTTTCATTTTCAAAGTTTTTCTTTAAAACAGTAAATATGTGACATTGACATTGACTGTTATTTTTAAGGTATTAAGAAAAATATTAATTTAACTAAATTCAAGGCTTTTACGTTTAACCTTAAAACACATTTTGTTTTGTTTTAATCGTACACAACATCTCAGCTTCACGACAAGCTTTATTTAATTTTTTGCACGTACGGAAAACTATATTATTAAAAGTTACACAAATGCTGGAACTATTTTAAATTGTGAAAGAGTTAATAGCATGCATTAAATCATAACTATTTTACTCGTAGTAAATAGCTCAGATGCAATCATTTTTACTATTTAAATATACTGCTACGTCTTTAATCTTCAATAACTAAATAAATGCAACTATATGTTAACAATAATACGTTCAATGTATGTATAAATAACTGCGATCATTCAATGTTAAGATATTGTTAACATTTGTTTGCGTTTATTTATACATGTATATGTTATGTACTATAACCTTTGGTTATACTCTTTTCCAAGAGATATTCATTCATGTTAAATTAATATTTTTCTTAATACGTAAGAAACATAGTAAATAGAAATACAACTACTCAATCAGTATAATCGCGTACATACATCACCACACTTTCATACATGTACACAACACGTGATAAAGTACCTGCATCAATAAAACAACTATTAAAATATTATGACATTATCGAACATATATTGAACTTACACATTTTCCTTTTTATTATATAAAACATAGGATTGTGCATACATTCATAATTATTAGACACACATAGACAAATAGACTGCACATACACACGCTCCCACACCTAATGAAAATTTATTGAAGATAACGATCTTGAGAATATGTTGGATATTGTTAGACGATGCAACATTTTCTGGTTTAATAACCGTCACTAAACATTCATGCTTGTAGGACGCAATTATACTCGTTTTATAATTTTTCTGGCAAAACATCTTTGAAATTGGCTGTTGGGCAACTTTAGTGCCGCGATATGAAGTGCTCAAAACCACAATTAGCAGTCCTGTCCAGAAAAATCAGTTTGTGCATGCTTTTACAGATCGTGTACTGTTAATTATGTATCCATCAGACCATGTATTTTCATTTTCTAACAATATAGTTGTGAATGGTTGCAGTTAAAATACTGTGTTTTAACGCAAAAGCACTGTCAAATGTTTCTCTAAACCAATTTGTTCACTTGCAGAGTTTAGGGTAATATCGGTTCAGTGTTGTGTGTGGCAGGTTCATACCCTGCTGGTGTTCCTTATGCAAACACTACATGTTGTGTGCACACACATTGATTCCATTTTATACGTTTAGCTGGTTTTGTGATATTTTTGAAATGCATTAAACTACTTATATCATTATAATATATATATATATATATATATATATATATATATATATATATATATATATATATATATATATATATATATATATATATATATATATATATATAATATACATGTACATCAGCAGGAATATGAATTCTTTCTTCATAGATGTCATGCATCCTGGTTGACAAACAAAGAGGAATTAATATCCAACTCACACAAATAAAACATAAGACCTACAAGTGGGCTGTACAAGAAGGCAGATAGCATGTTTCTCGCTAGCAGCATCATACTGGTCAGTTCTACCAGGACATCAAGTTAAGTACAACAATTAGAACTCTTGTTGAGGTTAGCATACCATATGCTGAATACTGGAAAAATTGAGACTTCTATCTATCTTATCATGACTAGTTGGGTGCACATAAAACAGATAGGGAGAGAGAGAGACAGAGAGAGGTGGTGTCCGCAACAAAAGTGAGTAAATTGTATGAGCATGGCTGAAGAGAGAGAAAAACAATGAGAGAGAGAGAGACAGAGAGAGAGAGAGAGAGAGAGAGAGAGAGAGAGAGAGAGAGAGAGAGAGAGAGATGGGGTGGGTTGGGGGCACCAGTGAATGATGACTGAGATGATCCCTAATAGTCACCAGTCCATCAGAGAATTATGATTGAGATGGTCCCTAAGAGTCATCAGAGCACCAGTGAATGATGACTGAGATGGTCCCTAATAGTCACCAGTCCATCAGAGAATTATGATTGAGATGGTTCTTAAGAGAATCAGAGCATCAGAGAATGATGACTGAGACAGTCCCTATCATTCACCAGTGCATCAGAGAATGTTGACCAACACAATCCCTAAGAATCATTAGCCCAGTACTAGAGAATGATGATCGAGATGGTCCCTAAGAGTTACTAGTGCCCCAGAGAATGACGAGACGGTCCCTATGTGTAATCTGTGTACCAGACAGTGAAATCATTGACAGGGTCCCTAAGAGTGTCCAGGATACATTCAGTCCCTCAGACAGGGGCGTCAGAATGAAATGATTGAGAGCTCCCAAACTGTGCTCTCAAGGTATCAGTCACTTAAAGATGGAACCCATTCAAAGACTTCTAACAGTGTTTTCGCTCCAAGTTTTGTTCCCTTAACAGGGATCTAAAGTAACTATGCTATGTATATTATGACTTTGAGTAATTGTCTATAGAAAGTAGCTCTAGAAATTTAATATATAATCATATTGCACTGACTGGCACCTTCCATTAATGAAAGAGAGGGAGGGAGAGGGGAGGGAGGGAGGGAGGGAGAGAGGCAGAGAGAGAGAGAGAGAGAGAGAGAGAGATATATATATGGGGGTAGTGTACGTGTCTGAAGAGTGACGGTTAATGTAGCTGAAGATAGACAGAGAGAGGCCGTATCTGCAACTGAAGAGAGTAAAGTGTGTGTGTGTGTGTGGCTTCGTGCTACTAAGGTTGTATCACACAGCAGTGTGGCACTATGGTATGCGTTTAATAATCCTTTTTCTATCTACAAGGTAACGTTTGCCTTTTATGAAATGTTTTGACAATTATATTTCAGTCAATTTGAATCTTTCTTACAATGGAGTGGAAATATTTGTGTAAATAGCACGTAAACCTTCACAGCAGAGGTTAGAGAATAAATATAAAACAAACAGTAATATTGATCTAATTTCTTAATTATTCTATGATACATATTAATAACAAATATGTATATAAATGAAACCATGATCATACATTCTTAAATTCCCTCCATCTTTATATATAACTGATCTGTGTATAATACTAACTTCACTACTCCTGCCAACGCTTCTAGCTCTCCAGGTATGCATTGTTTATGGCATCTAGACTGCCTTGGGAATGGAACATAGCATTGATGTCGTACTTTTACACACAAAAACCTATACTACTACAGTCACTATTCAACCCCTGGCACATATACATATTGTGCACAGATGGGAAATAGTATGTAATAGGCACATTAGACGTCACACGGTGCACACCCATGGTATCAAGCAATTGATACACGTATTTTATACACTTATAAAAATGTACATTTTCTGAGTTAAGTTGCCAACGTTTTTCTGTAGTCACTTCAACATGTCATCTTTATGCAACATAAAATATACACATGTAGGAACAGAGAGAGGGAGCAAGGGAGAATGAAAGATAGAATGAGTGAGAGAGAGGGAGTGAGACACAATCCCTGAGAGCATAAAAATTATAACCAGCATCAATAGATAAGGAATAAAACATGTTGACCGCAAGTTAATATCTAATAATTCAGTTAACACAATCTGGATGGGCATATGAATTTTGTTATGATATTTGCACGGAAAAACAAGTTTTATTTGTTCACAAATTTATTTTCATCTAGATATCAGTACAGTGTAGACATGTATACATGGATGTTGGATTGTTAACCATTAATACATAAACACATAGGACACTGTTAATTTTATTATCTCAGTCTATAGCAATAAACAATATAAAGAAAAAATATGCTCCCAGGCGATACATAAAACACTGGACATAGTTTATCACCTTAAAATGTTATTGCTACCATCTTGTCACATCAACTACATTAAGTACTACATTAAGTAATGAATGACCTGTGTCAGGTCATATTTTGAAGGGTTGACATGGTAAGTCAATAAAACAAACGTATTGAAGTGTGCACACACAACTTGTAACCAGTCACAAACACTATTTCAGTAGACAGTTCAGCAGAATAAAGACATATCAACTAAGTAAAACAGCCTAACAAAATAAAATTAGCCCACCATAATACTGATGGCCCACTAAAATAAAGATAACCCACCAAAATATACAGCCCAACAGAACAAAGATAGCCCACCAGAAAAAAGATAACCCACCAACATATTAAATCCACTAGAATAAGATAGCCCAACATAAGTGAGACAACCCACTGGATCTCGCATCAAGTTGGTTTTTAACATTAGCTAACATATGTATAAGCACATGGGCAACAGTGAAACCTTACTTAGCCATCGACACTCTACAAATGAACTTAATGTGTAAATTAAACTGACACCGTACAATGTCATCCATTCTGTGATAAATGACTCCTATATGCAAAGTAACACTTTTAAGGAACTGCAAGACAATCGCATGTTTGTACAGTTGTATGTTAAATGAATGTTTAAATTTAACCGTGCACGTCCTATTAGACATTTGAGTCAAGTAGCAGCATGATGAGAACAACATCTCTCTGCTTGCCAGTATCAGCAGTACTCCATACAGTGTCCCTCACAGCTGCTTTTAGCAATATCACTTTAGTTGTATTATTCAAACCATATCTCATCTTATGGCCAGTTGAACACAGTGCCAAAAATACAAATATTTACATAATTTTATTATAAATATTATATTTATAAGCAAGTGTTTTCATATTTTTTAGTACATATCTGGTCTGTTACCTGAGTCATTTACAAGTATACACCTCATACAAATTTCTCTGACAACAGAACCATTAGGGCCAAGCAGTAATTTGTAATGGGAACCTACTGAATGGGAAAGGTAAACATCAAAGGCTATTGTGGTTAACTCTGATTGCCTTGGCATTCCAGCCAATCAATTTGTATTTTGAAACTGGATGTTCTGTTTATAGTTTGAAAGAGTTGCAGGCAGAATCTTTCAAATTGCTAATTTTGTTCTGAGCTTAATAAAGTAAGTAAGCACAAATACTGGGTAATCAGGCAGTAAACCTTCAACATGCATGTTGCAGTCATAAGAATAAAATAGTAAATGAAAACACCCTAGGAGTTGGTAACCCCATTAGTATTAGGACTCTCAAATTTTAAAGAATTATTATTTCAAAGTATGGTTTTAGAATGAAGCCCATTACACAAAAATATAATGGGACAATATATATATATAAAATTGTATATATATATATAATTGTATATATATATATATATATATATATATATATATATATATATATATATATATATATATATATATATATATATATATATATATATATAATGCATTCAGACTACAACGTTACTCACCAGCATGAGAGATGTGCAACTAATCAACAGAACTATTCAGCAATCATTCTGCCAAAATAAGAACAATTTAAACATTGACTTGGTTAGTACTCAAGTAAGAGATCACTTACATTGTCCCAGATCATTGAGGCATATCTATAAGTAAGGCAAACAAGAGGTTCTCTTATACATATACCAGCTTTGTAAGTAACATGGGAATGTGTGCAAACATAGTTAATCACCATGGCAATATATCAGCATAGCAAGCCTTGCATAGCAAGCTTAGATAGAAGAGGGTCCAGCATCATGACCACATCACCTTGGAAACAGGTCAGAGTTGTCATCTTGATAAAACCTGCTCCACTTTGACACTGTTTAAGCCTGCAACACACTGACAAATGTTATTATGTGCAACACACTGACATTGTGAGAGCTTCCAACACACTGACTTTGTGACAGCCTGCAACACACTTACACATGTTAATGCGTGCAACACACTGACACTTTTAGAGCTTGCAACACACTGACATTGTGACAGCCTGCAAAACACTGACACTTTTATAACCCGCAACATGTGACATTGTTTAAGACTGCAACACTGACACATAGAGCCTGACACTGACAGATCCTGCAACACATTGACACCTTTATAGCCTGTAACACAGAGACTCCTCTAAAACAGTGGTAGGTGCTACTGAGGAGCGAGAGTTAGAAATTTACCAGGTATCTGAATCTCTATATCACTACAATCAAATTATTCAAGAAAAAACAACATAATGCAAACAACTGCTTATGTGTACATCTATGTGTGTGTTTGTTTGTGTGTTGATGTGTGTGCATTTACTTGCGTGTATGTGCTTGTGTGTATGTATATGTATATGTATGTGTATGTGTGTGTTTGTGGTTTTGTACTTTTATTGTGCCGGCATATGTGTATGCACTTGCATATGTTTGTTAATAACTGAGAATATCCAACACTTATATTATAACACTTTAAAA
Organism: Oasisia sp. SBJ-2009; assembly: GCA_964017155.1. Lineage (NCBI taxonomy): Eukaryota > Metazoa > Annelida > Polychaeta > Sabellida > Siboglinidae > Oasisia > Oasisia sp. SBJ-2009. The sequence continues at coordinate 24,793,218 of OZ024866.1, forward strand.
AAACTGTTTCATAAACAATAACATTACTAGTATCATAAAAAAGGAAGTGGGGTTAAAATGGGAACACAAAATGATGATAGAAGTAGTGTGATTTTAGAGCTGCGACACAGGATGATAAAGAGCTGGTAAGAACTGCCAAATGACCGGTGACGTTGCCAGTTGAACACTTCATGACATTTTAAAATAATTTGTTATATTGTATTTGCCAGGAAATTGTTAACGATGTAACAATGGCTAGTTCATTAATGTAAGCATTACTGCAACTAGGATCTATCACATATGAGCTTAATCATATATGCTCATTTTCATCATCAAGGTCACTATTAAAGTCACTTTTGGGATTGGTCAAAAATGAGTACATTAGCAAGCTGATCAGAATCTGTTTGTTATAGTATTGTGTTCTGTAAATTATTTGGCACTAGAACATTATTATGTCATTAGATGATTAAAAATATATCTAGAAAGTTTGTCACCATAATTATGTTATGCAATGAATAATGACGTTGACATCTCTATAGTTGTCATAGTCACTGGCTGTCTGTCTGTCTGTCTGTCTGGTGGCTGGGAGGCAGGCAGGCAGGCAGGCAGGCAGGCAGGCAGGCAGGCAGGCAGGCAGGCAGGCAGGCAGGCAGGCAGGCAGGCAGGCAGGCAGGCAGGCAGGCAGGCAGGCAGGCAGGCAGGCAGGCAGGCAGGCAGGCAGGCAGGCAGGCAGGCAGGCAGGCAGGCAGGCAGGCAGGCAGGCAGGCAGGCAGGCAGGCAGGCAGGCAGGCAGGCAGGCAGGCAGGCAGGCAGGCAGGCAGGCAGGCAGGCAGGCAGGCAGGCAGGCAGGCAGGCAGGCAGGCAGGCAGGCAGGCAGGCAGGCAGGCAGGCAGGTAAGGAGGCAGGCGTGCACAAAAACACAGCAAACGAACATTGGTAGGAAAGGTCTGAGAGAGAGGGGTGGGGGATAAAGAGAGAGACAGAGAGAGAAAGGGAGAGACAGATAGAGAGAGAGAGAGAGAGAGAGACAGATAGAGACAAACAGAGACAGACAGACGGACGGACGGACGGACGGACGGACGGACGGACGGACGGACGGACGGACGGACGGACGGACGGACGGACGGACGGACGGACGGACGGACGGACGGACGGACGGACGGACGGACGGACGGACGGACGGACGGACGGACGGACAGACAGACAGACAGACAGACAGGGAGACAGACCGGGAGACAGACAGGGAGACAGACAGGGAGACAGACAGGGAGACAGACAGGGAGACAGACAGGGAGACAGACAGGGAGACAGACAGGGAGACAGACAGGGAGACAGACAGGGAGACAGACAGGGAGACAGACAGGGAGACAGACAGGGTGACAGACAGGGAGACAGACAGGAAGACAGACAGGAAGACAGACAGGGAGACAGACAGGGAGACAGACAGGGAGACAGACAGGGAGACAGACAGGAAGACAGACAGGGAGACAGACAGGGAGACAGACAGGGAGACAGACAGGGAGACAGACAGGGAGACAGACAGGGAGACAGACAGGGAGACAGACAGGGAGACAGACAGGGGGACAGACAGGGAGACAGACAGGGAGAGAGACAGGTAGACAGACAGGAAGACAGACAGGGAGACAGACAGGGAGACAGACAGGGAGACAGACAGGGAGACAGACAGGGAGAGAGACAGGGAGACAGACAGGGAGACAGACAGGGAGACAGACAGGGAGACAGACAGGGAGACAGACAGGGGGACAGGGGGGCAGGGGGGCAGGGAGGCAGGGAGGCAGAGAGGCAAGGAGGCAGGCGTGCAAAAAAACACAGCAAACGAACATTGGTAGGAAAGGTCTGAGAGAGAGGGGTGGGGGATAAAGAGAGAGACAGAGAGAGAAAGAGAGAGACAGATAGAGAGAGAGAGAGACAGATAGAGACAAACAGAGACAGACAGACGGACGGACGGACGGACGGACGGACGGACGGACGGACGGACGGACGGACGGACGGACGGACGGACGGACGGACGGACGGACGGACGGACGGACGGACGGACGGACGGACGGACGGACGGACGGACGGACGGACGGACGGACGGACGGACGGACGGACGGACGGACGGACGGACGGACGGACGGACGGACGGACGGACGGACGGACGGACGGACGGACGGACGGACGGACGGACGGACGGACGGACGGACGGACGGACGGACGGACGGACGGGACGGACGGACGGACGGACGGACAGACAGACAGGGAGACAGACAGGGAGACAGACAGGGAGACAGACAGGGAGACAGACAGGGAGACAGACAGGGAGACAGACAGGGATACAGACAGGGGGACAGGGGGACAGGGGGCAGGGGGGCAGGGAGGCAGGGAGGCAGGGAGGCAGGGAGGCAGGGAGGCAGGGAGGCAGGGAGGCAGGGAGGCAGGGAGGCAGGGAGGCAGGGAGGCAGGGAGGCAGGGAGGCAGGGAGGCAGGGAGGCAGGGAGGCAGGGAGGCAGGGAGGCAGGGAGGCAGGGAGGCAGGGAGGCAGGGAGGCAGGGAGGCAGGGAGGCAGGGAGGCGGAGGCGGAGGCGGAGGCGGAGGCGGAGGCGGAGGCGGAGGCGGAGGCGGAGGCGGAGGCGGAGGCGGAGGCGGAGGCGGAGGCGGAGGCGGAGGCGGAGGCGGAGGCGGAGGCGGAGGCGGAGGCAGAGGCAGAGGCAGTGACAGAGATGGACAGACAGACGAACAGACGAACGGACGAACGGACGAACGGACGGACGGACGGACGGACGGACGGACGGACGGACGGACGGACGGACGGACGGACGGACGGACGGACGGACGGACGGACGGACGGACGGACGGACGGACGGACGGACGGACGGACGGACGGACGGACGGACGGACGGACGGACGGACGGACGGACGGACGGACGGACGGACGGACGGACGGACGGACGGACGGACGGACGGACGGACAGAGCGAGAGAGAGAGAGAGAGAGAGAGAGAGAGAGAGAGACAGCGACAGCGACAGCGACAGCGACAGCGACAGCGACAGCGACAGCGACAGCGACAGCGACAGCGACAGCGACAGCGACAGCGACAGCGACAGCGACAGCGACAGCGACAGCGACAGCGACAGCGACAGCGACAGCGACAGGGACAGCGACAGGGACAGGGACAGGGACAGGGACAGGGACAGGGACAGAGACAGCGACAGCGACAGCGACAGCGACAGCGACAGCGACAGCGACAGCGACAGCGACAGCGACAGCGACAGCGACAGCGACAGCGACAGCGACAGCGACAGCGACAGCGACAGCGACAGCGACAGCGACAGCGACAGCGACAGCGACAGCGACAGCGACAGCGACAGCGACAGCGACAGCGACAGCGACAGCGACAGCGACAGCGACAGCGACAGCGACAGAGACAGAGACAGAGACAGAGACAGAGACAGAGACAGAGACAGAGACAGAGACAGAGACAGAGACAGAGACAGAGACAGAGACAGAGACAGAGACAGAGACAGAGACAGAGACAGAGACAGAGACAGAGACAGAGACAGAGACAGAGACAGAGACAGAGACAGAGACAGAGACAGAGACAGAGACAGAGACAGAGACAGAGACAGAGACAGAGACAGAGACAGAGACAGAGACAGAGACAGAGACAGAGACAGAGACAGAGACAGAGACAGAGACAGAGACAGAGACAGAGACAGAGACAGAGACAGAGACAGAGACAGAGACAGAGACAGAGACAGAGACAGAGACAGAGACAGAGACAGAGACAGAGACAGAGACAGAGACAGAGACAGAGACAGAGACAGAGACAGAGACAGAGACAGAGACAGAGACAGAGACAGAGACAGAGACAGAGACAGAGACAGAGACAGAGACAGAGACAGAGACAGAGACAGAGACAGAGACAGAGACAGAGACAGAGACAGAGACAGAGACAGAGACAGAGACAGAGACAGAGACAGAGACAGAGACAGAGACAGAGACAGAGACAGAGACAGAGACAGAGACAGAGACAGAGACAGAGACAGAGACAGAGACAGAGACAGAGACAGAGACAGAGACAGAGACAGAGACAGAGACAGAGACAGAGACAGAGACAGAGACAGAGACAGAGACAGAGACAGAGACAGAGACAGAGACAGAGACAGAGACAGAGACAGAGACAGAGACAGAGACAGAGACAGAGACAGAGACAGAGACAGAGACAGAGACAGAGACAGAGACAGAGACAGAGACAGAGACAGAGACAGAGACAGAGACAGAGACAGAGACAGAGACAGAGACAGAGACAGAGACAGAGACAGAGACAGAGACAGAGACAGAGACAGAGACAGAGACAGAGACAGAGACAGAGACAGAGACAGAGACAGAGACAGAGACAGAGACAGAGACAGAGACAGAGACAGAGACAGAGACAGAGACAGAGACAGAGACAGAGACAGAGACAGAGACAGAGACAGAGACAGAGACAGAGACAGAGACAGAGACAGAGCCTTGCCTTGCCTATCCCGTAGTCTCAGTGGACCGTTGGGGCACCACAGATGACTTGGCAACCAGCTCCCTCCACTCCTCTCGTCTCTCGGCTTTCCTCATGGCGGCGCCCAGTGTCAAGCCCGTCCATTCCGGGATGTTGTCTTCCCATCTCTTTCTCTGCCTGCCTCGTCTTCTCCCTGCTTGGACCGTACCTTGCATGACCGTCTTGGCAAGCCCTGTTGATCTTGTAATGTGGCCGCCTTGCATGACCGTCTTGGCAAGCCCTGTTGATCTTGTAATGTGGCCGTACCATCTCAGTTTTCGTTGTTTAACTGTGGTCAGGAGGTCTTCGTGCGGTCCAATGGCTTGACGGGTTCTGTTTCGGACCTCTTCGTTGGTGATGTGTTCTCTGTACGTGATGCCGAGGAGTTTTCTGAGGCATCTCATCTCCATGGCCTGTATCCTTTTCTCGGTTTCTGCTGTTAATGTCCAAGACTCACAGGCGTACAGGAATATGGACATGACTAGGGAGCGCATCAGTCTGATCTTTGAGCTGAGCGCTATATTCCTGTCATTCCAAATGGTCTTGAGTTTGGCGAGTGCTGCTGTGGCCTGGGCGATCCTGGCGAGAAGTTCAGGTTTAGATCCTTCATCTGTAATGATTGCTCCCAGATATTTGAATCGGTTGACGCAATCTAGTTTCTCGCCGTTGACCCTGATGTCAGTGCTGAAGCCATTGGTGTTGTTGGTCATCAGTTTGGTCTTTTCTGCATTGATCTGCATGCCGAAGGCTGTAGAAGTCTTATCAATGCGCTCCACCAATTCAGCTAGCTCGTCTTCCCTTCCTGCCAGGCCGTCTATGTCGTCGGCAAAACGCAAGTTTATGATATTTCTGCCACCAATGCTGACTGTCCCTTCATGGTCATTCAGTGCGTCAGTCATAATTCTCTCAAAAGACAGAGACAGAGACAGAGACAGAGACAGAGACAGAGACAGAGACAGAGACAGAGACAGAGACAGAGACAGAGACAGAGACAGAGACAGAGACAGAGACAGAGACAGAGACAGAGACAGAGACAGAGACAGAGACAGAGACAGAGACAGAGACAGAGACAGAGACAGAGACAGAGACAGAGACAGAGACAGAGACAGAGACAGAGACAGAGACAGAGACAGAGACAGAGACAGAGACAGAGACAGAGACAGAGACAGAGACAGAGACAGAGACAGAGACAGAGACAGAGACAGAGACAGAGACAGAGACAGAGACAGAGACAGAGACAGAGACAGAGACAGAGACAGAGACAGAGACAGAGACAGAGACAGAGACAGAGACAGAGACAGAGACAGAGACAGAGACAGAGACAGAGACAGAGACAGAGACAGAGACAGAGACAGAGACAGAGACAGAGACAGAGACAGAGACAGAGACAGAGACAGAGACAGAGACAGAGACAGAGACAGAGACAGAGACAGAGACAGAGACAGAGACAGAGACAGAGACAGAGACAGAGACAGAGACAGAGACAGAGACAGAGACAGAGACAGAGACAGAGACAGAGACAGAGACAGAGACAGAGACAGAGACAGAGACAGAGACAGAGACAGAGACAGAGACAGAGACAGAGACAGAGACAGAGACAGAGACAGAGACAGAGACAGAGACAGAGACAGAGACAGAGACAGAGACAGAGACAGAGACAGAGACAGAGACAGAGACAGAGACAGAGACAGAGACAGAGACAGAGACAGAGACAGAGACAGAGACAGAGACAGAGACAGAGACAGAGACAGAGACAGAGACAGAGACAGAGACAGAGACAGAGACAGAGACAGAGACAGAGACAGAGACAGAGACAGAGACAGAGACAGAGACAGAGACAGAGACAGAGACAGAGACAGAGACAGAGACAGAGACAGAGACAGAGACAGAGACAGAGACAGAGACAGAGACAGAGACAGAGACAGAGACAGAGACAGAGACAGAGACAGAGACAGAGACAGAGACAGAGACAGAGACAGAGACAGAGACAGAGACAGAGACAGAGACAGAGACAGAGACAGAGACAGAGACAGAGACAGAGACAGAGACAGAGACAGAGACAGAGACAGAGACAGAGACAGAGACAGAGACAGAGACAGAGACAGAGACAGAGACAGAGACAGAGACAGAGACAGAGACAGAGACAGAGACAGAGACAGAGACAGAGACAGAGACAGAGACAGAGACAGAGACAGAGACAGAGACAGAGACAGAGACAGAGACAGAGACAGAGACAGAGACAGAGACAGAGACAGAGACAGAGACAGAGACAGAGACAGAGACAGAGACAGAGACAGAGCCTTGCCTTGCCTATCCCGTAGTCTCAGTGGACCGTTGGGGCACCACAGATGACTTGGCAACCAGCTCCCTCCACTCCTCTCGTCTCTCGGCTTTCCTCATGGCGGCGCCCAGTGTCAAGCCCGTCCATTCCGGGATGTTGTCTTCCCATCTCTTTCTCTGCCTGCCTCGTCTTCTCCCTGCTTGGACCGTACCTTGCATGACCGTCTTGGCAAGCCCTGTTGATCTTGTAATGTGGCCGTACCATCTCAGTTTTCGTTGTTTAACTGTGGTCAGGAGGTCTTCGTGCGGTCCAATGGCTTGACGGGTTCTGTTTCGGACCTCTTCGTTGGTGATGTGTTCTCTGTACGTGATGCCGAGGAGTTTTCTGAGGCATCTCATCTCCATGGCCTGTATCCTTTTCTCGGTTTCTGCTGTTAATGTCCAAGACTCACAGGCGTACAGGAATATGGACATGACTAGGGAGCGCATCAGTCTGATCTTTGAGCTGAGCGCTATATTCCTGTCATTCCAAATGGTCTTGAGTTTGGCGAGTGCTGCTGTGGCCTGGGCGATCCTGGCGAGAAGTTCAGGTTTAGATCCTTCATCTGTAATGATTGCTCCCAGATATTTGAATCGGTTGACGCAATCTAGTTTCTCGCCGTTGACCCTGATGTCAGTGCTGAAGCCATTGGTGTTGTTGGTCATCAGTTTGGTCTTTTCTGCATTGATCTGCATGCCGAAGGCTGTAGAAGTCTTATCAATGCGCTCCACCAATTCAGCTAGCTCGTCTTCCCTTCCTGCCAGGCCGTCTATGTCGTCGGCAAAACGCAAGTTTATGATATTTCTGCCACCAATGCTGACTGTCCCTTCATGGTCATTCAGTGCGTCAGTCATAATTCTCTCAAAAGACAGAGACAGAGACAGAGACAGAGACAGAGACAGAGACAGAGACAGAGACAGAGACAGAGACAGAGACAGAGACAGAGACAGAGACAGAGACAGAGACAGAGACAGAGACAGAGACAGAGACAGAGACAGAGACAGAGACAGAGACAGAGACAGAGACAGAGACAGAGACAGAGACAGAGACAGAGACAGAGACAGAGACAGAGACAGAGACAGAGACAGAGACAGAGACAGAGACAGAGACAGAGACAGAGACAGAGACAGAGACAGAGACAGAGACAGAGACAGAGACAGAGACAGAGACAGAGACAGAGACAGAGACAGAGACAGAGACAGAGACAGAGACAGAGACAGAGACAGAGACAGAGACAGAGACAGAGACAGAGACAGAGACAGAGACAGAGACAGAGACAGAGACAGAGACAGAGACAGAGACAGAGACAGAGACAGAGACAGAGACAGAGACAGAGACAGAGACAGAGACAGAGACAGAGACAGAGACAGAGACAGAGACAGAGACAGAGACAGAGACAGAGACAGAGACAGAGACAGAGACAGAGACAGAGACAGAGACAGAGACAGAGACAGAGACAGAGACAGAGACAGAGACAGAGACAGAGACAGAGACAGAGACAGAGACAGAGACAGAGACAGAGACAGAGACAGAGACAGAGACAGAGACAGAGACAGAGACAGAGACAGAGACAGAGACAGAGACAGAGACAGAGACAGAGACAGAGACAGAGACAGAGACAGAGACAGAGACAGAGACAGAGACAGAGACAGAGACAGAGACAGAGACAGAGACTAGTCTGTTGCTAACTCACCATGGGTTCTCTGTTCATCCCGAGAACCACTTGTTTCTTCGCCTCACAGTGGAGGAACTGAAGCACCCCCTGAGACTTTTCCTGTTCTATTCTACACCCCCTGTGCCAATCATTGGCACTGCCGTCTCTGAACACAGCAACACTCACTTTTATCACATCTATCTGTTATGTACAACAATATTCTAACTTAGGATGGAACCATCTATTACATACAACTATATTTATATCGGACAAACCTGTCGATTATATACAACAAGACTGAGGTCAGACATATATATTGCATACAAGAAAAGTCAGAGAATAAAAAATAACAGAATAAGTAGTCATCACATAATGAATTCGTACTGTGCTGCTCGCTCTATCATCACATGACATTGTCACATATTCTACTGTCTCATTACTGTCACATGATGTACTCACACTGGACTATACTCATTGTCACGTTACTATCACAGGACATAATTATATTATGCCTTTCTCGACTGTTATATGCCTTACCTACATTGTGCAATATTCGACCGACTCGTGCTGTACTTACACTGTGCCATACTCGAATGTCATATGCCATACTTACATAGTGCCATATGTTCCGGTCACAAGGAATAATTACATTGTGCTATACTCTACTGTCACGTGCCATACTTACATTGTGCCTTACTCTACTCTCTCATGCCGTACTTATATTGTGTCATATGCTATTGTCACATGCTGTACTTACATTGCTGATACAAACAACTTTGTCATCCTATTTGCCCACAAAGAAATACACAAACTTACTTGAATCTCGCCTAACCAAAGAGACAAGAAACAAATTGATCACAATCTCATCAGTAGCAAGTGGCGACGACCCTTACAAGATGTACATTTTAGAAGTGGAGTGGATGTTGGCAGCAGTCACCACCTTGTTGTTGCACACAACACACTGAAGCTTAAAAGAACAGTAACACCGATTAGGCTGTTGAAATGGTTCAATGTCTCCAAGCTGAAAGATGCTGGCATTAGACCAGTAATGCAGTAATAGGACAGAAAGAGGAAACACAAAGACTGGCTGAGGTGGAGACACGTGGACAACAACAAAATATCTCATCAGTTTACTTACAAACATTGACCCTTTGATTCTGTGAATGTTTGGTTAGGATACGACAAAGTATGTCATGAATTACTTTCGAAACTTTTTTCTCTGACTATAAAAGCAATGATTCTGCAAACATGAAATTTGTAATGAAATGATCAAGTTTTCTGACAAAGGTTACACAGATATTATATTACATGTATCAAATCAGTACCTATGGCAATGCTAGTATCACGTGTGGTTAATAATTACATCTGTGTATGTGAAATTAGGTTTGGTTGGTCCATTACAGTATGTGAGATCTTTATCAGGCTTGACTGAGTGCATCTTAAACATTGCATTACCATACCACATGCATAGACAGAAACAAACATTTATCTTCACAGTGAATGTGTATGTGTGTGTGGTGTGTGTGGTGAGTGTGGTAATGTATGTGTGTGTGTGTGTGTGTGTGTGTGTGTGTGTGTGTGTGTGTGTGTGTATGTGTGTGTGTGTGTGTGTGTGTGTGTGTGTGTGTTTGTGTGTGTGTGTGTGTGTGTGTGTGTGTGTGTGTGTGTGTGTGTGTGTGTGTGTGTGTGTAGTGTGGTGTGGTATATGTATGAGTGTGTGCATGGACGTACATGTATATGTATGTGAAATACCATGACATTGCTTGATTGAATAATACAAAGAGTATTTGAATACAATAGCCAATTTAAAATAGTATCAATATAGAAATGCATCAAGTAGTGTCTTCATAAGGGTCACACTGTCGGTGTCAACCCTGTCAAGAGACTGACCAGCTGCAGATGTGACAATTCTTATTTACCTTGTTTGTTTCTCTTGTTCGAGAGAAACGAGTTCTCGTGGGGCACCGTGGGGGTTATACTCCAGTACTCACACATTCTACAAACACAGACGAGATTCATCGGTCAACATAGTACAGCATACCGTGTGACACTATGTCACACCATGTCACTCTGTCACTGCACTGGCTGGAAGCAGCCACAGTTAACAACTTCATGACAGTGTGACATCACTTTTATTCACTGAGGGCAGAAGGGGTTGTGAGAGGGAGGGAGGGACACAATGATGGAAAGGGTTATGCCCTGTCACACATTTTCCCATCTCTATGGATGTAGACCCATCAAAACATTTCTATGAACATTCGTTCATTAAAATGTACCGACACACCGTCTGGCGCATGGCCTATAACTTGTACGATTCCCAACACTCTGTTACAATAGTTGATCATGCTTAATGTTTATTTTAGCTATTTATAATTTGTTTATTTTCATATACATTTTAGCTTAGTATTGATCTCTACATATATACATTTAATCCTGTCTGTTCACAGCAAACCGCCCTGACACTCCGTCAGGTTTGCAACAAATAAAAGTAGCACAGGGTTGTGGGTGAACTTGTAAAGACTTGCATTGTTTTAATGTCATGCAAATGTTATACCACACATAGTAAACATATATTCAAACAACAGCCACATAGCAATGCAAACTCCCAGAACACACCCAAACCCTGGTAGAGTGTACTACTGTATATATTTCCCTAGAGTTATTGCAAGATGCTTGCGCATATCCCAGGAGGGGTTTATGTAAATCTCGTAGGCATTACTAGCCCAGGGACCCTGTGCCTTAATGACCTCTGATAGAAGCCCACATTCCAAGGCAAACGATGCTCCCCCTCGTCTAAAACTAAGCCCTGAATAACCCGAGGGCTTTAAATTCAAGTTTCCCAAGTATTATGCAGCTTATCCTGGAAGACCTGCATTGTCAAAGGGAGCCAGCCAGTGCGCGTGGGGTATGTGAAAAGTGGGGCTGATGGCGGAGCGTTATACAGCCTTAAGGCGAGGATAAGCGTCTGTGCAGGGCTGTGCCTGGGATGCGAGGAAGGGGGATGTGCAGTACGCGCTGCCGGTACTGGATAGTCTTCGACCACCGCACAGCTAAGCTTACTCCGTCCTCAGAAAAGGTAGCATCCCCCCGACATAAATGTAAATTTGAGTCAAAGGATGTAATGCTTCTAACCAAAAGGTTAGGTTTCCGAAAAAAGGAGAACAACGCTACTAAGCATGCTGCCCAAAAGGTCACTTCTAGTGTCAAGGTGAAGTCTATCAGCTTAAATAACTGACGAAGGATAGCTGGTGTTATGGGCAGCTTTTGTTTATGTGAAACACCTAATACTCTTTTCGTACCTTTAAGCAAAATGTCTATGTACCAAGAGCCCTGAAAGGGGTTGGTATGACCTGCCTCTAGATGCATTATACGAACCACGTTTATGTATTGCTTAATTGAAGTGTAAGCCAATTTTTAGACAAAAATGCTATATTTCGACAAGCGTTTTCCTGTGACAGAGGTACTGGGTTAATGTCCCCGAATACACAGAAGTGCTGATACAGCTTACGTTGCGAAGCATATGTAAGACGCGTAATAGGTGCAAAGACCTGTTCTTGCAGCCAACGGACTTTGTCATCTAGTGAGTCCAGGAACCCAGGACCTGTCCACAATATATAGAAACCCATTATAGGACATGTGCCATGATAACGGCGACAGTGCTAACAATACATTCAGATACTGCCTAGCATTGGGTTCATGTAGCCGAGAAATTCTATCTGCTAAGACATTATCTTCCCCCGGAACATGGACCGCTTTCAAGCGGAAGTTAAATATAATAGCAGTTCACACTACCCGTCTTGTCTTCCGATATGAGTAAGGGCCGACAGCGAAAATGTAAACATCGCCGCAATTTTCTTTAATAATACCCCGCAATTGTTACCCTTCCTCGCCATTCCGATTTCGCGTCGTGAAGACGCTTCGGCTCAGTCCACACAATTTCAAGTGAAAGTTACTTGTAAATTGTATGTATGTAGTTCACTTCTTATATAGCCATCCCTTCAGCAAACCCAAAGTAACCTTGTAAGGCAGATTGCATCTGATGAGGGGAACCATCGATAACTGCCCGTTTCAAGGCAAACTGGCCCCTACTACACACGTACGTTGTCAACATCCGAGACATCTAACATTGCAACAATACCGTCTATGTGATGTTTTGCCAAGAACGACGAGTGTGTATGTTAGGCCTTCTTAATTAGCTTTTGACTTGTTAAAGATTGCAGTTGTTGATTTGCGATTGGCTGAAGAGGTGAAGATTCGTCATCCAACCCTGGTCATTGCCCACGTTAGCCGGGTGGCCGCTGGTGAGAGGAGTTTGTATTAAACAATGCTATTGCAATGAAAATGTGGCCGTATAATCCGGGTGGCCGGTGGCGAAGGGGCCGTATAAGAAGGCGACTACTGTATATGCGTCAAGTTGCAGAGTGTATAAAATAACTGCAAAGTTCAATATGTATACATCGCGCTGTGTATTCGTATATATATATATATATATATATATATATATATATATATATATATATAAATATATAAAATTATATATATATATATATATATATATATATATATATATATAAATATATAAAATTATATATATATATATATATATATATATATATATGTATATGTATATGTATATGTATATGTATATATATATATATATATATATATATATGTATATGTGTATATGTATATATATGTATATGTATATGTATATATATTTATATATATATATATATATATATATATATATATATATATATATATATATATATATATACTCATGGTTATATCAGCGTTCGGCGTGTTTGTAAACACGATCCTGTTGCCCGATGATATTCCCTGGGTCAGCACTTCGAGGTGTGAATAGGTGCGGCCGGCCGAAACTAGCTGTCGCTCCCGTACCTATTGCGTAATTTTGTACCGGGCGACGTTCGTGGGACGTGGCAGCGACTGGCTGTCCGAGCACGCGTGGCTGTCCGTCGAACGATTATGGGATATGGCGAATATGTTGCGCTCAGCAAGTCAAACTAAAAAGAATCGCATTGAACATGTTCTCAGCTGAGAAAGAAATGATCTTACTAATAACATTGAAAGTCGTCAAAATGGCATTGGTTGAAGGCTTGTCTCTTCAACTAGATTACCCGGACGTCAACCAGCACCATGACATTTAAGGTGGGTAAAGACTGAATAGAACTAGATGCTCTTTGAGGTGTATACCCAGCCAATACACTGCTAAGAAGGTCCACCTTGCGTTATGCTCTTAATTAATTGCAAAACTTTTTTTGACAAATACAGATTCTATTTTAGTTCTAAGATCTATTAAGACCTCCGTCCGCAAATGTGTTTAATAGTGATTTTCTGTTCAAAGAGTCGGGTTTACTGTTCCAAAGATATAGAAATGCCAATTTTTAACCACCTTGTTTGGTACTGAGTTAAGACTACCTATGTGCCAAATGGAACTGCACAGCACAGATTGCATGGTGATACTTTCCCCCTAAATGATAATTCCATCCTGCTATATAGTTCACAATGTTTTTGAAATTAGAAATAAATTTCCCCGGTCTTTTTATCGGCTTCTTTTGTACCTGTATAAACGCCGTATTTTTTTGGGGAAATCACTAGTTCATTTTTGATCATCAGGTTCAACTAAGAGGACCCGGGTTGGAATCCTGTGCTGCGGTGTTAAAACCTTGGGCAATTTATTACATTCTACATTGCTCACGTTCACTCAGCTGTATACATGAATACCTGGCAATAGACAAGTGATTGATATGTGTGTGAGTAGCCTTCGCGCATTATTTGCAGCATATGTCTGCATGCTTCCCAGAGATGTGTCAGTGTCTGATTGAATAGGACTGCCAGGCAAGTAAAGTGTAAAGCGCTTTGAGAAGTCCTTGTCTAAATTCCAGCTGTTCTTCTCCGATTTACATTTACGATTTATTGCTGTTATTCTGCAATCCAGATTCTTTCCAGCGACTTCAACTTATGGCTTAGCAACGTAGTGCCTCAATGTTTTCCCGGATCATGCACATCTGCCTTTCTTTTCTATTTTCGGACACATAGCCCCGTTCTTTATTCCTCTGTGAACTTCCCGTCTCTCTTGCAGGTGTTCAGTAATTTTTTTTGTCAATCAAATCATCTTCCAACTCGCTCAGCCACCGGCACCGCCAGCATCTCTACTCGCACTTCACCAATGCCTGTTTATCTTTCCAAACAAGCGTAAACGAAAAAACCGTACGAATTGCCGGGCTGTGACAGGTTTCACAAAGCTTACATTACTTTCCACCACTGTGTGTGTGTGTGTGTGTGTGTGCGTGTGCGTGTGCTTGTGTGTGTGCGTGTGCGTGTGTGTGTGTGTGCGTGCACGTTCGCTTGTGCACGGATGTCCGGGGATGAGGGTGTGTGTATGTGGGCTTGTGTGCGCGCGCGTATGTATGTGTGTGTGTGTGTGTGTGTGTGTGTGTGTGTGTGTGTGTGTGTGTGTGTGTGTATAGAATTCCATTATAAAGAAGTGCATTAGTGATTTCGCTCAGCAGCACCTCGACTGTAGATAGAATTACCTGTGAACATTCTTGCATCCGGGACATTATGTATGTTTAGAAAGTATTTAAAACATATCTTTTTATTAGACATTTCAATTAATTCAAATTGTTTTGAAATGACGGACATTGCATTAGAATTTCTTTTTAGTGTCATACACGTTTTAATCAGTGTTTATGTTTTAGATTAATTTATAGATTTATATAAATATATATTTACGTACACAGTTTTAGTAAAGGTTTTAATTTTAATTTGATATATATATATATATATATATATATATATATATATATATATATAATTAACATACCAAGTTTTAGTACTATACATCTTAAAAGCAGTGTTTAATTTATTTTAAAATAATTTATATAATTTACATACAAAGGGGTTTACTAGTACATCTTAAAACCAAAACATTTCATGACTTATATTAATTTATATAATTTACATTTCGATTTATTAATATACACTCAGTATATTTCTTGTGCAGCGCATGGATCCGCTATGCGGGAATTAGCGCTATATAAAACCGTTATTATTATTATTATTATTTAAAACGTCCAGTGTCCATTTTTTAGCAAATAGATGAATGAAACGCAGAAATGAGTAGCGCTGCAATCCTTTTTCGTTCTGATGCACAATGTGTCAGAGTGAATAAGTTTTTGAGGTTGTCTCACTTTATCCGTCTCCCTTCTGATTTACCTCTCCCCATCCCTTCCTTTAAAAATACTCAACATGTTCTCCCTTCCTCCCTGCTTGGAGGCCCCTCGCCCTCTCCTTCTCCCACTCCCTCACTTTCTTTATCCTCTACTGTTTCCCTTTTCACTGTCCCTCTACACCCCTCTTCCTCCATACGTTCATCCACCAATCCTTTTTCAATCCTCCTGTCATTTTAATTTAAGCCGCAATTCGGTACGGGCATGGATAATTGCACATTTGACAACAAGAACGAAGTTACTTGTGCTATTCAAGGCGTGTGTAATACCTGTCATGTTTCATTGTCAGTTTAACACAGACAATGCAATGCTTCACTGCCGTGGACATTCTTAGACTGACGTGCGGCCTCCGACAATGGTATGCTCTTAGTCCCGCGCAAGAACGCATTGATTGACAACGTATAATTAGCAGCCTCTTTCGCGTTGAACATGACAGCTGCTACAAACAAATGACTTAAGCGTTCGCTCGAAAGCATGCATTTGTCGAAATGCAGTTGTAATCGAAATGCAGTTCTCCCGGTTTTCAGTACAAGACCAACTTCGCGTGTTTATGGATGTTTCGTGTGCGGTCGGGTGCAGCGTATTGCATGCTATTCGGCAAACAATACACATTTGACGCTCTACGTGGTTTGACAGTTGGACTCGAATGAGCTGCACATATTGCAGTGTGGCAGTCATCAGACATTGGGATATACAACTAGACGCCAAAAAAGAGAGCGACGATTGCTACAGACAGTTGCTTTAAGGTAGGCTATGTGTGTAATGGTGTTGTGTTATTTAGAACGGCAACTGCAACTGGTGGTAGTACACTGCATATATTGCCATGTGGTACAGTGTCGACATTATGTATTGCTAACTTGCATAGTCAAACCTGCAAGGCATTACCATCATTATGCATAACTGTTAGCGTCGTTCTACTGTGAATATAATTGCACAGATAATCCATTTCTCATTAATCAAAACATTATTTGGCAACATATTTGATATGTAATGAATGGATCCACTTGCTTATTTTCGTCGATATAAATGTTAGGTAAGCATTGTATTTATTAATACAATAAAATAGCAAATAACAAATGTTTTAATCCACCTCGGTTTATTATCTTAAATTATGAATTATCGTATATCAATGCGAGTTATATTATTCAGTGTAGGATGCACTGCATTATGTATCTGCGTTTAGAAATAATGTCTTGTTTAATTTTATGACGGAAAAACGACGGCGATGTGTGCGCCATATTGTTGCCAAACTTCCGCTTCCGAACCATAAATCTGCATAAGTCAACATTAATAATTATAGTTATGTATGTTAACATGTTTGATGTATCATGTGATAGAGCATGACATATAAGCGATATTTTAATGTAATGTTACAACATAAATAACATCAGATATATCAGCTTACGTGTCTTACAAGTTGACACCAGAATTTCACCAGATAAGGCTCGACATGGGTTTATAAGCAAATAAAATGGCTACCTCCATTGCAACTGAGTGTTTCCGACCGCACGTGGCGGAAGGGGTTACCAGTGACGCTCATCCTATGGAGGTCACAACCTGTCTGGCGAACAGGGGTTTGGGCCAGGTAATTTCCTCCCATAGGAACACTCCCGGCGGAAGTCGGTCAGTTGTGAGGGAGTAAGGATTGTGACCAACCGTGCCAGGGAACGTTATGAGTAGCAACCGATGAGGTATCTCTGGCCGTACTAGTTACATTAGATTGTACTACAGGCTATGTACACAGTGTCTACCACTTCCTCATTCCCTCTTTTTCATTTTCAAAGTTTTTCTTTAAAACAGTAAATGTGTGACATTGACATTGACTGTTATTTTTAAGGTATTAAGAAAAATATTAATTTAACTAAATTCAAGGCTTTTACGTTTAACTTTAAAACACATTTTGTTTTGTTTTAATCGTACACAACATCTCAGCTTCACGACAAGCTTTATTAAATTTTTATTAAACTATATTATTAAAAGTTACACAAATGCTGGAACTATTTTAAATTGTGAAACAGTTAATAGCATGCATTACATCATAACTATTTTACTCGTAGTAAATAGCTCAGATGCAATCATTTTTACTATATAAATATACTGCTACATCTTTAATCGTCAATAACTAAATAAATGCAACTATATGTTAACAATAATACGTTCAATGTACGTATAAATAACTGCGATCATTCAATGTTAAGATATTGTTAACATTTGTTTGCGTTTATTTATACATGTATATGTTATGTACTATAACCTTTGGTTATACTCTTTTCCAAGAGATATTCATTCATGTTAAATTAATATTTTTCTTAATACGTAAGAAACATAGTAAATAGAAATACAACTACTCAATCAGTATAATCGCGTACATACATCACCACACTTTCATACATGTACACAACACGTGATAAAGTACCTGCATCAATAAAACAACTATTAAAAAATTATGACATTATCGAGCATATATTGAACTTACACATTTTCCTTTTTATTATATAAAACATAGGATTGTGCATACATTCATAATTATTAGACACACATAAACAAATAGGCTGCACATACACACGCTCCCACACCTAATGAAAATTTATTGAAGATAACGATCTTGAGAATATGTTGGATATTGTTAGACGATGCAACATTTTCTGGTTTAATAACCGTCACTAAACATTCATGCTTGTAGGACGCAATTATACTCGTTTTATAATTTTTCTGGCAAAACATCTTTGAAATTGGCTGTTGGGCAACTTTAGTGCCGCGATATGAAGTGCTCAAAACCACAATTAGCAGTCCTGTCCAGAAAAATCAGTTTGTGCATGCTTTTACAGATCGTGTACTGTTAATTATGTATCCATCAGACCATGTATTTTCATTTTCTAACAATATAGTTGTGAATGGTTGCAGTTAAAATACTGTGTTTTAACGCAAAAGCACTGTCAAATGTTTCTCTAAACCAATTTGTTCACTTGCAGAGTTTAGGGTAATATCGGTTCAGTGTTGTGTGTGGCAGGTTCATACCCTGCTGGTGTTCCTTATGCAAACACTACATGTTGTGTGCACACACATTGATTCCATTTTATACGTTTAGCTGGTTTTGTGATATTTTTGAAATGCATTAAACTACTTATATCATTATAATATATATATATATATATATATATATATATATATATATATATATATATATATATATATATATATAATGTGTATATATATATATATGTATATATATATATATATGTATAATATATATATATATATATAATATACATGTACATCAGCAGGAATATGAATTCTTTCTTCATAGATGTCATGCATCTTGGTTGCCAAACAAAGAGGAATTAATATCCAACTCACACAAATAAAACATAAGACCTACAAGTGGGCTGTACAAGAAGGCAGATAGCATGTTTCTCGCTAGCAGCATCATACTGCTCAGTTCTATCAGGACATCAAGTTAAGTACAACAATTAGAACTCTTGTTGAGGTTAGCATACCATATGCTGAAGACTGGAAAAATTGAGACTTCTATCTATCTTATCATGACTAGTTGGGTGCACATAAAACAGATAGGGAGAGAGAGAGACAGAGAGAGGTGGTGTCCGCAACAAAAGTGAGTAAATTGTATGAGCATGGCTGAAGAGAGAGAAAAACAATGAGAGAGAGAGAGAGAGACAGAGAGAGAGAGAGAGAGAGAGAGAGAGAGAGAGAGAGAGAGAGAGAGAGAGAGAGACAGAGAGACAGAGATGGGGTGGGTTGGGGGCACCAGTGAATGATGACTGAGATGATCCCTAATAGTCACCAGTCCATCAGAGAATTATGATTGAGATGGTCCCTAAGAGTCATCAGGGCACCAGTGAATGATGACTGAGATGATCCCTAATAGTCACCAGTCCATCAGAGAATTATGATTGAGATGGTCCCTAAGAGTCATCAGAGCACCAGTGAATGATGACTGAGATGGTCCCTAATAGTCACCAGTTCATCAGAGAATTATGATTGAGATGGTTCTTAAGAGAATCAGAGCATCAGAGAATGATGACTGAGACAGTCCCTATCATTCACCAGTGCATCAGAGAATGTTGACCAACACAATCCCTAAGAATCATTAGCCCAGTACTAGAGAATGATGATCGAGATGGTCCCTAAGAGTTACTAGTGCACCAGAGAATGACGAGACGGTCCCTATGTGTAATCTGTGTACCAGACAGTGAAATCATTGACAGGGTCCCTAAGAGTGTCCAGGATACATTCAGTCCCTCAGACAGGGGCGTCAGAATGAAATGATTGAGAGCTCCCAAATGTGCTCTCAAGGTATCAGTCACTTAAAGACGGAACCCATTCAAAGACTTCTAACAGTGTTTTCGCTCCAAGTTTTGTTCCGTTAACAGGGATCTAAAGTAACTATGCTATGTATATTATGACTTTGAGTAATTGTCTATAGAAAGTATCTCTAGAAATTTAATATATAATCATATTGCACTGACTGGCACCATCCATTAATGAAAGAGAGGGAGGGAGGGAGGGAGGGAGGGTGGGAGGGAGGGAGGGAGGGAGGGAGAGAGAGAGTGAGAGAGAGATATGGGGGTAGTGTATGTGCCTGAAGAGTGACGGTTAACGTAGCTGAAGATAGACAGAGAGAAGCCGTATCTGCAACTGAAGAGAGTAAAGTGTGTGTGTGTGGCTGAAGAGAGAAAGCAGGAGTGAGAGAAAGGGAGGGAGAATGAGATGGTGAACACATCTAAAGTAAAAGACGTTGTGAATGCGACAGTGATGGCACAGATTATAAATATCGATTTTAAAAACTTGGCTTAAACCATCTGCCGACAACTTCTGAAACCGTCCATATGCAAGAACGTGTAAGTATGAATAGTTTTTTCAGTGCATATGTATGTTGCTTCGTGCTACTAAGGTTGTATCACACAGCAGTGTGGCACTATGGTATGCGTTTAATAATCCTTTTTCTATCTACAAGGTAACGTTTGCCTTTTATGAAATGTTTTGACAATTATATTTCAGTCAATTTGAATCTTTCTTACAATGGAGTGGAAATATTTGTGTAAATAGCATGTAAACCTTCACAGCAGAGGTTAGAGAATAAATATAAACCAAACAGTAATATGTTACAGTTGATCTAATTTCTTAATTATTCTATGATACATATTAATAACAAATATGTATATAAATGAAACCATCATCATACATTCTTAAATTCCCTCCATCTTTATATATAACTGATCTGTGTATAATACTAACTTCACTACTCCTGCCAACGCTTCTAGCTGTCCAGATATGCATTGTTTATGGCATCTAGACTGCCTTGGGAATGGAACATAGCATTGATGTCGTACTTTTACACACAAAAACCTATACTACTACAGTCACTATTCAACCACTGGCACATATACATATTGTGCACAGATGGGAAACAGACATGGTAAGTCAATAAAACAAACGTATTGAAGTGTGCACACACAACTTGTAACCAGTCACAAACACTATTTCAGTAGACAGTTCAGCAGAATAAAGACATATCAACTAAGTAAAACAACCTAACAAAATAAAATTGGCCCACCATAATACTGATGGCCCTCTAAAATAAAGATAACCCACCAAAATATACAGCCCAACAGAACAAAGATAGCCCACCAGACAAAAGATAACCCACCAACATATTAAATCCACTAGAATAAGATAGCCCAACAGAATTTAGACAACCCACTGGATCTCGCATCAAGTTGGTTTTCAACATTACCTAACATATGTATAAGCACATGGGCAACAGTGAAACCTTACTTAGCCATCGACACTCTACAAATTCACTTAATGTGTAAATTAAACAGACACTGTACAATGTCATCCATTCTGTGATAAATGACTCCTATATGCAAAGTAACACTTTTAAGGAACTGCAAGACAATCGCATGTTTGTACAGTTGTATGTTAAATCAATGTTTAAATTTAACCGTGCACGTCCTATTAGACATTTGAGTCAAGTAGCAGCATGATGAGAACAACATCTCTCTGCTTGCCAGTATCAGCAGTACTCCATACAATGTCCCTCACAGCTGCTTTTAGCAATATCACTTTGGTTGTATTATTCAAACCATATCTCATCTTATGGCCAGTTGAACACAGTGCCAAAAATACAAATATTTACATAATTTTATTATAAATATTATATTTACAAGCAAGTGTTTTCATATTTTTTAGTACATATCTGGTCTGTTACCTGAGTCATTTACAAGTATACACCTCATACAAATTTCTCTGACAACAGAACCATTAGGGCCAAGCAGTAATTTGTAATGGGAACCTACTGCATGGGAAAGTTAAACATCAAAGGCTATTGTGGTTAACTCTGATTGCCTTGGCATTACTGCCAATCAATTTTTATTTTGAAACTGGATGTTCTGTTTATAGTTTGAAAGAGTTGCAGGCAGAATCTTTCAAATTGCTAATTTTGTTCTAATCTTAATAAAGTAAGTAAGCACAAATACTGGGTAATCAGGCAGTAAACCTTCAACATGCATGTTGCAGTCATAAGAATAAAATAGTAAATGAAAACACCCTAGGAGTTGGTAACCCCATTAGTATTAGGACTCTCAAATTTTAAAGAATTATTATTTCAAAGTATGGTTTTAGAATGAAGCCCATTACAGAAAAAATATAATGGGACAATATATATATATATATATATAAAATTGTATATATATATATAATTGTATATATATATATATATATATATATATATATATATATATATATATATATATATATATATATATATTATGCATTCAGACTACAACGTTACTCACCAGCATGAGAGATGTGCAACTAATCAACAGAACTATTCAGCAATCATTCTGCCAAAATAAGAACAATTTAAACATTGACTTGGTTAGTACTCAAGTAAAAGATCACTTACATTGTCCCAGATGATTGAGGCATATCTATAAGTAAGGCAAAAAAGAGGATCTCTTATACATATACCAGCTTTGTAATTAACATGGGAATGTGTGCAAACATAGTTAATCACCATGGCAATATGTCAGCATAGCAAGCCTTGCATAGCAAGCTTAGATAGAAGAGGGTCCAGCATCATGACCACATCACCTTGGAAACAGGTCAGAGTTGTCATCTTGATAAAACCTGCTCCACTTTGACACTGTTTAAGCCTGCAACACACTGACAAATGTTATTATGTGCAACACACTGACATTGTGAGAGCTTCCAACACACTGACTTTGTGACAGCCTGCAACACACTTACACATGTTAATGCGTGCAACACACTGACACTTTTAGAGCTTGCAACACACTGACATTGTGACAGCCTGCAAAACACTGACACTTTTATAACCCGCAACATGTGACATTGTTTAAGACTGCAACACTGACACATAGAGCCTGACACTGACAGATCCTGCAACACATTGACACCTTTATAGCCTGTAACACAGAGACTCCTCTAAAACAGTGGTAGGTGCTACTGAGGAGCGAGAGTTAGAAATTTACCAGGTATCTGAATCTCTATATCACTACAATCAAATTATTCAAGAAAAAACAACATAATGCAAACAACTGCTTATGTGTACATCTATGTGTGTGTTTGTTTGTGTGTTGATGTGTGTGCATTTACTTGCGTGTATGTGGTTGTGTGTATGTATATGTATATGTATGTGTATGTGTATGTGTATGTGTATGTGTATGTGTATGTGTATGTGTGTGTTTGTGGTTTTGTACTTTTATTGTGCCGGCATATGTGTATGCACTTGCATATGTTTGTTAATAACTGAGAATATCCAACACTTATATTATAACACTTTAAAAAAACTGTTTCCTAAACAATAACATTACTAGTATCATAAAAAAGGAAGTGGGGTTAAAATGGGAACACAAAATGATGATAGAAGTAGTTGATTTTAGAGCTGCGACACAGGATGATAAAGAGCTGGTAAGAACTGCCAAATGACCGGTGACGTTGCCAGTTGAACACTTCATGACATTTTAAAATAATTTGTTATATTGTATTTGCCAGGAAATTGTTAACGATGTAACAATGGCTAGTTCATTAATGTAAGCATTACAGCAACTAGGATCTATCACATATGAGCTTAATCATATATGCTCATTTTCACCATCAAGGTCACTATTAAAGTCACTTTTGGGATTGGTCAAAAATGAGCACATTAGCAAGCTGATCAGAATCTGTTTGTTATAGTATTGTGTTCTGTAAATTATTTGGCACTAGAACATTATTATGTCATTAGATGATTAAAAATATATCTAGAAAGTTTGTCACCATAATTATGTTATGCAATGAATAATGACGTTGACATCTCTATAGTTGTCATAGTCACTGGCTGTCTGTCTGTCTGTCTGTCTGGTGGCTGGGAGGCAGGCAGGCAGGCAGGCAGGCAGGCAGGCAGGCAGGCAGGCAGGCAGGCAGGCAGGCAGGCAGGCAGGCAGGCAGGCAGGCAGGCAGGCAGGCAGGCAGGCAGGCAGGCAGGCAGGCAGGCAGGCAGGCAGGCAGGCAGGCAGGCAGGCAGGCAGGCAGGCAGGCAGGCAGGCAGGCAGGCAGGCAGGCAGGCAGGCAGGCAGGCAGGCAGGCAGGCTGGCAGGCAGGCAGGCAGGCAGGCAGGCAGGCAGGCAGGCAGGTAAGGAGGCAGGCGTGCAAAAAAACACAGCAAACGAACATTGGTAGTAAAGGTCTGAGAGAGAGGGGTGGGGGATAAAGAGAGAGACAGAGAGAGAAAGAGAGAGACAGATAGAGAGAGAGAGAGAGAGAGAGAGACAGATAGAGAGAGAGAGAGAGACAGATAGAGACAAACAGAGACAGACAGACGGACGGACGGACGGACGGACGGACGGACGGACGGACGGACGGACGGCGGACGGACGGACGGACGGACGGACGGACGGACGGACGGACGGACGGACGGACGGACGGACGGACGGACGGACGGACGGACGGACGGACGGACGGACGGACGGACGGACGGACGGACGGACGGAACAGACGGACGCGGAGGCGGAGGCGGAGGCGGAGGCGGAGGCGGAGGCGGAGGCGGAGGCGGAGGCGGAGGCGGAGGCGGAGGCGGAGGCGGAGGCGGAGGCGGAGGCAGTGCCAGAGATGGACGGACAGACGAACGGACGAACGGACGAACGGACGGACGGACGGACGGACGGACGGACGGACGGACGGACGGACGGACGGACGGACGGACGGACAGAGCGAGAGAGAGAGAGACAGAGACAGAGACAGAGACAGAGACAGAGACAGAGACAGAGACAGCGACAGCGACAGCGACAGCGACAGCGACAGCGACAGCGACTGCGACAGCGACAGCGACAGCGACAGCGACAGCGACAGCGACAGCGACAGCGACAGCGACAGCGACAGCGACAGCGACAGCGACAGCGACAGCGACAGCGACAGCGACAGCGACAGCGACAGCGACAGCGACAGCGACAGCGACAGCGACAGCGACAGCGACAGCGACAGCGACAGCGACAGCGACAGAGACAGAGACAGAGACAGAGACAGAGACAGAGACAGAGACAGAGACAGAGACAGAGACAGAGACAGAGACAGAGACAGAGACAGAGACAGAGACAGAGACAGAGACAGAGACAGAGACAGAGACAGAGACAGAGACAGAGACAGAGACAGAGACAGAGACAGAGACAGAGACAGAGACAGAGACAGAGACAGAGACAGAGACAGAGACAGAGACAGAGACAGAGACAGAGACAGAGACAGATACAGAGACAGAGACAGAGACAGAGACAGAGACAGAGACAGAGACAGAGACAGAGACAGAGACTAGTGTGTTGCTAACTCACCATGGGTTCTCTGTTCATCTTGAGAACCACTTGTTTCTTCGCCTCACAGTGGAGGAACTGAAGCACCCCCTGATACTTTTCCTGTTCTATTCTACACCCCCTGTGCCAATCATTGGCACTGCCGTCTCTGAACACAGCAACACTCACTTTTATCACATCTATCTGTTATGTACAACAATATTCTAACTTAGGATGGAACCATCTATTACATACAACTATATTTATATCGGACAAACCTGTCGATTATATACAACAAGACTGAGGTCAGACATATATATTGCATACAAGAAAAGTCAGAGAATAAAAAATAACAGAATAAGTAGTCATCACATAATGAATTCGTACTGTGCTGCTCGCTCTATCATCACATGACATTGTCACATATTCTACTGTCTCATTACTGTCACATGATGTACTCACACTGGACTATACTCATTGTCACGTTACTATCACAGGACATAATTACATTATGCCTTTCTCGACTGTTATATGCCTTACCTACATTGTGCAATATTCGACCGACTCGTGCTGTACTTACACTGTGCCGTACTCGAATGTCATATGCCATACTTACATAGTGCCATATGTTCCGGTCACAGACAGACAGACAGACAGACAGACAGACAGACAGAAGGACGGACGGACGGACGGACGGACGGACGGACGGACGGACGGACGGACGGACGGACGGACGGACGGACGGACGGACGGACGGACGGACGGACGGACGGACGGACGGACGGACGGACGGACAGACAGACAAACAGATAGACAGACAGTGAGACAGAGAGACAGAAGACAGAGAGACAGGGAGACAGACAGACAGACAGACAGACAGACAGACAGACAGACAGACAGACAGACAGACAGACAGACAGACAGACAGACAGACAGACAGACAGACAGACAGACAGACAGACAGACAGACAGACAGACAGACAGACAGACAGACAGACAGACAGACAGACAGACAGACAGACACAGCAACCACTTGTTTCTTCGCCTCACAGTGGAGGAACTGAAGCACCCACTGAGACTTCTGTTCTATTCTACACACCCTGTGCCAATCATTGGCACTGCCGTCTCTGAACACAGCAACACTCACTTTTATCACACCTATCTGTTATGTACAACAATATTCTAACTTAGGATGGAACTATCTATTACATACAACTATATTTATATCGGACAAACCTGTCGATTATATACAACAAGACTGAGGTCAGACATATATATTGCATACAAGAAAAGTCAGAGAACAAAAAATAACAGAATAAGTAGTCATCACATAATGAATTCGTACTGTGCTGCTCGCTCTATCATCACATGACATTGTCACATATTCTACTGTCTCATTACTGTCACATGATGTACTCACACTGGACTATACTCATTGTCACGTTACTGTCACATGACATAATTGCATTATGCCTTTCTCGACTGTTATATGCCTTACTTACATTGTGCAATATTCGACCGACTCGTGCTGTACTTACACTGTGCCGTACTCGAATGTCATATGCCATACTTACATAGTGCCATATGTTACGGTCACAAGGAATAATTACATTGTGCTATACTCTACAGTCACATGATGACTTACATTGTGCCTTACTCTACTCTCTCATGCTATACTTACATTGTGTCATATGCTATTGTCACACGCTGTACTTACATTGTGCCATACTCTACTGATACAAACAACTTTGTCATCCTATTTGCACACAAAGAAATACACAAACTTACTTGGATCTCACCTAACCAAAGAGACAAGAAACAAATTGACCACCTTCTCATCAGTGGCAAGTGGCGACGATCCTTACAAGATGTACGCTATAGAAGTGGAGTGGATGTTGGCAGCAGTCACCACCTTGTTGTTGCCCACAACACACTGAAGCTTAAAAGAACAGTAACACCGATTAGGCTGTTGAAATTGTTCAATGTCTCCAAGCTGAAAGATGCTGGCATTAGACCAGTAATGCAGTAATAGGACAGAAAGAGGAAATACAAAGACTGGCTGAGGTGGAGACACGTGGACAACAACAAAATATCTCATCAGTTTACTTACAAAAATTGACCCTTTGATTCTGTGAATGTTTGTTTAGGATACGACAAAGTATGTCATGAATTACTTTCCAAACATTTTTCTCTGACTATAAAATCAATGATTCTGCAAACATGAAATTTGTAATGAAATGATCAAGTTTTTCTGACAAAGGTTACACAGATATTATATTACATGTATCAAATCAGTACCTATGGCAATGCTAGAATCATGTGTGGTTAATAATTACATCTGTGTATGTGAAATTAGGTTTGGTTGGTCCATTACAGTATGTGAGATCTTTATCAGGCTTGACTGAGTGCATCTTAAACATTGCATTACCATACCACATGCATAGACAGAAACAAACATTTATCTTCACAGTGAATGTGTATGTGTGTGGTGTGTGTGGTGAGTGTGGTAATGTATGTGTGTGTATGTGTGTGTGTGTGTGTGTGTGTGTGTGTGTGTATGTGTGTGTTTGTGTGTGTGTGTGTGTGTGTGTGTGTGTGTGTGTGTGTGTGTGTGTGTGTGTGTGTGTGTGTGTGTGTGTGTGTGTGTGTGTGGTATATGTATGAGTGTGTGCATGGACGTACATGTATATGTATGTGAAATACCATGACATTGCTTGATTGAATAATACAAAGAGTATTTGAATACAATAGCCAATTTAAAATAGGATCAATATAGAAATGCATCAAGTAGTGTCTTCATAAGGGTCACACTGTCGGTGTCAACCCTGTCAAGAGACTGACCAGCTGCAGATGTGACAATTCTTATTTACCTTGTTTGTTTCTCTTGTTCGAGAGAAACGAGTTCTCGTGGGGCACCGTGGGGGTTATACTCCAGTACTCACACATTCTACAAACACAGACGAGATTCATCGGTCAACATAGTACAGCATACCGTGTGACACTGTGTCACACCATGTCACTCTGTCACTGCACTGGCTGGAAGCAGCCACAGTTAACAACTTCCTGACAGTGTGACATCACTTTTATTCACTGAGGGCAGAAGGGATTGTGAGAGGGAGGGAGGGACACAATGATGGAAAGGGTTATGCCCTGTCACACATTTTCCCATCTCTATGGATGTAGACCCATCAAAACATTTCTATGAACATTCGTTCATTAAAATGTACCGACACACCGTCTGGCGCATGGCCTATAACTTGTACGATTCCCAACACTCTGTTACAATAGTTGATCATGCTTAATGTTTATTTTAGCTATTTATAATTTGTTTATTTTCATATACATTTTAGCTTAGTATTGATCTCTACATATATACATTTAATCCTGTCTGTTCACAGCAAACCGCCCTGACACTCCGTCAGGTTTGCAACAAATAAAAGTAGCACAGGGTTGTGGGTGAACTTGTAAAGACTTGCATTGTTTTAATGTCATGCAAATGTTATACCACACATAGTAAACATATATTCAAACAACAGCCACATAGCAATGCAAACTCCCAGAACACACCCAAACCCTGGTAGAGTGTACTACTGTATATATTTCCCTAGAGTTATTGCAAGATGCTTCCGCATATCCCAGGAGGGGTTTATGTAAATCTCGTAGGCATTACTAGCCCAGGGACCCTGTGCCTTAATGACCTCTGATAGAAGCCCACATTCCAAGGCAAACGATGCTCTCCCTCGTCTAAAACTATGCCCTGAATAACCCGAGGGCTTTAAATTTAAGTTTCCCAAGTATTATGCAGCTTATCCTGGAAGACCTTAGTCTCGCTTAACCGACTGTCGGTCGGCTGCGGAACTACGCCGAGAAGACAGTCTGGCTACATTAACGGCTTTTGTTTGGGTAGCAGCCGTGATCTATAAAATGCTGTCACCTCACGGACACTGCCGTAATATATATTTTTTATAAACAACTGCAAATTTGTATTTCTATTTATTTTGTGTTAATATAAGTTTAATTTTGAATAGTTTTTATAATACAGCATTATTTGATCAAAAGGTTTCCTTATTTAATTTGTATGCTATCCGTGTCGGGCTAGACAATGCTGCCACCTCACGGATACTGGTTAATCCTGCCGTAATTCTTATTTTATAAACAACGGTAAATTTGAATTTTTACTTACTTTTGTGTTCAATGGTGAATACTTTTCATATGATATTATTATCTTGTAAAACTATATCGTTATTTAAATTTTTATTTCTTAGTTGGCCTGAGAGCCAATCAGCGTCTCTACCCTAATCTGGGGTAAGTCTGCCCGGATGTAGAAACTTAAGCCCATATATAGCCTCGGTTACCCAGACTCCGTGAGGTGGCAGCACTTTTAAGCCCCCTCAACTACGCCTGGGACAGTATATATGCTTAAGTTTCTACATCCGGGCAGCCTTACCCCAGAATAGGGTAGAGACGCTGATTGGCTCTCAGGCCAACTATGAAATAAAAATTTAAATAACGATATAGTTTTACAAGATAATAATATCATTTGAAAAGTATTCACCATTGAACTTATATTAACACAACAGTAAGTAAAAATTCAAATTTACCGTTGTTTATCAAATAAGAATTACGGCAGGATTAACCAGTATCCGTGAGGTGGCAGCATTGTCTAGCCCGACACGGATAGCATACAAATTAAATAAGGAAACCTTTTGATCAAATAATGCTGTATTATAAAAACTATTAAAAATTAAACTTATATTAACCCAAAATAAATAGAAATACAAATTTGCAGTTGTTTATAAAAAAAAATACTACGGCAGTGTCCGTGAGGTGGCAGCATTTTATAGATCACGCGGATACCAAACAAAAGCCGGCAAATGTCACCAGACTGTCTTCTCGGCGTAGTTCCGCAGCCGACCGACAGTCGGTTAAGCGAGACTAGCCCATATACTGTCCCAGGCGGAGTTGAGGGGGCTTAAAAGTGCTGCCACCTCACGGAGTCTGGGTAACCGAGGCTAGGAAGACCTGCATTGTCAAAGGGAGCCAGCCAGTGCGCGTGGGGTATGTGAAAAGTGGGGCTGATGGCGGAGCGTTATACAGCCTTAAGGCGAGGATAAGCGTCTGTGCAGGGCACAGGGGGGAGCCTGGGATGCGAGGAAGGGGGATGTGCAGTACGCGCTGCCGGTACTGGATAGTCTTCGACCACCGCACAGCTAAGCTTACTCCGTCCTCAGAAAAGGTAGCATCCCCCCGACATAAATGTAAATTTGAGTCAAAGGATGTAATGCTTCTAACCAAAAGGTTAGGTTTCCGAAAAAAGGAGAAACACGCTACTAAGCATGCTGCCCAAAAGGTCACTTCTAGTGTCAAGGTGAAGTCTATCAGCTTAAATAACTGACGAAGGATAGCTGGTGTTATGGGCAGCTTTTGTTTATGTGAAACACCTAATACTCTTTTCGTACCTTTAAGCAAAATGTCTATGTACCAAGAGCCCTGAAAGGGGTTGGTATGACCTGCCTCTAGATGCATTATACGAACCACGTTTATGTATTGCTTAATTGAAGTGTAAGCCAATTTTTAGACAAAAATGCTATATATCGACAAGCGTTTTCCTGTGGCAGAGGTACTGGGTTAATGTCCCCGAATACACAGAAGTGCTGATACAGCTTACGTTGCGAAGCATATGTAAGACGCGTAATAGGTGCAAAGACCTGTTCTTGCAGCCAACGGACTTTGTCATCTAGTGAGTCCAGGAACCCAGGACCTGTCCACAATATATAGAAACCCATTATAGGACATGTGCCATGATAACGGCGACAGTGCTAACAATACATTCAGATACTGCCTAGCATTGGGTTCATGTAGCCGAGAAATTCTATCTGCTAAGACATTGTCTTCCCCCGGAACATGGACCGCTTTCAAGCGGAAGTTAAATATAATAGCAATTCACACTACCCGTCTTGTCTTCCGATATGAGTAAGGGCCGACAGCGAAAATGTAAACATCGCCGCAATTTTCTTTAATAATACCCCGCAATTGTTACCCTTCCTCGCCATTCCGATTTCGCGTCGTGAAGACGCTTCGGCTCAGTCCACACAATTTCAAGTGAAAGTTACTTGTAAATTGTATGTATGTAGTTCACTTCTTATATAGCCATCCCTTCAGCAAACCCAAAGTAACCTTGTAAGGCAGATTGCATCTGATGAGGGGAACCATCGATAACTGCCCGTTTCAAGGCAAACTGGCCCCTACTACATACGTTGTCAACATCCGAGACATCTAACATTGCAACAATACCGTCTATGTGATGTTTTGCCAAGAACGACGAGTGTGTATGTTAGGCCTTCTTAATTAGCTTTTGACTTGTTAAAGATTGCAGTTGTTGATTTGCGATTGGCTGAAGAGGTGAAGATTCGTCATCCAACCCTGGTCATTGCCCACGTTAGCCGGGTGGCCGCTGGTGAGAGGAGTTTGTATTAAACAATGCTATTGCAATGAAAATGTGGCCGTATAATCCGGGTGGCCGGTGGCGAAGGGGCCGTATAAGAAGGCGACTACTGTATATGCGTCAAGTTGCAGAGTGTATAAAATAACTGCAAAGTTCAATATGTATACATCGCGCTGTGTATTCGTATATATATATATATATATATATAAAATTATATATATATATATACATATATATATATATATATGTATATGTATATGTATATATATATATATATATATATATATATGTATATATGTATATGTATATATGTATATATATATATATATATATATATATATATATATAATATTCATGGTTATATCAGCGTTCGGCGTGTTTGTAAACACGATCCTGTTGCCCGATGATATTCCCTGGGTCAGCACTTCGAGGTGTGAATAGGTGCGGCCGGCCGAAACTAGCTGTCGCTCCCGTACCTATTGCGTAATTTTGTACCGGGCGACGTTCGTGGGACGTGGCAGCGACTGGCTGTCCGAGCACGCGTGGCTGTCCGTCGAACGATTATGGGATATGGCGAATATGTTGCGCCCAGCAAGTCAAACTAAAAAGAATCGCATTGAACATGTTCTCAGCTGAGAAAGAAATGATCTTACTAATAACATTGAAAGTCGTCAAAATGGCATTGGTTGAAGGCTTGTCTCTTCAACTAGATTACCCGGACGTGAACCAGCACCATGACATTTAAGGTGGGTAAAGACTGAATAGAACTAGATGCTCTTTGAGGTGTATACCCAACCAATACACTGCTAAGAAGGTCCACCTTGCGTTATGCTCTGAATTAATTGCAAAACTTTTTTTGACAAATACAGATTCTATTTTAGTTCTAAGATCTATTAAGACCTCCGTCCGCAAATGTGTTTAATAGTGATTTTCTTTTCAAAGAGTCGGGTTTACTGTTCCAAAGATATGGAAATGCCAATTTGTAACCACCTTGTTTGGTACTGAGTTAAGACTCCCTATGTGCCAAATGGAACTGCACAGCACAGATTGCATGGTGATACTTTCCCCCTAAATGATAATTCCATCCTGCTATATAGTTCACAATGTTTTTGAAATTATAAATAAATTTCCCCGGTCTTTTTATCGGCTTCTTTTGTACCTGTATAAACGCCGTATTTTTTTGGGGAAATCACTAGTTCATTTTTTATCATCAGGTTCAACTAAGAGGACCCGGGTTGGAATCCTGTGCTGCGGTGTTAAAACCTTGGGCAATTTATTTCATTCTACATTGCTCACGTTCACTCAGCTGTATACATGAATACCTGGCAATAGACAAGTGATTGATATGTGTGTGAGTAGCCTTCGCGCATTATTTGCAGCATATGTCTGCATGCTTCCCAGATATGTGTCAGTGTCTGATTGAATAGGACTGCCAGGCAAGTAAAGTGTAAAGCGCTTTGAGAAGTCCTTGTCTAAATTCCAGCTGTTCTTCTCCGATTTACATTTACGATTTATTGCTCTTATTCTGCAATCCAGATTCTTTCCAGCGACTTCAACTTATGGCTTAGCAACGTAGTGCCTCAATGTTTTCCCGGATCATGCACATCTGCCTTTCTTTTCTATTTTCGGACACTTAGCCCCGTTCTTTATTACTCTGTGAACTTCCCGTCTCTCTTGCAGGTGTTCAGTAATTTGTTTGGTCAATCATCTTCCAACTCGCTCAGCCACCGGCACCGCCAGCATCTCTACTCGCACTTCACCAATGCCTGTTTATCTTTCCAAACAAGCCTACACGAAAAAACCGTACGAATTGCCCGGCTGTGACAGGTTTCACAAAGCTTACATTACTTTCCACCACTGTGTGTGTGTGTGTGTGTGTGTGCGTGTGCTTGTGCGTGTGCGTGTGCGTGTGTGTGTGCGTGCACGTTCGCGTGTGCACGGATGTCCGGGGATGAGGGTGTGTGTATGTGAGCTTGTGTGCGCGCGCGTATGTATGTGTGTGTGTGTGTGTGTGTGTGTGTGTGTATGTGTGTGTGTGTGTGTGTGTGTGTGTGTGTGTGTGTGTGTGTGTGTGTGTGTGTGTATAGAATACCATTATAAAGAAGTGCATTAGTGATTTGGCTCAGCAGCACCTCGACTGTAAATAGAATTACCTGTGAACATTCTTGCATCCGGGACATTATGTATGTTTAGAAAGTATTTAAAACATATCTTTTTATTAGACATTTCAATTAATTCAAATTGTTTTGAAATGACGGACATTGCATTAGAATTTCTTTTTAGTGTCATACACGTTTTAATCAGTGTTTATGTTTTAGATTAATTTATAGATTTATATAAATATATATTTACGTACACAGTTTTAGTAAAGGTTTTAATTTTAATTTGATATATATATATATATATATATATATATATATATATATATATAATTAACATACCAAGTTTTAGTACTATGCATCTTAAAAGCAGTGTTTAATTTATTTAAAAATAATTTATATAATTTACATACAAAGGGGTTTACTAGTACATCTTAAAACCAAAACATTTCATGACTTATATTAATTTATATCATTTACATTTCGATTTATTAATATACACTCAGTATATTTCTTGTGCAGCGCATCGATCCGCTATGCGGGAATTAGCGCTATATAAAACCGTTATTATTATTTAAAACGTCCAGTGTCCATTTTTTAGCAAATAGATGAATGAAATGCAGAAATGAGTAGCGCTGCCATCCTTTTTCGTTCTGATGCACAATGTGTCAGAGTGAACAAGTTTGTGAGGTTGTCTCACTTTATCTGTCTCCCTTCTGATTCACCTCTCGCCATCCCTTCCTTTAAAAATACTCAACATTTTCTCCCTTCCTCCCTGCTTGGCGACCCCTCGCCCTCTCCTTCTCCCACTCCCTCACTTTCTTTATCCTCTACTGTTTCCCTTCTCACTGTCCCTCTACACCCCTCTTCCTCCATACGTTCATCCACCAATCCTTTTTCAATCCTCCTGTCATTCTAATTTAAGCCGCAATTCGGTACGGTCATGGATAATTGCACATTTGACAACAAGAACGAAGTTACTTGTGCTATTCAAGGCGTGTGTAATACCTGTCATGTTTCATTGTCAGTTTAACACAGACAATGCAATGCTTCACTGCCGTGGACATTCTTAGACTGACGTGCGGCCTCCGACAATGGTATGCTCTTAGTCCCGCGCAAGAACGCATTGATTGACAACGTATAATTAGCAGACTCTTTCGCGTTGAACATGACAGCTGCTACAAACAAATGACTTAAGCGTTCGCTCGAAAGCATGGATTTGTCGAAAGGCAGTTGTAATCGAAATGCAGTTCTCCCGGTTTTCAGTACAAGACCAACTTCGCGTGTTTATGGATGTTTCGTGTGCGGTCGGGTGCAGCGTATTGCATGCTATTCGGCAAACAATACACATTTGACGCTCTACGTGGTTTGACAGTTGGACTCGAATGAGCTGCACATATTGCAGTGTGGCAGTCATCAGACATTGGGATATACAACTAGACGCCAAAAAAGAGAGCGACGATTGCTACAGACAGTTGCTTTAAGGTAGGCTATGTGTGTAATGTTGTTGTGTTATTTAGAACGGCAACTGCAACTGGTGGTAGTACACTACATATATTGCCATGAGGTACAGTGTCGACATTATGTATTGCTAACTTGCATAGTCAAACCTGCAAGGCATTATCATCATTATGCATAACTGTTAGCGTCGTTCTACTGTGAATATAATTGCACAGATAATCCATTTCTCATTAATCAAAACATTATTTGGCAACATATTTGATATGTAATGAATGGATCCACTTGCTTATTTTCGTCGATATAAATGTTAGGTAAGCATTGTATTTATTAATACAATAAAATAGCAAATAACAAATGTTTTAATCCACCTCGATTTATTATCTTAAATTATGAATTCTCGTATATCAATGCGAGTTATATTATTCAGTGTAGGATGCACTGCATTATGTATCTGCGTTTAGAAATAATGTCTTGTTTAATTTTATGACGGAAAAACGACGGCGATGTGTGCGCCATATTGTTGCCAAACTTCCGCTTCCGAACCATAAATCTGCATAAGTCAACATTAATAATTATAGTTATGTATGTTAACATGTTTGATGTATCATGTGATAGAGCATGACATATAAGCGATATTTTAATGTAATGTTACAACATAAATAACATCAGATATATCAGCTTACGTGTCTTTCAAGTTGACACCAGAATTTCACCAGATAAGGCTCGACATGGGTTTATAAGCAAATAAAATGGCTACCTCCATTGCAACTGAGTGTTTCCGACCGCACGTGGCGGAAGGGGTTACCAGTGACGCTCATCCTATGGAGGTCACAACCTGTCTGGCGAACAGGGGTTTGGGCCAGGTAATTTCCTCCCATAGGAACACTCCCGGCGGAAGTCGGTCAGTTGTGAGGGAGTAAGGATTGTGACCAACCGTGCCAGGGAACGTTATGAGTAGCAACCGATGAGGTATCTCTGGCCGTACTAGTTACATTAGATTGTACTACAGGCTATGTACACAGTGTCTACCACTTCCTCATTCCCTCTTTTTTCATTTTCAAAGTTTTTCTTTAAAACAGTAAATGTGTGACATTGACATTGACTGTTATTTTTAAGGTATTAAGAAAAATATTAATTTAACTAAATTCAAGGCTTTTACGTTTAACTTTAAAACACATTTTGTTTTGTTTTAATCGTACACAACATCTCAGCTTCACTTTTTTTGCACGTACGGAAAACTATATTATTAAAAGTTACACAAATGCTGGAACTATTTTAAATTGTGAAAGAGTTAATAGCATGCATTAAATCATAACTATTTTACTCGTAGTAAATAGCTCAGATGCAATCATTTTTACTATTTAAATATACTGCTACGTCTTTAATCTTCAATAACTAAATAAATGCAACTATATGTTAACAATAATACGTTCAATGTATGTATAAATAACTGCGATCATTCAATGTTAAGATATTGTTAACATTTGTTTGCGTTTATTTATACATGTATATGTTATGTACTATAACCTTTGGTTATACTCTTTTCCAAGAGATATTCATTCATGTTAAATTAATATTTTTCTTAATACGTAAGAAACATAGTAAATAGAAATACAACTACTCAATCAGTATAATCGCGTACATACATCACCACACTTTCATACATGTACACAACACGTGATAAAGTACCTGCATCAATAAAACAACTATTAAAAAATTATGACATTATCGAGCATATATTGAACTTACACATTTTCCTTTTTATTATATAAAACATAGGATTGTGCATACATTCATAATTATTAGACACACATAAACAAATAGGCTGCACATACACACGCTCCCACACCTAATGAAAATTTATTGAAGATAACGATCTTGAGAATATGTTGGATATTGTTAGACGATGCAACATTTTCTGGTTTAATAACCGTCACTAAACATTCATGCTTGTAGGACGCAATTATACTCGTTTTATAATTTTTCTGGCAAAACATCTTTGAAATTGGCTGTTGGGCAACTTTAGTGCCGCGATATGAAGTGCTCAAAACCACAATTAGCAGTCCTGTCCAGAAAAATCAGTTTGTGCATGCTTTTACAGATCGTGTACTGTTAATTATGTATCCATCAGACCATGTATTTTCATTTTCTAACAATATAGTTGTGAATGGTTGCAGTTAAAATACTGTGTTTTAACGCAAAAGCACTGTCAAATGTTTCTCTAAACCAATTTGTTCACTTGCAGAGTTTAGGGTAATATCGGTTCAGTGTTGTGTGTGGCAGGTTCATACCCTGCTGGTGTTCCTTATGCAAACACTACATGTTGTGTGCACACACATTGATTCCATTTTATACGTTTAGCTGGTTTTGTGATATTTTTGAAATGCATTAAACTACTTATATCATTATAATATATATATATATATATATATATATATATATATATATAATGTGTATATATATATGTATATATATATATGTATAATATATATATATATAATATACATGTACATCAGCAGGAATATGAATTCTTTCTTCATAGATGTCATGCATCTTGGTTGCCAAACAAAGAGGAATTAATATCCAACTCACACAAATAAAACATAAGACCTACAAGTGGGCTGTACAAGAAGGCAGATAGCATGTTTCTCGCTAGCAGCATCATACTGCTCAGTTCTATCAGGACATCAAGTTAAGTACAACAATTAGAACTCTTGTTGAGGTTAGCATACCATATGCTGAAGACTGGAAAAATTGAGACTTCTATCTATCTTATCATGACTAGTTGGGTGCACATAAAACAGATAGGGAGAGAGAGAGACAGAGAGAGGTGGTGTCCGCAACAAAAGTGAGTAAATTGTATGAGCATGGCTGAAGAGAGAGAAAAACAATGAGAGAGAGAGACAGAGAGAGAGAGAGAGAGAGAGAGAGAGAGAGAGAGAGAGAGAGAGAGAGAGAGACAGAGAGACAGAGATGGGGTGGGTTGGGGGCACCAGTGAATGATGACTGAGATGATCCCTAATAGTCACCAGTCCATCAGAGAATTATGATTGAGATGGTCCCTAAGAGTCATCAGGGCACCAGTGAATGATGACTGAGATGATCCCTAATAGTCACCAGTCCATCAGAGAATTATGATTGAGATGGTCCCTAAGAGTCATCAGAGCACCAGTGAATGATGACTGAGATGGTCCCTAATAGTCACCAGTTCATCAGAGAATTATGATTGAGATGGTTCTTAAGAGAATCAGAGCATCAGAGAATGATGACTGAGACAGTCCCTATCATTCACCAGTGCATCAGAGAATGTTGACCAACACAATCCCTAAGAATCATTAGCCCAGTACTAGAGAATGATGATCGAGATGGTCCCTAAGAGTTACTAGTGCACCAGAGAATGACGAGACGGTCCCTATGTGTAATCTGTGTACCAGACAGTGAAATCATTGACATGGTCCCTAAGAGTGTCCAGGATACATTCAGTCCCTCAGACAGGGGCGTCAGAATGAAATGATTGAGAGCTCCCAAATGTGCTCTCAAGGTATCAGTCACTTAAAGACGGAACCCATTCAAAGACTTCTAACAGTGTTTTCGCTCCAAGTTTTGTTCCCTTAACAGGGATCTAAAGTAACTATGCTATGTATATTATGACTTTGAGTAATTGTCTATAGAAAGTATCTCTAGAAATTTAATATATAATCATATTGCACTGACTGGCACCATCCATTAATGAAAGAGAGGGAGGGAGAGGGGAGGGAGGGAGGGAGGGAGGGTGGGAGGGAGGGAGAGAGAGAGTGAGAGAGAGATATGGGGGTAGTGTATGTGCCTGAAGAGTGACGGTTAACGTAGCTGAAGATAGACAGAGAGAAGCCGTATCTGCAACTGAAGAGAGTAAAGTGTGTGTGTGTGGCTGAAGAGAGAAAGCAGGAGTGAGAGAAAGGGAGTGAGAATGAGATGGTGAACACATCTAAAGTAAAAGACGTTGTGAATGCGACAGTGATGGCACAGATTATAAATATCGATTTTAAAAACTTGGCTTAAACCATCTGCCGACAACTTCTGAAACCGTCCATATGCAAGAACGTGTAAGTATGAATAGTTTTTTCAGTGCATATGTATGTTGCTTCGTGCTACTAAGGTTGTATCACACAGCAGTGTGGCACTATGGTATGCGTTTAATAATCCTTTTTCTATCTACAAGGTAACGTTTGCCTTTTATGAAATGTTTTGACAATTATATTTCAGTCAATTCGAATCTTTCTTACAATGGAGTGGAAATATTTGTGTAAATAGCACGTAAACCTTCACAGCAGAGGTTAGAGAATAAATATAAACCAAACAGTAATATGTTACGGTTGATCTAATTTCTTAATTATTCTATGATACATATTAATAACAAATATGTATATAAATGAAACCATCATCATACATTCTTAAATTCCCTCCATCTTTATATATAACTGATCTGTGTATAATACTAACTTCACTACTCCTGCCAACGCTTCTAGCTGTCCAGATATGCATTGTTTATGGCATCTAGACTGCCTTGGGAATGGAACATAGCATTGATGTCGTACTTTTACACACAAAAACCTATACTACTACAGTCACTATTCAACCACTGGCACATATACATATTGTGCACAGATGGGAAACAGTATGTAATAGGCACATTAGACGTCACACGGTGCACACACATGGTATCAAGCAATTGATACACGTATTTTATACACTTATAAAAATGTACATTTTCTGAGTTAAGTTGCCAACGTTTTTCTGTAGTCACTTCAACATGTCATCTTTATGCAACATAAAATATACACATGTAGGAACAGAGAGAGGGAGCAAGGGAGAATGAAAGATAGAGTGAGTGAGAGAGAGGGAGTGAGACACAATCCCTGAGAGCATATAACCAGCATCAATAGATAAGGAATAAAACATGTTGACTGCAAGTTAATATCTAATAATTCAGTTAACACGATCTGGATGGGCATATGAATTTTGTTATGATATTTGCACGGAAAAACAAGTTTTATTTGTTCACAAATTTATTTTCACCTAGATATCAGTATACATGTATACATGGATGTTGGATTGTTAACCATTAATACATAAACACATAGCAACCTGTTAATTTTATTATCTCATTCTATTGCAATAAACAATATAAAGAAAAAATATGCTCACAGGCGATACATAAAACACTGGACATAGTTTATCACCTTAAAATGTTATTGCTACCATCTTGTCACATCAACTACATTAAGTAATGAATGACCTGAGTCAGGTCATATTTTGAAGGGTTGACATGGTAAGTCAATAAAACAAACGTATTGAAGTGTGCACACACAACTTGTAACCAGTCACAAACACTATTTCAGTAGACAGTTCAGCAGAATAAAGACATATCAACTGAGGCAGAGGCAGAGGCAGAGGCAGAGGCAGAGGCAGAGGCAGAGGCAGAGGCAGAGGCAGAGACAGAGAAAGACACAGAGGCAGAGGCAGAGGCAGAGGCAGAGGCAGAGGCAGAGGCAGAGACAGACACAGACACAGACACAGACACAGACACAGACAGAGAGACTAGTCTGTTGCTAACTCACCATGGGTTCTCTGTTCATCCCGAGAACCACTTGTTTCTTCGCCTCACAGTGGAGGAACTGAAGCACCCACTGAGACTTCTCCTGTTCTATTCTACACCCCCTGTGCCAACCATTGGCACTGCCGTCTCTGAACACAGCAACACTCACTTTTATCACACCTATCTGTTCTGTACAACAATATTCTAACTTAGGATGGAACCATCTATTACATACAACTATATTTATATCGGACAAACCTTTCGATTATATACAACAAGACTGAGGTCAGACATATATATTGCATGCAAGAAAAGTCAGAGAACAAAAAATAACAGAATAAGTAGTCATCACATAATGAATTCGTACTGTGCTGCTCGCTCTATCATCACATGACATTGTCACATATTCTACTGTCTCATTACTGTCACATGATGTACTCACACTGGACCATTCTCATTGTCACGTTAATGTCACATGACATAATTACATTATGCCTTTCTCGACTGTTATATGCCTTACTTACATTGTGCAATATTCGACCGACTCGTGCTGTACTTACACTGTGCCGTACTCGAATGTCATATGCCATACTTACATAGTGACATATGTTACGGTCACAAGGAATAATTACATTGTGCTATACTCTACTGTCACATGATGACTTACATTGTGCCCCACTCTACTGTCACGTGCCATACTTACATTGTTTAACAAGGTTTAACAAGTTGCCGTCCAGAACCAAGCTCCAGACGGCATGTGAACAAGGAAGCCAATGGCTTATCGAGTGTTCACCTAAAAAATAATTAAAATATACAATATTATAAAATGCACTAAAATGCTGCTAATTAAAATGCGTTGTCTTCTTGTGCCTTACTCTACTCTCTCATGCTGTACTTACATTGTGTCATATGCTATTGTCACACGCTGTACTTACATTGTGCCATACTCTACTGATACAAACAACTTTGTCATCCTATTTCCACACAAAGAAATACACAAGCTTACTTGGATCTCACCTAACCAAAGAGACAAGAAACAAATTGACCACCTTCTCATCAGTGGCAAGTGGCGACGATCCTTACAAGATGTACGCTATAGAAGTGGAGAGGATGTTGGCAGCAATCACCACCTTGTTGTTGCACACAACACACTGAAGCTTAAAAGAACAGTAACACCGATTAGGCTGTTGAAATGGTTCAAAGTCTCCAAGCTGAAAGATGCTGGCATTAGACCAGTAATGCAGTAATAGGACAGAAAGAGGAAACACAAAGACTGGCTGAGGAGGAGACACGTGGACAACAACAAAATATCTCAACAGTTTACGTACAAACATTGACCCTTTGATTCTGTGAATGTTTGGTTAGGATACGACAAAGTATATCATGAATTACTTTCCAAACTTTTTTCTCTTACTATAAAATCAATGATTCTGCAAACATGAAATTTGTAATGAAATGATCAAGATTTTCTGACAAAGGTTACACAGATATTATATTACATGTATCAAATCAGTACCTATGGCAATGCTAGTATCATGTGTGGTTAATAATTACATCTGTGTATGTGAAATTAGGTTTGGTTGGTCCATTACAGTATGTGAGATCTTGATCAGGCTTGACTGAGTGCATCTTAAACATTGCATTACCATACCACATGCATAGACAGAAACAAACATTTCTCTTCACAGTGAATGTGTATGTGTGTGGTGTCTGTGGTTATGTGTGTGTGTGTGTGTGTGTGTGTGTGTGTGTGTGTGTGTGTGTGTGTGTGTGTGTGTGTGTGTGTGTGTGTGTTTGTGGTGTGGTATATGTATGAGTGTGTGCATGGATGTACATGTATATGTATGTGATATGCCATGACATTGCTTGATTGAATAATACAAAGAGTATTTACACAGCAACACTCACTTTTATCACACCTATTTGTTATGTACAACAATATTCTAACTTAGGATGGAACTATCTATTACATACAACTATATTTATATCGGACAAACCTGTCGATTATATACAACAAGACTGAGGTCAGACATATATATTGCATACAAGAAAAGTCAGAGAACAAAAAATAACAGAATAAGTAGTCATCACATAATTAATTCGTACTGTGCTGCTCGCTCTATGATCACATGACATTGTCACATATTCTACTGTCTCATTATTGTCACATGATGTACTCACACTGCACTATACTCATAGTCGCGTTACTGTCACATGACATAATTGCATTATGCCTTTCTCGACTGTTATATGCCTTACTTACATTGTGCAATATTCGACCGACTCGTGCTGTACTTACACTGTGCCGTACTCGAATGTCATACGCCATACTTACATAGTGCCATATGTTACGGTCACAAGGAATAATTACATTGTGCTATACTCTACAGTCACATGAAGACTGACATTGTGCCTTACTCTACTCTCTCATGCTATACTTACATTGTGTCATATGCTATTGTCACACGCTGTACTTACATTGTGCCATACTCTACTGATACAAACAACTTTGTCATCCTATTTCCACACAAAGAAATACACAAGCTTACTTGGATCTCACCTAACCAAAGAGACAAGAAACAAATTGACCACCTTCTCATCAGTGGCA
Source organism: Oasisia sp. SBJ-2009 (assembly GCA_964017155.1). Lineage (NCBI taxonomy): Eukaryota > Metazoa > Annelida > Polychaeta > Sabellida > Siboglinidae > Oasisia > Oasisia sp. SBJ-2009. The sequence goes on from OZ024866.1 coordinate 24,836,961, forward strand.
AGTGGCGACGACCCTTACAAGATGTACATTTTAGAAGTGGAGTGGATGTTGGCAGCAGTCACCACCTTGTTGTTGCACACAACACACTGAAGCTTAAAAGAACAGTAACACCGATTAGGCTGTTGAAATGGTTCAAAGTCTCCAAGCTGAAAGATGCTGGCATTAGACCAGTAATGCAGTAATAGGACAGAAAGAGGAAACACAAAGACTGGCTGAGGAGGAGACACGTGGACAACAACAAAATATCTCAACAGTTTACGTACAAACATTGACCCTTTGATTCTGTGAATGTTTGGTTAGGATACGACAAAGTATATCATGAATTACTTTCCAAACTTTTTTCTCTTACTATAAAATCAATGATTCTGCAAACATGAAATTTGTAATGAAATGATCAAGTTTTTCTGACAAAGGTTACACAGATATTATATTACATGTATCAAATCAGTACCTATGGCAATGCTAGTATCATGTGTGGTTAATAATTACATCTGTGTATGTGAAATTAGGTTTGGTTGGTCCATTACAGTATGTGAGATCTTTATCAGGCTTGACTGAGTGCATCTTAAACATTGCATTACCTTACCACATGCATAGACAGAAACAAACATTTCTCTTCACAGTGAATGTGTATGTGTGTGGTGTCTGTGGTTATGTGTGTGTGTGTGTGTGTGTGTGTGTGTGTGTGTGTGTGTGTGTGTGTGTGTGTGTGTGTGTGTGTGTGTGTGTGTGTGTGTGTGTGTGTGTGTGTGTGTGTGGTGTGGTGTGGTATATGTATGAGTGTGTGCATGGACGTACATGTATATGTATGTGATATGCCATGACATTGCTTGATTGAATAATACAAAGAGTATTTGAATACAATAGCCAATTTAAAATAGGATCAATGTAGAAATGCATCAAGTAGTGTCTTCATCAGGGTTACACTGTCGGTGTCAACCCTGTCAAGAGACTGACCAGCTGCAGATGTGACAATTCTTATTTACCTTGTTTGTTTCTCTTGTT